>OX438698.1:13755000-15005000 GCA_949316375.1 Mythimna vitellina
TAAATTAGATGACTAGAACGACAAAACACAAAGACAATCATTTTGCTTAGCTTTCCATTCAACATGATTAAAACGCCAAAACATTCGTCTCAAAACTTCTTTCGTTACTTTATATTAATATATATGTATTTTATTATGTGCATTTTAGTTATATGTATACTTTTATTTTTGCTCTTGTTTTTCTTGTAAAATTTTCTTTTTATGCACTTACCAAATTGTCTCTTCACCACCTTAGGTTGTCTGGTAGAGAATGCCTAAGGCATTAAGTCCACCATGAAATATAATTAATCAATAAATAAATGATTGTCTTTGTGTTTTGTGAATGGAATAAATTTAATCATATACAAGGGAATACTACAAGCTGATATGTTCGAACATAAAATAATAAATTAATAAACGACAAATAATAATATTGTTTGTAATCTGACATTTTTATCAGGACATTCAGGTGTCTCTTAAGGTTTGAATATAAGTAATTGTGTTATATTTATAATTTACATCAGTACCCATTATTGTAGGGTCGAAGTCTACTAGGACAACGGGTAATGTGAATGTGGAACCCGGGGCCCTGGGACGAAGGCAACGAAGGAACAGGAGTTGGTTTTTAGTCAGTAAGAGTCTGACACTATCTCCCGCTCCGCCCAAGAGCGGGGATGTCATTAGGATGATTTTCCCACCCAATAAAAAAAAAAAAAAAAAAAAAAACATGAGGTTTGAGTTCCTGTGTACGATCATCGCATTAGCAATTTTATAGCACAGTTACGAATTGAATTATCGCGTAACTTCGCAACTACAGTACATTTAGTGCACTTACGAAAATAAAATTCAAATTAATAAACCACACTTAATAATGCTATTTTTTTCATGTAAGTACTTAAAGGGAGGTATTGAAGATTCGGAAATGCAAACAGCAACTGAAGAAATACTGGTGGGTTTCTGTTAGTAAAAGTCTGATACGCCTTCTCGTGACATGCTAGAATGGGAGAAGTCGAAGAAGAAGAGAAGTTTGATGACTTTCAACGCTCAAAAACAAACAAAAAAACTTGTTTTGAGTTCCATTAATGCCAAAAGTGTCTACAAATATCCATTATTTTATAACATACTAGCTTCTGCCCACGGCTTCGCTCGCGTGAAATTTGTTTTCTACATACAAACTTTGGACCCCTGTTTTAACTCCTTTAGAGTGCAATTTCGTAAAATTCGTTCGTAGCGAATATTTACACCCTATAAGAAACCTACCTGCTAAATTTTAAGTTTGTAGATATTATAGTTTCTGAGATTTCGTGATTAATCAGTGAGTCAGATTTGTTTACCAAATAACGAGTCATGTAAGAAAGATACACTTTAAATGTAAATATAGTGGACCTTTTTACTTACTACGATATTTTTTTATTATTTTTAACTACGAGTATTAAACGTTAGCACGCAACTTAGTAGCGTTGGATATTCTGAGTCATCAGGGTAAACTTAGTGCGCCCCCATTCAAGGTCAAATCTATTTTCACTTAAGCTAACAATCTATAAGAATTTATAACACCTAAAATAAAAAGTGACGAGTTCAATGCCAAACAAAAAACAACTGAAACACTTTATTTTGGTCTGCATATAAAAATAGCAGAGAAAGTATGAGCTTTTATAAGATTTTATGTATGCCATTAACGTTTAATGGGCATGCCCCACTCGATGAGATCACTTCAACAAGTGGAGCTGGATTTCGTTTATGCGTTTGTACCTTTACTGCGTTATAAATTGAAGTACAGGATTATGCAATGCTGTACTGAGGTACACGTTTTATGAAATCGTTAAATAAAGCTCGACATTTTAATTAGTAATGGTAATCTTACAAAATGATAAAAGGGTAATGAAAATATGTAACAAGAGTACTTTCAGCAAAACTTTATTGTGAGAATTACTTAAGATTTTGTAAAGCAGTCAAATCTGATAATGAAGAATTTCATGACCACTTAAAGAGCTATTTTAGGTGGAAAATCATCAAATAACTTATCCTGCTCTGTGTGGAGCGAGAAGAAGTATCAGACTTTTACCAACTAAAACACAAGTTTTTCTTTTTGTTGGTTGGGAAAATCATCTTATGACAAATCGCGCTCTTGAGTGGACTCCTGTTCCTTCTTTGCCTTCGGCCCAGGGCCCCGGGTTTCAACACAGGTACGTTCCTTCAATTGCTTTTTGTATTCCAGGATTACGGTAACTCTCTTGTACAATCCCGCAGCCTTAGGTTTCCACTTTCGCATTTATATTTTTAACAGACTTCAAAAAGGCGGTTCTATGTTCGGCTGTATGAATTTTTATGTTTGTACTTCTGATTTGGTCCCATAGAAATATTGATATGATCTGATGAAAACTGTATAACATGCAGTGGCGTAAACATTGGGTAACACAAAATCGGTCAATACTTACTACCTACTCATTATATGTTTTGATAACTCAGTCAGGCGATATAAATATTATCATATAACAATATCGCATAGCCTTGAGCAAGCACCCAGGGAGTTTTAGTAAACACGTGATACTTGCGTCAAAATAATAATAAGGCATAGAAGATAGCAATATCTTAGTAGAACGCTGTAGAACTGGTGAAGGACATCAATGACCAGCATAAATAGTTTACGCAAAATTAAAAATGCTTTAGACCGTGCAATTACTTGACAAAAATACTTTTTCATAAAAAAAACCCGTTCATCATCATCATCATCATTTCAGCCGAAAGAAGTCCACTGCTGGACATAGGCCTCCCCCAAGCGACGCCACAACGACCGATCCTGTGCGTCTCGCATCCTCCGCACTCCCGCGACTCCCACCAGGTCGTCGGTCCACCTTGTGGGAGGCCTTCCAACGCTGCGTTAAAAAACCCGTTACGGTATCAAAAATACTAGGTTCGTAACTATATAAAATTATATTGAACTGTATAAATTTTATATTTAACTACCTCGTTTGTCTTGCTATTACAAATGCGACTATTATGTATGGAGAACTAAGTTCCGTTCCTGGGTCGAATAAAAATAACTAGGTATCTCTCCGATCGTGTCGGATTGACATAATAACGCTTTTTTACATAGTAAGTACATACAGTCATACATACATAGTACATAGTTTAACTTTTTTTGTATGACGAACATTTTGACAATCCAAAAATGTCTGTAAATGATCTATTAGAAATAAAAATTTCTGATTTCTGATCCCAGCAGACTATCAGAGTAAATGAACAGGGAATGTATCTGTGTTTGCGCACACACTTATACTCCTGCGTACTTATCTAATCTTTGTTGAGATTGACCACTGTGATCGAAATTCGGTCGCGCAGACGTATATTATTTTGTATCAATTCTCATTTTCGAATGTTTTCCAATTGCAACATGTTAATGCTTTTGACTGTACTTTATCATTTCGATAAAGCAACGACAATGATTCAAGAATACTGATAAAGTTCCCGCATAAAGATGCGTCATGAGACGATGCGACATTTATTATCAATTTTATTCAGATATAATATATACTTTCTGATCGGTGATTGGTTGATATCCACAATGTTTCAGATAAGATACAATGTTTTGAACGAGGGTTCAGTGCATGTGTACTTAGTTACTTGTGTGTGCAATTATGATAGCGAAAGGCGAACATTCATTATTACCTTTTAAGGTATTGTTTGATGGCGTCGATAAAGTAATGTTACTATTTTTAGATTTTCTTTGTTATAACTTTGTAATTACCTAAGCACCTATTATTATTATTATAAGTAGTTGCCATAACTGTATTTATAGGTTATTGTGTCAAATATTATTTCGGAGAAAATTCTTTTCTCATTATCACCTCACTCTTTCTACTAATATGAGTTCACAATATTATGAACAAATCCACATCACAAGTCCCTGGGAGTCTATCTAGATATTGTGGTTTGGTTTCCGCACTCAGTCCCTAGTGCACCATTGTGCGTGGGCCATGGCGGCCTTCACTCCAAAGTCCTAATCCAGCCCAAGTTGTCGAAGGCGCATAGTGTTCCACGCGCGCCTCAAGGAGATGAAGAAACTGTAGAGTCTCAGCAGGGTCGAAGCCTACTGGGGCCAAGGGTCTGATTCTGAAAGGAAGACTTTTTCCCGGTACGAAAGGCAACGAAGGAACAAGATTGGGTTTTTAGTCAGTAAAAGTCTAACACTGCCTCCCGCTCCGCCCAAGAGTGGGGGATGTCATTGGATGATTCTACTATTGGTGGGTTTTTTTTTTTACCGAAAAAAAAACCCACCTCACTCCAGAAGTAGATGAATCTTTTCAGTTTGCTCAGGGCGTGAGTGAATTCGGTGCTCCCGAGGTTCGTGTTCTTATTTCGCTGATAGCCGTGCACTCGAACGAGGAGCACGTATGCGACAGTTTTCTCTGACTCTATGCATCTTTTGCACAGAGAACTATGCCTAGTCCCTGGGAATATATTAAAAGCCAAGAATGTTTTAAAGAAGTGGTTACAACACCTGACTTATGAACCAACTGAAAATATCACTTGTCCATTTTTTTTTAAGATGTGAGTCATCCATTTTTCCGCTCTAGGGTGGAGCGGGTGTGTCACACTTTTACTGACTAAAACCACACCTATGTTTCTTCTATTTCTCTTTTGTACTACCCATGGCCCTGGTAGGCTTCGGCCCTGCTGGAGCCCTAGAGTTTTGTTAACATCTCTTTGAAGCGCTCATGGAACACTACGAGCCGGTGATGACTCGGGTTCGGTCCGAATGGTTACCGAACAGCCAACATTTGCCCATTGCGTTGACCAGCACCTAAACACAATCACTCTTACCCAGACAATACGCTGACAAACAGCCCATCACTCACACTCCCTCACACTCTTCAGTTCTTTGAGTAATTGATATGTAATGCAATTTTTTTTTTGCGATTTAGTTAGATGTCTAGGTGAGTGATATGAAAAAAAAGGAAGTTAGTGATAGCATGACGACTGACAGGGCAGAATGGAAGAAAAAAACGTGTTGCACCGACCCCAAATAACACGGGACAAGGGCAGGATGATGATGAGTTAGATGTCTAGGTTTAGGACCTGTATGGATTTTTTTCTTATACAATCTTTATTTTTTTTAATTCTTAAAAAATATCTTGGTGTAGGTATCGTAAGGCAATATTCATAAAATTTTTAGTGTTTGTCTATTTTAAGTTAATATTTCTTTTTTCTTTTCATTATGTTTGCTCTTAAATAATGTGACAACTGGTCCACGGAGAATATAATGAGGGGGGGCTTTGATCGAAAAGTATGTTATCTTCAATATTTCTTTTGTACTGTGGAAATAAAACTTGTGAAATCAGAGGTGATTCACCATACATTTCTGTTATCTCTCTCAGCCATAGATATGAGAAATCGATCACAGCCTATTTACTCCAAGAGGTCTTTATCTAATTTATGTTTGTATGTTTGGAGATAACGTTATACCTATGCACTGTTATCAAATTGATATATTTTAGTCTAGATAGCTGGTAAGTAAATGTTTGAAGGTCATGTGAATTTCCAAGGATCGCCTTGGAAATTCACATGACCTATGAAAGAGAGATAAGTTTGATGCCATTTAGCGTTTGCAGAAGCTGAAGCTGAAGCTGAAGCAGAAGGCTGGACCAATTTGGGTAACTTTTTTTTGTTGTATTTGTAAATGTCAGGAGAAGGTTCTTATGAAAGAAAAAACTGTGCAAGAGCGAGTCGGACTCGCGCCCTGAGGGTTCCGTGCAAACTTACCAATGTAAACAGTTCAATTCCCGAATGGAGTCTCGAAGATTTATGCGAAACGCAATTTTTTTTAACAACAAATTTACAGTTTTCAGATTTATTCCTATACCTGTGCTATAAGACTTTGCTTATGCAAAACTTGAGAATTCTGGGTCAACGGGAAGAACCCTATGAATTTTGATTTTCTCGAGAGTTTCGAAATATACGTTTTTTGAGACATAAACGGCCGTATCTTTTTTTTCGTTAACTTAGAAATTTGATTTCTTCACAGCTTTTGAATTTAAGACTGCTGCAAATGGGTGCCAAGTAAAATATTTTTCTTTCTTCTTTCTTGAGTCAATTGCTCAACCCCTGCGCTAACCGTACCGTCCAAAAAACGTGCGGCCTATTATTATTACGTAATTGCGCGTCTTTACGTAAAATCACCTAAAAAAAAATTAAAAAACTTTTTCTGGATTTTTCCAGGAAAAACGAAAACGAAATTTTTCGACCGAATAAATTTCGTACACCTTTGTGTACAATACGACAATTAAGCGTTTTTCAAGGTCATTCAAGTTGTACAACCGTATGTATTATCGGCGCTCAAGGGGTTCCTATGGAAGATGATTTGCCGTGTAATAAAATATTTTAAGTAAGTTACTGCAATCATCAGAAATTTCAAAATGGCATATAACTTTTTTTTAATGATATAAACCAGTGCTTGACTGCAAATCACCTGATGGTAAGCAATAATGCAATCACTGATGGTGAAATGTACTAGTTTATTAAGAACCTATTCATTCTAGCCTTGACTTGTTTCAGTTAGTTCCCATCGATAAGTTTCATCGAACCAAGTACAATTAAAATGTACACTAATCGTGTAAGCCTATTGTTGAGTATCGTCAGTGCCAGATAATACTTTTTAAGAGTTATTAAAGAGGTAAGTACCACTCGTGACACCATTCACCTGAAGAGATAATGTTAAGTTGTATTTGTCGAACAATATTCACATAAAAAGCTGTGATTTAATCCGATGTGACTCATCATTTACTGATGAATATCGCTTTGTTTCTTGAACACTGTCTTGTTTTCTGGGATTCAATTGTTCAGTGAGTATTTTCTGCAATTATAGGATTCATCACAATACAGGAACAACCGTTAAACCGCTGTCTCACCTTTAGTAAGCGATGACGTCATAATCGATCATCGACGATTGAGCACGCTTTCCTAGTAGTAACCTATTCACTTTGGACTTAAAGTTTGTAGCTACCAGGAAACACAGACACCGCTGGGAATTCCACTCCTTAACTGTAGGCACAATGAAAAGGTTCTAAAAAAGCTTTTTGTGTATGGCTGGGATACAGGTGGCGCATCGCCGTATTTCTGGTCGTCCGATGATGGAACGGGCTTGGCGATACAACCAGTAGAAAAGAATTTACTTACTTTGGGTGCGGAGATCTCGTGGAAGGAACTGGGACGCGGTGCTGGCCCTGCTGCTACGCAGTCCACTGGCACACTGTAGTCAGCGCAGAGAGCAGCCTGCAACAAAGGAAATTAGATTTTAGTTAACTGCAATTGAGTCTATTTTTATTTGGAGGATATTTAATAATTAATACTGAAAAGCAAAAGCCAATAAAAAAAAACTCGTCCACTTTTTATTTTAAGATGTTGTTTAAGGTCATACCCTTGCTGAGGTCCGTGTGTGGACAGATGGTCCGGGGTGTCATTTTGCAGATAATTGATAGTAGTTACAGATTGTTAGAAGCCAAAAAATATGGCACTGTTCTTGCTAAAGGGTACCATGTTATTCACTACTGGGTTCTGAAGGTCAGATAGCCGTTCCTTCTAAAATATTAATATTAAACTGTAGCCGGTTAGATTAGAAACCAACGACCAACCAATCCAACCCCAACACAGTTGGGAAAGGTTCCGCCCGAAGGGCACGGTGGAGTATACGGTAGAGGTGTGCCCCGCCTGGGTAGAGTACCGCCGTGTTCTCGTGGGGGCGCTCGGCGGCAGTGATCTCTCGCGCCAGGCTTTGGTACAGGCCATGGCCCGGAGTGAGGAGGCAGCAAAGAAGGCGACCGCACGCGCTAGTTACTTGCGCCCGAATTCCGGCCACCGTTGGTGCGGGCTTGCGGGCGGCGAGCAATGGCTAGCTGGCCGTCCGACCGTCCGGTAACCGTCCAAACTTAACCCAAGTCGTCGACGGCACGTAGGGTTCCACGCGTGTCTCAAGGAGGTGTCAGCAACCGTAGGTGCCCAGCGAGTTCGAATCCTACTTAGGCAAAGGGGACATGGGTGATGCGAAAGAGAACCCCGGGGCCCTGGAACGAAGGCAAAGAAGGAACAGGAGTGGGTTGATTGCCCACCTTAAAAAAGGGAAAGATTAGAAACGTAAAGACAAAGAAAGAAAGAAAATAGTTTTATTTGGGAAAACACAAGGCACGCAAATACAACAAGTTACGAAATATAAAAGAAAAAAAAACAAAAATAAAATAGATCGATTTATTGTTTAGTTGATATCAAGTGACATAGGGCTTTATCTTCATAAAGTACATGGTGGCAAACCTGACTCATACATAAAGGATTACTGTAATCTGATATAGTCCTTAGCAACAGATTAGTACCTAAGTACTTTTGTATGAATACAGTACTAAAATATTTTTATTTATTTCTTCATTAATTTGCCTGAATCAGGACATTTAGTATGCTACATGACGATGTTGAGTAACGAAAATAAAATTATCATGCTTTAATCATAATTATAATTTTATTAAAATTTGAGTAACAGCTTGCTACGGATTTATGTTTGTTTTTTTTTTGAGATTGTAAATCATAAAATAAATACTCCCACTCTGGGCAAAGCGGGAGGGCAAATCAGACTTTAAAGCTTACCGCTCACAAAGGCGGGAAGCTTCTGCCTCTGTGAACGCTAACCTTTACTGACAGCGTTCACACCAAACGTAACGTGTCAAGTCAAAATGAATGAAAAATGGATCTTTTTGCTATCGACTGACTGTCAATTGTATTTCTTATATTCTTGGTATAGAAGCGACTTTAGCGTGTATTGAGTACAAACGTATGTTGCACGATTTTTTGTGATCCGATATTTCTCATGGACTAACTTATCAATAGATGAATCTAGAAAACCATACATTCAAATTCAAATCGAAATTGTTTTTTAATTGATAGGCATACACTTAAAAAACGTCAGAAGTGCACGCAGTATTATAATTTCATTAAAAGACTTCAATATGTCAAAGGGATAATTCCCCGATATTTCCTGATAGTAGGTAAATATCAATATATATATGTTCTCGAATATGATATGCATTGCAGTTAACGAACGGCTTTCTCGTATGAAAATTGGCCTTTTATTTGATTGGAATTCGATATCGCAACTCACAATGGTTTGTGATTGAGGATTGCAAAAAACAGGAGTATATTTTTTTTTTTGTTGAACCTAATGTGGGAATCAATAAAATAGAATCAGAATTTAAATGTGTAAGACCTACACATGTTTCTTCAGCTACCTTCTTTGTTTAAGAGGCGCGCTAACTCTTTTTAATAATCCCTCACCCCTGAGTGTTTGCTCCATTTCTTAATTTTAATTTTCATTCAACTTTGTATTTTTCTTCTATACTTTCTAAACAGGAGGGGTTACCATGACGTTCAAAGTAAGATTGTTTCATTCTTATTTCAGTGTGGGTAAGAGACGGAGCTATACAGGTTGTCTAGAGCCATCTCTTACCCATATTGGAAATAAGAATGAAACAATCTTACTTTAAACGTCATGGCACAGGTCAGATTATCATTTACATTCTATTCATAATTTTTTCGGTCTTGTTTCTCAACTCTGATATTACGTAACCTTTTGAGTAGCGTAATTAGAGACAATAGAAAGACAATGACAGAGCGAACGCCGGCGTTCGCTCGGAGAATGCTAATGAAAACCCAATGTGAAAGTTATGTGTGACTTTTTTTGTACAGAATCCCTCCGTAAATGTATCGTTGACAGCCTTTAATGTACCTACGTATACAATAAATAAATAACCTTTGATATTCTTGTCTAGTAACTACCCACTCATGTTATCAATAGGTCATGTTATAAAGGAACATAATTTCTTAAATTAAAAATGAATAATGTGTTATTGTTACGACAATTAACATTATCATCTTAAAATAGTATCGTCATCGTGACGTCAAAGATATTATATGTCATAAAAAAAATACAATGTTTAGTTTAAGAGTCATCAGGAAAAACAAATAACTTTATCAAATAATGTCTTGTTTGATAGCACGTTGACATGAGACATGATCTCCATTCAATTTACGACCTTAAGCTGTAAAATTAATAAATTGTGCAATAGATAAGAGTTATTAGCTCACAAAAATATTTATCCTTGGAAAATATTATTATCACCTTATTGCAGTATTATCTTACCAGATTATGTATGTTTTCGGAATATTTCTGTTTTATAATCAAGATTTATGAGTACACGTACACTTGGATGATGTATCATTTATGATACACATAAGGTTAAAAAGGTCGAGGGGGAAGCCCATAATAGTAGGTATTTTATCATTGATTAGTGTCGTGATCTAAGAACCGTCACAGATGGCGAAATACCATCAGAAAAAAAACTAATCCAGCGGGAACTTCATGACCCTCAGTAATGAGGAATATGACTCGAGGAGAAGGAGGAGTGTCGTGATCTAAATGATATTGAAATCAAGATGAATTGCTAATTTCGTTTTTACATCCACATAAACAATGAATATCAGGAGTATGATACAAACAGAACAGAACAGTCAGAACAATGCTAAGCAGTATAATTTGCGAGTCATCTTTTACATTGAGTTATATTAGTTTTGAAATGCTTCAGTCAGCTCAACCATCACCATAGAAACGCAATTCCTAAAATACCTCCCCCTTTGAAAAGAAAACAACGCCAAAGGGTAGACAAAAATATGTTAAACTTCCATAAAATATTCAAATTATTCAATAGACCCATACGAACATTAATTGGTTCCTAAATACTGAATCAACAAAAGAATTCCACACGTTAGAGAATAATAGGATCCTAAAATTTGTTAAAACGTCCATTAAGATTAATGCCCATTGTAACGAGCGGCCAGAGACTGCCCTCTAAAGAAAATTCATTACCGAGTGAAAACGTAAAACAAACAAATCGGCCAAACTAAATATCGCCTGGAACCAATAAAAGCGTAGAGGGGACATAAAAGGACCCACCCTCATTTGCAAGGAGTCGAAATTAATTGGGCGCAATTATCTTTTTGTTTTGCCCCGAAATGAAACCGTCTGTGGCAATTAATTATAACGTTGCAAAACGCTGCCAAGTTTAGCTGTAAAGTATTTCTTCATAATACAATACATTCGTTAAGCTTCCACCAGTCGAAGTTTCATTAAACAGGACGATTTAATGCTTTCCAGAATTTCTTCCAATAGTTCACAAAATGAAAGTTGGTTTTTATGTTAAATGTACCGCACCAATTGAAATTGAGTTTCAAATAAGAATAATAAAACTGACTTTTCGTTAATTTATTTTACGAAATCAAATACTTATATAATTTTTCGCTCTTCTTGAGAACTCTAGTAAATATTGCTGAGCACTTAAAATAATAGAAAACTTTTAGATTCTACTTACATTTGTGAAGTATTTTAATCTAAAATTTGTTCTTAAAGTATTCACAAGTTTATATCATAAAGATGTCGTTCACATCTAAGACCAACGCGTATATTTTTCAAAGTCGCGTGGTTTGCACTCTTTGAAAATATCGTCATTCGATGAATTTGCAAGCGGTGCGTTCGTAAATGTGGACGAACCCTAAGGCTGTCGACGACATTATGGTGAAGCGCATAGTTATGTTATTGAGTTATGCAGACTGGATGACGGAGATATTGAACGTCTGGCTATTCCGCCTGATATGTCGATATTTTGGAATTACACGTTGAAAGTTCAGAAAATTTTAATAATCATGGCGGAGAATTTGAATAATATTAATTTATTGTTTAAGTTTTAAATGAAAATAGCTCAAGGAGTCATGTAAACAAAACAATTCGTAGTCAAAGTGTGAGTAATTCCCAACTTTCCCTGCATTTCCTTAAAACTTGAAGGGAAAGAGTAAAACTTGAAGATGAAGCAAAAATCAGTGAGAGGTCCCCCTCAAATCAGATTATTATGAGTCACGACTCAGTAGAGCGGATAGATAAAATTATCAACGACAAAGGGAGGAACATTGCCCCAGCAAATAGCTAATTATTTTATCAACTGTCCACAGTGCCGTGACGCGTTCAATTGAAAGGGAAGTTACTTTTAAGCAGAGAGGAAATTTAAATGAAATGCTGGTAGGTAATTTTATGAAAAAAAATTTAGTAAAAAATATTGTTTAAAATGTTTAATTAACTCATTGTAAACTGGTTATACATACTCACATTATTAATTTGTATTGAAAAAAACTGAGATATATATTATGAGTGCAAAATATATTTTACTCTTCTAAAAACATAAAGTTGCGTTTGTTATGATAACTATGGAATTGATTTCTTCATCTTCACTTTAAAAATAATTCAAGATATTTATTAATTTTGATTCAAATGTCATCTTTATTTTTGTATGATTTAAGTTCAGTTTTAAATGACGATTTGCATTAAATAACATATAAAAAGTATGTGTTCTGAAGGAATTTAAACTTTACATGTTTGATATAGAACTTTATGTTTCATTTGAAAATTATCGCGAATTATAAATTCAAGTATAACTCATTTTGACACCTAATAAATTACGTGCATGCTTATGTGAGCTTACACAGCAAATTCCATTCCGTGTTTTTAATCAACTGTGGAAATCATAATATAAGAGCTAACCATCAAAATAGTACCAACCTCCCGTAACCCGCAAGTCTTATAATTGGCTATTAAAGGATTATATCAGACGAATGGTCAGCGCCATCTATATGTACGCACGTATGAACTAATATGATCTAACTGAGCAGACACAGTTACGTAGACCATCAGTCGGTTTAAAACCAATAATTCCCTTTTAACTCCCTATAATTTTAAAAGAAGGGGTTACCTTGACGTTCAAAGTAAGATTGTTTCATTCTTATTTAAGTGTGGGTAAGAGACAGAGCTATACAGGTTGTCTAGCGCCATCTCTTACCCACACTGGAAATAAGAATGAAACAATCTTACTTTAAACGTCATGGTACAGGTCGGTCGTGCGTTTTACAAGGCACGGCTTATTGTGTTTTGGCAAGATGCCGTGGGAACAGTGTATAAACTAAAATAAGACGTTCCATTCTTATTTGGTTTACGTCCATACTAAGTTATATGGATTTATTTATTAAATTATATTATTATAACCATTATAATTTATAACACTTAACATAATTATGTTATTATTATTGATTTTTATTTTCATTTTGTATTTATACTTACTTATTAAGTTTTATGAAGAATAAATGTGACTAAGTTAGTGTAAAAAATAAACTAATACAAAAATAAATGATAAATTATAAGTTCTGACTTCTTTCAATTATTTTTGGAAATATTTAACTTTGTAAGTCATTTGCTACGTAATATCTTTTACAGTAAATAACTCTCTGTTTAACAGTACAAAATGAAAGTTTGAAACATAATATTGCTATATGTCCCTATATTGAATCCTATATATCAGGGAGGCCTGGTCGATGTTGGCGATTTCAAAACCTGTGGTTAGGGGTGTCTGAGTGAAACGAGATTTCTAACCCCGATCTGTTTTTGAAACGTGCGTGCCTATACTTACAGAATATTGTATCAAACGTGGATGTAATGTCACAATTAAAACTACTAATTAGGTAAACGTTAAATTACCTTTAAATTATTAAAAATTTACTCAAAAACCTTTTCGATTGGTAAGTTTTTTTTGTAGTGATTCTATGTATGTAGGTACGTATAGATAACTTAAACGTTTCTTTTTTTTGAAATAACAAAACAAACGTGTTTTAACTCAATGAAAATCAGTCAAAACTAGCTTAGACTAATTAAGAGTTTTGACTGTAACGTAACTAAATATCTTACTGGATGTGCAATGTCCTAAGAATGCGAGTTTTGTACGAGAATTTCTTATGGCAATAAATATTGTCCAACATGAAGGTTGCTGTGTTCAACTTGCCGGTGAAAGTCCTCGGAACCTGTTCACCAACCTTTAGTAATGGAAAGGCATTCGAAAATGTGGACAGAATATTTATACAAACGAAAAAAAATTTTTATTGAAACGGTAGTCGAAAATGTAAACATGTTTACTTATACATGACGTACGTGGTACAGGTGATGAACCTGTCCGTCAGGTAGGCCTCGATCACACGACAGAGGTAATCTGACGCCAGGTGATAATCCTAATGCTTTTCTCAACTAAAAAAAAAACGTGGTACAGCTACATAATTATCTCGTCAATTAAGTAAATATGGAATTAACGTGGAAGTTGCTCCTTCAAGCTTAAGTGCCTAAATTTCATTTAAATTTGGTAGTCAGATAGACCATATCCCGGGAGCTATCCCGGGATATGGTCTATCTGGGCTGTCTTAAACAACAACAACAAACAAACTATCTAACACAGGATAATTTTAAACGTAGGCAAAGATTCTGACAGAAACTAATATTATAATTTGTGCTAAAATATAGTTCTACCACCATTCCGTATGCAGGGTCACCTCACTGTCCAAAACTCACTTTGTCCACAGTCCAGAACACGCCTGCAAGCTTTCATCCCTATATAATGTAACGAACAATAGACCTTCAAGCTACTCAATCGCCACACTGTGCCATCACAATCATAAGCACCCTGATTTATTAACCTCCAAATTCGTAGGTTTAATGGCGCGAAATGAACGATAAAGATTAGCCCTCATGAATATTAACAGCATCAAGTTTCTGATCCAAACCGAATCTACATTGATAATGGAGGGCCATCGTATAAACTTGAAACAGTCGGACTCGAATCCAGGATGAATTTCAATGATAAAAGCTGGACAGCATAAGTTAACAAAGTGAAGCAGATAATGTTATTTCTGTGAACTAATGGGATGTGTTTTGCAATGGTCTAGCTTTGGTTTTAAACTAATGACTGTGTATATCTAGTACCTATACATACAGTTGTAGTGATTTCTATAGCGCCACATAAGAACAAATGCGCGATTAGAACATATATAACAGCCGATATCATCCATGGAGCAGCAGCCCGGATCAAACATAACACCAGGACGGGTGTTATGACTTCCGACCGGATTTTTACTTTTCAACGGAGTAATGTATGCGGAACTTTACACTATACCTCCAAACAGTTAAATTTTTACAATTTTAAAATAAAAGGCTGAAAGTACATTATAAAGAATGTGAAATTAGAAGCCCAAATGTTTGGAAGAGAGCATTAACACAGTTGAGTCAAATAGATTCTATTACACTCCAGACGATAACGCGGCAGACCAAGGCAGGACGAACTCAATTTCTAATAAATGTTACTCTGTCACTAGCAAAGACAGAATTGTAAAGAAAAAGGAAAGGGAGGTGATCCCAGCGTTGAAAAAAAATTGACTAGGTAATAGATTAACGTAGTTCGAGACATAGGTTTTTGATCAAAAATTTGTGTGGTAACATACACTATTTTAATAAATTAACCTTCTACAGATACGGCAGGTCTTAATTCATATTAGTAGCTCAAACATATTGAGGTAGAATCATATTATTGCTCACCTAGCAATATATTGGTACATCTACATTTTTCTTATTTTACAGAAACTAGTATCAAACATTGTACAAATCTCTAAAATGAAGTTCTAAGTTCATTTTATATCATTGTTAATATAAATTTAGATATTGACCAATAGTATAGACCATAATAGATATAATTAAGAATATAAATGATCCAATTTTAAACACTTAAGCTGTTAAAAATCAATTTCGCATTTACTGTAGATGTGCCAATATTTTACTAAGTGAGCAATATTATGATTTTATGTCAAATTGAGGTAGAATCATATTATAATTCTACCTCAATTTGGCATAGTTCACCAGGTGCATAATGCACGGGTGTTTATATCATGCTTAAACCTAGCCACGATAATCCGAGATACGCCGTAAGTCATACTCAGGGCATTCGTAACAAAGGATTTGTCGCCGTGACCAAAGCGCCACCTGTGCGAGATATTGATCTCTGCTTAGGCCACATCACATAGATGGGATCTATTGCCCTGACATAACCTATTGTATCTAACAATGAACGCTCAATCTGATTGGGGCAGGCAATTCAATTATTATCATTAAGTTGTATGCGGTTGCGTAGATATAGTCTGAAGCACAAACAGGGTGTAACGGAAATGACTGGTCTCATTTAAAATACTGCTTCGGCACTCAGAAATGAACAACTTTCTTCAAGAAATTCTAGTATATTCCGAAAAAAAATTGGACTAGCTTTGATGAACTGGTAGTAATTTTTGTACGGAAAGAAGATTTTTTTGGGTTTTTTATGACTTCTTTGTAGTATCTATAATAAGGCCACGCAATTCCGTTAAGTAACCATATATTCTACCTATGTGTAGTTCTTAATCATATTTATTATACCGAATTCACTGCATCATTACCTAAAAGTAATTCAAGACTTTTGAGCTATTATACTTTGAAAGTAGTTTTCAAACAAAGTTAACAAAATACTCATAGTAACCACTGTAAACATAACTGTAAAAACACTTAATCAACAATTAATCTTAGTCATATATTATAAGATTAGATAATAAAAAAAGTCAATCAATTTGACTCATTTGACATCAATATAGGAAACAGAAAAAAGCCAAATAATAATACTGGAAATTGAACGTCTGTTGATAAAAGCAAAACATGTAGGTAACTAAATAAATTAGTATTATAAATAATACGGTGAGTTGATATCTAACAACAGTTAGGTAAAAAAACATGACTGAAACATGTGTCATCAGCTACCTTATCTTACACATACGAGCAACCACACAGAACAAAGTTGGCGATCCCCGGCTAACACAGGCGCAGACTTGCGGACGACGAGCTACCTTGTGGTAGCTCGCCGTTCGTGTAAGAACTGAGCCCGATTTTTCGACGCCGACGGCGCATTCTACGAGCGCCTCAAAGAGATGCCAGCTAAATCATAGGGGCCCAGAAGAGCCAATATCCGCTAGAGCCTGTGGTTCTATGACGCAAAAGGCAACTAAAGGACACTCATGGGGTTTTAGTCAGTAAAAGTTTGACACGTCCTTTCAACCCAACTTAAATACAAATTAACTACTATATACTACTGAATCTGATTATCAAAAGATACATATGCTAAAAAAAATCAGTTGCTTACAAAATTCTGTGGTCTCAAGACAACGGTTGATCAGAAAGAAAATACCTATTACATATTCTTGTTAAAAATAACACACTAAAATCCTAACAAGACTCATTAAACAAATATCAAAACTAATTTATTACATGACACATCTAATACCAAACTGGAAATGATCATAAAAAAAAAATTATCAATACTCAAATTGTTGAGAACAACAAAGCTATACAAAATTTAACTAACAACAATAATAGTCATCTAAAAACGGCAGCGTAGAAATAAAATACCTACAATACGTTTCATCTGACACCTAAACTAACACACAGCATAGGTATACCTAGAACCTCATACCTGCTCGGACATAGCTGAAATACTAGACGGTCTGAAATTTAATTAACTACCCCTAGCGATGAAACCCTCCTGGTCGACTGTGATGGTTTAGATAACAACAGAGATGGGTTGTGACCACATGAGGATGATCGCAATTTCATTGATCGACACTTTGATGTTGACTGTTGTAGACATCCGGAATTTACCGCGTAAACAGGGAGATGAATTTAGTGGTGTGAGTACTCTAGAAATCAAGTATGGCTGTACAGATATTATTATGTTAAAAAGGGACGTAATTATCAATGTCCAGGAAACAATGAGTCATACTGATGACTTCATGAAGCAGTTTGAACAAGTAGAAACCAATGAAATTTCCGTTTTTGGAAGCGAGTCACTTTGATAGTGATAACTTCACACTTAATTTTTTCGTTAGTGGCTAGTGGTATACGTCACTGATAAGCATCCTTTTGTGAAAAAAAAAACATTGTAATTTAAAACAATTAAAAACCATGTTTTTTTAAGAAATCATATGCCTTAAATATAACACAAAAAAATTATTTGAACTTATAATTACAATGCAAAGTTGTCACAGCTCAAAGTGACCCGTTTTATAAAAAGGAAACTTCATACATTTCTTTGCATCTAAAAATGGAAACCTACAGCTGAAGAAAACAGGTTCGTTGTATCATCATACAAAGTTGACTGTTAAAGCAACAATAAACTCACTGTTTAACCAGAATGTTGTGATTTTTATCTTGGAAACGACAATCCATGCAGTGAACTCAAACTTTAATTTAGTTAATAAATACAATATGAACTAAAGTCGTCTGACGGAAGCTTAATATGAAAGTTTAACTAGCGCGGCAGAACGTCGAACTACTGTCTATACAATTCTATGTATATGCATCAGTAACTGTGAATCGATTAATACCACATGTTACGAATAGTCTGGAGGTACTTAGTAGAAACTACGAAAGGGAGTTTCCGTAAGGAATTATATTAGCTCCCAGCCTCTAGACTTTAGTTTCATTTATATACTGTAGAAATGTTCAGACAGATTGTTAGAATTCCGGATTTGCATTGAAATAATATAACGGTACTGTTTTCGATTTTTTATTAGATGTATGTTCCTTTTCAGTGACATTAGTTTTTTAAAACATAAATTCGATAAAATTAAGGTTCCCATTGAAACTATCCCAAAGAAAACATTACCCTCTTTTTGAGACAGTGTATTAAAATTTCACAAATTTACCAATATATGTCTTCGTTTTAGCTCTTAATATTTTTTCTCTTGATAAAATCAAATACAAATCCAAAAAGGGATTGTATTTTAACAAAGTAATATCAAAATGTTGTAAACCGATATGAAACAGAACAATATGTTTGTGACACATAATCAAGATTTTTATGAAAATACTAGGAGAATATGATATTTTGATCGTAATGAAACGTGCAGTAATTACTAGAATTTAAAGACCGATAGGTCTGTTGACTACGGGATTGTTCTAAAGCTTTACCAGGGCTCTACAAATCAAAAGGCAACTGAAAGAAAACTGAAAGGAAGAAAGAAAGAAAAAACGTTTATTCGTGACTCACACAGTCGTATAAACTAAAGATACACAATAAAAAAAGCTTTAATCAATTCGAGGCCAAAAAGGCACCTAACGCAGCATATGCAGCGTTATTTAAAACGATAAATAACGCAGCGCTGGTATTCGGTTAGAGCCCACTATGATGCCACGAACACACTTACGGACGTTAAATAGTCTACCGAAAACTGGTCAGTCAGTAGTAACCTGACACTTCCTCTCGCTCCACGCAAAGCGCAAGAAATTATTTAATTATATCCCAACCACAAAAAAAAAAAACACAGTTACGTGACCTTTTCGAATATAAATTCTCACATCGAACCATTCTTAAGCAGGTGCATATAAAATTGCACCTTCGATAATCTTATCATAATGATTTATTATCTTCTCATAGTAATTAATTCCATCCTCTTAATATTACAGCTGCTTATTAAAGAACACGTAAACAAGGCATTCAATAAATTTTATAAACTTATTACGTCTATCTATTTTTACTATCGACAATTAAATTGTTTGATCAAACTCATCCCTTGCTGTCCTTCTCCCAGCAACGCCCTAAACCGATGTCCGTACCCGAGGGTACCAGATACCCACTTAATGCGAAGATTGATCTGCAAGAAGTTGTTCATAAAAAGAATCATCGATTATTCAGTCTCATCCTCACATATTGCGACACGCATTCAAATATCACATTTTTTATGACTCTAAGAGAAACTGCATTATATTGAAATACTTCACCATTGATTTATTCTTTTTACGATTTTGAATACAATTTTATGTATATACATCCATATGTATATACATAAAATTGTATTCAAAATCGTATAATCGAATAACCTATACGAACTTGCACGTAGCATGAAGGGTCATCGTATATGGGTATATAACCATTTATATAACCATATACGATGACCCTTCATGGTACGTGCAAGTTCGTATAGGTAAGTACATTATACACTGTCCAAACTAAATCACCTAACAATACAGGTTGCAACCATTGTGAATTACTGAAGCGATAAGATAATAGCTGTCACATCACTATCAAGCTGGGGTCGGTTCATTGCATGATGGATGAGCAAACCATATCCACTGATAAATAATCTTGAATAAATTAACGAAATATCCTTCAAACAAAATTTATCTTTATTCGTTTATTCAATTTTGTTATAATGAGTATTAACTTAATATGAGTCATATGACTAGCCTGTTGGTGTATTGATTAGTGACCCTGACTTCTATGCCGAAGGTCGTGGGTTCGATTCCACCCAGGAAAAGTGTTTGTGTGATGAGCACGACCATTTGTTCTGTGTCTGGGTGCAATTTATCTATAATATGTATGTATCTAGAAATATATAAGTATGTTTATCAGTTGTCTAGTACTCATAACACAAGCTCTGCTTAGATTGGGACTAGACGGCTTTGTGTGATGGTTATGGCATCTATTATATATATTATATTTTGGGAGTATTGATATTTGCTAACAGGAAAATTACAAATGCCATGCAAAATGAATGCGGAATTCCATTTAATTTACTAATATTCTTATTGATATGAATCACAGCTTTATGAATAAGATTTTCGCAAAAATCATCTTAATATTTAATGGATTTTAGATAATGGGAAAATGACGTAAGTAAACAAAATTCATCGAACAACAGTTTTTTTGGCCAAATAATATAACATAACATTTTGCTAACAATTTCGTGAAAAGGAATCACGAAAATAGTCAGCCCTTCAGCGATACACCAGCAAATGCCTCCCCTACACGTACGAAATCCCACAGAACTGGACCTAAATTATCTACGAATGCACTATCTGAAACCGCAAACCACGAAACAAGGATACCTCATTTAATTACATGTTTTGTGCCACCAATACCTTCACAATCATGATTTAATAATGGCACAAATGGATTAAGCCTGTTTACGGTAGCACAAACATATAGATACATGTATATAATGAAATTATTCTGTCGATCTGTGCATTGTTTGGTGTGTAAATAATCGTTTGTGAAATTAGCATTGCAGTAATGGTAGGTAGTTGGTGATACTGATTTGTCTGATGTCATAATAGGATTGCATGATGTCTGATTTTGTGTTTGGACTGAGTTGCCTAATTTTATGTTAGGCTGCATTTGAACTATTTTGTAAATACAGTGGAAATGTATACGGTTTAGGAATTTAGCTGTCTGTCATTGATCATTTCAAATGATTACAAAAAACATACCTATAAAAGTACACTAGTTTCTGTGGTGGGTGGGTGTGAATTTTCGAAAATCCTTTCTTAGTGCTCGCCTACGTCATAAAAGGAAGCCTTGTGTAAAATTTCACTCTTCTAGGCCCAGTAGTTTTGGCTGTGCGTTGATATGTCAGTCAGTCAGTTTCTCAATCAATGTCTTCTCTGTCAAGACCCTTTATCTCGAGAACGTAAAGTGGTATCGAGTTGAAATTAAACCATATACTCAAGTCTGCGGTCTCTTGAAGCTGTGAAAAAATCAAACTTCTTAATTAATAGGAAAAAAAGTTACGGCCGTTTATGTCGCAAAAAAACGTGTATTTTGACACTCTTAAGGGAATCAAAATTCATAGGGTACTTTCCGTTCACCTAGAATCTCAAAATTTGCCATGAAGCTACAAGATCTCATAGCACAAGTAATCTGAAAACTATAAATTTGTAATACCGTCACAAAAATATTTTTTTTTTTTTTGCTATTCGGAAAATTTTTCGTAACTCAATCCAAATTGTTTTCATAGATAAGTTTGCACGGAACCCTCAGTGCGCGAGTCGGATTCGCACTTGCCCGGTTTTAAAAAGAATAAATCTTGTGCAAGGAATAAATATTATTCTTTTTTTTAAAGTACAGCATTATCAAAATTGGCGCAAATGTTCAGAATACATGGGGTAATTACTAAGTGTACATTAATTAATTATTGGATTAACAACCAAATTATCATTGCATTAACACTTTTTAATCAGTTTAATATCGTAATTTTGATAGTACTTAAGCAATGACGTTAAATGAAATCATATTCTTCAAGATTAACTAAATTGATTTGTCATTCTTAAATTATGTGAAATACTTAATATTATAAAGAGGCAAAGGTTATTTTTTTTTTTGTTTGTAGTAGGTAATATCTGAAGTACTGGTCCGGTTGCTAAATTTTTTTTTACCGATAGAAAGCTGCTTTATTCCTGAGTGACACAGGCTACATTTAATGTACGCGGGTGAACCGCGGGCAAAAGCTAGTGTCAAATAAAATTATACTAATATTATAAAGGCGGAAGTTTGTGAGAATGTGTGTGTTTGTTACTTTTTCGCACTCAAACGGCTGAACAGATTTGGATGAAATTTGGTGCACGGGTAGAACATATCCCAGAATAGTACATACGATAGTTTTTATATATAACTATCATGTCATATTTAACTATCACATTATATTAAACTATCATAGGGGACATCCCCTTGGGATAAGTTTCTACTCTCAAGCGGGTGAAGCGGCTGTCAACCGCTATATAAGAATAAATTTAAAAAAAAATACACAACATCATCAAACACAAAGTTAATGATGAGGATAGAAAAGATTATGACAAATAAAATAGGCATTATATACTAACCCTGGTCACAAATAATATTGCGAGGGATTAAAAACTATTCCTGTTCTTATCATCATGATACGAATAGGAGTATTTTTAAACCCTCACGGACTCAAAGTTAAATGAATGCCCTGAACTGAACGGAACCTTGTTTCGTTTCGTTGTTTTTCTTTGCTCTCTGACGTGAAAGCAATCACCGGTGTAGTTCTAGCATACGAGTACAAAAGCAATCCTAAAATCAAACAGGCATCAAATGGATTTTGTTGAATGAATACGGATCTTTTACACCATTGATATATTGCATCGCCTCCACGAGGACACAGCAGTGCTCCGCCCAAGCAAGGCACACCTCTACTTTGCCCTCCAGGTGGTCTACACAGTAACACCTTGGCGTTTCTTTCGCCTAAATCTGGTGCAGAAACCTCCCGAACTTATCATGTCTATTTTTATTCTCGGAATGATTACATTAATCTTTGTATTCATATGCAATATTGCATTAGTCTTGCTCATGCTGTACTACATGATGACGAGCAGAAAGTAAAAAAAAAACTGGGCAAGTGCGAGTCGGACTCGCGCACTGAGGGTTCCGTACAAACGTGAAAGGTAAATTGCGGTTTACGATTTACAGAGTATTAAAAAAAACTACTTACTAGATCTCGCTCAAACCAATTTCCGGTGGAAGTTTCCATGGTATTATGTACATCATATATTTTTTTAAATATATTAGAAACCTCAATATAATTTTTGAAGACCTATCCATAGATACCCCCACACGTATGGGTTCGATGAAAAATAAAATTTAGTTTCAAAGTTTCAGTCCTAAGTATGGGGAACCCCCAAAATTTATTGTTTTTTTTCTATTTTTTTGTGAAAATCTTAATACGATTCAAAGAATACATCTACTTACCAAGTATCAACAGTATAGTTCTTATAGTTTCGAAAAAAAGTGGCTGTGACATACGGACAGACAGACAGACATGACGAATCCATAAGGGTTCCGTTTTTTGCCATTTGGCTACGGACCCTAAAAATCGAAGAAAAAAAAACATGACTCATATCGTATCGTTACTTATAATTCAGCGTTTAACAAAAATAAATTCTATAACATAAAAACGACATCCGATAAAATAGCACAAAAATCTATGAGAAAAAATCCAATGTTTTATTCATGACCATACTCACACAAATATAGGAAAAGAGCCATGTCCAAAGGGTAACAAGTTGAAACAACTTTAATTTCCGGTAAATTAACATTTCGACAATGTTTCGGAGACAGGAAGCTCGACGTGCCCTTTGAATTAATGCGAGCCCTTTAGCATTGGCACGTTTAAACTTTTTTTTTTTGGATGTTGCCGATTTTCTGTGGTGTGTGATAGCTACTGTTTCTTTGCTATTAAGTTTGGAAGAATAAGAGTTTTGGTAGTAATTTTATAAAAGATTGTTGTCATCAAGATTTCTGATCCCAATTTCCAGCCACCGTAGGCGTTAGTTTGGGGACGGCGAACAATGGGTAGCTCGCCGTCCGATCGTCTGGTCCGGACCGGTCGGAGTGTAAGTATTTTTTTTTAATGTACTTTGCAATTTCTCGGCCAATTGTGGACCGATTTTGAAAATATTTTTTTTGGTTGAAAGATTATACTCCTGAATTAGTCCTAAAGAAATATTGTTATGATCTGATGATAAACTTAGACTTTTATTATCTGAAATATGGAACGGAACACCTCATAGTATCATAGCAGAACTGTCGTAACTGTCGACCGCATCGTCGTTTTTCATCAGGTGAGTAGCGGTCAAGCGCGAACCTATCAAGAATAAAAAAATAAAATAAAAAAAAAACAAGTAAAATTGCTTTGTTTATATACATGTAGTCGATGTTTTCCATTTTGGCGCGGAGTTTGAGTTGCATCTGTTATTTATATTAAATACAGTGCTGGTTTTAGTAATATCATATATAGTCTGTATTGCGAATTTCATAATGGACAAAAATATCGAACAAAGAGTTTGTCTTAAATTTTGCATCGCCAATGGAATTTCGTGTTCAGAGTCACTGAAAATGTTACAGAAGGCTTACGGTGAATCGACTTTATCAAAAACTCGTGCTTATGAGTGGTTCAAAGCGTTCAAAAGCGGTCGAGATGTGATGGAAGATTTGCTTCGCTCTGGTAGGCCGTCAACGTCTGCAACTGAAGTTAACATCGCAAAAGTGAAGAAAATAGTGACTGAAAATCCCCATTCAACTCTGAGAGAGATAGCCGCCGAACTTTCTGTATCTCACGAGTCGATCCGTACCATTATAACTAATCATTTGGGTATGAAACATGTTGCTGCTCGGCTAGTCCCAAAAGATCTGAATTTTCTCCAAAAACTCAATCGCATGAAAGTCGCTGAGGACATGCTAGAACGAGTCAGTTCGGACCCAACATTCATGAAACGCATTGTTACTGGTGACGAGACGTGGGTTTACGAGTTTGACATGCAAACTAGTCAACAAGCTTCGGAATGGCGCCTTCCAACTGAACCGAAACCGAAAAAACCACGCCAAAGTCGATCAAAAGTCAAAGTCATGTTGACTGTTTTCTTTGACTATCGCGGTGTTGTGCACTCTGAATTCTTACCGGAAGGTCTAACGGTAAATAAAGAATATTATTTGAGCGTTATGCGGCGTTTAAGAGGACGAATTCGATGAAAAAGGCCAGATTTGTGGAAAGAAAATTCTTGGATTTTGCACCACGACAATGCGCCTTCGCACAAGGCTATCATTGTGAACGAATTTTTGACCAAACACTCAACAAATACCATCCAGCAACCACCATATTCACCAGATATGCTCCTGCTGACTTTTTCTTTTTCCTAAACTCAAATTACCACTTCGTGGCACCCGTTTTCAATCGATAGAAGACATAAAGGAGAATTCGCGGCGAGAACTGAATTCAATTCCGGAAGCAGCGTTTAAAAAATGTTTTGATGAATGGATTATTTGTTGGCGTTTCTAAAGGAGCATACTTTGAAGGTGATAAAATAAATTTGGATGAATAACAGACATTTTGTGTATTATTGATCTTTTCCCGGTACTTTCTTGACAGAGTAGTATTTATCGATCGTGCATATCAACGTCTTCAACCGCTAACCTACGCCAATACCAACGTGTCACATCCACTTATGTTATTTTCGTCAAGGACGTGCTATCACGACAAGGTTTATCAATGAAAAGAAGAAAATCCTTCTGATATTCTCGATAACTTCATCAATAAAATATTTATCTTGCTGTAAATACCTATATAATATACATTGCATTAGGTAACGCTACATAATGCCATTGATAATATTGACTAAGACTGATACTTAGATACTCCACGTGTCAAACGGAATCTTGCTGGTAAATAAAGGTAAAGTACCCGGTAACATCGATTGATAAGTTTGATATTAAAATCGTTAATGTATCCATGAAAATTGGCCTTGAGATTAAAATGTTATTATATCATTCGATATTAAAAGAGGATTAAAAAGTTAACCAAAGCCGACAATCGGACAATCTTGCTTCCAACCCTTTAACGATTCTGAATCATTCTGTTGTGTCTCGAAAACAAAAGAAGGACGACTACAAACTATCAATCTACGTCAGTCTTTCATTTGCAGGAAATCTAAACAGAGTTTCAGTTAATCGTACCGCAGTATAAAGCATTCTCAACCGACTATGTCCAGCCCCCTTCGCCACATTGACCACATTCAATCGCCAGCACCCTTCACCCCCGACCTCAGACATCGAGAACCCTTCAGGGAATTCCGAACATCCAGGGATGGTTTTTTAATTCCGCCTCTGTATTGCAGATGCACAATGTAGTGAGGAGATAAGAATAAACTCTTTTGTTGCATTCCCTTGCTAGTTGATGGGTCTGAGCTTGTGTAGTTTCATTGTTGAAAGGGAGTGATCTGTCCGTACGTGATAGTGTTTTGTAAGTTCTGAAAATGTTTCGCAGTTTAATAAATAAAAATAGACTTTTTATAAAACCGGGTGTTGATGGCATTAAATCTAATAATATGCTTTTCTGAGCAATATAAAAACTTTTTACAAAAAAAAAATAACTCTCACTAAAAATACACTAAAAGGATGGAAATAACTTTAATTTCGGAAGTCAGTGTTTCTCGGTATTGTTCGCCATTTCTGGTTTTCTTCGCAAATGTTACTTTTTGACTGTAAATGCTTAAGTACTCGATGAAAATACCAAAATTACTATATGGTTGCCTATAATATTTGAGGAGTTCCCTCTATTCCGTCATCAAAACGGGAACAATCAAAAAGCATATTCTCTAAGAGGAAAACAAAATTTTGCAAATCGGTCCATAAACGTAAAGTTCTGAGGTAACAGACATAAAAAAAAAACATACAACCTGAAAAAAATGAAGAAAAAATGAAGGGCTCTTAAACACAGGTCTAGATATTTTCTTCCTCAAAATATGATTGTATTGATAGGGTTCGGAAGCGAAATTCCCAATAAAATCTACGATCATTGTTCAGAAGTCTAGACCAAACTTTTGGGAGTAAATTCGAAGTTAATTCCGGATGGATATCTTGGACCTTGCCGGACTTCGAATACTTTGGATTCCCTAAAGATTTGCTCCGGGATTGAACAGAATATTGGAATGAATACTGAATATTTTCGGTAAGGTTTGTGTATAAATGATAATTTTATAAGAAGCTTTTGATATAATACTCTTATAAGAAAATTCGTTTGATATGAATGGAAATAAATGGGATCTTAACCCAATTTATTTTAGGGAACAAAATATTTATCTGTAGCCATTTGTATCGGATTAATCGATATGGTATTTGAGGACTGATCACTAAAAACAATTAAACAAGATTATTTCAATCCCCTTATTGATAACTAAGGTATGTTATCTGCAGGTGTATAAGTTAATGTCTTAATATTTACGTCATGTAAGTACCTCGTATGTAGGTATTTACAATAAGTAGAAAGCCGTGGAATGAGTCACACATGTTTTGTTTTTTTCTTTAATTCACCTTTATTTTAAATTTTTTTCTTACACATAGCATAGAGTAGCATAATCAGCTTTTCAATGTTCCCACTGCTGAGACTCAGGCCTCCTCTCTAGGAGAGGGAATGAGCCGTAATCCACAACGCGGCCCAGTGTAGGTTGATGAATGTCACATGTCTTCGAATTTTTGGTTCAAGGACATGCCGGTTTCCTCACAATGTTTTCCTTCACCGTTTTGAGAGCAGAGATGATGAAATAAATTACACAAAGTAATGCGCCTGGCTGGGTTTGAACCCGCGACCTACAACTCGTAGGTCGGAGCCGTTACCACTCGGCCACCACTGCTCTCACACACTCTGCTTTATTACACACTTTTATTTATTTTGCAATGTATAAATCTAACTATATTAATTTTTTGACTGAAATCTTGCAACTCAATTTTCGAAACAGATATCTTGAACCGATTGAGCTGAAGTTTTATACACAAGTTCAGTTATGATGACAATGCATGGTTAGCTGAGTGACGTCATTCTAAATTCAACATGGTGGAACACCCAAGATGGCGGACTAGTTAGTATATTACCGTGGTATAAATACACACTTCGATGCAATAATTGTAATATCATTCGTCAATATTCTTATAAATAAAAATAAATAAAACATTTGAAATCATTAGCACGCTTGTGTACACACGATTGGCGATAATTCAGAAAATTTAAAGAATAAAGGCCAGGACTCAATACGGTTCTTCATTACTCAAATTAAAAATAAAATATTACATTTAAAATCTGTCACCATGGACGGAAGGGAACTTTCACAATTCAGCTGTCTTCATTATCATTTATGTAGCGATTGAACGTAAATAATAAGTGTGAATTCAATCGGCCTGTTGATTTTGTTTTCGACGTGTCCTTCCAATCTCGGGACTCATACATAAATCATGAATAATATATATCGAATTATTGACGGTGAAATGCCAATTCCTCTTAGCATTTATCGAAAAATTAGCTTTTTTTATCACTTTGAAATCGAAGGCGTATTTTTTTATGTTTTAGTAAAATCTCCGAAGCTACTAGTTAGTTGCTAATTAACAAAAGTAAAATGTAAAAATACCTCCCAACTACTATTATGGCTATTTTATAACATTGTCTCCTATTTTACCAAATACCTATCACTATCTTAAAAAAAATATCAAGAATAAGTTATTATTATTACTCTGAATGAATAAATGATTTGACAAATTACCAATTTCTCAAGAAATTAAAAATTTTCTGCAGATTTTTTAAATTCTTAATTTCCCATTTTTTGCCACTTTCCTATCGATATACTTTAACGGTGGGAAAAGCATTTTGCAATGAGATAATCTTGACTACCCTTAGGTACTATCAAAGATTACTGCAAGTTTAGGTGTACGCATCGTCTATCAACATAACGTAAAGGTACCTAACAAAAGAACTATAAGTGGCATCAAGGCATAATGTATCACCACCACATTCTCCCGTTTACCCCAACACTTAGTCGAAAGAAAAAATCTCGAGATAAAACAGTGATAAATTATCTCTATGATAGCTTCGCCTTAAAGCATGGTGGCTTTATATTTCCCATAAACATCGTTTTAGGAGGGTTGCCTTACCTAAGTGTATATGAATTGCGGTTTCTAGAAGTTGATGAAAGTGCTATAAAAAGAAAATTCTATTAATACTTAGTTTAAATCACGAACGACGTATGTCTATCAGTCTATTCGAGGAGTACTCGTATAATATTACCCAGTAACTGGGTTGTAGAGCTCAGTGTGGGCAGTCGCTCCATGCTGTTTCTCGGGTAAAACACAGGTATTTAGCTGCATCCAGTAAGACTGTAAGCCGACCCCAAGCTGGTTGAGAATGGGCTGAATCATTTGTAACGCTTTCAAGTTTTACAGAAAATCATTGAAGAAATTCTCATTACATTCTAAATGAGAAAACGAAAGTAGGGTTTTGCAACACTATTTAGTCTTTACAAGACCTAACATTAGAACAAAACTCATAATGATACTGATGAGATTATACGAGAAAGGAAAATGGAGATATGAAACATGAATCTTACAGAGCCGTAAGTAACCAACAGAAAACATTACCCAGCATAATAAATATGATTATATTACGGAACTTTATACCTACGTAAACCTGATGTTCTAAGAGAAAAATAAAGAATTTCCTTGACCAATAATCTCCAAGTTGGTCCTAATATTTTATTGGCCTTTCGCCAGAGTCACTTTGCATAATGGATCTGGTGGCGCGTTAATTAGTAAATGCAGCATCAGCTTTTTCGTCCATTACATTGTGGGTTTACTTTTTTGAACAGTTTTCAATATCATAAGAATAAAAATTCGTCTTGTTTTTGAACTTTTTTTTTCTAATTTAGGTATTAATCAATTAAGTGATGCTGGCTCGTATATCTGTTCTAAGGAAAAAAATGTTACCGGCCTTTTGAATATTTTTGTAAATGGAACATATATATTTTTTCCGTGAAGTAGTCATTTGTACCTATTTTCGAATGCTAACATTTTGCGCTGTGTGATTGTTTGAAAGAGTCACCAGGAGCGGATTATCATAATGTGATAAAATATCTGGCGTGCGAGCAAAAAAGAGGGATAATAGCTCCATCTCTTTAACAATTCAGTTTAGGCCGTGAAATAGATCGCGTTAAAAGCTCGTGGTAAGGCCTCTAAGATTTTGAACGCGAAAGATGAATAAAGAAACATGGTTGGGTCTGAGTCAACAAATTTTTGACACTCCCTCTCCCCAGAGCGCAAAAAGTTGTATGAAATTGAAAAAAAAAACATTCTTGAATCTCTTCCAACAAAAATCGATCCCATTCACAGTATCATCCCAGCATAGTTTTATTCTACATGTAACACTCACCAAATTTCTTGATTATACTTTCCCCTGCCTAAATCTACCTCTCACACCCCTACCTATACTGTGAAACTACTCATGTTGCATGCATTCATCAACTCGTAGGGCTATATCGGAACAAGCACTGATTTATAAAACGTCAGAAAAACCTCATCGCCCATTTGTGTAGAGTTATAAATGGAGGTAAATAACGCCAGTTATGATATACGCGGTCATCCAAGTGGGGTAGATAATGTATAGATTGCAATGTATAGATTGCAATGTATAGATTGTAATGTATAGATTGTAATGTATATACATAGATACGAATACAAGGATGTGGTTATTATGATACGGCGATTGATAAACCGTGGTCACATAGTTGGTTATATGGTAAGTTTTTAGGGTTCCGTACCCAAAGGATAAAAACGAGACCAGGTTTTCTCATGAACCGTGATAGCTAGACAGTTGAAATTTTCACAGATGATGTATTATTGTTGCCGCTATAACAACAAATATTAAAAATAGAATAAAATAAATATTTAAGTGGGGCTCTTTTCAACAAACGTGATTTTTTGCCTTTTTTTGCTAAAGATTTACACTTAGCCGGTTTTAAAAAGTTACCTACGTCAAAGATAATTGAAATAGAATAGTAGTGTATTGTATTGTATATTATATTGTTATCATTATTTTATACACAACAATTGCGTAATTGTACCAGCATTTCAAGCACGAAATTCAAAATTTACAACCGTTTTCTACGAGCTACTGGACTTAAATTGTCACGGGTACTAAGACCATCTCACTTGGCAAGCGGAACTTTGAAACGTAGAGTAATTGCATGGAACTATTAAGTATTTCTAGTTACGCTATCACACTAATATTATGAAGGCGAACGTTTTTGAGTGAGTGTGTATATTTTTGTTACTTCTTCACGCTCCAACGGCTAAATGGTAGACCATGTCCTGAAATAGGATACAGGATAGGATACTTTATATCTCGGGAGTATGTTCCCTTGACATAATTTCCAAATTTCATGTGAAGCCAGGCAGAAGGTAGTTTTCTAATAAACTAAAATAAATAATATGTAAAGCCTTTTTTTTAAGGTAATAATCTAGTAATCTCGCTCTAGGGCAGAGCGGGAGGGCGTAAAATAACCTATGTTCTTTCTTTACCTTGGGGTCCAGTACCCCGGGGTTCCCTTTCGGACTAAGTATGTCCCCACTAAGCTTCGGCCATGCTGGTCCTCTACGGCTTTGCTGACATCTCTTTAAGGTCCTCGTAGAGCACTACGCGCTTTCGACGGCTCGAATAGTTACCGGACAGCCGGACGGCGAGCTACCCATAGTTCGTCGACAGCTGACCCACGCCTACGCTGAATGTGTAAGGCCTAACCACTCCAGTTTTTATTTTGTTAAACTGAAAGTCGACCTCTTAAATAAAACTCGATTTACTTCCAAAGAAGCACATTCAATAAAAACTTCACACGCATGCTTTTATTCAATACGTCGTATTAAAAGCGCGAGTAACAAAAAGAAAAAATATAACTTCCCTTTTCGCTTTAGAAAACATCACCTGCGTTCGTTTACTTTTTTTTATTAACCCTGCATATGATGTACCTTTTGCGAACACCCTCTGTTACGCAGCAGACTGTTAACCCTTCAGTGTTTGTCAGCAAACGTGTGTAGCGTCAGTGCTTAAGGCGTATAGTCCCTTGAACATCTGACCGGAGTTAAAGGTACATAAATATACTCGTACTGCAGCCTGCGCCCGCAAAGAACCCGCTGACCTTTAAAACCATTTTCTTTGCGAAATATTGATTGATTTACATTTATTTATTACATTATAACCTTTACAATCTAGTTCAAGTCGATGTTACAACTAACACTTAATACAATATGTACATAGTTATGATATAATAAAAATAACTAGGATGTAATGTCCAAACCTTTCTCAATAATTATTTGAGCTACTTCTAAAAATTTCGGCAGGTTTTGGCCAAATATATTCTCTAATAGCCATACACATTATCAATCGTATAGCAATAGGATTGATAATACGTATGGCTCGTGACAAAGGGGCCAACTTTAGGAGGTTAGTCCTAGCAGACACATATGCTAAAGAACACTAAACCACCATTTTTTTATGTATACATATTTCTAAAGATCAAAGCCGTTTGAAAGGAGTAGGGAAAACAAGCGAAAAAGTATAACATTGTTATTTTTTTATTTTTGCAAAAGTATTAGTCATACGAAAAAAAAATCTTTTTTCTATTAACCCAGCCGTTACCGAGGAGTAGGCTTTAGAAAGTCACTGTATTATGGCACTAAATGGGAGTAAGGGCCTTAAAATTAGGGGCGTTCAAGGGTTTTATTGTAAACATGAGCTAAACATGTTTTCATTGAAGAGCTTCGTTGAGTTCCTAAATAAAACGCAGATAAGGTATTTGTTTGTTTATCGATTTCGGAAGGCAAAATATTTATGGTAATGAGCCCCATTTGGGTAGGGAAATGCTTGCGTTTATATTTCGGGTGCCAAATGTACACCACAATTGATTTTCGTTTAGTTTAAATCTGATTCAATAGATCCAATTATTTAGTTACGTAAGTAAAGCATATAGGCTCCAGGAGATAAGTACGACCAGGGATGGATTGTTCGAAGGGGTTACCATAGCCCTCGCAAAAAATGCAGCTGAAGGACAATTGTGGGTTTTAGTCAGAAAACGTCTGACTATCTCGCCCGTTCCACCCAGACTGGGACGGGTTATTTGATGGCTTCCCCATAAAAAAGGAGGTAGGTGTTTTCATTTAAATTGCTCTATAAATAGAACAACGTACATGAAAAGCGTCGTCGCATCGCTGTTGCATTGTCTTGTTGCGTTTTTTCTCGGGAACCTTATACTTAAGTAGGTACATGGTGGACATCATGACCCATAAAACGGTTTTCGGAACACATTCATAAAGCTAAGAAGTGGAATCTCCGCACAGGGTCAATGTTTCCTGACAGGTACAACCTGATGGTGAATTAAGTCAAAATTGAATAGGTCTTATTATTATCAGGGTCACTCTTGAGCCCATAAATAATAACAAAAAATACCTCAACTATACCTACATTAGTTACTAGCCCAAAGCTTTCTTATTCATAATCTTTAAGCAAATTAATCCCTGTCAAGTAAGGCAGCGTCTACCTAAATATTCAATGCCCCGCGGCCATTATTCAGGTACAATTAATTTGCCTGATTTACGATCTACGTGGGCAAATTTGCTTCATTTGTTTTCTAAAACCTGTTCCGGCTTTCCCTTCGAAATAAGTACTGAACAGCTTTTTAGAAGTTTCAAGTAAAGCTGTCATCTTTAAACGATTTACAATCAAAGAACAAACAAACAATATGAGAAACAGTAAGTCCACATCGCAATCAGAGCTAAGTATATCGTGCCAAGTTTGTAGAGCCGTAGATTATGGCGCAAAAACAACGGTCTACCAACAAAGAAGCGGGGCGTTTGAGCACACTCTCACAAACACAGCGTCATCACCAACAGTGCCATCTGCGGTACTAACGTACTCTTTGACAACATTTTCTGATGAATGTGACTGGCTGGAGTGTTTTATGTCATATTCACAGATTCCGTTCGCCGAAATTCTCATTTTATGAAAAGTTTTCGAACGGTAAGTAGCTCGAACTTTTGAATTGTTTGAATTCAACTCGAGTGTTCTAAATTTGGTTTTCTGTGCGAACAATGCGTTGATGTTTGAAGTTTTTCCTTTCAAAATCACTTGAGTACCCATTTAAACGTTTAACTTCGTAATATTTAATAAATTCTAAAGCCATTTTTTCCACCTATCTTGTTTGACAAAAGTAATAACAGTGAAAAGTAGAATTATATGACTTTAAGTATCGAGTATTAAACGAGGATTGACAGTTACTGAAAAAAATATATTGATTTGGAACGAAAAACATTTTATGTTTTAACAACTCCTGCATTGAAATATCATCGAATTGCACAAAGATTAAAAATAATATATTATTACGACTAAATTTTTTTTACAAAAAAATAAATACGACCGACTTCAATGTAAAAAAAGTACTGAAAAGTGCAAAATAAATTTACTTTCGGAAGTCGGTGTTTCTATAATACTCGTAGTTTTGTCTCTTCGTTATTTAACACCGACTACCGAAATTAAAGTTATTTTGCACTTTTCAGTGTTTTTTTCTTTACATTGAAATCGGTTGTATTTTTTTTCTATTTTTTTATTATTTTTTAGGTTTTAGTCATGGTACCACCACTAAAAAGCCCTCATCTAAACCTAAATTCCTTACAGCCAATTCTAATAATCCCAAACACGGTTAGATTACATTAATTCATTACAGAGTTCCGGTGCCTAACTTCCCCCTTCTTTCAATCAGTCATCGACTACACGTATAAACAAAGCAATTTTACTTGTTACGATGGTTCTGCTGTGATCCTATGAGGATTTCTGTTCCATAACTTTAAAGTTCATGATCAGATCATACCAATATTTCTATGGGACCAATTCGGAAGCTTAACCTTACAAAATCGGTCCACAATTGATCGAGAAATCGACCTCCTTTTTGAAGTCGGTTAAAAAGAAATTGAATTTGTCATATATATGTCATAAGATAAACTTCTCACTATGGAAATACAAATTGGACCATAAGTCAGTTACTGAAAATTAACTGCCATATTTCAACTAAACTACGAAATCCTGCATCCCGCAATTAGAGTTTTCTGCGCGATTTGAACATAAACAACAACCCAAAATCATCTCTCGGGCAGTTGCCCACACCAAACATAACATCCGTCTGGTCGGAGGATCCTCCCATTCCAACGGAGATATGTGGGACTTTATACTCTGTTCCTCATACCTCCAAACAGTAAACACTACCTACTAATTCATTTAATTCTACTAATTCATTAACTCCAATCAAAGTATCGCTAACAACGAAACAATATCTTAAAAATACAGTTCCTAAATATTTACCAACGGTCAATAACAGTACCGCCAAAATAACAGTTTCGTGAAAATAACAGTTCCCCAAAAGAACAGTTCCTGTTTATCTGATTTAACTTGTTTACCTGAATGAAGTTTCCTTATTCCAGCCGTTCCTTGTGAACTCCTGACTGAGTTACATAATAGCCCAGTTACTAATTGAGTCAGTCTAGACACTACTCAACAGATAATCGCATTACATCTGCCTGTCAGTGCTAGTGTTGTACTGATTAATGCAATTATTTACGAGAGTTTGCATTGTTGATCTTGGATTAGTGACTTCATGGTTTGAAATGAACGTAAAAAGCTTTGGAACGGTAAGTATGTATGTATTTTCTACTTATGGCTTGCTCTAAGTAAATAGTATAAATTGTAAAGAAAGTTGTTAGAATCGTCTACTATGGCTATTGGTACTTAAAAACGACCAAAATTAAGTCTCAATATCGTTTCAACTATTCGTCGTATCGTCATAATGTCATATTGATGAGAAGTTATAAGTATTTTCGATGAATTGAGCCTGAAAAGCTATATCACAACCAGATGATACTAAGTTATTAATTACATCTCTATTTCACAGCATGTATTTAAACCTTAGCAGGCACTATCGAGCTGTCAAGAAGTACCATTTGCGACGTAAATGCAATTGATAGCTTGTATTTGTGTCTAAAATGTAGCTTCTATTAACATATTTGGCTTTTTTTTGTCTAATCGTGTTAATTGATGAGCAGAGTTAATAATTTTTTTTACCGTACCTGAAATCATCATCATCTTCCTGCCCTTGCCCCATCTTATTTGGGGTCGGCGCAACACGTTTTTTTCTTCCATTCTATCCTGTCAACCGTTATACTATCACTAACTTCCTTTTCTTTCATATCACTGTTCACACAATCCATCCATCTTTTCTTTGGCCTCCCTCTCCCTCTCCACCCATCCACATGTATACTCACAACTCTTTTAGTAACATGTGTTTCATCTCTCCTCTTTACATGACCATACCACGACAAACGATTCCCCTTCACCGTACCGTACCTGAAACCAAAATCCCAAAATGAACATACAAATATCCCTCATAGTCATCAAGCGACTAACATGTAGTATCTTCTTAATCAGTAGTGACTCGAAAATGTCCGTTACGGACCCGGGTTTCCCTAATACTAGTTCAAGAAGGTTATTGCAATGTACACCACACTTCTAAGTACCTTCTTAGAAAATTGAAGTTCTAGTTGAAATTGATAAAATAAAGTGAAGCTTTTCTGTTGCTGAATCGGGCTGTATCAGAATGGTTTCAAATACCAGCAAGTAGGTATGCGCAATACCCAAAATAGTACATAAATACTCATAATTTTGTTTTTTTAACTTCACTATTTAAACCTTCCGTTCACTATTCCGATAATAAGTTTTTTATGACTTTCAAATCAAATCAATTTATTCGCATCTAGCTTCTGCCAGCAGCTTCGCTCGCGTGAAAGTAGTTTCTCCATACAAACTTTGGACCCCTGTTTAACCACCTTAAAAGTTGAATTTTCAAAAATCCCTTCTTAGTGCTCGCCTACGTCATAAAAAGAACCCTTGCGCAAAATTTTACGTTTCTAGACCCAGAAGTTTTGGCTGTGCATTGATATGTCAGTCAGTCAGTTTCTACTTTTTATTTATAGATAAGTGTTGGTACAATTACGGTCTTAACATAAATGATTGCAGATTCATAACATTTGGTATAAACAAATGTTTGCAAGTCACATGTGACATGCCTATCCGTGTACTAAATTTTATCTAAATCAGTTTTGCCGTTTGAGCGTAGGATCAAACATACAAACTTTTACCATACAACCTTTATAATATTAATGTGATGTGATATCAGAAACATAAAAATACAATTATATCATATGATTAATTCAGATGACGTAGGTCTGAATAAAGTGGTCATAAATACGGCTATTATATTTAAGTGCAGATAATATATAGCTTTCTGTCATCACTCATGATTTTGGAATTCGCAAGCGTTTGACGTGCCGTGACGCACGAGAAATAGTCGTGAACGATTTTACTAGGTATTTCCATATAAAGGATCTATCAATAATTTCATCACGGATATGCGAAATTCTAACACAAATAGTTTTACTATCATAATAAAGGATTAATATAGTAAACGTCGATCAGCATCTTAGGAGGGTCTCGTTAGACAGCCGGATCAAGGGTTTGATTCAGAAAGCGGTACGACTGGACTCGGCTCATATTGTTAGCAGGTTCTTTTTAACCGCCTTCAAGAAGGAGGAGGTTCTATGTTCGGCTGAATGTATTTTTTTTTATGTTCTCTGATTTCTCGGTCAATTGTGGACCGATTTTGAAATTTGGTATTTAAGTTTGGCTAAGGGGTACTTTTTAGTGGTGGTAAAAAAAAACTTTTTATAAAAAAAAAGTACAACTGACTTCAATGTAAAAAAAAACACTGAAAAGTGCAAAATAACTTTAATTTCGGAAGTCGGTGTTTCTATAATAGTTTGGTTTCTTTGTTATTTAACACCGACTTCCGAAATTAAAGTCATTTTGCACTTTTCAGTGTTTTTTTTTACATTGAAGTCAGTTGTACTTTTTTTTTGTAAAAAATGTTTTTCTCTTAGACCCTGTCCGCTAGTTTAGAATCATTACTGATACCGGTATACTGATTTGTTAAATGTATTTTGAAAAGTTTTTTTTTTATAAGATTTATTTAAGTATTGTATATCAAATTTATTAAATGAAACATAGACAGTTTACAGATAAAGGCCTACATGGCCATTTTGTAAAAACGATGGACCATCAGAGTGCGCAAATTTGTATTGTGTACACATTCCCCTATATTAATTTAGAATTGTCAAGAACATTTCATAAGCTGGTCTGTTCTCTAGACAGTTAATAGAGGTTAGACTTTCTCTATCCCCATAATTTTATCAAGCTAATGTATTTACAAAACTAAAAACAAAAGAAAAAAATATTTATGTCTCGTACAGAACAACAACAAAATAAAAAAATATTGACTAACTGAAATAAAATACAATCAAAATAAAAAAGACCTTTGCGAGGCCAAAAATGCGTCTATCTCAGCATAAGCTTCAATAAAAAAAAATATCCATCGTTGCTATTCTTATAGTGCCTGTGACACCAGAGAGACTCTCATGGAACACAGACACAAGAAAATATAATAATAGATAAAAATAAAATAAACTCAGAGATAATGACCATTAAAAAAATCATTATGTCAAAAACACTATCAAGGTCGACTGGTAGAAAATGCCTAAGTCCGCCTTTGTACAGTGTTTCTTACGCATAAAGTTTTAACAAATAAATAAATAAAAACTATCAAACCCAATACCTAAACTTGACACTGGTTGAAAAATGAATGAGTGAAGACAAAAAAAAACTGTCCCAATTAAATAGGTACCAATTATAATTTTATCTAAATATTCTATGAATAATATCAGAAAATAGATCACGTCTGAAACCGCACACTCCATGTAAAATGTGTACTCAACAATTTATATAGGTATTAGGAAAGTTACTTAAACTCTTGTTAAAATACACGAGAGCACGGTTAACTCATCTACGAATTATTCGAACGAATGATTTTATTAGTGCCAATAAAACTGGCGGACTCGAGTACTGTTGGGATTTCAAGTATGGGGAGGATGCTAACGTATACAGATTTATATTTTTCCCCGTTTTACTTGTAATTAAGAATGATACTCAGACGTACGGGAATGAATTGAATCTGATCATTTAAACAATGTTAAGTTGAAAGTTTATTTATATGCAAATATGTACGTATTTATATATGTGTGTCTTAAATGGTTTAACGGATTTAAATAAAATTTGGCACACGGGTGGTTTTTTTTGTTTTTTTTTCGGTGGGAAAATCATCCAATGTCATTCTAGAAGCAGACCCTTGGCCCCAGTAGGCAGGCACACGGGTGGTAGGTTATTTTGAGGAATGGAACATATGATAGGTACTATTTACCTCTAGAGTATGTTTCCTTGAATTATTATTTTTCTTTCACGCGGGCGTAGCCATTGGCGAAACCTAGTTAAGAATAAAGTAAGTTGCTTTTAAATTTAAATTCCAGGATAAGCAAGGTTCTTAAACTACCTAGTACCAAGTGTTCTCGGAAGGTGTCCGGAGCGAGGAGGAATGGTAGGCGGTCGCCTCCTACTGTGAAGCAGTAATGCTAGCGGTGGAGGCGGCCGCACCCGTGAGGGAATGGATATCCTCACACCCCAGCCGCTGGGATCCCGACCACGATTTCCAGCCACCGTAGGCGTGGGTTTGCGGACGATGAGAGATGGGTAGCTCGCCGTCTGACCATTCGGCAACCGTCTGGACCGAGCCCGAGTCGTCGACGGCGCGTAGTTTTCCACGTGCGCCTCGTAGAGATGACAGCAAAGCCGTAGACATCGAAGACTAAGAAGGAAAATAGGAGTGGGTTTTAGTCAGTAAAAGTCTGACACGCCGTCAAGAAGTCACTGAATGATTTCCCAGCTAAAACAAAGTGTTCTGATGGTGTTAAAAAAATCCGAAGCAAAGATAATCGTCAAGCAATTGGCATGACAAAGTGATCATAAGAATATTTGAATAAATCTGTCTGGAATAATTTTAGTATCTACTAGACAGAAGAATTATCAAAAGCCAGTTACGAGAAAATTCTCTTATTCAAATGTCGTTAAAAATATCAAGATACTGGCAGTAAACATTATTGGATGCAGTCCAATTGGTTTCACATTACCAGTATTATGACAGTTGATTGAACAGTACGGTATGCAAAACAAGAGCTTTTTATTTGGAAACAACAAATATTTATTTCATGATGTGAATAAAAATAATTGTTTTCAAATAGGTATTAATCATCGGAAACCCTATTTGTAAACAAACAATTCCATGAAATTCCAACCACTTATATCAATGCATATTTGAAAACAGAACTAGCGAACAATAATTAATTTAATCCCAGTAACAATAACTGAATTGGGCTTGCAAATAAAATCCTCTCGGCGAGACCACTAAATAAATATCATTGAACACCAAACGACAAAATAATCAGTCGAATCCAATTACTACACACCTCGTACTATGTATTAAGATCTGTCGATTGAACAGCCAGAGCAGGATTAGGTGGGAAAAATTCCATTTTCAATTAACGTTTGCTTGTTACTAAGGGCTGACATATAAGGGAATTGGCGAAATTGCCCAGCACGACTGCGACACGACTGTTAAATTGCCCGGCACTGTTTGCTCGAAAATATATTTTATTTTTCATGTTGTAATCCAGCCCGGCGTGTTAACTAGTGCAGACACTAACTCTTTGGTGCACGGCGTCGGGTTGCCTTAATTCCAGGCTTTTTGCCCAGCAATTGATTGTTTGGCTTTTGGGGGTTAAGGGAAAAAGAAAAATAGGAAGCATTTTTGGGCATGTGAAACGGTTAAGTATTCTACCTTCCGTGTTTGTTGAGTTTTCGCCGTTTACATTCCCACTTTACTCGTTTCAAACTTTGAGGTAATGTAAGAGATTGTACAATACATTACTTTCAAATATAACACATAACAATGTTGTAAATTTCAAAGTTTTACTTAGGTACACGCAAGAAAACTTCCAAGTTTGCAAACTCATAATTACTTTTCATTAATGTAACGTAAACGTTTTGCTACATAACAGCGAAGGAGAAATTAAAATGCCTCTTCTCTTCGACGGCCATAAAAAACTAAACAAATGAAATTGGAAAAAGCTTACCACTCCGATCCCAAAAATAATCACTCAACTTCAAAGTGTTAAAAAAGGACATAGAAAGAGCATTATCTCCATAGTAGAGTAGCTAAGTAAAAAGCTCGTATCGAAATCGTCCGGGAATCGTCACGTGGAGAATTGGCACTATGAGTATGTTTCCCTCGCTTCCCTGTTAGGGTTGTGAAAAAAAAAGTTTTGAAATGTCAGTGGCATTCAGCACCAGATGTTTTTTGTTTGGCAAAGTGAAGCATTGGAAAAAGTCAGTTTAAAAAAAAGAACTGCTTAACTTGTTTTTAGATGCTAATGTTTGTGGTTTAGGTAAATAAGTACTAGTCAGAAAGAAATACGATAACAATCTTAGAATTGAAGTATATATCTCAAAATAGCGGTTTCTTCTGATTTTGCTTATTAACCATAAAAAGCCTACTCTGAAACCCTTTATTTTCTTTAGCGTAGGAAATCATCAAATGAATTCTCCCGCTCTAGGTGGAGCGAGATGGAATGCCAGACTTTAACTGGCTAAAACCCACGGTTTATCTTCACTTGCCCTTTGCGAGGGCCACGGTAACTCTGTCGCCCAACCTGTACCCCTGGCAAGTATCGGCCCTAACTGGCCTCGTCACATTACGTGCGGTCGACCCGGGCTTGGTCCCTACCGGACGGCGAGCTACCCACTGCTCGCTGTCTACCAGCCCGCACTTACGGTGGCCGAGAATCGCCCTACGGCTCTCGATGCCCGGCTTGTCTCTGGCGAGGTAGTTTGAAGCCCTGTGATGAAACAATCAAATTTACTGGTATTGAATCAACACTAGGTAAAACTTTTGTGTTAATTTCCCGCAAATTGCAATTTTTGAATTAGGTCACGTTCGTAAGGATGCGAGGAGTGAGAATGACGTATGTAACACTATATACTTTGTACCTATGCAAAAATATAGGAAGTTTACTTTTGTTTTAACCTCATGATACCAAACACCAAATTGGACATTTCAATGACATCATGATTTAGTTATTTAGCGTCTGTCATAATATTCTAAGAATTTGCATGGTGCTTACTAAATGACTGACTAAATTATGCCGGATATGTGAGTTAAGTGAGTTCTAGGAACTAAACGTAGCATTTTGAAGCTTCAAGTCTAATTTTATACGTCATCAAACGACTTTTTAAGAATTTTGAGGCGGAACTCTTTCAGTTAAGAAAATCAACGATTAAGAAGTAATGCTAGATATGTATGTAATTAAAATTATCACTATTAGATTTAGAGTGTATCTTACGCCGAAAATGACAATAATTAGGACCTGAAACACAGGCGTAGGGTAGCCCACCTTTCGGTATTTTACAGGACACATTTTGGAGAGTGTGCGCAGGAATTACACGACTTGATTCCGCCATCACCTTTCTACCATCGGATAACCCGACGTACGGCGAGTGTCGCCCTTTTCGTTGTTAACACTTCTACGGTACGGACTAAGCGTTTCGCCTAGTCGTTTATACCGCGTACATCGAAGGATTGGAACAATTTGCATGCAGCGGTCTTCCCGTCCGATAATGCGAGATATGGATGAGGCTGAAATTTATTTTCTTTAAAAGACTCAAGTAATGAAATTTTAACAGAGTAGTAAAAAAATTCTCGTACAGAGCATCACAGCCCTAGGGGGAGGGTACCAGTATAATCGTTTTCCTGCATACCTCTTTTGTACACGGTACTCTTAAATATGGCTGCAGCAGACGCAAAAAGTTTCAATTGCTTTAACGGCCACTTGCATATAATTGTACCTAGAACGACACTATGCAATGGTGAAGCACGAATCTATTGTGAAAATATGGATATTTTTCATTAATAAGTGATTGATTTAAATGGGTATTTATAACAGAGTTGAATAAAATAGTATATTTTTCTGCTATTAAACTAGCATGAACATGAAATAATGAACATGAATGCAAAAACATGACCATGACTGTGGCGTAAGGTCTATCGTAGCAGCGTGCATTCGTTGTGAAGAGTTTCCTATTAGTAAACATACGGGGTCGTGTTATTCGATATTACAGTTTTCTGAATCATGTTATTCGAGATCGCATGGCTACGGCGTTAAGTTTTTCGTGGTAACGTGCATTCGTTATTAAGTGTTTCGTATTAGTAAGCTTACGGGAACGTGTTATTCGAGGTTAAACTTTTCGGAATTCTGTAACACACCCAAAGAGAACATAATGAAAAATTATTTCATTAAAATTGACCATATTACAAACGGCTCGATAAAAATCGAAACATGATATAAATTAGTTGGCTTAATAAAAAAAAAATCGCGAATCTGACCCTAACTTACTATTTCAAACGTGTATATCTACGAGATTACGTCACGGCAATATTTGAAAGTTACATAAAATAATAAAGCTTGTTTTTAATAATAATATTCCACATCTATCACACAACGCCGTCTAGTCCCAAGCTAAGCAAAGCTTGTGTTATGAGTACTAGACAACTGATAAACATGCTTATAAATTTCTAAATACATACATATTATAGATGAATTACACCCAGACACAGAACAAATGATTATGCTCATCACACAAACATTTGTCCTGGGTGGGAATCGAAACCACGACCTCCGGCATAGCAGTCACGGCCGCTAACCACTAGACCAACAGGCCAGTAAAAATTTTAAAAGAGTCTGGCAAAAACAAAAGTTTTGAATATTTTTGTTGAAAAGTTTTATTTATTTTTATAAATAAAAATCACTGTTACGAAGTTGACATACATAGACCTGGGCGGAGTTCATGCAAAATACTCTGTGACTACAACCGACTCATAAAATGTCAAGCGTGCGAGCAAGAAAGCGGGATATACTATATACCCCATATAGCTCCATGACTTTAACAGTTCAGTTTAGATTGTAAATGGATCGCTAGTTCTCGTCTGATATTTCTATCAGACGACGTAACGAAAAAGCCTTTCCTTCCTTTAATTTTAACTGGAACTATCTCAGCCCCCCTAGCTAAGTTACAACCGCTTCGTTTCGATTCTCTTTTCATCGATCGCCTCGAGTCGGCCTACTCCTTTGTTCTGTCCACGTGACTAAGCGTTGAGATGACGTCAGAACAAAGTAGGTTTAGCCGACTCGAGACGATCAACGAAAAGAGAATCGAAACGAATCGGTTGTAACTTGGGTAAGGGGCCAATCTCGACAAAACACTATATTTAAAACTTTTTTTTTTAAATACTAGTAATATCAGACTGTCGGTATTCTAAATATGACAAACATAGACTTTTGTTGATTTACATCGTCCATCAGTCAATTTGTACAAATAATTTCGATCAATCTTCAATTGACAATAAACAACCTATCATTGTGTACATTATCTGTCACAACTGTCAAAACATAGAACTTGTCATTTTCTAGTTTAAAAAAAATATATATATTACTTTATCAAAATTATCTAAAAATAATTTTAAAAAATACCACAAAAGAGCAGTTTGACTTACTAGATTTCCATATATCCATAATTTTAAGTGTTTTAAACATTAGGCTATATTTATTTATACTAAACCTAACTAAGTACATAATTAATTATGTAAAAACACAAAATACACTCAAGTGTCGAAGTACTCTTCCTCATCGCTGTCATCCAAGCAAAGAAGGAACTGGAGTGGGTTTTAATCAGTATACACACACAACCTCCCGCTCCGCCCGCCGCATAAATTCATCAACGTTCTGTCTAATTTTAAATTTATTTAACAGACAGGTACGTTCTGGACAGGTTCAAATAAGTCTTCATACTTGTATTTTTAATAGAACACACATTCACTGAACCAGCTCACTCGCTGCAGTGGGACACAATACAAATTTATATTTTGTCTCACTGCGAGTGACTTCAATTTAATTTATTAAATTAAATTGAAGTTTTAGCATTCCCTATTTTCTGCAGAACCCTAAAAGTTAAGGATAATTTAGATGCGCCACATTGTTAATAGTAGAAAATTAAAAGTAAGTGTAGATAATTTAAAACACTTTTGCAAAGTTTTATGGCATTTTCTTACAGATACTGACGACCCACATTAGAGTCTATAAAATTTAGTTCGGAAATGGTTTATCGACTTTAACAGGGTAATTTTGTGATACCAACTTTTTAATTTGTTTTTGTGAGCATTACGGGTGTGGTGCCATTCAAGCCGATTCTCAAGCTATGGGCTTACCTGGAGCCACGTCAACAAAAATCAGCGCTGAGGCTCTGTCTTACACGAGCGCCAGCATTTTGCCGAGCGCTGGCTGTTTTGCGCGGATGTGACGCATATCATACTACTTATAATATAAATCGTTGTTGTTATTTGTTTTTATTTTTAAGGTATGCGCAATGTTTGACGTAAATATTTTTTTTTTCTTCCTTTTCTCTTTTCTTTTCTTTCCATGGGTTTACTTCTGAATGAAAAATCTGTGGTCCTGGAAAGTAAAGAAGGAACATAGGTGCGGTTTTAATCAGTAAAGTATGACCCACCCTCTCGCTTCACCCTAGAGCGCTAGAAGTCATTGGATGATTTCCCACCTTAAAAAAAACTTTTTGTTATTGAAATTGATAGCTACACTTATAAATGAAGTTCTGTTTTAATATAATGTCAATGTATTGTGTAAGCAATTGTTAGATGACCTAATATAAAATAAAACCTTTTTATGCGGGGAAGACGTGAAATGAACTGGTCATTGATGACATTATGGAAAACGGGGAATATTGTATCAGCAGCAAGTCAAAAAGTATGACCACCAGTAATTTCAAGAAGTATTGTGTTAGCCAGTAAATGGGTTATGGAACTCAGATAAGCAGTTAATCTTTTTAAGAACAGTGGTATTAATCTAGATTCATTGCGGCTTGAAGCCGATTCCAAAGAAGTTAAGAAACGGCTAGACAGATCATTAACTTCAACATAGTCGAAGAATTCAGTAAAACATAAACCTGACCTTAAATTATTAGAAATACATATATGTATGTATGCATTACATGTATATACACGCAAGGCTTTTTTGAGGTGGAAAGTCATCAAATGACTCCTCTCGCTCTGGGTTCAGCGAGAGGAAGTGTCAGACTTTTACTGACTAAAACCCACCCTGTTCCTCCACTTGACCTTTGTTGTGTGTTTGACCGTCATCAAAGAAGCGACGCGGCGTGGTGGTCGGTCACGTACGCTCGCTTACGCAGCACCAGGCCAGCGTTCCTCCAGGATTCCACACCATTAGGCAAAGACCTATTATTATATGATTGCTGATTGCTTGATTGAAAGCGTATACGCTTACAACATATCTGATGACAAGGAGTTAGACCGGTTCCTTGACAGCACCGACTTACGTAATAGCTAGGGACCTCCCAAAACATATATATGTACATCAAATGACTTCTCCCGCTCTGAGGGAGTGTCAGACTTTTATTGACTGACCCATAGTATTTCTAAGTTACCCATTGTAAGGACCACTGTAACTCTTTTGAATAATTCGCTGCCCTAGCAAGCTCCTACTACTCGCTAGTCTGAATTTTGATTTGAAGAAGTTTCCATTCACACTTATATTTTAGATTCAAAGTGAATAGCCTCCTGTCTGTCTGGTGTAAATACGTTTAGGTACATAGAGTTAAACCATTTAATGCAAATGAGCACGTGATACCTAAATTACTTAGGTCATTCAATCATTGATAGTTTATGCAGACAGGAAACACGTGCATTCATATTTATTTAAATCAACGAATTGATTTATGTGTAATATTTTAATTCTAGTCATTTCCATTTGACATAATAAAAAAGTCTGAAGTGGACAATTTTAAATGGAAAGTTATAAGTGACTTAAACTTACTAGGTAACTTAGCTAGGCTTAGTAACCGAAGGATGCTTTCTTACTTTTGTTTGTGTGCCTTGTGGTGTGCCAATTTATTTTTTATTTCTTTCTTTCGTTAGTTTTTTTTTTTTCATTATTTTATTCTTTCTTTCTTTGAGAGAGTTGTTTAAATATAATAAAATAGGAATACGAGAAACAAATGTTAAGTTGAAAATTACGACTGAGCTTTTAACATTTTTATTTTATTTTGGTTTAAAAAAAACCCTACGTAGCAAACATAGATTCTGATTATACGCTGCAAATATATAGGAAAAGAACATTTAAAATATATATATATTTTCATTATGTCATTTATAAATGACAATGCCCATTATTCTAGATATAAACTATGGGTGTTCGACACCAGTTACACAGGACGGAATTTGCCAATTTAACTTAATAAAATATTCTAATAAAAAAAATAACTAAGACTACAGATACCATTACCAAAACCGTAAAAGAAATTATCTTTACCAACAGAACAGGACAAGATATTCTTAATAAAATAAATTAGGACTGATTCTCCCACTTATAATAATTTCATAACAAAAGTAATCGTTTCCTAAGTCTTCGTTAAAATGCGGCCTCACGAATTCATGGCAAAACGCTTATACTTGTTTGTAAAACAAACATGAAAAAAATCCACCAAGGATTTTCATCCAAACTCGGTTCGTCCCCAATCAAGGACAACTTGTTTATCTAACAAACAAAATATCCTTTTGGCGAAAAATTTGTAGGTGCCTTCGTTGCTATGTTAGGTAGGTGTTTACACGATGTTTTGTACGTGTGATTCCATTAAAAGTCGAGGTTAAGCCGTAAAGTTCGCCATCTGACTGTGTATGTGTTGACTGGTAGACAACACTAAAAACCTATTGAATAAGTCTGCGTAAATATTTATTTCTGAAGCCCAGGCGGCTCATATTGCCCAGCTTCTAGATTTTATGATATGTTTTATCATGCAGTTTTCAGGATTTTTATGAGATCAAAATAACAGAGCTGTACAGATTACTTAATACTGGTCAGAAAAAAAAATTGTGCATGGACACGAAAAAAAAAGGTTTTCTAGATAGTGGGTACCCAAGAAAATCAGAACCTTCCAAAAACGCGCGCGACAAAGTCGCGGCAAAGACTTCAACCGGGATGTATGGCAGTATAAACGAACTCAAAAAATGACGTTGCAAATATCATAAAAAAATTGCAAAAAGCTAGGCCGCTGAGAACTATAGGTACAAATAACTATTTCCCTTATCCAATAAGTCCAAGCATTTCAATATCTCTGAATAAAAATACCAAAGTTGGTCATTTTAGGAATTGTCATAGAGCTCTTAAAGAACCACATGAATTGGGTATCACCCTTTACGAACTTCACATATGAGTATGGTCATAAAATTCGGCAGCATATTGTATACTACCGTGCCTATACTTACCTACTTGCTTCCACGCTTTTGTTTACCTTGGATATGCAAAGAACTCGATATTATAATTTATGTATTATGTAAATAAGATGTAAAAGAGAAGATATTTTGTGTTTACAGCTGAAACATTGAGAAAATATTTTTGAGCGTTTCTTTAAAAAATATTATAAGTTAAGCAACATAATATCATGCCTACAATCTCTGAAAGGTAAGACAGAAGTGTGACTTTAGTATACTGCCGTCGTAATTAAAAAGGTCACAACTGACGTTTTTTTACAAAACTAAGTTAAATACAGATTCGGAATCAGAATAAAACTTTAATTTCGATTATGTATTTAAAAAAAATGAAAAAAGAATGTTAGTTGTGCCCTTTTTAATTACGACGGCAATATACTCATATACATTTCCCTAATTATGTTAAAGCCCCTTGTAAAAGGTGGCGTTTGGCGCAGCGGTTGAGCAATTGGCTGCCACGCTGTGTGTCGCGGGTTCGATTCCCGCTCGGAACAAATATTTGTATGCCTTACAGGATACTTGATTCGGGTCTAAGTGTCAAATGTTTGTGAACGCCCCTACTTTACAAGAGGATTCCTCGTGTGGGGCAAGTTTAAAAAATGGCTAACTTATTTCATTCAACCGGTACGAATTTAGATAAAAAAGATAGTCGTTTGACTCATTTATGTTCTTTTTCTATACCAACATTATCCCTTAAATAAACAGAATAGCGCTTTCTCTGCTAATACAATAAGTAACGCCTATGTTTACAAGACGCTTGCCAAAACAGCTTACTTAGCAAATTGGTCTACGTAAGTACCTACTCCGAACCCAATCAATGTGAACAAAGTCATAAGCGAATACTATACCTTCGTATCTACGTATCTCTGGTACTCTGGTATAGATGTCATAAAATATATAACCACGTATAACATATTTTATCTACCGTAGTTAGTAGTAAAGTAAACACGCCGGACAAACACAGCCACACGTACAAACAATTCATTAAAATGACTCATTTGACGTTGTTTATTTAAAGTAGGTATAAACATATAATTATAAGGGTTTTATCTCCATGTTTAATCGCACTTTTATGTCATGTTTTGAAACTCACAAGCAAACGTATTTGCAAATAAGCTTCTATTCATAAAACCTTATTCAGAACGCTGATTTGTCTGCCAAGCATTAATAAAGCGTCCATAAAAACATACACTTTAGACGAAAATAAAAATATTTTTCACTTCACCATCTCCTCGTGGACCTCGTATTTTTTTTTAATTTACCTTCTCAAAGTGTACTGAAAGGAATAAAACTGTTTTATTCTAAAAGAACATAAAGGCTCACATCTACGGTTAAGTGTTTTCCACCATCCAGACGCACTCGGTAGAAAATTGATATAAACTTGTTGTGGGGCCCCGCTACGTTTGCTCAGGTGACGACGGTGACTTATTTGTTTTAACGTGAACAAACGAATATCATCTCAAATGGTTTAAATACAAAGTCTATATTCCATTGTATGGCTGAATAATAGAAGCCAGAAAAATGCACCCTGCACACGGTTGGCATAAGTCTTGAGTATAAATGTTGTTCGCGAGAAAACAAGTAGTGTGAAATAGCCCGCTCGCGATGGAGACGGCGTACATGTTTTAAATATTTGAGTATGTTATGCTTTAGGAATATTTATTGAGTATGACGCCACTATAACAGCACCCACTTGGCATATAAAAGGGATTTTTATGAGCTGAACTGACCGATATAGATTTAACATGAAATGAAAATGTGAGAGTAAAATAAAATATGTCTTTATTATGGTGCGACGTCCATATTTATCTTTAACAAAATTACTTTAAGTGAGATGGTAAGTCGTGTGACATACTCGTACATGTAGTTTTATTGCTTTAGATGCAACAAGTGTAGAAAGTGACAATTTCCTCACCCATTTTCTCGAGCGACTCTAATACACAATTTCCCTCCGTCGACTCTTTCAACGAGCGAGAAAACTAGACACTGTGATTGACTCGATATTTCCTTTCGACCTTATTCGAGAATATAAAAAACCTAATGACAAAAGCCTGCGACAAATGTTTCCCATTCAATTACCTAATAAAACCGCATCGTGTCCGATAAATTGAATACGGAGATCAAAATTCCGTACGCGCGAAGAGATATGTCGACATAACGAAGACAAATCAAAGTTTCTCTGACCTGACTCGACTCGGATGGACACCCTTCTAAGACATAAGACAGAAAGCCATTAAGTCGAGATAGTGGTATTTATCTTTAGTGTCCCCCGTCTACCTCCCGAAGTGACGTGGACACTTCGATTTAAGGCAAGGCAAGGCAAAGTACAGTAAATAAATTTTGTCGCGAAAATTTAAAAGAAAATGCTGAATAGTGTAGTTTAAAATGAGTGAAATTGAAAGTGGTTGGCAGCAAAAAAAGGAAGGTGACGTTGCATTGTGGAAGCTCGGACGTCAAAAAGGATTGTGTGTTTACAACAGTTGAGTAAATACAGTCTACGTTGATTTTCGCTTCGTTCTTCGTTCATATTTGCTTTTTTGCAATACCACACTTTTAAATGGATGAATGGGTTTCTAAAATTTTGTTTGAAGTAACTGTTCTGTGAGAAGTATTTGCGCATGTTTTAAATCTATTTTTAATTTTATTAAAACGCAGGAATTTACAGGTGTAAATAGTTTTTTTTTAGGTGATGTTATTGGATGATTTTCCAAATCATCCAATGACACGAGCACGTGCACGTGCGGCCTCCTCCTTTGCTAGCATTACTGTTTCGCAGAAGGAAGCGACCGCCTGCCACTCCTTCTCGCTTCGGACCATGGCCTGTAACAAGGCCCGGTGCGAGGGATCGTTGCCTACGATCGCCCCCACGAGGACACGGCGATGCTCTGCCCAAGCCGGGCACACCTTTACCGTATGTTCCATTGTATCCTCCTGGCGGTCCACACAGTAGTGACACCCGGGCGTTATTTCCGCACGAATTCGGTGCAGAAACTTCTCGAACTGACCATGTTCGGTGATACAATAAAAACCCTGATATGACATTTCCAAGACCTCACATTACACCAGCGCCTCTAGCAGCGCCTTCAAACGCATTGGTTCTGAGACTTGCTGATTTTGTCTTGCAGTAATTTGCTGTACCTACAATTCACATTAAATACATGAAGTAGTTGAGCAGTTGTGACCGAGTGGTAACGACCCCGACTTACGAGTTGTAGGTCGAGGGTTCAAACCCAGCCAGGCGCATTACTTTGTGTAATTTATTTCATCACCACTGCTCTCAAAACGGTGAAGGAAAACATCGTGAGGAAACCGGCATGTCCTAGAACCAAAAATTCGAAGACATGTGACATCCACCAACACGCACTGGGCCGCGTGGTGGACTACGGCCTTTCCTCTCCTAGAGGAGGCTTGAGTCCCAATGCTGGAAACATTATAAAGCCGACTATGCTATGCTACATGAAGTAGGTACAGTTAAAGTACTATAAACAACCATGCGTCACTCGAGCATGGAAAACGCGACTTGCAAAATTCATTTATTTTAAATCATGGCGAATTTTATACCATAGCTTTTGTCCACATAGCTGTAGGTTTCTCATTAAAATGCAAATTATTCAGAACCTGAGCACGCAATGTAAAAACCTTTCCTGTTTTAAAGGTAAAGAAACAGTACCAACGTAGAGATTTATTTTTATTTTTATAACGGTACATTTTTATTTTTCAAAAGTGTTTTGTAGAAAAAATATATTTTTGTTAATTAAAAACAATTATAAAAACTATAAATCTAAAGGGCCTATTACACGACGCGATATTCAGCACACGATATTCAGACTGTCTTATTTTTTGTTCCGAGTAAGACCGGTCTAACCCTTATTACACTACGCGGCATCGACTAAGACTGTCTGAATATCGAGTAGTGTAATAGGCGCTTTAATGTTTTTTACAGGTATGTGTCGTTTAATTAGAACTCTCATTTATGTAGGTAAAGGTTATTTTCACTCTATTTTATTTAGAAATGCTTTTGCAAAATAAAATTGGAAATCAAAAACGCTAGAATAAGCTGAAGCTATTTCATTAAATTATCATCATTTCAGCTTAATGATGTCCACCGCTGGATTGTACGTCTCACATCCGTCATTATTTTTTGTATGCATATGCAATGCAATATGCTTCTTGTATTTCTGCCACCTGTTTTTAAACTGTGTCTGTGTGTATTACTTGGATAAATAAACTATTTTATTATTATCTCTTTATTTACTTAATACCTACATGTATAAATGATATTTTTTAATATTTCAGTAAAAATACACTATTATTATTATTATATTTCCACGACCCTCACCAGGTCATCTGCAGGCTTAAGACACGGTCGTCACTCCAGACCCTTTTGACCCCAACAACCATATGTTCTGCGGGCAATGTGCCCTACCCACTAACACTTAAGTTTGGCGATTCAACGGACTATCTCGGTAACCTCTCGCAGATATATTCATTCCTGATTTGATCACGCAAGGAATCTTTTATTTTAAACTAAAATAATCTTATATTTATTATGAACTAATAAAATGAACTTAATATTATGAACTTTTAATTAAATAGCATAATACTTTTTTTTAGGTGGGAAATTCATCTAATGACAAATCCCGCTCTTGGACGAGGCGGGGGATAGTGTCACATTTACTGATTAAAAACCAACTCCTGTTCCTTCTTTGCCTTCATCCCGGGCCCCAGGTTTCGCTTTCACACTACCCGAGGCAAATAGCATAATACTGCGTTTAGACAAATTATTCCGTTACTTGGAGTTTAAATGAGAAATCAAGAGAATTGCGTCACCTAATCGCTATACTAAAGAATGCTTCAGGCTATATTGCTAAAACATCATTTATTTCAGGCGTGCGTGCTTCAGTTGCGTGCCTGAAGTAGAAAGCCTCCTAATATATGTAAATAGCCTGGGCTATTTATTGAAGTGTACGTACGTATATATACGTCAGTTTTATATATTTATCCGAGCGGCGAAATTGCAGCTGGTAATGTTAATTTTATGAATAACTAATTTCTAGTTTGCTGTTTAATTGTCGTTGTTAAATTAATTTTGCATGTCTACATAAGATCTTGGTTATATTTAATTAATTTACCATGCGTTTTTAAGCTGTTTATTATCGTAATTGTTTATAGGTGTATCATAATTATTTAAGTAATTTTATAATTATATAAATAGATATATATTAATAAATTTCAAAATAACAAAAATAAAAAGTCAAAAACGTATATGAAAGCGTTTAAAGCCATCGCAAACGAAACATTTTACGCCATTTTATTTAAACCATAGGCCGTATAAATCAAGTGAGGAGCTATAAACTCCAGCCATATAATTTTTATATCCACGATGCGGAAATAGCGCTATATACAGACAAACATACATATAAAAACGATATGGACACACGTAAATTTATTTTGAATCCTATCGATTACCTACATGGAAGAGGTCAGGATGGAATATGACCTATATTTAAGTGGTTTTAAATATTAATTTTGGGTGAAATATTTTGTTTCTTTATTTTAAATAGGAGAAGATTCTTTTGTTTTTATAATGACTTTTGTTTAGATCGTTGGTTTCGGCATACTGGCCACGGACGCTTAGCTTCATAGACACAAAACTCTGTTGGTATAGTGGCAGCGTCGTGCCGTCTTCGTGTCTTTGCAGCTTTGTCAACAGAAGACTGCTTTCATAGTTTTGTATGTAAGAGCATACAGCATAGCATAGTCGGCCTTATAATATTCCCATTGGACTCAGGCCTACTATCTAGGAGAGGGGCTGTAATCCACCACGCGGGCCCAATGCGGGTTGGTGGATGTCGCAAGTCTTCGAATTCGAAATTTCGAAGGACGTATTCCAAGCGTATAATGACGAATACGCATCTATGAAACTACGCGTACGTGGATAGTAAAGCTTAATGTTGTCATACCGTAGGGCTTATTTTTTATTTATTTTTCCGTTGGAAAAATTATTCAATGACATCCCCCGCACTTGGGTAGAGCGCGAGGGTGTGTCAAACTTTTACTGTCTAAAAACCCACTCCTGTTCCTTTTTTACCTTTCATACCAGGGCCGGGTTCAGAAGCGAACTCATGGCTCCAGTAGGCTTCGACCCTACTGGGCGGGGCTTGAAGTATTTGGGTTCGTTTCATAGTTCAAAGAAATTCTCTTATAATGTTTTTTTTTAGTTGAAAATCATTTAATAACCCCTCCCGCTCTGGGTGAAGCAAGAGGGAGTGTCAGACATTTACTGACTTAAACCCACAACGCCCCAAGTGTCTCCTACGCGGGCTTATGTGCTGTTACCACGATAATATTTTCAAAACCTTCCACTTTTCAATACCACATTCCTGATCAACTGAAATTTCCGCTTCCACGTCATCTTGTTGTCATATGATTCAATGAATCTGCGTCGATGAATCAATCAAAGCTATAAAACAACAGATACAGATGACAATAATAATCTTTAGTCACAAAGAAGTGACTACAAAAGAAACTATTTCCTGACGATGGCGTGACTAATCTCCAAGTCCTACCCCAAACAAATCACGCAATATAAAAATACTTTCATTACCAACAATAGGTAACTGTAATAAGTTAAAACCTTTATCTATGACTCATGTAAAAAGTTCAAGGTTTTGCGTAACAAAACATACTAAAAATACTGTTAAGTTTACACTTTTTATACCACTCATCATTATGGTCATCGTGGTCCAGTACGATAATGATAGTAATGATGGGCAATTGAACCAATGTGAATTTTTCAATTGCTATGAAATTTTCTAAGTTTATCTAGGATACTAATTGTCATTCTTAGATTTTTGACAATCATTACATGGCCTCAAGTCTGCTATTACAATAGTGTCAGAATGGTCTATCATTGTTGATTTTGACCAAGTTTGGTAATCTATTAATATAAGTCACCATTGGAGTGTCAGTACACTCCATTGGAAGAAATGTCATAGAATGGTAATCTTGTACATAATGATAAATGAATATTTGACGTATGCGGATAACTGCCAAAAATTTGACAGTTCCTTTGATCAATGACCTACCATTAGAACGTCATTGTGCAGTCATTGCTTTTAATTTGTTTCGAGAGAGCTCGATATTGTCATTCTACCGCAAGTTCATTGACTGATCTATGATCGACCATTACGAATTATTAGATTACGAACTTTTAGCAAAATGACAATGGGATCGTGTTGGAATGACGAATTTATAAAAATAGCAGACTAAGGCCCCAGCCAGTCAGACGCCAGAAAGTTGACCATCAGTCTGTCCAAGGAATATCGTGTTGCTCAGTACTTCGGTTATGGACGTCTCATAGGCATTCGCTTCTTATAAAACAAGTGTATTCCGCTGCATCCAGTTAGACTGGGAGCCGACCCCTAGTTTGAAAAAGGCTAGAGAGATGATGATAATCGTTATGGTCGCCACAATGACCGGTCTTGTGCGTCTCACATCCATCGCATTCCCGTGACCTTTACCAGGTCATTCATTGATCTACATTGTGGAAGGCCTTCCAACGCTGCGTTTTCAGGTACACAGCCACCACTCCAGAACCTTTCAGCCCCATTGATGATCTTTTCTGCGAGCAATATTCCCTGCTTGCCCACTGCCATTTCTAAATTTGGCGATTCCTCGGGCTGTGTCAGTAACTTTGGTTTCTCTGCGGATATCTTACCACTCATTATCTTAATCCCATTCAATTTTTGTTGATAATAAGTGTAAGTAACTTCTCCCACACTGAGTGGAGGGAGGGAGTGTCAGACATCCCTTTTGTGTACCACGCCGCAGTGACTCTTTATACATTTTATGTTTGGCAATCATGCTAATTTAAAAATTGCTTAATCCATGCTTGACATAACAAATCAATCAAGGTTTAGCAGTCTAGACTTTAGATTACACTTGGTTATACGACTTATCTGTCAATGTCTTTGGTAGTACCTAACCGTGGCCTAACGATTTGTCACGTCAATTAACCGATAAATCTTTAATACAGGCCATTATATTTATATACACACCAATATATAGGCGAAACTGTCGTTAGTCCTTCTGTTCAAGCGTCTGAATGGAACTGATGTTTGGTACCAGGACAGCATATTTCATAGATTATCAAACAGGCTATCACATAAACATAATAAAGGCGAAAGTGTGTATGAATAGAGGTATTTATGTATGTATACACGGTGTCTTTGACATCGAAGCACAATCAAATACCACGGATCCAGTACATGATTCTGGAACCCCAGTGGTGCAATTTTTCGCCGGCTTTTCACTAATATTTTTTTTAAACTGTACTTACTTTTTTAAATTTAACCTGTGTAAAATCGTTATTCTAACCAACCCCGATGATATTTTTCATTAAATGAAGCTGCTGATAGAAGCTGGTGATATTAAAATGGCGAAAGTTTGTATTTATGTGTGTGTGCGAGTATGTTTGTAACTCCTCCACGCTCAAACGGCTGAACGGATTTAGATAAAATTTATTTGGTATCAGAGAATAGAATAGGACTTAGAATACTTATTAACCTGAGATACTGTTAATTTGTAATAATCTTCTGTTTAAACGCAAGTAAAACCATTGGCAAAAGCTAGTGTTTCAAAAACCTTTTAACCTACCCCAACTGACTCACTCTGATAAAAATAATTTAAACAAAATAACAGTAGCAATCTAAATCGTATCTATGATTCACGCAAAAGTTCAAGGTTCACACAAAAACTACTACAATAGCTGTAAATTGGAACATTTTCTAATATTAGTCATGTTACTCACGAGCAATTACCCCACCTAGGTGGGTAGGCTAGGTATATCACTACTTCAACCATAGAACGAAATGCCCCAATTCCAGAGTGACTCACCCACGAACGGCCTTCGCTGTTATAAACGATGCCTTGTACGAGTATTTTGCATAATATCGATCGTTCCAGGAAAACGTTATTAATAAGTGTTATTTTTATATTGATGTTCTTTTTTTCCTTATCGCTTTGACGAAATGTCTAAGTAATTGACATAATAGTTTGGAGGGGAGAAAGGGAAATCATGTCGGTGTTAACGACAGTTTTGTATTATTGGTGTTAGTCATTACTTTTGCTTGTGCCATAGTATTGTTACTAGGCTATATATCCTTTATACCGGTACCTAACAACCTCCTATGTGTAGCCCGCTCAGCGTAATGTATTGGCACACTTTAACGCATTTTTTCTTTCTTTTTGAGGCGAGAAATTAAAAATGACTTCTCCGGCTCTAGCGAGAGGTCGTGTCAAATTTATACTGACTAAAACCCGCCTATGTTCCTTAATGTGCCTTTGCGTTCTAGGGCCACGATATCTTTTTCAAAAGTTCCTGCAGTCCCAACAGATCGGCTCTTCTGTTTTGCTAACATCACTTTGGAGAGACTCGGGTGTGGTCCTTACTAAACGGCCGGACGGTGAGCTACCCAATGCTCGTCGTCAAATTCATGTATGCATATGTGCTTGCCATTCCTTACAAAATTTTGTCGAAAAACTATAAGCTCGTTATGAAAATTGAAGCAGAACCGAGCCGAATCTTTTACACAGGTGTTTTCAATTTATACATTTCTAGTTATCAGAAGAATGATTATGAATTTAACCAATCGCTCACTGAAGCTATTTTACACAATAGTTTTCAAGACGAAGTAACCTAGTCATTTAAGCTACGTGTCCAAACGTAACTATGTTCTCGCCAGAGAACTCTAAGGGTCACCACATACGGACCAACGGCCGTAACTACAAAATTCTACTCGTATATTTCCTATAGTTTTCATCAACACAACGTCACGGCCACGGGTAGTGTGAAAGCGAAACCCGGGGCCCCGGGGTGAAGACAAAGAAGGAACACGAGTGGGTTTTTAGTCAATAAAAGTCTGACACTATCTCACGCTCCGCCCAAGAGCGGGATTGTCATTGGATGATTTTCACATCGAAGAAAAAAAAAGTTCAGTTAACCCTATTGAATGACTTTTTCATGAAATAACCATTGAATAGGGTTAGACGAGCTAAGAGGGTTGTATTGATGATTTTATTTATTAATTATAATTCCGCAAAATTAATACATGTCATGTACATGACAGCCGCAAATCATATTTTAATCAACAAATAAATTGACACTGATCTGCAAAATACAAAAAACATTAAAAAAAAATAATCTCGGACTACTCTGGTACTTTCACTTTATACATGGCATCCTTCTACCTATCCGTCTTCAACCACGTTCTAGTCAAAGTTTTAATGAAGGAACAAATAAAGACTACGATTCATATTTCTTTTGGAAACCACAAGTGCTTCTTATACCGGCAAACTTATAAATAACAGCCCTTCCTATAACTAATTTTACTCATCAAGTTTTCTTAGCAAAACTTTTCGCAGAAGTCCTTCGATTATGCGAGACTACAAAGTGTACGGTTCGCAACAACAAATTGACAACGTCACTTTACTTGCGTACATTCAATATACCAGATTTCCATACATTTACATTCTTAATTAAAAGACGTAGATAACACACACGTGATAACTAGTTTTTGCAAGTAAAGGTCGAATTCGTTGACTTCGGCTGTCATTTGATAAACTTATTAGAACTTTATAAAATTAATAGGATTTCGCGTGTCTATGTTAACATTTCGGTAAACACATTATGGCGTCGCACTAGGTGGATCGATGACCTGGTGTGGGTCGAACGAATCCGATTGATTTTTTTTTCGGTGGGTAAATCATCCAATAACATCCCTGGCTCTTGGGCGGAGCGTGAGATAGTGTCTGACTTTTACTGACTCTGTTCCTTCTTCGCCTTCGTTCTAGAGTCCCGGGGTTCTCTTTGACATCACCCATGACCCCAGTAGGCTTCGACCCTGCTAGGACCCCTACGGTTTTACTGATATCCCTTTAAGGTGTTTTTCTCTTTAAGGTTCTGTCTCGCGTGCGGCCGCCTCCTTTGCTGGCATATGGCCACGGCCACAGCCCAGCGCGAGAGATCACTGCCGCCGATCGCCCCCACGAGGACACGGCGGTGCTCTGCCCAGGCGAGGCACACCTCTATACAATGGTGGCACCCAGGCGTTTCTTCTGCACGAAATAATCCGATGGATGTGACACGCACAAGACTGGTCGTTGTGGCAATTACGTCTTTTGGCTAAAATAATATTGATTATGATACATATTTAGATTATTTAGGTATATTAACAAACTCATACATCATACATAAGACTATATTTAAGTATAAATCATTCGAGTAGATCTGTGGGTTAAACAATCTTAACTTCATACTTGTTTACTATAAAAGTCTAAAAAGTCATCGTGGCCCTGGAACAAAAAGACCACCTGAAGGAACACAGGTAAGGTTTTAGTCCGTTAATATCTCGCTCTCTCACAGTATTTTCCAACTGAAAAAAGTAATTGCCATCTGATTACAAGTGATTTGAAGTTATACAAACTTAATTATTGTGTTTAAAAATTTAACAAATTTATTTGCTAACCATGCCGACACCATACAGCCCTATACAAAATTCCCACGATAATGGGTTATGATTCAAAAATTTACATCTAAAGAGAATCATTGAAGAAAAATCTGCGTTCGTCCGCTTTAGTGCGTCATTACGATTCCTGGTACAATTGTTACTTTGAAATGGTCACAGATCACGTGAGTATATATTATAACTTAAGATGATTAATGTTTAACGATTCTTTTTTTTTAACTTGTGTTGTCATGGTCATACATCTGTCCCTTGATTTCCTTAAACAAACCTCGGGCTGGCAAGGTCACCAGGATGAAATGCAGAAACGTTAGTCACTGAATGTAATTTTTTATGGACTTGCATCATATTTTATTGTGACGAAACAACGGACTTGTCCATCATATAAAAACGAAATTTTAACTAATCTAATCATGATTACTTGCTCTGAAAGAAGTGTCATCGAATATTACGTCATACTATTTCAGTATCTACGCAATATTTCGATATAATTATGCAATTCATAGGTGAACCTGGACAGGTTTGCGTAATGGCGCTTTAGCGAGACCTATTGGACTTCGTAATTCAATTCAATTCGTCAGAATTAATCGGTGAGAACTTAGAATGTGCACTAGTATAGATCGATACTTTCTAAAGTGCTTTTTTATGCTTTTTAAGCGGTTGATAATCACACTAATATTAACTAATATAAAGGCGAAAATTTGGAAGTGTGTGACTGTTTGTTACTTCTTCACGCTCGAGCGGGGTGTATGTTCCCTTGGGACTATTTTATTCTTTCTCGCCGGCAAAGCCACTGGCAATTAGAAGTCGTTTATAATTTTGAAAAAAAAAAACGCGAATCTATTGGAAATGTTAAACAATTTTTTTTTTTAAGTAATTGATTTGAATTGGATGGAATTGAATTGAATATGATATTTGTGTGAAATGACAATGTTTGCAATATAAATAATTTCCTTTTACTTCTACAAACAGTGTCTACATCTATTTTCTCCAACTCTCCTTTCGCAGGTATGCTGGAAGAGATTTCTTTAGAAATAAGCATCACCTTTGTACAATTCTTCTGTTTTCTTCTTCTTTTCTCTTTTTAATGTGTGTACATAAATTGTTAAATAAAAAAATAAACAATTTATTTTAATAACACGGAAGCTACGTCTGCTGCTAACTGCTATACAGTTTGGCAGAAGTATTTATGGATTGCAAAATTGTCTAAAATACAAATAAAGCATTTTATTATTATTAATATTTATTAACTATGAATTTTATTGCCGATTTTTCTCCATAGGAAAAGACTAGTCGAAACTGTGCACTAGCTGTTGACATTTTATAAGTGTGGGCACTTTTAGAATTACTCTCTTTTACTGAATTGAATTGAAATTGAGTATTAATATTCTGTATCCTTTTCCCTGAAGATTGTTCTTATGAATAACTTTGTACATCCAAAGGAAAACAATTCGTAAAGATTACCGCTATACCAAAAAAAAAAAAGAACACATTATTCAATGCGATACGCATATTCTCCATTCTCTACACTGCGTATTCTTTGGAGCAGAAATAAATTTGGTAAAAAATACACATTCATCATCTGTACTGTACCGGGTTGATCTCTTGCAGGGATCAACTAGATTTATGACGTGAAATGACGTTCCTGATCGTTGTAGGAACGCATATTTACGGGCCCTTTTATCTAGGTTATTTTTTGGTCTATTAGAGAGGTTTTCTTTTTATTGTTGCGCAGATGAGAAGATTGGTTTTCTTTTATAAGAGAAAAATGTGCTTTATTATTTACTATGCGCAGATCAGAAAATTTGTCTTAGGCATTAAGAACGGCAGGCTTAGACAATATACAAACTTTCTCTACTTGTACATTTTGATACAAGTAGAGAAAGTTCGTCATTGCGACCGAGATTCGCCCGAGCCGCAGGCGGTGGGCGTTATGAAACCTACTGCTGCAATGACTTTCCGCGTGTATCAAACGACGTTTTTCAATACACTTACGAAAAAATAAATAAACGGGAGTTGACGCGCGATTCAAATAAACTAAATAGTGACGGGGCCGAGCTCACGCACTTTTCCACACTAATGCGGAAAACAGTAAATTGTGTGCCTAAAAGTGGTAGGGATAATAACAAGTTTTTGAGTTAATGTATTGAAAAGTCATTTGTCTGAGCCTGCAGTTCAGTTATTTAGTAAACATTGGTTAATGTTATTGCATCAGGTGAATTTGTTGCAATTTTCATAGATAATGTAAGTAATAAAATAAAATAAAAAAGCCTTTTGTATCGTACACAATAAAAGAAAACAAATTAAGTAAAACTTTAAAATAAATCAAAATTAATCGTAATCCTAATAAAATATAATTGTTAGTTTTCAAGATCCCCACCGCAAGTGAAGGCCTCCTTTAGTTTTGGCAATACGTTAACAAAAAATAAATATGGAACTAGTGAAATCTAACCTTTTTTTTGAGGTTTTAAATCATAAAAAGTGTCCTCGCGCTCTAGAGTGGAACGAGAGAGCGTATCAGACTTTTGCTGACTAAAACCCACCTGAATCCCTTTACGTTCTAGGGTCAGGGTCACTCTTTCAAACGTTCCCACAGCCCTAAAGCTAACTAACTTTTAACTAACCTTAAAGTGCTTTTTTTAGGTAGAAAATCATCCAATGACTTCTCTCTCTCTAAGGCGGAGTGAGAGGGCGAATCAGACTATTACTGACTAAAACCCACTCCTATGTTCGTTCTTTGACTTGCATTCCAGGACCCCGGGTTTCTCTTTCGGTAGTTAACCCATGGTCCCTGTGGGCTTTAACACTACTAGGCCTCTACGGTTTGGCTGACATCTTTTTGAGTTACGTGAGGTACTGTACGCACCGTCAATCTTAAAGTGTTTAGCATTTTCATTCAGCGACTAAGTAAGTACATGATCACAACAACCATAATCGGTTCCCTTAATAACAACGCTTACAAGATCACAGTTTAAAAATACCGTGTGTTTGTAGCGAGTAAACTCTGACCCTCGTTCGCAATCTTGTTCGACACCGGTAAGGCTTCGCATGCATGTACCTCCATTGTTTTCCACGTGATGGTAAGAGCCTTGTATGCACAGATTACATAAGTTATCATGACACACGCGAGTTTTGGGTCTTGTGAGATCGATTTATTGTGTTTTGGTGGTAGTCATAAATAGGTACGTTTATTTAGGTGACTAGCTGACCCGGTGAACTTCGTACCACCTAATAGTAAGGATAACACCATCTACTGGCATTACCAGAATAGCATAATTCATTTTATAATGACATTTTGATTAGAGCTGGCGTTGTATTCGGTTTTTTTTTTCGTAAATATTACTATTTTTTCTCACCGTTTAAACCTTTCCATTACAAATTTTTCAAGACCAAAATTAGCCAAATCGGTCCAGCCATTCTCGAGTTTTAGCGAGGCTAATGAACAGTTATTCATCTTTCATCATACTCGTATAGATAGTTTTTTTTTTAATTTATATAAACTAGTGCTTGACTGCGATCCCGCCTGATGGTAAGCAGAGATGCAATCATTGATGATGAGGCGCACTAGTTAATTAAGAGCCTATTCACTCTAGCCTTGAAGACACCTAAATTATAGTTGGACATGAAGACCGCAGCAGGCAAATTGTTCCAGTCCTTCAATGTACGCAGTATAAACGACGAAGCGAACTTAGTCTGGACCGTTGAAGTTTCAACAACGTAAAGGTGGACACTCTGCCGTACGTCGTAGACCTTATGAAAGGTAAAACTGTTTATCACTTATTTTCATATTTTTTAAAAAGAAAAAATCACCTAATAACTCCTTTCCTTCTGTGAGTATAAGACTTTTACTGACTAAAAACCACCCATGATCGTTTTATTTCCACTCGCCTTTTGCATTCCAGGGCCACAGAAACTCTTTCGAAGAATCCTGGCTTTAACAAACATGTTACATCACACACAAAATTCAAAATATTTTTATTTCACATAGGCTTACATGGGCACTTATAAAACGTCAGAAGCTAGTGCACTTCACAAGCACTCAGACCCGGAGCAACTATCTGTAGGCCATACAAATATATTGTTCCATGCGAAAAATCGAGACCACTACACGAATTGTAGCGGCCAATTTATTCAACCACTGTGCCAGCTTTGCCATCGATACAGCACTGATCTTGTCATAAAAACTCTGACTGATACAGCCCTGCATAGTCACTGAGAGTGTTGTTGGCTACTTGTTTACCCGACTGCAGGGAAGGTTATATTTTTCGTGAGTAAGATACGATAGACTAAAATCATTTCGTCTTTGGGTCCCGACTGTTGCAGTCAATATATTCTGTATTTGAATTATTTTTTTGTGTTGTTGTGTAAATGTTTGTGTAAATTAATGAAATTAAATTGGTTTCTAAGCTACTGGACTGAGCTTGTTTTTTTTCAGTTTCTATTTAAAGTTATTTTTTACGCAGTCAGATTTTTTATTTTATTTTTTTATCTCCCTTTTTTGGGTGGGAAATCATTAAATAACTCCTCTTGATCTGGGTAAAACAAGAAGGAGCGTCAGACTTTTACTGACTAAGCCTCTTTGCGTTCCAAGACCACTGTAAATCTTTCGAACACTCCTACAGCCTTATATCTATTACCTCTAAACTATGTACGTTTCCTTTGAGCCACAAAAGCGAAGCCGTGGCAAAAGGTAAGTCGAATATATGTAGGTCAATTGCTTTTGGAAGCAAAACACTACACTCCCAAAAGAGTTTCGATGCTTTAGGTATTTCAAAGAAACCCAATCAGTACTTGCTTTCGAATAGTTAACAGATTTTTTTTCCGTGGTTGCTTGTGTAAATCATCAAATGGAAAAGGAAGGATTGCTCCCACTCTGTGTAATAAGCTACAACCCACCAGGGCCTCAAGTCTGCTATTTTTCAATAGTGTCAGAATGGTCTATCATTGATTTCATAATTGTTGATTTTGACAAGTCTGGTAATCTACTAATATAATGGCGTCATTATGACTTTCCAACAGTCACTGACTGACACACCATTGAAAGAAGTGACATAGAATGGTAATCTCGTTCATATTGACAAATGAATATCTGACGATCTGCTAAAATGTTGACAGTTCCTTTACCTACCATTAGAACGTCATTGTGCAATCAATGCTTTTAATAAGCTCGATATTGTCATTCTTCCACAACTTTAGGACGAGACCATTGACCGATCAATGACCGATCAATGATCTATCATTATGAATTGGCAGATTACAATCTTTTAGCAAAATGACAATGGGATCAACACGATCCATAGAGTTTCTTGCACATTCTTCTCCATAGAGATTTACGTTTTGGAATGTGATCCTTTCGGCCCTATCGACCATCAGAATCTGTTCTGCTAGTAATGTGGTCTGACCATTGCCACTTAACTTTGGCGATTCTTCGGGCTATGTCGGTGACTTTGGTGCTTCTGCGGATATCTTACCAACCTGTTCACATAGGGACCTAATGACAGCATCAGCGGACGAGCATTACCATGGCCGAATACTGAACCAAGCGATTAATGGAACTTGGAAAAAAATCATCGGCTCGCTAAGAAGCAGTTTTAGTTTTTTTTTTTATTATTATTTCTAAGTTTCAGAGCCTTTCAGATTTTGTTACACATAAAATTATTCTGATTCGCATTTCCCCCGAGTTATGTTTCTCTTTTATCATGCCCTCTGACTTTCGTTCAATTTTAATTATTTCATACAAACATTAAAACAACTTTGCGACTGTTCTGGCGTCCAAAAAACTTCGCAAAAGTACTGACTGGGCATTCAGTTTGCTAAAAATATGCAAATCACGGACGTAAAGTTAGTCAAGTGTTTCTTCTAGGTCACAGAACCCAGGGGAATAGAAAGTAAGAAAACTTTATCTTGTGCGATATTCAGATAAGTATCAAGGTTCACCGGACATCTAGGTAGGCCATTATTCCAGTCTGGCTAGTCCTTTGCATAATGCTTACTGAAGCAGTGAAAAGCATCTGCGTCGATTTCGGTGATAAAGTTCGAAATCAGTACTTTTGTATATCGAACTTTTTACCTCAAATTTTATATTAATACTAGCATTTTTTTCATCTTTGGTCGCTCCGTTCCTATGAGTCGTACAGTGTTGTTATCTACATATAGCTATTCCTCAATAAATGGGCTAACCATCACTTAAAGAGTTTTTCAATTTGAATCAGTAGTTCCTGAGATTAGTGCGTTCAAACAAGCAAATAAATTGTTCAGCATTATAATAGTATAGATATCAGTATTTTACAGGCAATACAAATAATTGTTCTATGCGGGAATTGAATCCGCAACACGCAATAGTCAATCACTCAACCAGTGCGCCAACCGTGCTGACAAGTTTAGAGTCCAGCCCCCCTAACCAAGTTACAGCCGTTTCGTTTCGATTCTGTTGCGTCGAATGCCTCGAGTAGGCCACGCCTCCAATTCCTTTGTTCTGACGTCATCTCAACGCTCAGTCACGTGGTCAGAACAAAGGAATCGGAGGCGTCGCCTACTCGAGGCGTTCGACGCAAGAGAATAGAAACGAAACGGTCGTAACTTGGCTAGGGTGGCAGATCTCCTACAAATTACTATTTTTATTATAAACTTAAACTTTTTTTTTTTTTTTTTAATTGATATAAACCAGTGCTTGACTGCGATCCCACCTGATGGTAAGTGGAGATGCAATCATGGATGGTCAGGCGCACTAGTTTATTAAGAGCCTATTCACTCTAGCCTTGAAGACACCTATATTATAGTTGGACGGAAAGACCGCAGCAGGCAGATTGTTCCAGTCCTTCGATGTACGCGGTATAAACGACGAAGCGAAACGCTTAGTCCGTTGTTGAAGTTTCAACAACGTAAGGGTGGATACTCGCCGTTCGTCGGCTTGTCCGATGGTAGAAAGGAGATGGCGGAATCATGTCATGCAGTTCCCGCGCACACTCTCCAAAATGTAACCTGTAAAATACCGATAGGCTGGCTACTCTGCGCCTGTGCTCGAGGCTTTGTAGATTGGACTTAACCAAATCTGGATCCCCAATTAGCCTCTTCGCACGCCTTTCCACTGAGTCCAAAGCTGCTAGATGGCATTTTGCAGCACCAGCCCATATGTGACTGCAGTACTCCACACACGATCGGACCTGTGCTTTGTATAACATTAGAAGCTGTCCCGGTGTGAAGTACCGTCAGACCTTTGCAAGAACGCCTAGTTTTCTAGCAGCTACCTTGGCTTTGAAACTTTACTTACTACTCTCAAAACGTTGAAGCCCGAGTCCCAACAGTAGGAAAATTATAAGGCAGATTATGCTTATGCATGCTTATATTTTTGTACCAAACTGTCAACTTCAATAACTAACATAATGCTGTAATTCGTGGATATTAATCCCTTTTTTTACCCAACTTAACCAGAAAGAGGGTTATGTTCTTTCGAGTGTATTTTAATTTTAGTTTTTTTTACCTGTGGGAATTCAATAGGTCTTTCAAAGAATATTGTTGTTATTTGATATAGATGGGGTTATTTCCTATAATTGGATTTTTTAGCAATGGTTCCGTTTTTTTCTTTTGAGGTACGAAACCCTAAAAATAAGAAAAAAACATGGCGTATTTTTACTACGTATCTATGCTGCATGGCAAAATATACCCAATACCACCCACTTTAAAAATACAACCCATTACACAAACCTAACTACATATTTTTCACGTTGCTACCCTCTACCCGAAGTACCCATGCTGCTCCCTGAGGGAGCCTTTCACCTTAATGACCGGGCCGGATCAATCTGCTCCCATCCGAGGCACGAGAGCTTGCGTGTCTCAACACACAACTCATCCAAGAAGCCAGGCCATCTGAATAATGAACTTGGAGACACGCGACGTTGAGTGGATGTTTTTAAGTGAAACTGATTTTGATAAAGGTTGCTAAGAATGTGGTCAGACAATAAAGAAATAATTAAGATATTGAAAAAGTAAGGTAAAGCTGTGCTATTATTTAGGAGGACATTTATATTGTTTATTTCACCATCGTTTATTTATCCACGCATTACTGTGGGGTGCCAAATGAAAACCAGTGCTGAGTATCCGACGCCCAGCAATTGCTGAGCAACCCTTTCGGTTCGGGCACGCTAGCAACTGTTTTTGTCTTTCTGTACTCATCTTATTTTTAATTATATTTTTTTTTGTTGTTGCACTTGTATTGTATTGCCTAAGTTGAATACATTGTATTCTATTTAAAAATAATACTACGAAGCTACGTCTTGTTCTCGGTAGATGGTAGTTGGTGTTTATTTTGTTTTTAGTTTACGGAAGCATCATCATCATCATCTTCCTGCCCATGTCCCATCTTATTTGGGGTCGGCGCAACACGTTTTTTTGTCAACCGCCATGCTATCACTAACTTCCTTTTCTTTCATATCACTGGACGGAAGCATTATTAATTCGATAAAATTATGTTTTCTAAAATCAAACATTTTACACGAACTTATTTATATTCACCTTATTCTGAATATATATAAATATAGTATATGTGTATATTATAAATATAGTGCTTAAATATAATGCTACAATTAAGCACTATAGTTATACACTAGGTTCTCAGATTCAAAATATTAGTAGCATTAAATATTTCATAAATATTTCAATCACAATACCTACGTCCCTACCTTTCCACTTCTATTTTAAGCTTATTGATCATTGGTTTGTGCTCAATTGTGAAATATTTTGGTCTCTATGATTGTGTAATTCAAAAGGAATTTATCCTCAAAGAATTCCCACAACTTGTGGACACGATAACAAGCAACGAATGCTCTCGGTATGTTTTCCTATAATTTCACGAAATGAACTGAGAAACAATAACAGCACTACTGAATAAACAGATAACCGTGTGGTAGGGTAAACAGACCTATCTTAATATTGTGTTTTGTATTTAACAAATTTACAGTTGGAACCAAACCATTTAAGTAAATACTAAAACAGAGTCCTGTTACTCAATGGTAATCGAAATTGCTCGCTAATACCTATAATAATAAAAAGGTATTTTATTTGTCCAACCCTTATATTACAAACAAAAAAGCGTAAAACCAACATAACTGTATACAAAACAAAAGCCTATTGATAATGTTTAACTAGTATGACACTATTTCCAACAACAAAAAAAATTCAATTTTTAAAATTCGAACATTCCAGTTTCGATTTTTTATGTAGCCAGCCAGAAAACAAAAGCCTGTTGATAATGTTTAACTACTATGACACTATATCCAACAACAAAAAAAACAATTTTTAAAATTCGAATATTCCAGTTTCGAGTTTTTATGTAGCCAGCCAGTCATTTGTTACCCTTTGTGCAGAATTTTTCCATTTCATTTTTTAAAATGCGTTCCAGGTTCGAATATTGCATACAAATAGCGCATCGGCCCAGTAATCACAATTAAAATGGCGGCCAAGATGAGAATGCTACGTGGAACATTACCATCAGGAACGCTTAAGTACCGGGTGAATTGAAACCGTTTATGGGTGGAAAAATTAAAACGAGATTTGAATTTCGTATTCTGTGAGCGCTTGGCTGGGTCATACTCGTAAATGATAATGCTTTTAGCTGGACTATAGGATTGTTTATAAATGAAGACAGATAATGTGGAAATAAACTATAAATTCACCGCGTGAAGTCGTGTTGGCAAATATAAATGTTGTTGAAGGACAAGTTACGTTTTTTTTTTTTCTAAATAAAAAACGCGTGTTTTATGATTTTAAAGCTTAATTTTTTCACGTGAAAGTTGATTTTCTTTTGTCAATTTCAAAATATACCAACACCGGAAAGCCAACTGGGAACCAAAAAAAATGTTCACAAGTCGTCCAGTCATAACGGACGTTTTCAATTAAACCGTGACCCCTTATACTCTATAGCACATACAAAAAAAAAGTAATTTCAATACACACAGCATAAAAAAACGTCAAGAGGTTTTTTGCGCTCCATTACCGCCGGTTCGGATTACGAGCGACGACGTGGAAAATCTCTATATCGTTAATTGAAAACGAACCGTTCCGTGGACAGACGAAAGAAAAAATCCATAAACATGCTGTAAACTGGTATTATTTAGTCTGGTCTGTGTATTGATGAACTTGCTTGCAATTAAAAGTTGTTGACACTGTGATATCTTAAACATATGGGAAGGTTTTTTTTTTATTCTTGATAGATTCGCGCTTGACCGCTATCTCACCTGATGGAAAGCGACGATGCGGTCGACGATGGAACGTAAATAAATAATGTAATCATAAAAAAAAATATTTAAAAATGTAATGAATATGTAAAAAATAAATAAATGAATGGAATAATAATAACATAATGGAAGGTCTACATTTCGATCATTTTGATTAAATTGTTTTGTGTAAATAAATTGGCCGAAGAAATTCTGTAGTTGTCAAGTGATTTTTATTCATAATCTATTAAAACCGAGACGCAAAAAAAGTGGAAATTCACAACATGGAACGAGGAATCATAGACTCAATAAATAACCAGAAAATACTCTCGAAAACCGCAGACAAAAATGTGTAAACATTTTTTTTAGCATCAAATAATTGAGTCATCGCAGATATTTGGATTGTCTGAATTCCAATATTTATTTTGAACTGAGCGTCCGAATTAGCGCGGAAAATGCTCGCACCCACTCATTTTACGAAACGTGTGCTACTCTTATTTTTAAATGAAATAAACACATATATTACAACACTTTTTATACGAAAATGTTAGTTACCTACGTAGACACCATTTCACATAGGTAACTTAATGTTACCTATATACAAACCATTTTACAAAAGTACTCCAAATACCTACCTCATTAAATTAGGTACAAATTATTTCAATGACGTCAATGTCATATAAGACGCGCAGTTGTTTTGTATTTTATACCGAGTTGAGTTTAATGTACCTACGCAAAGAAATTAACAAGTACCATATTGTTTCGTCATTCACAGTCTTTTAGGTAAGAACCTGAAAATGGTATCTAGTAGGTATCTAACAGAGAAATTGCTCATACAACTTTTCTTTTCACGAATCCTAAATAAATATGAGTATTGGCGGCATTTTTTTTAATTGCCAAACCTATTAGCAGGACACATTACTCGTAGAACAGATGGTCGTTAAGGAAGAAAGGTTCCGGAGTGGCGACCGCGTACCGAAATACGCAGCTTTGGAAGATCAACTTACATCTGGTTTCTCCAAGACGCATGGGATCGCTCGCTGTGATGACACGAGAAAGAATCCCAAGCTGTGGACGTCTATTGACTGAATTTATTATGGTAATTATGATGACTGGCGTGTTTTACTTATTGTCACCATCGTTTTCAGTTAAAAGACGACCACTGCTGGCAGACACCCCCAGGTCACCATATCAAACTGATCCTGTGTTTCTTGCAAGCAGCAGATTCCCACGGTTAAGGATTTTTACAGAATATATTGACGCATAATAATACACCCCATACACTACATCACCGCGTAAAGTCCAAGAAATCCACCACCAAACCACTGACCACTTAATCCTATTCTAAAATACGATCGCGTGTGAAAGAAACATTCGTTCCGAACAATATCCTTGCACTTGCACCGTAAGGGGCCGCCGGCCAGAAACTGCAAGTTAATCGCCATATATTACGACGATACATCATTAGGACGACCCTTAAGTAAGTTGTAAGAGGAAATAAATAAAGTATTCTGTCGGTAAATTAGGCGCCATATTGCAGGGAATCTGTCGTCTTTAATCATTTTTGGCAGAAGTGGTAGTGTACGGGTTAGTTTGTTTCTGGTGACTACTGATACAAAATAAAATAATATGGTACCTATTTTCAATAAGTAAAGGTTTTTTTTTAATTGGGAAATCATCAAAAATAACTTCTAGCGCTCTAGATGACACGAAAAAAAAATGTCACACTTTTAGTGACAAAAACTCACCTGTGTTTACTAAGTTGCCTTTGGCGTTTCAGGGCAGCCCAAGCAAAGGTTAACATGGGACAACACACTAAAAATAGCTCTAACTTAACCCAATGACGAACGCCTACGCAAGTAATTTTCCTAAGAAAAAAAACAGCATTTCATTACTTTTTTCTTCGAAAGACCGTAAAATGCTTTTACTGTTTCGTCATTTAATACCCATTTACATACAATGATGTCCAGTGCCGTTGACAACGGCATTTGGATAATGAATAGTGCGCATAATCACGTTCTGTGTCAATAGAGTTCGCACGCTGTGAGCATGCTTACGTCATGGACTATCACGTGACCGCCTGAAGAGTTTTCCAGGCGGCTGGTGAGTCATACTAGCCATAAGTTGTGGTACAAGTGATAGGAAGTTGTCTTGCTAAAATGCACATGGTGTTAATAAATTTTACAATTTTTATTTTATTTATAATTGATAAGCTCGCGTTTGACCATTATCTCACTTGATGGTAAGCGATGATGTGGCCGATGATGGAGCACGCTTGCCTATAAGTAACCTATTCACTCTTGACTTAAAGACCCCAGGTTGGAGCTATATGTTATTAACGTTATATGCAATATAACGTGGAAAAGCACAGATTTTTATGAATTTGTCTCAAAAACAGAGTTACCTACTACTGTTAATTAATGATGAACAGCACATCTTTATACCACAATATAAAGACGTAATTTAAGGATCCGAATTCAATAGTCATTTTAGTTTGACTTTGATGCCATGTCTACAAAGTAATGTAATTTTTATTTTATGACTAACTTCTGCATAGGAAGAAATCTACTTTCACACAAGCGTTGCCGTTGGGCGAAGTAAGTTTCGCCGTACAAACTTTAAGAGGTGAATTTTAGAAAATACTTTCCTATTTAGCGGTTGATATGCTAGTCAATAAAACACATAAGCACTGGGATAAGTAGCATAGTTATTTATTTTTTAATGATATAAACCAGTGCTTGGCTGCGATCCCACCCGATGGTTAACAGTGATGCGATTGATGATAGCCAATCGCACTAGTTTATTAAGAAACTTCTCACTCTAGCCTTAAAGACACTAAAATTATAATCGGACGAGAAGATCGCAGCAGACAAATTGATCCAATCCTTTGAAGTTCACGATATAAACGACGAGGCAAACGTCCGGATCGTAGAGGTGTAAACAACATAAAGGTATCCAACATTCTTAATTGTAAGTTGTCACTGTCTCAAAAATACGACATTCTGATTGGTAGACTATTTTTCAACTCGCCGCCGCTTATGACATAAACCTCATTTCAGCCTTCAACTCTGTGTATGGAAATTTTATACGTCGTTCGTACTCCGTCGCACCCAGAGGCATTGTAGTCTAAAATAGACACGACAGAGCACTAGTAATTTGACAAATACATATGTTCTATAATGGTCTTGTTATATTCTATTTTAGACTTGAGCTTTAGGGTTTTTGAGCTAAGTATGTTGTTTGGAAGGAAGAATCATCACAGTGACATAATAAAAGTGAAAGTTTGTGTGTGTGTGTATGTTTGTTATTCCTTCAAATGTCGCATACAGGTAGCATGCAGGAGTATGTTCCTTTGGGATAATTTTCGACTTTCACACAGACGAAGCCGCTGGTAAAAGCTAGCATAATCATATAGCAGCTTATTAGAGATAACACTTGAATTAGTAAAATGCCAACATGTTGCAGCAGACCTGAAAGAGACAGGCCTCCACACCATAGGAAAATCCTAGCACAGAGACCAGTAAATTATCTGATGTAATCATGTGTTTTCCAGCTCAATAAATCATTATTATTATTAATAAAATAAAAAACATTTTTTTGGAATTCTTTTGCCAATTACATCACGAATATACTTCCCTCTGGAACATTTTATTAGAAGATCGAAATAACCCTTCAACAATTCCGCAAGTCGAACTGACTACTGTAAAATAAAGACCGAACGTTTCTCTAACTTTCTCTAGGAGTCTATGAGGATCCTGCAAGGAGTTTATTTACTACTAGCTTTAGCCAAAAAGAAAGAAAATGAAAGAAATGTGACCCCGATTGACGTCAAGAAATGAGTCATTTACAAGCTGGCAACAGTAGATATAATTAATTACTTTTATATCTTAATTTGCGGGATATTATAATACTATAAGGTTAACATAACAAGTAATAAAGATACAAAAATTATAGGGCATATTACCCATAAAACGTATTAACACAGAGATGTCACACAATAATATAATTAACAGAAATGCCATTAATATTCGAATGACGTCATTTTCACACCGCATTGTTCTACTGAGGTAAAGGACATAATTCATAGCCGCGACAAGGACACGACACCACAAAAGGCTCTACGATCCAACGAACATTTTAATCTATCCGTAGCTCGTAATGTCTATATGTACTTAACTAAATTACTTGCATAAATCATATTTAAACGTGACGAACGCCCAGCGCCAACAAACCCTGCTAAATACGAGTGTATCACACGCAATCTCTAACTCTAACTTAACGGGGTTCGTTTCAAAATCGGTCGGCTGGATGAGGATCTGCGGAAAATTCACAGCGTTATTAAAAATGTTATTTATGACTTGCGATATAGAGATCAATTTCGTATTTTCGGTTTGGGCGAAGGAAAATGTTATCTAACCGAGGATTTTTTTTGCGAGAATTATTTCGTTCTCGTGACCGTGTCGGGTTTGTGGAGTGAAAGGAGTTTTTTGCAGATGTTTTCAATTGCAGAATTAAAGTGATAAGTAGTATGTAGTATTTACATACGTATAGTAATTAATATGTAATGAATGCCGTTTAAACTGTTTACGTTATCTGCTGCCATTTATTCGATAATTATTCACATTTTCGTAGACTTTGCTCTCGTGTGGGATGAGGTTTTTTTGGATTAGGAATTGGAAACATTTACCGTAGGTATATTCTCCATTGAAAATTTCTATTTTTTTTTCTGAAGCTTCGGATACATTTTGGGACAAAATGTCCCGCAACATGATATGCGACATTCAATCAACCTGTCACTGCAACGTGTCCCTCAACATTTTACGAAGCATTCACGTGACGCAGGACATAGTTGGACATGTGGTTGCGGAACATGTTGTGCGCGTTATGTTGGGGGACATTTTGTCCGCTAGTGTCACATTTATACCTTGTTGTTTCTAATTTGAATATAGTGACAAATCATCAATGCAATTTTCGCACCTCTTATTTTTGGATTCTTTTAATCCTACGCAAAATCAATGTTTTGTTTATTACTTCCAATCAATGTGGTTTTGTTAAGATCAAGGAAAATAAAAAGAAAACTTTATTTAAGAATAGCATCATTTTCAGATGCAAAATTGTTAATTATTCTAGGGAGGTATTTTACATAGCTAATAACCCATTATTTTCCCGCCCCATTCATATCAAACGAAACGCAAAATTTTCCCAATGTGCACAACATTTAGGAAACATTTTCTCAAAAATCAACCATTAATTCTAATTCCCCATTTTCTAACTCAAACATTTATGACATCTCAAACATTTAAGTCCCCATGAAATCGCGATAAAACAGTTTTATTCTTACGAGACTCTCTGGTACAATCTGTTTCTTCCCACCGGGAGGTTGGTACATTCGGCCGATGATTTATTCCGTCCCTTATCTATGGAACATGTACATACTCCATTAAGATTAGGTATTCATGTTGCACACCTGATACTTTGAAAGCGTTTGACAATGTGGTAATGTTGGCTCTTTGTGTGCGTGTGTTGGTAGACAGAAGATGGAATTTCATCGTTTGGGTATTTGTGTCTAGATGTTGGTAGAACAGGTAATGGAGGGCAGGGTGATAGACAAGTCGTTGGATTACTAAGTGACAAATATAAACATTAATTTTCTTTTGGTTTTGATGTTTACCTGTATTGTAAAAAATGAGCAGAATTAAGCCGTTAGCAAAGACTGGCTGAAAAGAATAATCAGACATGTAAAACAATCTTTTTTCTTTGTGACGTTTACGTGGCCTGAATTTGAACTACAAAATGTGCAATTTGATACGGTAAGCAAAGACTAGCTGAAAAGAAAAATCAGGTATCAAAAAGTCTTAACTGTCTTCATTTACAAATGGAATAATCAATTTAAAAAGTTCAAAATATACGTTTATAAAGCTGCAATTAGCCTGCCGTATCTAAACCAAACTAACTGAGGCAGAAAACACGTATGCAACACACGTCTCTCTCGTTTACGATGCTGCAGAATAATTAACACAGATTTCTGCTCAAGTTTGCTACTCTGCTGTATTAAGGGGGATACAGGAGGGCATATCGACAGGTACTTGCTAAGTAATTACTGTCTGCATTAGAAGTCCAGACCGATTAATAATGTTTTGAGTACTTACTCGTGTTTAAATTAGTTATTTAAATTATTATATTTCTGAGATAGATAGTGAAATAGGAGTCAAAAGAGACTCTTTCAATGATGAAAATAAATTAATGTTACTTACAGTAAAAATATTTAAAAAATAAGTTTTTTTATCTAAATACTCTTAAAAAGAAGAAAATAATCATTAAATAAAATTACTATACACTTATATTTGAATGTTTGTTATTATGGACATGAAATCAAAGTCAATTATAAAGTAGCCCATGTCCAAATTCCATCAAAATCGGGTTAACAAATTTATCTTTTTAATTTAAGAACTTTAGATTTAGACTACATAAAACAGATATGTACTCGTACTAACATAATACTAATATATACTAATAATACTACTTATAAAATATATACTAATTAAATTATTTATTTTATTATTTAAGTTTATAATTGTGTAATGTTAGTCGCAACTATAAAATGATAAAGATAAAATATATTGAGTTAAGTTTCAAATGGAGGACGATACGCAAACATATAAGGTACAATGTAATTTATTTAATAATGCTCGTACTTTCGTCTATCAAAATGATTCACAGCTGCATGATTTTAATATCGGCTTACACCCCAAACCCTTGGACAGTGTCCAAGAGCTTATTATTATGTCTGCAAACTCACAATGTATTATTAACACCCTTTTTATCATAAGATACGGTAGTCTTTCGCTTAAAATGGGATTAACAAACATTTGTTCAAAGTTAGTACCTATAGTAACAGTCCCGACTTACGAAGTGTAGGTCGTGGGTTCAAACTCAGCCAGGCGCATTATTTTGTGTAATTTAATTCATCACCACTGCTCTCAAAACGGTGAAGGAAATCATCGTGAGGAAAGCGGCATGTCCTAGTACCAAAAATTCGAAGACATGTGACATCCATCAACCCACACTGGGCCCGCGTGGTGGATTACGGCCCATTCCCTCTCCTAAAGAGGAGGCTTGAGTCCCAGCAGTGGGAACTTTATTAGGCTGCTTGCTATTTTATGCTAGTACCTATAGAAACAATGATGACCAATTTCAATTTCAATTTTTTTAGATGGTCAATTTTCGTATCTACTTTATAAATGTTGCTATATCTACATTGTTTCTAAAGAAGATTGACTACCGTATTTTCAACGATCGCATCACTATAATAATATAATAATAATAATAATATTCCACAATTATCACACAACGCTGTCTAGTCCCAAGCTAAGAAGAGCTTGTGTTATAAGTACTAGACAATTGATAAACATAGTTATATATTTCTAAATATATAGATATTATAGATAAATTACACCAGACATAGAACAAATGATCATGCTCATCACACAAACATATTTGTCCTTGGTGGGACTGCAAACCGACCTCTGGCATAGCAGTCAGGGCCACTAACCACTAGACCAACAGCCAGTCCACTGGTTACCTTCAAATAGGATTTCAGTCAAACACTAGTTAATATCATTTAAAAAAAGTAGTTCAGTTTAAAATAATTTTAATTACAGTAGTACACATTTAAGAAATTTATGTCGGAATATTTTTTCTAATAAATAAGCTACAACTAAGTTAATAATAGATACAGTGGCCTGTCAATCGGTAAGTACTCAGTTTCTTTCTCTCAATCCAATAGTAAATCAAGCAAAGTTTCGTCGAAACCTATCCGTTTCTAAGTTACTCCCTAAATAAGGGTCTATCCGGCCTCCCTTCTTCGCCTGACATCTGTAAAGGGTTTTCAATGTCGACAAAGTTGAACGGCCCTTAGAATAAATAACTAACAGTAGGTACGTACTAGGGAGGTAGTAATAGAGCGATTTTATCTCTGTTTTCGTCATTTGGTTCATGAATATTTGGTATATGTGACAATTTAATAATAAACGTAGTGACACGGGGAGTGGTGTGATAATTATCTTTAGCATGCCATGCTTTTCTTTATTGTTTTTTTTTATGAAAACTATAAGTGTCTTTGGAATTAATTACAACTTTTTATTTTTGATCTCATCGCACTTACAAAATATCAAGAACTGTTAAAGAAATAGTATATCATTAAGCAATCAAGCTTACGTGACATTTTAAAAATGTAGTAAAAACTTTCACTTTTCAACAAAGTTTAAATTTTACTTTTCTAGCATGTATGGTGGTAAAATAAGGTAATTTAAAATTGGATACCCTTGTTTATAACAAGAACTATACCTGAAATATTCACAATCATGTTTGCGAATAAATGATTTGATTTTATAACAACCGTTTTCCACAGCCTAGTGCAAAAAATAAAACGAAAATCAATTTAGAATCGTTAACATTCAATAACAAAATAATCTCGCTGAAACATTGTAATACTAGGGCTGCAGATTTATGAAGTACCTACAGCGTAGCGCTACGAGGCTACGAGCTACGTGCTACGAACGCTACGGCGGCATGCTCTGCGGTGTGACATCACGCGCTGATTTACAGCCTACGATGCTACGAGAGTTTATCGACCTCGTGCTTTTATATGAAATATTTTGTTTCAGCGAAATAATAGAGGAGTTTTTATTTGTTTAGGCCTTATTGTGAAAAAGTTTTCACTGTTTTTATGCGTGTAGCTGTATTTAGAATTAAATTACTCAATTAAAATACAGATACATCACTCAAAAGCATGAATCGGAAAATATGATGGATTTGATGTAGTGGTCGTTAACGTCGCTTTCGAAGATAAAGGTGCCCTAAGCAAGCAAACAGTGACAACCACGATTAATAATATTTTTCCATCTCGATCGCAGTATCAATCCAGAGTCAGGATTTGTCAATTGGCAGGCTCATCCTCGTCTACATGTGACGTAAGCATAACTGACACAATGTGTATATACGTTTACTACTCGCTTTTTACTCGAGGAGGGAAACCGTCAAATAACTTCTCCCACTCTGGGTGAAGCGAGCGCGAGAGTTAGATTTTTACTGACTTAAACCCACCTGTGTTCCTTCAGTTGCCTTTTGCGGACCACGGTAACTCTATCGAACTTTCCCGCACTCTTACTTTGTACATGTAGACCAAGTCCAAGTCGTCGACGGCGCGTAGTGTTTAACGCGCGCCTCAAAAAGATGTCAGCAAAACCGTAGAGACTCAGCTGAAGCCTAACGGGGCCATGGGTTGACTTCCGAAAGGGAATCTCGGGGTCTACGAACGCAAGGCAAAGAAATAACATAGGTGTGGTTTTAGCCAGCAAAAGTTTTACACACCCTCCCACTCCGCTCTAGAGGAAAGAATTCATTGGATGATTTACTACCTTAAAAACAAAAATGGTATACTAATGAACTGAACATCTATCCACTTACCTCACGGGAATGTAGAATACTCACAGAGAAATGGCTCCATACCTTAACCTATAATAAGTTGGAGAACCTAATAAAAAACTAAAGTTTAGAAAACAAAAGAAACCTACCTCTAAATTTAAATATATTTTTCCTTGATTCCCTATACCTTTGATAATTATTCACAATCAGACAACACAGACATGCACACTGTAATAACACCCACACCATACACATTCAGACACCACACACATTTACAAACACACTCTTATCCATACCACATACAATGACAGAAGAACTGTAATTTTACTAATTCTTATGCTATGTTGTTGTCATAATGGTTGTTAAACTTTTAAGATATTATCATTATTTTCTGTCTTTTTTTGTATATAACTTCCATAAATTAAGCTGGAACGCCGAAGTCTATCCTCTAGGAGGTGGGCGCTAATGGCTGCGACACAGTTTTATTTTAAACTAATGTAACTGTTAACGAGCACTATACATTGTAAAAATTGTTATGTTCCAATAAATACTTTTATTATTATTTATAATGGTATGTACTCTAATTTCCAATATTTTTATCCCTGTTCCACACAAACGATATTTTAATTACATTCAAACCACCGAATGCACCTGTCACCCACTCACCCCCAATTGTTTACTCACGTCGTAACATCACATACTCGTACCTATAGTCCTGCCCACACTACATTTGTATCAACACAGCGTGAAGCTGTCATTAACACACCGTGACATGTGCAAACAAATGTGAACAGTTTACTGATAGATTATTGATTAATTAGTGGATATTTTGGAATGGTTGAATTGAATTTTTTTTAAACTGTTACAAAAATCTTTACCTAATTTTAGAAAATACCGAAAAAAGAAAATATGGCCATTTATGTTACAAAAAACGTATATTTCAACACTCTCCAGGGAATCAAAATTCATAGGGTATTTCCCGTTGTCCTAGAATGCTAAAATTTGTCACGAAGCAAGGTCTCATAGCATAAGTAAAGGAAATAATCTGAAAACTGTAAATTTATATTTAGTTGTGTCACCAAAAAAAACTATTTTGCGATTCGTAAAAATCTTTGAGACTCGATTTTAGAAATTGAACTGTTTTCATAGGTAAATTAGAACGAAACCCTCAGTGCACGAGTCCAACTCGCTCTTGCCCGGTTTTTTGTACCGGTATAGCTTCATCAAACACTAACTAACAAATTCAAAAGTTATCAAAACCGACAAAGTGCGAGTTGAACAGGCGTACGAAGGGTACTGTACCATTATTTAGTGTAACAAATCACGTTTGCAGTATCGGAGCCCCACTTAAATATTTATTTTATTCAGTTTTTAGTATGTGTTATTATAGCCGCAACAGAAATACATCATCCGTGAAAATCTCAACTATCTAGCTATCATAGTTCATGAGATATAGCCTGGTGACAGACAGAGAGAAGACAGTGGAATCTTAGTAATCGGATCCCGTTTTTACCCTTTGGGTACAAAAATCTAAAAAAAAAACAAAAGAAGAAACAAAGAGCAATAAATAATTAATTTTGACAGTAAATTAAAAACCAACGCTGTGGTTTTTATCAAAATAGTTACTCTAATATTCTAATTAAGACCCAATGATATAATGTATAAATTAAAATTTAAGCTCGTATTTCGAAACCATTACCTATTTTTTATGGCAACGTGGTTAGCTTGTAATATAAACAAATATACGAAACTGCACTTTTCTCGATCAAAATATTTTTAATATGTCTGATATACGGGACACGATAGAATTTTTATGTGTGTACAAATTGGCCACTAAAAATATCCCAGAGCGATAAAGCAGAGCAATTTTAAACGCTTCACAACATCGTTTAAAACTTTCCATTATTATGAACGATATAAATAATTTCATACATACACTGACATGAGATTACCTCAACGTTGCGTTATTAGTCTAATAAATTTTATTTATGGCCAAACAAAAGAATATAAGGCCACGTATGCACTTACGCACATTTTGGCCACATTATGTCCGCGCCATAGTCTGACCTCATATGTCCGGGCCAATAAATATATCGTTATAGCGTTTGAAGTCAGCATAACAAAAAAATTACTCGACATTTTTTGTGTTGAACGGACCGTAAAAGTTTCGCAATCAAGGGAGGAAAAACAAGCATTGTCGATGGATATTTTTGGGTCTTGGACGGTTAAGTTGGGGAACGTTTTATTTTTAGACTTCGTATACGTTGTTAAATGTGAGTTTGCGCGTAAAACGACATACTAAAAGTATTCCGAATTGACACACGATCCAAATCAACCAGTATTGCAGGGTAGAATTTTTATTCTTTTTTGGTCTAATAATCTATGCTATATCCCATGAACAGACAGATAGGCGAGGATTGTAACTCACTGGACACCTGAGAGAGGTCGACACCGTCAAGATCGACCTCGGCGAAGGTAGTGTGACGATCTGATCATGTTCCCGGGGCAAAGTTAGCACCGTATATTTATTTGCATGACGCGTCACCTTATTTATTTATTTATTTATCTTTATTCTAAAAGGTAAGTAATGTATAAGATAAGCCCCACAAAACCGTTTCAATGGTTTGACTGTGGGGTCGGTGAGTCTCTAAACATACTTAAATGTACTTAAAACATTTCTAAATAATATAGTTTTAATTTGCGTCTAAATCTATTTGTGTTTCTTTCACTCCTTATGTCTGCCGGCAGACTGTTTAATAGGTATGGTATTCTCTTTTTTAGTGTTCAAAGTAATTTAGTGACAGAACATTCAGAGTAAAAAAACTATTCAAAATCATCAGTGACATATTTTATCTGCTTTGTCTCAATAACACCAATATATTTCGTTAAAAACTAATAACCATCACACAAAAAACAGGCTTAAAAAATACAGGTAGCTTACAAAGAAAAATCACAGCCTCATTGACAAAGGCCGTCCATCTTAAGGCGACATTAAACAAAGAGTAGGGGGACCATAATGTGATTTAGGCCCGAGGACAGACTCGCCACGTTAATCTTTACGTCCTCTCCCTAGGGTGTCATTCCTGTGGCAGGACAGAACGTGACTTCTTCACGTCTTAAAATATTGGCGAATTGATTTCTTGATGGTTCTTGTAGACGTCGATTTGGGTTTATTGTGTTTGAAGCACGTTGTCTTTGTTTGAAGTCTGTTAACATAGTTCCTACCCTAGGTGCCACTATAACCTTGAGATTATTGCTTCAATTCGACATGTCATATGAAAGCGAAGAAATTTTTTGAGAAATGAGTTTTTCTACGCTTGCGAATGTAAGCTTAATCTTTCTTACTGAATCGATCACGATTCCTTAAAAATTCAACAGTTCCAGTGAAAGGTTTCAAAGAAATAAATGCTTTAAGTTTTAGTTGGAAACTGAATTTCAAAGGCAGTATGAACCATACAATCTTCAAAAATTACAAAGGCATTTTATTTTGAAAATGTAACAAACTGTTGGAATGTTATCTGAATTCTGGTAAAGGTAGTCTATAAGATAGTTAATCTAAGCCGATAGTTATCATAAATCACTAAACAAAAAGTCTTTTCTTTGCAGACTTTCAGCACTTAAATATTCACGTAAAGCGTACCCTAAAACCTTTTCTCCTCGATCCATTTCCATAAACCTTATGACCTTACACTCATTATTTAAGAACCCTGAAACAGAACCTGGACCTAACGGCAAATGCCCAAATCTCTTATGTCTCATTTATAATTTATACCGGGCGTTGTCAAATTAATTACTGCGACAAGATTTATCGATATCTATCCTTCTGTGTCACTTTCATGTTGCTGATTAAAATGTATATTTAATAAAGTTTTCCCCTGTAGTAAGATCACAGGTTAATAGGGTAAACGCCTCGACACCAAATCTACGTGTCATATAAGCAACACTGTGTTACACTGTGTCTTTATATTAGCTACAACGAACGTTCGCAAAATAATGTAGCAATTTCGTCACAGTGCCTCAGCTGGAAAACGTTTACTGTGTAGTAAATAATTTATGACCTCTTCTGAAGTTTCGCTCGGTTTGTTCTGTAAGCGAGGCTTATGATTAAGCTGTGGACACAGTAATGTTGTAAGTGGATATCTGTCATTTGTTCACCAGAGACAAGTGACAATCAGTAGCCGCAGCGGGTATTTGAAACCCCGGTTAATTGGGTCTGACCGTCCCTTCTTAGTGTCTCAAAATAACAATGACATTCTATAAACTAGACTCAAATTAGAATTCTGCACGTCGTCTAGTATCCAATTTGGGTTGTGAAAGTCAAATACCAGTCGCTTCACTTCAAAACATCAACAAAGCCTGATTAGACTAAAAGTCTATCGCAATTTACTTGCAAATATCTAGCACAATGAGTAGTTTATGAGCCGTCTATTAAGGTCCTTACTCCCATTTAGTACCATAAAATAGTGACAGTAAAACCTACACCTTGATAACGGCTGGGTTAATAATAGATTTGAAAAAAATACATAGTTATTATAGATTCATAATATAACATTATCAACATATGATTTTGTCGTACGACTAATACTTTGCAAAAAATAATAATTTAACAACACGATATTTTTTCGCTTGTTTTCCCTACTTCTTTCAAACGGCTTTGATCTTTAGAAATATGTTTACACAAAAAAATTACTGGTTAAGTGTTCTTCAAAGCATATGTAAATCAATAAGCATTTCGCAAATAAAATAATAAGTCACTGGGGCTCTATGCGGGCGCAGGTCGCGTATGTGTCGCGCTTTGCGACGGTAGAATCGAGGTACGGCACTTTGCTCCAATGAAATACTTGATATATATAAAAATCCATATACTTTTCTTCAAGATTCAATATTAGCACATTGCGCTACAATTATAATATTATATCTGAACTGCAAAAACTAGACATTTCTTTGTTCTACTCAATTTTCAAACCTATTCTAGAACAACAAAATCCTTAAATGTATATATTACATGCCAGTTCGTTAACCTAACTCATGCGATCTCCTTTCGATATCACATACGTGTGCATTTAACTCCAGCCAGATGTCCAAGGGACTATACGCCTTAAGTGATGTGAAACTCGTATACTCATAAAATAGTTAAACAATGTTAATTCTTCACACGTGTCACTAATACAATTAAACTTCACAATCTCATTTCCAAACCCAAACTAAAATAGTCTGTAGCAGGAATACAAAATTCAATTAACAATCGCAGTCGTTTTCAATGAAAACTAAACGAGCAGCAAGTTCGGAAGTCCTGCTGTAACTAAGTTTCACTTGGTTGACGCCGCCGATGGAAAAAACGAATAATTACTCACCGCAGAGAGCCAATTGAATACACCCACCTGAAAAGAACAGACATCTTCATGAATATTCTGGAAGCTCTTAGTAAGTAAAGTTTATTGAAAAGAATCGGTGGAGACGTTAAAATATTTTAAGGGTCTGGGTACATTTTTGGACTCTTGGTAAGTTTTCTTTAAGGTATTTAAATAAGTATTTAAAACATTACATTATTTTAAAGGCTATACTTAGGATGAAATTCTTATAGTTCTCATACTAATATTAACGCGAAAATTTGAGAGTATGTGTTTATTTTTGTTACTTCTTCATGCTCGAACGGCTGAATGAAATTACATAAACTTTAGTACACGGGTAGACTATGTCCTGGAATAGCATGTAGGATAAGTACCTATCCCAGGAGTATAAAGAAGCCGCTGCCAGAAGCTAATTTTTAATACTAACGTTTATAATAAGGGTAACTTTTTTTAAAATAAAAGCTATTTTTTTAATTAGATACGTACGGCGATGCACCTAGGGGTTCATAAGTCAAGAGTGTATATGTTATCTACTTCTATCCAAGTGAGCTCCATTGTCGGCCACACCATCGACTATATTATCATCAATTGAGGTACAAGTTAGTGGACCTCTCTAGGAGTGGGAATGGGCCATAATCCACCACGCGGGCCCAGTGCGAGTTGGTGGATGTCACATGTCTTTGAATTTTTGGTTCTAGGATATGCCGGTTTCCTCACGATGTTTTCCTTCACCGTTTTGAGAGCAGTGGTGATGAAATAAATTACACAAAGAAATGCGCCTGGTTGGGTTTGAACCCGCAACCTACAACTCGTAAGTCAGGGCCGTTACCACTCGGCCATCATTGCTCTTATTAACGTTATAAAAAACAACACAACATAAATACAATATTTACTATCGTCGCGAAATCAAAGAACAGATCAAAAGTTATTGGCTGCAACAATGCAATTTTCTTCAAAATTGAACTGTATTTTACCTCTATATTCTCTGCCACAAACAATGTAACCCACCCTTAACTTAAATGAGATCTTATGCTACCGTAGCCGTCTGCTCGGAACAAAAAAGGATCCTATTAAATAAATATCGAATTAAGTACATGCAAATGACGGGGGAGTAATTTGAAAGTGTTTTAGATGAGTACCTGTATTGGTTCTATAGAAAAGTAAAGTCGATACATTCATCTTAATGTTTAATGCTTGCCGTTTTTAAGTGCTGTTTTTTTTTCTTCAGATGGCATCTGTCAAAAGTAATTAACAGCTTTCAAACAAGTCACTTTGGAGAGAAGGGCCAAAAAAAGTACTAAAATTTTCGAAAAAGATTGAAGTTGGCAAACATTGTTAATTTTTTCCTTGCATTTGTTTTTAACAAATATAATCTTTTTATTTTAGATCAAAAACAAAATACTTCGTAATATTTCATTCAGTACTTTGTAGTAAAAACTTAATTGTTTTCGTTCGTCAATACCAATAATGCGACCCAAAATAATACGTACTTGAAACAGGTAATTTATTTTTTAAATAGAAGTAAAATCCAGTTTCATCTGATGGATGCGAGACGCACGGGGCTGTTCGATGTGGCAACATTTGAGAGAGGCTTATACCCAGCAGTGGACGTCTTTCCGCAGAAATAGTGATGATGATAACAAATCCAGTGACATGAAAATTATAACTTAAAAGTACACTATTGTTAATTGCGCCAGCTTACTGCATAATATATTTGGTCTGCAGGATTGTTCGTAAGAGTCACCTGAGGAGGTCCTGGAATACACAGGGCATCTGAAGGAACACAGGTGGGTTGTAATCAGTATCAATCTGACACTCCCTCTCGCTCAACCCAGAGCAGAAGAAGTTATTTGATAATTTCACACTACAAAAAAAATGTCACTACATATTTAATCTGATAAAACACACGGTCCCAGTGTGCTACAAAAAGCACTTGATCGAAACCGCTGAAAAAAACCCAGTCATTCAGAAATATCCGTCTCTCATTAATAGATTGACATTAACAAAATCAACTGGATTACGTAGACCAACAAAGACGTTATCTTTCCACTTGGTCGCCTATTTGTACTGCCTAGCCAATATTTGGGGATCTAATGACGTCATAATAGAAATATGCGATTAATTATTTTTGTTATCAACCAAGACAGAATGACTTGCAAGAAGTGTACCTTAACCCTCGCCGGACTAAGATTGGCATTTCTTGGTAAGGTTTTCATAGTGAGGTGAAGCTGAATAGTTTAGTCCTGAAAAGGGTTCAAAGTAAGAATTTCATTTCAAATTTTTGGGACATGTCACCACGTTGTTGATGGTACCTTGTGATGTTATGTGACACATAATTTATTTTCCTAAGGTATATGTCACGACACGTGAGATACTTAAATAAAAAACTTAGGTTTATGAATAGATTATTTTGTGTTAAGATGCCTTGACATGACTTTAGGGCGAAATCACAATTTTTCAGGCTAGAATTGAAAAAAAACTTAAAAAATAAATATTTTTTTAAGTTTTTTTTTTTTATAAAAAGTTTTTTTCACACTTTTTAGTTGCGATACACTTATAGCCAGAGTACCTATTTCTCATGACAATCCCAAATAACCTAAACACTGCTAGGATACGTTGTTTTATTATGAAGTTCCCGTGCCCACCTTCCACCTTGCGGCTCCATCATCAAACCAGTTCGAGAATATTTTATAGCCAAAGTGCATCTCATGACAATTCTAATAAGTTGGGCTTATTAGAATTGTCATGAGATGCACTTTGGCTATGATGAAGATGCACACTGCTAGGATACATTGATTAATTACGGAGTTCTGGTGCCTATCTTCCGGCTCCATCATCATCATCAGATCACTTCGATGACACTATTTCCAATATAACTATTCAGGACCATTAATTTATTTGTATTATCATAGTCGCTTAACTATCTTGATTGTGATATCTACGTGATTATGAAGTTCCTTTGGCCGTTTCTGGTCTTTTTCACCAGTTTTACTTCATCAAATAATATTTTTTGACTGTAAATACTCTAGTCCTCGATGAAAAAACCAAAATAACTATATGGTTGCCTATAATATTTGAGAAGTTCCTTCGATTACTCATGGATCCCATCATCAGAACTTTTTTTTTTTTTTTTATTGGGTGGGAAAATCATCTTATGACAAAACCCGCTCTTGGGCGGAGCGGGAGACTTTTACTGACTAAAAACCCACTCCTGTTCCTTCGTTGCCTTCGTCCCAGGGCCCCGGGTTTCCCCATCATCAGAACTGAATTTTGAAAAAAATGGGACCAATCTGTAAGCACATCATTTAAGGAGAAAAAAAAATTCGAACAACCTTGAAATACTTACACACCAGAACTTAAACTACTTTACCAAATGATAATTTTCTTATTTTTGCCAAAGCAGCATTTTCTCAATTTCTATAAAGGTTGACATCGATACTCGATTCACGTCTATCGTGCATAATACATTCTAAGACGACAACATTTTTGGGCCAATGAACATAACTTTATTTACCCTTTTTCCCAGAAATGAGAAAAATAGCCTTTTAACAGCAAAAATCTTTGACCCAATGTGAAGTTTACCACGGACATACAATTCGCATACAAAATATCAGAAAGGAAAAAGTTTGGTATAAGGGATCATTCACATCTGTTGCTAAGAGCTGTTCATACAAATGGCTGCTGAATCCCATATTTGCATTTTCTGATGTAAGTACAGTCACGGGCACAAATATGTGACAATTACGCCAAATTGAAGGATTTTTTTTCTCTTGTTACAAACGTAGTATTTTTTTAAAACTTTTATTTTTAGTATTAACTATGAAGATTTGAAAATTAACACGTTCAAAGTAAACATTGCTTTATAAGTTATTTGTTATAATTTTTTTTTTAAGATAGGAAATCACCCAATGACTTCTGCTTTAGGGCGGAGTGGGTGGGCCTGTCAGACTATTATTGACAAAAACCACACCTATATTGACTGGCCTGTTGGTCTAGTGGTTAGTGCCAGAGGTCATGGGTTCGATTCCCACCCAAGACAAATGTTTGTGTGATGAGCATGATCATTTGTTCTGTGTTTGGGTGTAATTTATCTATAATATGTATGTATTTAGAAATATATAAGTGTGTTTATCAGTTGTCTAGTACTCATAACACAATCTCTGCTTAGCTTGAGACTAGACGGCGTTGTGTGTTAGTTGTGAAATATTACTATATTCCTTCTTTGCCTAGCGTTCCACGCGACCCATGGCCCCAGTAGACTTCGGTCCTGCTGAGCCCCTTAGGTTTTGCTGATATCTCTTTAACGACTCGGGTCAGTACAGTAAGGTATGAATTATGCAGCTGACTGTACCCATGTATTTATTGATATGTGTAAAGATTAAAATTTCGGACAGTCACGCTTAGTGTGGGTAGTTTGAAGTATGTGGCGGTGGGTAGTCTGTATTGTGAGATTGATTGCGTGTTCGATTATGTGTGGCGGTGTTATTTGCTGTTCTGTGCTTGGAAATAGAATATAAGATGAGACAGCCCTACTTCTGGGTTGTATTTAAATGTAATTTATCGTCACTTTGTGAACCTTGCACAGGTTTAAGAAAAATAAAAGAATAAAAAACGGTACTTAAAAGTGACCACAGTTTTCAATTTAGGTACAAATAGTATAGGCAAGCATCGATATCTATGTACTACGCACTAGATTACGCGTGCCGAACACTCACTTCAATCGACTCAGGTGTAGTGTAATCCATACACCTTGAACAATACACTATGTTGAACGAAACGCGTATGTGCCACGAAATTCACGGCGCTTAAGACATTTTGGTCGCGAAAAAAGTGTCCTCTAAAAGCTATGTTAGCGCTGTATGTTTTAATAGTTCTGTTAAACGGCATAATGCCAATCTAGCGCTGCAGCGAACTTTTGTTTTATCTATTCAATATTTTGACAAATATTTCCCATGAACGTGCTCCTCTTATCTCTAGAATATAAGTCGATATAGGCAAGTATCTTATTTGTCTATAAGTTGATATTTTTAGGCAAATAGAACTAATTTTAATAAAACGATAGCGGTAGAAAAAAGGAGAAACAAAATAAGTTCAACTTTTTGACAAATCCATCTAATTTCAATAAAAAGGTAGTTAAGAAAAAAGGAGAAGCAAAATTAGTGATTCTGATTTTGATTTTGTTTATATACCTACAAAAGGAGATAGATTTAATACATTATTTATAATTAATTAATTTAATACATTAATTAAATCTATCTCCTTTCTTACATTCCATCCAAAGGTTGTCTGTAAGAGATTGCCGTTTGCGATAGGACCTCCCTTTGTATACTTGTTATTATTTAAATGCTTATCCTGAGCGTATTATGAAGTATATATTAAATCGTTTTACTATAAATTAGCGATCCTGACAGACGTCCTACCGAGGACCCAATTACAGCGCTACCTACCAGGTGCAAGTATATGTTTAAACCATCCAGGAATCCACTCAAATATACAAATACATCGTCATCATATCAATAGAACCAATCAACTGAATTTACTAATTAAAAAGGTCACCAAGACTAACCAAAAATACAAAATATACATGCAATAAAAAACACTGCATCGTAAAATGTCCAATAGTTCCCTGCATGAATGACTAATATCATCCCACCCTAACGAGCAGCGCCATCTGCCGGTAATTACGGCTATACGTGCTTTGAGAAAAAAAAATGGCGGTCTAATTGTTTTTATAGCAATACGCCTATGAGACCCCGCCATCAAAACAGAGGTTATGGTGTTATTTGCGAGTAATGATAATTTAATAGGCGGTTTCACACCACATGGCTTAAAGCCAGAATGTGGACCTTTTTTTATTGTATTTAAATCAGGTTTGATGTTTTGTAAAAAAAAAATACGTGTGGTTAAATTTTAAAAAAGGTCGAGTGCAAGAGAGGTTTAAATTTTAATTTGTTGTAAAATCTCGAATGTATTGTAATGGGTATTTTTAGATATTCATAAGTTTGAAAAATATTCAAAATACCTTTATTTTTAACTTGTACCTGTGTTTTTAATGTCATAAATTCATTAGTTTTTACTTTGAATAATAATAATTTATGTCTACAAATCTAATATTAATTTAAGTGAATTTTAGTTGCATTGCAATACTTCACATGTTTGGTAGAAGACATTGATTCCTGTAACACAGGTGTTCCCACTTAGCACTGGAGTTAGAGCCTCAGTCTGCTGTACTCGTACCCTTTTTACTAATAAATTATCCTATTATATTATTTTTATATTTAGATACTCTATGGTAAAGTAGAAAACTCTGATAAAAAAAATTAAAATTTTTAGAATGTATAAACATTATTTATAAAAAATTAAAATCCACAAGAAAAGCAACTGTAATCAGCCTTTTAATGTTGGCACTCAGGTTTTCTCTCTAAAAGAGTGAATGGGCCGTAACCCACCACGCGGGCCCAGTGCGGGTTGGTGAATGTCACATGTCTTCGAATTTTTGGTTCTAGGACATGCCGGTTTCTTCACGATGTTTTCCTTCACCGTTTTGAGAGCAGTGGTGATAAAAATAAATTACACAAAGTAATGCGCCTAGCTGGGTTTGAACACGAGACCTACAACTTATAAGTCGGTGCAATTACCACCACTGCTCACTGCGTTAAACTTTATTTATTTGTGATCACAATTTATTTCAAAACCAAACTCTACAGAGCGAAAAATACACTAGTCCCAAACTACATTAACACAAGAAAGAGCATAATCCAGCGGTATTCAGGCTACAATTTTATATCCTTATGACGCCGCACACAAAGGCTGATGTCATTGACAACAAAGAGCGAGATTTACCCAAAACTGTCATTTTTGTCCACCGTATAATATGCGCATTTTTATAAGCATTGTGCTAGTGTTGTACCGTCACACTATCAGTGGTAAAATGTGACTTAGTTTTTGGGTAAAAGTATACAGGTTTTTGTTTGTCTGTATACATGTATCTAATATGTATGTATATATTGTTATATTATTAATATTATACAGAGGATAGATTTGAAATTTTGTAAACTAAGTGACATAAGCGTAGCGGTTACATTATATTTAGATAAAATTGGTATTGTCACTCCAATGACAGCCCCATTTCATGTCCAAGGAATTAGTACCCATTCCAGGTTGCCTGGAATAGATTACAGAATACGATAAGGCCGTCCGTTGAAGGTGTTTTAGATTTTAGTTTCCTTTTTGTATGTTTGTGTTGGTGTACAATAAAGCATATAATAAAGAAGAAAAAGTATATTTTAGACGAGGTAAAAACTTAAAAAAAAGTTGTGATACAATTTCATTGTGATAGTTAAGTATTTGTTCATTAAAGCTTTTTAAATTAAAAACAATATTTACGATTCCAACTATATACAAACTTACAGTCATACATAAAACAATAATAGTCGACTTAAAAAGAAGTGATATAAACACTTCAAAACCAGCATAACATACCAAAATACAGAATACAACACGCTCAACACACACAAACACACATAGACACACACAGTTTACAGTTGATATAGAATTTACGATCCTATGAATCGAAACGAAAGTATCTCGAAGATAAAAATCTGTCAGGAAAATTCAGGCACTTTTAATATTGCTAGCGACCATACGTACCCACTTACTTTTTCTAGACTATATGAGAAAGTAATATCAGAATTTTGTACCGATAAAAAGCGAAATCTTCATCTTTCATTCACTGCCCTACTTCATCCAACGTCGGACAAAAACGGTTTTTTTCTAAATCCGGATTATATTCTCATCTCGAGCGAAATGTATTCTATATTTATCGTTGCTGGCCGAACGTTTTTAACAATGACCACTGCATACTTTATTCAAGAAGGGAGATTGTCCGGAATGCTTAAACATAATGAGGTTTATTTCTGTATTTCTGAAATGTAATTTTTCAGGTGGATAACCGCGATAAGGTGAATTAAAATCCTCAAAGGAAGGTCGAGTAAGTTATTTATTTGGTTGAATATAAGGGTCACCTTTGGTCTTTTTATGTTAGGAGGACCTTGTCTGGAATGAAGGGTGCCTTATCCTTCAAAAATATCTTTGTATTTGTTGTTACTGTTAAGATATTGCTGCAATTAATTGTGTTTTTAGGACAGAATTTGAACTATATACATTCAAATGAAATGGCCCGAATTAAAGATTACTATTGTATAATCAACCTCATATGTTTCCCACCGCTAGTACATAAGCCTCCTCTTTGGAAAACCCTGTAAAGATAATTGTGTCTGGGTATAATTCATCTATGTATTTAGAAATGTATATGTATGTTTTCAGTTGTAGTTGTATCTAGTACTCATAGCACAAGCTCTGCTTAGCTTGGGACTAGATGGCTTTGTGTGAATGTGGTGGGATATTATTATTAAATTACACAATAGTCCAAAATCAACTATCGGGCTGTTACCCAGACCAGCCCTTAGCTAACTTACGATCGTTTCGTTTGCGTCGAACGCCTAGAGTAGGCCACGCCTCCGATTCCTTTGTTCTGACCACGTGACTGAGCGTGAGATGACGTCAGAACAAAGAAATCGGAGGCGTGGCCTACTCGAGGCGTTCGTCGCAAACGAAACGATCGTATCTTGGTTAGGGGGCAGATAGAAACCCATCAGTTCGGAGGATCCCCTTGTGAAATGACCTTGAAAAATGCCTTATTGTCGTTTTGTACACACGTTTTTACAATTGTTTTAGCTGAAAATTTTGACTTCTTTATTTTTGTTTTCCCAGAAAAATCCGGAAAAAGTTTATTTTTTATTTTTTTGGTGATTTACGTAAAAACGCGTAATTACGTAATAATAATACCCGGGGCGCCCGAGGGGTAGACCCCCAAGTTGTAGGTATTAGGTAGCTTCAAAAACAATTTATTTTGCTGTTGCAAACCTTGGTTGCTTGTTTTCAATCTCAAAACAACGACACACCATATGTACTGCTCCACAAACAGGCCATTCTCCCTTTATTTTTTTGAGATGAAAAATCACCAAATAACTTCTCCCATTCTTGGTGGAGCGAGACGGCGGGTCAGACTTTTATGATTAAATCCTACCTGTGTTCCTTCAGTTTCCCTTTACGTTCCAGAGTCACGGTAACTCTTTCGAACAATGCTGTACCCCAAGCCATTCCCTCTTACGTAAACAGTCACACGAAGCGGTTCACACTTCCCCCTACTTTATTCTTTACAAAATCATCAAACATACCCTTCACAGGTAAGCAAAGACGAATCTAATACGACCAAACAAAATAACGTTTGATTACAAATTAAATAAACAATGGAAGCAAACGAATCGTCCGCCGGAAACGCGCAGCTCCACCGGAAGTGGCAGCCGTCGCGCTATCAGGTGTCGTTCACGCGGGTTTATATTTCCGGTTGGTCGGCGTACGACCTTCGGGAATGGGTGATTTAATCGATAGTTTCTACCGGGTTCTACTGGACACGAGAGCAGTAGTGGCCAAATGGTAACGGCCCCAACTTACAGTTGTAGGTTGCGGGTTCAAACCCAGCTAGGCGCTTAACTTTGTGTAATTTATTTCATCACCATTGCTTTCAAAACGGTGAAGAAAAACATCGTGAAGAAACCGGCATGTCCTAGAAACAACAATTCGAAGACATGTGACATCCACCAACCCGAACTGGTCGTTGTGGATTATGGCCCATTCCCTCTCCTAGAGAGGAGGCCTGAGTTTTTTAATCATTATTTTGGAGCTTTATCAATAATGACTATGTCGCTCCATAATAGCCAAATATTGGATTTAATAAAATTTATATTAAAATATGACTGTAGTATATTTTGTAAAGTAGTCTTGGCTTAGCTAATATACTATTGCAAATACCAATTTCAACCATATGAGTGCTAAACAAATTTCTATTGAGGCGTTCGCCCCGCTCACATTCCACCAGAATACGATGTACGTCTTTGATTAATCCACATTTCACTACAATGCCGATTATTATGCTACGGAATTATAGAGAAGTGAAGAATTCTGAAATTCTTCGTTTACGAGTACTTGATTGAATCTTACTAATCATAAATCAAAAAGGTAAAGACGAAAGCAGCAGCTGCGCAGAATTTTCTTGTGCAACATACCAAAGTGTCTCAAAACGACAGTTTATGATCAGTGGGTGTTACCAGCGATGACATATGGCTCCGAAACGTAGTCGATCACAATGGGACTCATCATAAAGTCACCAGTCAAAGGACAATAGAAAGGGCTATCTATGCTCGGAGTTTTATTTTTATGATCGCAACTGGAATTAAGATATTCGCAGAAAAACCAAGATTACCGACATAGCCCGATGAATCGTCAAACTTGAGTGGCAGTGAACAGGACACATTACTCGCCAAACAAATGGTCGATGGGGCCGAAAAGTTCTGGAGTAGCGACCGCGTACCGGAAGATACAGCAATGTGGATACAAAAAAAAAGGCCTCTCACAAGATGAACCGATGATCTGGTGAGAGTCGCAGGAATCCAAGGGTTGTGAGACGCACAGGACAGGTCGTGGTGGCGACTTTTGGGAATGGCCTATGTCCAACAGTGAACGGTTGAAATGATGATAAAAGTTTGTAAGTATGTGTATAATTATGTATGTTTATTGCTCTTTCACGAAATTTTTTACACGTGTATAACCTCGGATAGAACATAAGATTTTAGTTCACGCGGGCGGAACCGCTCGCGGCAGCTACAAATTTAATTTTAATTTTTTTACAAAAAAAGTTACTATACAGCTACAAATTTAATTACAAAAAAAGTACGTAATTAAATTTGTAAAATACCAGAACTTCAAAAGTACTGTAAGTAACAGATAAAGTCGGTAAATAAAAATTGTGCGTGTTTTTGCAATCGTTACTTTAAAATCAAGAACGAAATCCTTGAACAATCTTATGTCAAAATGCCAATATGCCAAAATTGTTTTCATTATTTTCGAGTTCAACACCTAAATAACTTATATGTATGGCAACAAAGATTATTCAGTAACATTATAAGACACAAGACTACCACCAAAGAGTGAGGAATATAATAAATAAAAAATAATAAGAAAACTTTCCCCATCACAGGACTCATGTTGAGAGAAGGCAATTCACCAATTTCATTCAACCTTCAATCACATAGTGGAATCAACCTTGAAAGCTGTGACATAAAGTGCAATTTCAAGTGCATGGTTGGGTAATTTCATCGCCCTTAGGTAAATCATTGAATACGTTAGTGATGTTGCTATACTTGCCCGACCGACAGAGGTACTTTAGTTCACTATTAAGTATCCTCGTCACATGTTATTCTAAAGTACCTATATTCTTAACAAAAAGTCAATTATGTATTCTTAATAGTGACCGACTGAAACACGATATGCAGCCGATAGAGCGGGAGACGTTATTGAATGATCTCCCACCAAAAAAAAATCTGTAACCAAATGTTCGTCTTCTCTTCTAGTTTCGGCCGTATACCCAAAACCGAAACCGACGCAGTAATAGAAAAAACTCACAAGAATAGTACATTTTGTTACAAATAGAAAACTTTGTCATTGTGACCGAGGCGGAATTGCCGGAAACGATAAATACAATCAATTGTGGCACGGGCGAGCATACGCACTTTTCCGCACTAGTACGAAAAAATGCGCGAAAACAATAAAATGTGTGCCTTAAAGCGGTGTGATGAGCTTTCGAGTAAGTGTATTGAAAATAATATTACTATACAGTTATTAACATATTTAGATATAGGTAAGAAGGTTATTTATACGTCTTCCTAAGAAAAAGTGCTTTTTAGTACAGTAGGTACTTTCGATCAAAGCATAGAGAACGTGGGTTACATGTTTAATTCAATTTCTACAAAAAAATAACTACCTCTTACAATAAAACTAATAATAATATACCTTTTAATTCAGATTTCATTACTAATAACAGGTATTTTTAAACTTCTAATAAACTGACACTGAAATCTTAAACTAATATCTGTTCCTCAGTTATCTTTCCTGTGTTTGCCGGCAGCTAAAATAACGTCTACATAAAACAAAGAAAAAACCAGCAGACACGTGCATAATTCGTCTATCAACATAAACCCTCAGCCACAACCGCGGGTGTCACCTCACTAAGACACCTTTAACATTCACTTCTACCGTACACTGCCACAAAAGTTTAGGCACAGCAATCACTCAATGCGTAATCTCTCAGGATTTCCTCCACACCCTTGTAATAGTGTGTCTGTGCCCTTTTTGTTTTTTAAAAAGTCTGCATCTTAGAGATAAGGGTGCTCCCCTCTATGACGTCATCCGCATTAAAATCTATCAATGCTGACGCGATATCTAAAACAAACCGTGGATTGCTGGCGTTTTGAATAAATATGATGGATTTATTTTGACATGAATCTTGGTAATATCTCGGAAGAGACTATTCCAGGACATCGTTTTACCCGTACGCTAGTTTCATCGAAATCCATTCAACCGTTCGAGCGTGAAGAAGTACCACACACACAGTTATAAAATTGTGCCTTTTTTTTATTGATGAGCACGATCATTTGTTCTGTGTCTGGGTGTAATTTATTTATTTAAACTTCATGTACAGTAGTGGTACATAGGTGGACTTAATGCAACAAGGCATTCTCTACCAGTCAACCTTTATTATCTTTTTATTTATCTATGATATTTATGTATTTAGAAATATATAAGTATATTTATCAGTTGTCTAGTACTCATAACACAAGGTCTGCTTAGCTTGAGACTAGATGTCGTTGTGTGGTAGTTGTGGAATATTACTGTATTATTTTATTTATTTATTTATTCTAATTTATTATTTAATTAGTGCAATTGGAAGGACATAGAAAAAGTCATGGTTAAAGCACACGCTATAGACTGATATAGTAGGGAAATATGAGGATATTATTGAGGAATAATCATATTTGGCTTAATTGAAGAGTTAACACGAACGTTACTAATATGCATCAAATTTGCCTTGCATCAGACATCTGAAGCATCAACGGAATAATTAATTAAGCAAATCAATATTCTGATACTAAACAAGACAGTTTCTTCTCTCTATCCATAAATCCAAGCAAGATAAATCAATACAGACCTATTCAAGTCATTTTAAGTATGTATACAGAGCGCTACGGGAATGTCCGAAAGAGTTACCACAGCCCTAGAACGCAAAGTGCAACTGAAGGAACACAGATAGGTTTTAGTCAGTAAAAGTCTGATACACCTCTAACTGCACATAGAGCAGGAGAAGTAATTTGATCACTTCCCACCACAAAAAAAAGTACAGAACTGAAACAATTACAGCAAACATACCTCAGCCTCAAAAGGACAAAAAAACAAATGATAGCAACATCGAGGAACGTCAACAAACAAACAAACATCCCGCCAAAATTAAGTCCGATTACTACATAGGGAGGGAAACTAAAATGGTCGCAAAACATCCACAAAGAAAATTATAGTCTTCAGCGTTTACCATCGACACTCCGTCAAAGCTATAATATTCCCTACTTTTGAGAAGTAAAAAGGTCCTTCAACCCCCGTACCGCACAGTCCCGCTAGCATTTTGTTTTTGACACTTCACTTTAATCACTGTGAAAAAACATAAACAGTGGTTTTCATTTCAAAAAGAGCAGAGTTCCCTACGCAACCGAAGTGCGTAGTATATGAGAATCTGCAACCCTTTGTGTCTATGAACGGGGAAAATTGCTTTTCTTCCTTTTGAACGTCTTATCGCGTTGCAGAAAAACGTTGCAGAAAAACAATACATTCTCCTATGTGAGAGATTACAATGTTTTATGTAACTGTTGTTAGAAAAACAGGCTTTGTATAAAGTATTTTTGTACCTAATGCAGTCCAGTCGTAGCGACTAAATTATGCACCAGATGCACTTTTCGGCAATGTTCTTTAAAAAAAAAACAGAATTCTTAATCCTGCTGAAGGTTCTATAAATGTTGCTGCCAGACTTGCTTTCAGTTTGAAGAATGGCTAATGTTTTGTTTTCCTTCAAGTTATAAAATATCTATAAAAAAAAAAGGTTTGCTGGGAGAAAACTCATTGTTGAGTTAAGCTCGCCTTTGTACATAAACTGTATTATCTCCGTGTACTATGTATGTTTTTGTGTACTATAAACAATTAAGAAAGAAAGCGTCATTATCATAATTTTGTTCTCATAATAATATTTTCATTTACAAACATTTAGAGTCAGGTAACTTAACAAAAATGTACTTTCAGTTTTTTACTCAACCCTACTATCATTTGCTCGCTGGTCGAATGCTCGCAACCAACTCAGATGATTCGATAAATAAACAAACTTCAACCGACCGAACAGCATATTTTATACAGTTGACAGAAACAAATGGGTCTGTTACTCATCCCACACGTCCTGTAGATACGAGACACCTATTCGATTACATTTCACAAAACAATAGCACCCATTCACATGCATAGACAGGATAAATCATCAAAAACAACAACATAGCATCGATTTATTAGCGATTTCTGAATATCAAGAGCGAACATTAAAGCGGATGCATTCGATTATCAGTTTTCGAATCGAATAATCGATGTCATGATTCAATAACGCAAATGAGCGAAATGAATACGTTCGGTGAGCCTTTGTTGTGCCCACGTACACTGTGATTGTGTTGTTTTACGATTTCCGTGCGCGTCAAGGGCGCTGATTGGCGCTTTAACGAGGCGCATATATTTAACGGGCAACTGCGTCAAATTTGCAACATTTGTAATGGGGGAGTTATTTAACGAGCCCCCTGACAATACTAAACAGGGATTGCTTATTAGTTCTACAGTTAATATTGATCCAGTTTAAGTAAAAAGCTCTTTTCTCAGGTAACGTCTCACATCAATCCATATTTCTTGCAACCCTTGTCAGGTTGAAGGAAGCGCGAACAAGAAGTTGACGTTAACAAATAACTGTAAAAAGTGCAGAGTTGAAGCACGTTTATCGATAAAAGCGACTTAAAGGCAATCTAACTTACCTTTAAGTTATGAAGAAACTTCAATATTTTCCGTCCATGTTATACAACAGAGATGGATTTTCTTTGCGAGGAATATTTTGATTAACTCTAGTAGCAAACTTATAGGTACCACAATTCTCCGTATAAACGTTTAAGACAGTAATTTCAACTGAAAGTGGACTTTAGTATACCAATACACATATTGATGTATTGGATTTAAAATTTCATCATACTAATATTATAAACGCTAAAGTTTATATGTATGGATGTATGGGTGTATGGATGTATAGATGTTTGTTACTCTTTCACGCAAAAACTACTGAGTGGATTTCGATTAAACATGGTACACGGATAGAACATGTCCTGGATAGGATGGATGGATGGTACCTAGAATACATTTTTAGAGGTATGTGGAACAGAGTGTAAAGTCCCGCAAACCTCCGTTGAAAAGGGAGGATCCTCCGACCAGACGGGATGTTATGTCTGGTGGGCTGCAACTGCCCGATAGATGATTTCGGGCTGTTCTATATGTTCTAATCGCGCGGAGAACTTTGATTGCGCGATTCAGGATTTTCTTATGTGACGCGATAGATGTCGCTACACATTTTATTCAAGGTGTATGTTCCCCTGGGATAATTTTCTTCTATCACGCGGGCGAATCCGCAGGCAGCAACTAGTAGTTCATATACCTAACATGGCGTATCGTCGTTCGTTCCATTTCAAAAATCTAAAATGGAAACCTTTAACCCTATGTTGAAAAGTAATATCTTCAGATCTTTCTCTGTTCAATATGCAGCGAAGAGCCTTCAAGTAATACGTTACGTTCAATATTCATTTCATCTCTAGCATATCAACTGCGATAGATGAATGTCACAACACAACAAGTAAGAGTAATATTTCGTACGAGTTCTAATTTTCTTGTTTATTGTGTGGCAAACAAACAGACACCAAATATAATGGTGGTCAATGCCACCTTTAGACGTTGCTATAACAAAAACACTAAGTTAAATGTATCAAGTGCCTAAAATTGCAAAACCCTTCAAGTCGAAACATAGCCAACGTACAGAAAAAAATTATATTCCATTTTTTTGTGGTGGCCCCCCACTACTAAACCTATATAAAATATTGTTTGCAAGTTCTATAATAATGTTCTATAATAATGTGTATGTGTGTAATGTGTTATTTAAATTTAAATCAACACGGCTAGGATTTAACAAAATTGAGCATAAAAAAATACAACCGAACTGAAAACCTTCTCGTTTTGTTGAATTCGGTTGATAAAATCGTTATTGGTTCGTCTTCGGACTAGCTCCTTCATAAATAGCTCTGCTATCACCTGCGGATACGTTCACAAATACTTAAGAAAGGCACAGGTTGTAATAACGTCCTCACTTTACTAGCCCACACTTAAGGCCCGTCATAACCGACCGCGCCGACTTGTGCAAAGTGAAGTCATCTTAAAACGTTCAAATTAATAATTCCAACACATCCTTCAGTCCCTCTTACACGGGGGATCTTTACAAGATAAACAGCCATTAGTTAATCCGGGGGCGGTCCCGCAGTAACTCAGCCGGGCAATATTGCTTATAGACCAACCGCTTTAATGAAATAAAATTTGCATATTATCAAGATTTATGTTAGCCATGCCAGTAGGCCATCGGAAAACAATGATGCCTCGGATAATATTTTGAATGCGACTTGTTTGTTAGTCTTTTAAATTTATTAGCTGCCAGGCTCGCTTCTTTTAATACTTGATCCAAACTTTTTTCATTATGTTGAGTGGCGTTTGAAAATAAGTGTGCGTGGATGAGGCAGGTGCAAATGTAAGGGAGCTTCACAAAATGATATCATTAACATTACTTATGATACTCGCTTTTATTCTCACTCCTTATTTAGACTCGGTGCAGCCTGAGATGCAATTCTTATCCTGTCTGGGTAGTAATTGTATTTATTTATTAAAGCTTCATGCAACACAAAAGTACGAAGGCGGAATTAATGCCTGAGGCATTCTCTACCAGTCAACCTAGGATGCTGAAGAAAAAATGTGGCAGGTGCATAAAAATACAAAAGAATATTACGAAAATAAGACTTTAAAAGTAATATAAATATACAAAATAAACATACTTATTTAATTTAATATAATATATATTTATATAAAGTAAAAGAAAGGGGTTATTGAGACGACTTCACTATTTGTGCAGAAAGTAATTTCGCAACATCCACTTAAATGCATATAGACTGGTGGCCGTCCTGATCTTGGAAGGAAGCGCATTCCACAGAAGTATGGACTGTATATGAAAGGAAAAATGAACAAAGTCAGAAGTATGAGAAGGAGCACACGGTGGAGGTGTGCCCCGCTTGTGCAGAGCAACGCCGTGTCCTCGTGGGGGCAATCGGCGGCGGCGATCTCTCGCGCCGGGCCTTGGTTCAGGCCATGCTCCGGAGCGAGGAGGAGTGGCAGGCGGTCGCCTCCTTCTGCGAAGCAATAATGCTAGCTAAGGAGGCGGCCGATCGCGTGAGGCAACGGTCCTTACGCTCCAACCACCGCCGGGATTCCGATCCTGATTTCCGGCCACCGTAGACGCGGGCTTGCAGACGGCGAGCAATGGGTGGCTCGCTGTCTGACCGTCCGGTAACCGTCCGGACCGAGCCCAAGTCGTCGACGGCGCGTATTATTCCACGCGCGCCTCAAGGAGATGTCAGCAAATCGTAGGGGCCCAGCAGGGTCGAAGCCTACTGGGGCCACGGGTAGTGTGAAAGTGGAACCCGGGGCCCTGGGACGATGGCAACGAAGGAACAGGAGTGGGTTTTTAGTCAGTAAGAGTCTGACACTATCTCCCGCTCCGCCCAAGAGCGGGGATGTCATTAGGATGATTTTCCCACCCAAAAAAAAAAAAAAAAGTATGAGAAGGACAAAGCAGAAGAAAATTGTTAGAAGAACGCAGATGATGAAGATGCAGATATAAGGTAAGAAGGAGGGGCGAGAGAGTTGAGTAGAGAGTAAAGAGTAGTCAGAGCGCGCAGATTCCTTCTCTGACAAATAGGCATCAATTTAAGCTCAGATCGGTAGATCGAAATATGGTCATATTTTCTCAAATTATAGACGAACCGGATGCAGTTGTTGAGGAGCCTGTCAATTTTATTGTATTTTTTTTAATTGTATTTATTTTTAAAACAGTTGCATTTTCGGAGATTTTCTTTGAGATGGGACATCATACCTCTAACTTTTACTGACTAAAATAACACCTATGTTCCGTCAGTTGCCTTTTGCGTTCCAAGACTATAAGTATATCCTTTTTAGAACCAGTTCCATAGCCCTAGTAGGCATCGGCTCTGCTGGAATCCTACAGTTTGCTGACATGTCTTTGGGGCGCGCGTGGAACACTAGCCGTCGACGATTCGGGCTCGGTCTTTATGGACGAGAGATAAGGAAATATCTACTCGAATAGAAAACTGTTTTAGTATAATCGCTTCATAAACCTACAAAACATAAAAGTGGATAAAATATGTCCAGCAGAGCTTTCCTGTTTAACTAAATTTCGTTTCAAAATAAAATGAACCAATTTCACTCACAGATAAAAAAAAAGATTAAAAACTTAAATCTTGGCAGCAGACTTTCTAAACAAATGGACAAAACGAGGGAAGACTCGGCGGTATTCATTGCGCTCAGTCCTCATTAGTGATGAGTTCCACGAACTAGTTTAGATATTAGAGGAATAGTGATGGTCTTTTAAAGCCGTTAGAAGCTTTTAATTCGCATTTATTAAACTAGTGATCCGCCCTGACTTCGCATGGGTGTAAATTGTACTCAAACACCTTCTTCCGTTATTGTTCTTCTCAATAATGAAAACTGTGTCAAATTCCGTTGTATAGTTTAGAAGCAGTTTTATCACACTTCATTCTAATATTATAAAGACGAAAGTATGTAAGTGCGTGTGTTTGTTATCTCTTCACGCTCAAACAGCTGAAAGGATTTAGATGTAATTTGGCACATGGGTAGACCATGTCCTGGCACATAGGATACTTATTATCCTGGGAATGTTCCCTTGGATTTTTTTTTACTTTTACGCGAGTGAAACCGCTACCAACAGCTCGTACTATGTAATATGCAAAAATACAAAGTTGCATAAGAGCATAACATTTTGACAAGCCTGTTGGTCGTGGGTTCAATTCCCATCCATGACAAATGTTTGTGTGATGAGCATGATCATTTGTTCTGTGTCTGGGTGTAATTTATGTATAGTATTTATGTATTTATAAATATATAAGTATGTCTATCAGTTGTCTAGTACTCATAGCACAAGCTCTGCTTAGTTTGAGACTAAATGGCGTTGTGTGATAGTTGTGGAATATTATTATTATTATTCTTATAACACGTGAATTATTCCACTTTCAATTCAAAAATCGATTTTAAAATATTAGGTCTTTTAATGAAGCTTTCATTTGATTCAACAAGTCAAGATAAAAGCGAATAAGTCAAAGTGGCACAGTCTAAAATCGTGAAGATTCACGAATAGAGAAAGAATTTATCTCAATGATAGTGATCTATATGAAGTGGCACAAACTTCCTTCATTTTTATGATCTTCATTTTAACTCACTGGGTTCTGATTGTAAAAAGTATTTGAATGAAACTTTCTTAAGAAAAATTCATTCGAGATTGAAACTGAAATTGCTTTTGAAAGGATAGTTTTAGTATTCAAGTGGCGTAGATGATTTTATCATATATTTTCAATTGTAGATAGTAGAGATGTTCAATTTGAAAAAATCAGTTCATACACGCCAATTACTGGTAAATACTACTATGTATTTCAAATCTACCTACAATTATATAGGTACTCTTTGTAATTGGTCATTGGTAGACTTGTAGTAATCACAAAAAGACGGCGCAAATATACAGTTTAAGAGGACTACAAGAGCTAATCGCGAATTTCATAATGTGCAAAAATATTCCACTGCAGTTAACAGAATCAGAAAAATAAATGATATTCTTCAGGATAGATAGACAGATAGATCAGATAAATAGTGTGTTCAAAACATACCTAATACAGCTAATTTAATATTACAGAACAAAATCACGTTGATAGTTCTAAAAATTACTTTTATCGAATTTATGCAATCTTTCTGATTATATATATATGTCAGATTATTCTCTAACCAACGTTTTATTGTTATAGTGTTTTAATTTCATAATCATAACTGTAGTGTATTTTTATAAATTGCTAAAATGCTTCGTATTATGCAAGCATTGTGTCTTTGCGCACCTCTTTCCTTTGTATGCAGTCCAAAAGTGGCTGAGTCTAAGCCTTGTAGTCCTCTTAAATGAAATATTCTAAACTGGGGTTTTGCTTTTTGCCGCGAACGCACTGCGTGAGCGTCGCGTTTTGCTGCCCTGCAGCGTGTGTTTCCACAAAGTGCACGCTGCGTACACGCAGCGGTCCCCTTACCCCTTCACCCGCTATCCTCACCACCCGCTACTGTTTCGATCAGTCCGCCAAGGCGAGCGCCGCGTATGCGCTGCGCTTTCGCTACACACACGTCACAGTTCACACGGCGGCCACACGCGACGCTTACGCAGCGCGCTCGCGGCGCGCACACGGGGCCCCCGTCACTCACACGCCCGAGTAACGAGCACGCCTAATGTGGGCGACACCTAATTCATAACCAAGTGCTGAACAAGTAAATACAGGATGAGTTCAATTCAATGTTAACTTTTAGAGAGTATCAACTTTTAGAGAGTATCAGCATTCATGTATATAAACAACTTCCATAGATATGGCACCTACTCTGAAAACATAGTAAAAATTAGTTGTATCTCACATCAAAGTCACCGTGTGTTATCAATACAAGCAAAGAGATTCTGTCTGTATACAGCCTAACAATAGCCAATTTCGCTATGACGAAAACCAGACGAAGCCACATAGCCTAAATAATTGGCAGTTCCTCCAATTTCATGGACAACGACTTCGAACAATCTGCTTGAAACTGGATCAATTTGCATTCTGTGCAACTTGTAAGTCTATTACTGATGATCTCGTTTGCCCGGTCTAGTCTTCACGGAATGGGATTGAGCCAATCTTAATCTTAGGGTTAGCTTTGAAGCACGGTAGGGAGTGAATGCGGCTCAAAATGTGAAGTGCGCTAATGACTTATGAAAGAGTATCTTCTGCGAGCGGCTTGGCTTGCGTGAAAGAAGCAAAATTATCTCAAGAAAACATACTACCGGGATAAAAAAGTATCCAATGTCCTATTCTGTGATATGGGCTAGACGTGTGTGAAATTTCATCAAAACTCGTTATGCTATTTGAGCGTAAAGACATTTGTTACTTGCACACACATAATATGTGAATATATTATTCATACAAAGTTTCGTTTTTATAATATTAGTGTGATGTGTTTAAATTAAGTAAGTTCGAGAGGAAACCTACGACATGCCGGTTTCCTGACGATGTTTTACTTCACCGTTTTTGAGAGCAGTGGTAATGAAATAAATTACACAAAGTAATGCGCCTGTCTGGGTTTAAACCCACGACCTACAACTCGTAAATCGGTGGCCGTTACCACTCGGCCATCACTGCTCTCTATTTAAAATAGAATTTAATCTTTTAAAAATATCTCACTTAAATCTTTTACTTTCATGTTTAACTAAGGAATATCTCGTTAAAGGTCAACTCTTGAATACCAAAACTTTTTAGACCATTACCTTTTCTCAATATAATGTTCAAAAAACGCTGGCTTTTAAAAGCTTTATCTTCGTACATTTTGTACTCTAAGCGAAATATTAATTTCTTCGAGGTTAAGGGCCTTCATAACTCATTAAGGTAAATGGTTCCAACCTGGGAAAGTGGGTTTAAGCCCTAATCGCGTTAAAGTGCGTGGCGGGTCAAATTCAAATATATTGAGACAGGATAAGTTTGTACAATTTATTACTTTAAACATGCCCTTTGTTTTATTATTGTTTAGTTTACCTGCTCAAGCCTACAGGCTTTAGAATTAACTGCTTTTGTTTAGTGAATTCTTTGGAAATGTTACGTAGCTCTGCTAAAGTGGTCTCGATTTCTGAACAATTAAATTACGAAGGAAAGTTGCGATATTCATTATTTAAATGTAAGGTTCTAGAAGGACTGAAACTTGAACTTTGGTACTCGGTACATCCAGTGCTATGCTGGCGTCAGCAAATCGTACGGGCCCAGCAGGGTCGAAGCCTACTGGGGCCATGGGTAGTGTGAAAACGAAACCAGGGGCCCTGGGACGAAGGCAACGAAGGAACAGGAGTGGGTTTTTAATCAGTAAACATCTATCTCGCGCTCCGCCCAAGAGCGAGATTTGTCATTAGATGATTTTCCCACCTAAAAAAAAAGTGCTATGCTGGCGAACGACGTGCATACATAGGTGTTCGTTTTTCAAATTCCACCAAAAACACTAACGAACACATTAATTGTATAATATTAGTACATTTTGATACAAGTGGAGAAAGTTTGACATTGCGACCGAGGCGGCATTCATCAGCACAAATTTCCACGGGTACGTTACGTTACGTACGTTTTTCAATACACTTATGAAGATAAAAATAACGGGGTTGACCGATGACTTGTTGGGGTTGCTCGCGCACTTTTCCGCACTAGTGCGAAAACAGTAAATTTTGTGCCTAAAAGCAAATGGGATAAGAGCGGTTTTTCAAATAAGAGTATTAAAAAAACTTTTTCGCATTCCGTATCTCAACCTTTAACAATATCACTCGCAGACGACAGCAACATTCAACACATCAACAATTATAAACCCCTGAAGCAGCGATGCCAATGCCTCTAAAAGGTGCCGATCCAGTTCAATTGTGCGGAAAATCGAAAATTATGAGCTATTCGGAACAGGGAGCGTCCGAAACAGAACTCCAACGAATTTACGGCTGCAAGCTTCGAAATATGAATATGAATGACAGTTAGACGATTAATTCATCGAATCGTTCGAAATTTCAAATAATTTAGTACGCCATGACGTAAAAATATGCTCTGATTTTTGCTAAACACTCTTCATGATTACACCTTTGCAGGGAATTAAGCATGACTTATAAGTGACGGAAGTGAAGATAGTAAACCATAAAATATATTATGGTATTGGCTTTTTCATAAGTTGGGAAATTATCTAATGACGCCCTCTCGCTCTAGGATGGGGCAAGAGGGCGTGTCAGACTTTTATTAAGTAAAACCATACCTATGTTCCTTCAGTAGCCTTTTCCGTTCTAGGACCATGAGTATCCTTTTCATACTTTTTACGTGGCCCTAGCAGGCTTTGGCCCTACTGGCCCCCATTGTTTGCTGAAATTTCTTTGTGGCACACGTGGAACACTACGCGCCGTCGATAACTCGGGTTTCGTCCGTATAGGACGAGCGGACGGCGAACTACCCATTCGAAATGCTTTCCATTTTTACACCACTGCAGAGAATTAATATGACGTATAGAGTGACGGAAATAAAGTTAATAAACCGTGAAATGTATAGTATTGGCTTAGAGTTAATATACGGCCCTGACTTTTAAATGAACAGATGTCAAAAATATACTCACAGTATAGGCAAATTGTTTCCTTTATATTATTTTCAACGAGACATGTTACGCACATCTGTATTACACTGCAACATGTAGGTATTCATTGCATCATCTCATTCAATCAACTTAGCACCTTTTTACTACCTAATATTCATAATTATTGCAGTCTTAATTACATACATTAGAGGAACCCTTACAAACGCGAAAACGTAAAAACAACAATTTGAGCGCACCGAATATTTCTAAGCTCCACATTCTCAGCTTAGCTTTGAACTCATACAAACACTTAATTGGACGATTACACTATTGTTCTACCCCCTCGTCTTGAAGGGGATATAATTCATAGAAGATCCCCCTTTATCTCACGGCAAGATCGGCTTTCATTGAGAATTTAATTTCATTTTCACCCTCTCCGTACCGGTCTTTAAGAAAAGAATGACCGACTGACGTAAGTCTTCAAGGGGCTGATGTGAAATTCAAGAGGGTACGTAACGTCTTTTTTGGATTTTTTTGTTGTCAGATTTTGTGTGGATCACGATAATTTGGAATAAAGGACCCGGCTTAATGGGCGCACCCTTTTTATGGAAGTTATGAATTCAAAAATGAAGTCGGTCTTGATAAAAATATCCTAAGTGAGTCCTCTGTTATAGAATTGGCATAAAATTACACGTGACCCTCTAATTTTAGAATATACTTTTAAATAAATATTCAAATATTCCACTAGATAACTGATATGTTTACTTTACTTCCCCATCAATATGAGAATTACCTGTATAATATAAGTTGAGCATTACTGCTTCGCAGAAGGAGGCGATCGCCTGCCATTCCTCCTCGACTTTATTCTTTAAACTTTATTCATTGGGATATTGTTGTATATTTAATTATCAGCACAAATACTTTATGTATAATTAATTATATCATTTACAATCTTTAAGATCGCAAAAATAAAGATATACTTTTTTTGAGAGTGCCGGATCATTCTGGGTGGAGTGAGAAGAAGTGTCAGACTCTTACTGTCTAAATCTCACCTCACCATCATCATTATTTCAGCCGGAAGATATCCACTGTTGGACATAGGCCTCCCCCAAGTGCCGCCATAAAAACCGGTACTGTGCGTCTCGCATACATCAACTTCCCGCGACCTTCACCAAGTCACGGGTTCACCTTGAGGTAGGCCTTCCAACGCTGCGTCTTCCGGTACATGGTCGGTCATGCTCCTTTCGTCCACATCGCCCGCCCTGCCCATTGCCAATAAGTTTGGCGAATCTTCGGTATGTATGTCTATGTCAGTAATCTTGCGTGATCGCATCAGAAACAAAGATATCCGCAGGAGAACCATAGTTACCGATAAAACTCACCTGTTTTCCTTCAATTTCAATTCAGAGTCGCGATAAATTTTTCGAACAATACCGCAGCCATAAAGATATGCCACACAGGCTTGTGTATGAATGTGAAATATACACATTAATATAATAAGGTGAAAGTGTGTAGAAATGTCTGTATTTTATTTGCCACATACGAGCAGTTCCTAAAGCACTTTAGCCACTATTCCTGGTCATGTTTTTTCGCAAAATATCTCGAGTTTTAGTGTGCGCTTGACAGCACATCGCTTAACGATTTTATATTTTGCCGACGTCGTCTGTTTGAAATAGCGAAGAAAGCAACTTAAACTTTACTCGATTATGGTTGTTATTGCTCGGCTTACTAAGTTTTTGATCATAGACTTTATTAAGAGTGGTTGAGCAAGTCGTAGAAAGAATAATATCTCTTTATTTTTTATCTTTTTCTTATGAATTTTCACTGGGTACAACTTAAGAGTTCTAGGTAAGTCGTGCGTTCAAACCCTACCAGACGTTTTACTTTTCGTAATTTATTTCAGTAAGTACTACTGCTCTAAAACGGTGAAGGAAAACATCGTAAGAAAACCGTGTCAACCGTCATACTATCACTAACTTCCTTTTCTTTCATATCACTGTTCACACAATCCATCCATCTTTTCTTTGGCCTCCCTCTCCCTCTCCACCCATCCATTTCTCATTGCCATAACACGCCAATTAAATGCGTACGTAGCGTTTTCTTTACTCAATATCAAAAATAAAAATAAAATGAGCAGATCTACCCCAAAGTGAAAAATAAAATTTGCCACCAAAACCTTACGTAAACGAACCTAATTATAAATAAGGTGAGTAATTGAAATTATTTTCTAAATGAGTCTATTCTCAGTTGAAGTGCGCCAGAATATTAAATTTAAAGAGGCAAAGTCTGACTTTCATGGTCTCATACTTTATGTATGAAAACGTCGGTGGGTTTAAATTGAACGCGCTTCATGCTAAATTCATCTGGAATTCATACCTTTCGGGAGCATAATACTATTACTGCGGAAGAACGTTTTATTCTGAATGACATTGTAGCATTGTTTTAGCTCTCAGGCTTTTTGGGTGGGCAGGACAGACTCCGTTTGCATTTATGGGTTTATGGGTTTAGATTACAGTTAGTTACGGAGTTGGGGGATTATTCCAAAGAGCTACCGCAGCATTGAGACACTAAGAGCAACTGAAGGAATAGGTGAGTTGCAATAAGTAAAAGTCTAACGTTCCGACTCGATCTACTCAGAGCGATATTTAGATCCACCCACCTGAATAAATTAATAAAAAGTATACAGTAAGTGAGTGTTATAGTTAATAATAATATCAATTTGTTTCAGAATTAATATGTAGTTGTTAGTAACAATATTATCAAGTGAGTAGGTACATAATATAATAAAGTAAACAATTATATAACACCCCCACAATCTACCCGTAACTATTCCGACCCAGTGTGCAGTATGGAACAGTCGTGGCGAGATGCAATCATTTGCATCCTGCCACGACTTAGTCTTTGAAAGAATGAACATATGAACTTATATTAAACTGTGCATGAGTAAATCAAATTAATATAAAAGACCATTAAGAAACTGGCCATAAACACTTGTTGATGAAAAAATAGAAACACAAAAGTTACTTCCTCCGTATGAGACTGTTAAATTCATTCACAGAGTGCTAACTCACATGAATTCCTTATCAAGATCTACGAAACACGTCAAAAATAAAAATGAATCAGTGTAAACCTGTAACTTCTAGGAAACAGTTAATACATTCACCCTTAAGAAGACTTCATGTTTAAAATATTCCGCAGCTCCAGCTAAATCACCACAGATTTCAACTTTAAAAGAAGGAAATAACCTTTATTTAAATTTTATCGTCGAATCTTCCATTTTTGCGCTTAAAATGAAAAGGGAAGACAATAGTAATGGTCTCATTCGACGAGTGTGGTCCCTTTATTAAACATCTCGTGCTTATTTCAGGAAATATTCGAACGTAAAAATATAACGAGTCTATTTTATTTCTTTAATTTTCATAACAATTGGCATCCTTTATGAAGTGGTAAAAAGAAAAAAAAGTGTTTAGCCTCAGACCTCTTTTTGAGAGGAAACTTTTTGCGTTTCGCTCATGACAAGGGTCAGCGCTTCAACTGTTTCGTCTATTTTAGGCTTATTGCTGTATTTGCATTTAGGTTGGTTTCTGTGAAGCTTTACGGTAGAAAAAATCTAGGACTTGGCCCCGATCGACCTTTTCCGACGTAACATTTTCTGATCTAACTTGTATCAGAACCCTATTTATGCAAAATGGTGATTGATATAAATGTGAAGAGAGCTGAATATTTTGATTAAGGTCAACTCATTTCATCATGATGCCGATTTCGTCGAAAACGAAAAAAGATTTACCAACAATATCTATGACTGCCAATGGTAATTTTATTCGACGACATTTCGACATTTCTTTCTACTCTTAAAAGACCCTAAACTTTTCTCAAAGTCTAAGCACCCCAAACATATAAGGGCGAGTTGCTCAAACCTTATCCGTGGAATCAACCCTGAAAGTCAATTACTTAGTCGCAGTCCTAGGCAAATTCAGTCAGTGCGTGACTTGCATCCCTGTGTTTATCCTTATTAGGTTTGGGATCACCCTTGCAAATGGCTACCGGTATACGAATATAAAGTTTAAAATTCGAATGCTGCAGTTTTATTTTTTTAAGTTCTTTTTATTCGTTTTGAAAATGCAGGGTTAGAATTTAAACTGGTTTGGTGCCTGTGGAAATATACTGCGCATTTTACACATATACAGCCAGACATAAACATGACGTCTACTTATAATTCTGCTTTTAATAATAGTCAAAACATGGAATTAGCTGAAACTTGTTTTTTACGAGCTGTATAATTCAAGTTTCATCTTATTCCATTTCTACCAGAGAATATATGTGAATGAAGCCAGTTCATGCCCAAAATTAAAGGGGTTTATTGTTGCTATTATATATATTTTGCACAAAAAATAACACTTGCACAGCACACAATAATTCAAAGGCTGCTCCTGTAGGTGACAAACTACGTTATGCAAAAAAGTAACAGCTGACTGGGCGCCATTTTTCATAGCCTAAAAGCCTACAAAGGGCGCACGTTGCTCTCGCAAATAAAAGAACGCCTCTTTAATCGTCAAACGATAAAAGTCGTAAAACAATAGAGTAAAATATTTTTTTTAAATTCATTAGTTTCAGAACACTTTATTTAAGGGCATTTCATTCGTTCTTCACTCGTATCTATATGCATACAGAAGCCAAAATGTTATAGTTTTTATTGGGAAAAACCCACTCCTGTTCCTTCGTTGCCTTCGTCCCAGGGCCCCGGGTTCCGCTTTCACACTACCCGTGGCCCCAGTAGGCTTCGACCAGTTGGAAAACATATTCAATTTCACTGATGTATTGATATTGCATATACAAACAAAACCGTTTAGTGAGATTATTTAAGATAGTACACAGTGCAAGACTAACAAAACGAGCCTGATTGATACAAATACATTATTGGAGGCAATATATCCTGAACATAGATCAACAAGGACACTCCCACAGTACCGTTGATTACATCGAGTCCCAATACCGACTGAGCTTCACCAATCTTCGCGATACTAATCCGATCGAACGAACAATGAGATCGTATTGCTCCGAGCGAACATCGCACGTTATTGCCTCTAAATCTTTCAGTCACTGGGATACATAGGACCCGAGGACCCTTTAGTGTTGCCTGTTGAGATAAGTTACTTTCGGCCGATACTAAGTTCAAGGCCGAAAGTTGATGAAAGCTGCGAGAGATATGTATTGTTAAAAATATTTTTCAGTGTCAAAGAGGACTTTGAACTTTATATATATTAGAAATTCAATCATTTTCTTATAGTACTTAATCTTTCAGACAACGGAACACGTATGGCTCGACGACCTGATAGCTGTTTGGAAAAGTTAGTTTCGACCGTCACCAAGGATAAGGCCGAAAGTTGGTGAAAGTTAGAAGAAAGATGTAGTGCTAAAAATAGTTTAAGCGTCTAAGCAGAAGATAAGACTGACGTATTTTTGTTTATATAGATATTACGAAATTTCATTTATCATTTTACTTATATAGATATTACGAAATCCTTCATCTTAGTTACTCCATGAATCTTTCAGTTATCGGAATTTGTAAGACTCGAGGATCTGCTATGGCCAAGAAAAGTTGGTGTCGAAGTTACGACCTATATAAAGGACAAAATAGAAAGTTAATTAAAACTTGGAAGAAAGATATGTGCTAAAGTAGTCTCAATAGTGTCTGGTTAAGACGAAATGTTTGATGTTTCTCTTATACGGTGTCGTTGTAAGTATTTGTAAGTTTGGCCGACAATACTCACGAAATATACCTAACTCTGTGATTAATGTTTTCAATAGTTACTTTCTGTCGAATACTGACGGTCTATTCAGTAATTTAATAATTCACTTTCAATTATTACACTGCAATTTTTAAAAATCAAATAAAAAAACCATATAAATCGGTTTCGGCCTCCGTTTTGAGTCCCAAAACGTTGCCGAAACCAACCCTCTTTCTCGATCTCTATTCAAGGTGTTTGCGAACCCCCCTATAGCCCGGGGCTATTGCACTAGGCCTTTAGTGTTACTTTAGCAATCGATGGGGGTTACCTTTTCTGGTTGTTCGCCTCGCTTGGTTCTGCAAATATTGACCGATTCCGAGCTTTAGCGGATACTTTTATTGCGTGTTAACAAATAGAGGATTGTTTGTTTTATATCTACGTGCTTTAATGTATCGGTTCGAGGCTTTCGGGTAAAGGTTTTTTTTGTTATGCATGATACATAAAAATGTATTGTATGTTTAGTGATTGTATTGTTTTCGTGTATTCTGAATATTGTAGCCGTTGTATAGGTACAGGTGGTACTTTGAAGCTAAAACACCTTTCACTAAAATTATTATTAATTATTTAGATTGTTTTGCTTGCTTTGATTATTTTGACTAATTGGATTACTTAATTTTTTTTTATTTATTCTGAATATTTTGATGATTATTTTGCTTACTTTGATATTTGATTATGTTGATTTTCTTAATTACATATTTTTGATTACCTTGTTTATTTATTTTTTTATTCCTTTGTCGTAATTGTTTCTTTTTTTTGTTTGCTTTAGCATAAAGCATAATCAGCCTTTTTAATGTTCCCACTGCTGGGACTCAAGCCTCCTCTCTCTAGGAGAGGGAATGGGCCGTAATCCACCACTCGGGCCCAGTGCGGGTTGGTGAATGTCACATGTCTTCGAATTTTTGGTTCTAGTACATGCCGGTTTCCTCACGATGTTTTCCTTCACCGTTTTGAGAGCAGTGGTGTGGGTTTGTTTGCTTTGATTGATTATTTCCATTATTTTAATAATTTGATATTTCGATTAATGTTAATAATTTTGTTGCTTTTTTCTTTTTCAATTGCAACGTATGATTTTGATTTTGTTTATGTATTAGTATTGATAATTTGAATTGTTTTTGTTCCATTGCAATTGTATACCACTTCTCAGTTTTATATCACTCCTTATTTTGAGAATGCTGTATGTGTATTGGCGACAGTTTAAGACTTAGGCCAATTGTTATCCTTGCCTGTAAAAAGCTGTACACAAAAGCTGTTGGTTTTACTTTAATAAATAAATAAATTATTAATTTAGAAGATAGAAATTTACCAGAGATGTTTTAAAAGCGCTAAAAAAACCAAAAGTTATTTAAATAAAATAAATTATTGCATCAGAAATTACGCTCACATTTTCTCTTCTATTCTTATTGACCCGTACAGTGTACCTAAAGAAAAATAATAACAAAAACTCTTTTCAAAGCACATTTTATATACATTATATATTTTTTTATACACAAAATGCAAGTCATTGCAGACTTCGACGATATACGGCGTTAAGCGCACACACAATTTTTTTTTACGTACATACAATTGGTTACCCGTGTTCGATTTTTAAACTGTGGATTCGATTGCTTTTTTTTTGTTTTAATGCTTTTTGTTGATGAAAATATGCGCCGTGCATGAGTTATGTACAGTTTTTGTTTTGTTTTCAGTTGTAGTTATGAATGATTGGGCTTTGTCGCTTTTTAGAAACAATGAAATTGACTGGCCTGTTGGTCTAGTGGTTAGTGGCCCTGACTGCTATGCCGTAGGTCGTGGTTTCGATTCCCACCCAGGACAAATGTTTGTTTGATGAGTACAATCATTTGTTCTGTATCTGGGTGTAATTTATCTATAATATGTATGTATTTAGAAATATATATGTATGTTTATCAGTTGTCTAGTACTCATAACACAAGCTCTGCTTAGCTTGGGACTAGATGGCGTTGTGTGTTAGTTGTGTGGATAAAAATTCTTTTTGTTACTAATACTGAACAATTTATAGTTGTACTAACAGATATTTGTTTTCACATTGATCCTATAGGAAAAAAAATACATTTTTACCAGCTAAAAATTTCTCTTCTTCTCTTCAATGTTACACGGTCATGCATGCGTAGGTATATGTACCTACCGAAAAGGAAACTAAGTTTTTTTTCTAGACCCTTAGTACTAGAAATATAGTTAGTATTACTTTCACGTGCCTCTGAAATTCACGTGCTCAGAACATTCCGGTATTTTATCGTCTGTAGAATAGCAAAAAGATTTTTTTTTTTCAGAAATAAACTAGGTCACTTGGAGGATGTATTCATTACCCGCTGTTTGTGTTTGTGGGATGTTAGTATTATTTAAAAAATGGTTAAGTATTAAGTTTTCCTACATATTATTTGAAATTAATATTCGATTTATATCTATCTATCTTATAGGCTTGTCTGCTCTATTTATCATTGACCACACCATTGCTTATTTTCAGTTGAGAAAGTGGTCAAAAGCGAGCCTATCAATAAATCACCCTGATAATGTATGAATTTATAGACAGCACAGTTAGCGCAGTGGTTGAGCAATGGAGTGCTACGCTGCATATTGCGGGATCTATTCCCGCACGGAACAAATATTTATGCGGCCTACAGATAGGTATTTCACGTCTCAAACCCGGTTCACAAAACCCGGACATCGACCCGACAACAGTTTAATTACATTAGTTTGAACGTGAACGATCATTACATTAGTTTTTCTGAAATAAAATTTAAAAAAAAAAAAACGAAAACAGCAGAATTCAGATACTCCTCCTTTTTTCTAACTTTAAAAAATGAAATCAATCAACTTTTAAATACGATCTATTCTACTACCGATTTTCTTTCTATTTACTACAAAATACAGTGTACAAAAACCCAAGTAGTATAGTAATTTTTGGGGAGAAATCGTCAAATCACTTCTTCTGCTCTGGGCGGAGCAGGGTGGGTTATATTTAGAAAAAGTCTGACACCCCCACGGGTAGTGTGAAAGTGAAACCCGGGGCCCTGGGACCAAGGCAAAGAAGGAACAGGAGTAGGTTTTTAGTCAGTAAGTCTGACACTATCTCTCTCTCGCTCCGCCCAAGTTCTTCAACTTTTACTAACTAAAAACCCACTCCTGTTCCTTCGTTGCCTTCGTCCCAGGGCCCCGGGTTTCGTTTTCACACTACCCATGGGCCCCAGTAGGCTTCGACCCTGCTGGGCCCCTACGATTTGCTGACATCTCCCTGAGGCGCGCGTGGAACAACACGCGCCGTCGACTTGGGCTCAGTCCGGACGGTTACCAGACGGTCGAACGGCGACCCACCTATTGCTCGCCGTCCGCAAGCCCGCGCCTACGGTGGCCGGAAATCAGGATCGGAATCCCGGCGGCGGTTAGGGCGTGAGGCCCGTTGCCTCACGCGATTAGCCGCCTTCTTTGCTAGCATTACTGCTTCGCAGAAGGAGGCGGCCGCTTGGCACTCCTCCTTGCTCCAGACCATGGCCTGTACCAGGGCCTGGCGCGAGAGATCGCCGCCGCCGATCGCCTCCACGAGGACACGGCGTTGCTCTGCCCAAGCGGGGCACACCTCCACCGTATGCTCCAGTGCGTCACCCGGGCGTCGCTTCCGCACGAATCCGGTGCAGGAACTTCCCGAACTTACAGTGCTAGGTGAGAACCTGCGTCATGCGGAAGGTTAGAACTCCGTGAGGTCTTTGAAACCCTTCAACTTCATCAAATTGTCATCAAATATTTTTTACTATCACACGGGTGAAACCACTGGTAGTAGCGAGCAGCTACTAAATCACAGAGTGTCACAAAATAAATCATAAATCACATAATAGAGTGGTGACCGCGCACTGTAAAACGCAGCGTTGGAAGGCCTCCTACAAGGTGGACCGATGACCTGGTGAGAGTCAAGGGAATGCGGTGGATGCGAGAAGCACAAGACAGTTCGTTGTGGCGACACTTAGGGGAGGCCTATGTCCTACATGTTTTTTTTTTATTGTAAATTTTATTTCTCCTTATTTATTTATTTTTAAAAGTTTTATTTTAGTTGTAAATCAATTATTTGTCAATTAATTAATCATGGTGTGCCAAATAAACATATTTTCTTTCTTTCTTTTCTTTCTACAGTGGGCGTTAGTGGACTAAATCACACATTCTGCAACCAAATTTCATGACTATAAACAAAAACTTACAGCAGTCAGTAGTCTAAATACATAATAATAGTAACCACAGAATTAGTTCGAATTCAGCTGAAAATTTAATGAACCGGTTACATAGACGAACCTCTACCTTTGACCCAGTTAACTCTATGACCTGTTCTAGTAGGCCAGATGTTACATTATTGAATTATTTCTTGTAATCAAGGTGATCTAATTCTGAATTCTACTTGATTCAGTTTCAGAGTCCTTTAAGCGCGATTCTTAATTAAAATTGAATGATTAAGAAAGAGGGGTTGCACGTTTTAAGCGCTGAAAATTATGGATGTGTCAAATCTGACACGAACTAACATAGATACTCTGTCCTTACTAGGTGTTATTATAAATTTAACTTCATTAAGTTACCCTGACCCTGACTTGGTAGTCAGGCCTACGGAGCCTACGGAGGGCACCAGCCCTCCGTAGGCGTGGGCTTGCGGACGACGAGCAATGGGTAGTTCGACGTCCGGCCGACCGGTAGCCGTCCGCACCGAGCCCGAGTCTTCGACGGCTCGTCGCGTTCCACAAGATGTCCGTAGAGGCCCAGCAGGGCCAAAGCCTACTAGGACCATAGGTCGACTTCTGAAAGGGTTACCTGTGGTCCTGGGATGCAAAGGGCAACTGAAGAAACATAAGTGTGGTTTCGGTCAGCAAAAGTCGGACATTCACGCTCTACCCTAGAGTGCAAGAAGTGATTAGATGATTTCCCACTTTTTGCATTTTGTTTTAAAATTATATTAAGATTGAAAATTCAAATCGTATAATACCAACCTATCTGCTTAGGTAAAATACCACGCAAAATAAATTCATACGACAACTATTTAAAATCATACAGTATTACATCCTGACATCGATCGAAAACTCCCCCTTGATTTCATTCTAATATATTCTCAATTTTTATAATTCTCATCAGAAAGTCATCGGTTCGCCCAACCGTAGCAACGACCCAGGTGTCCCGGAATCCGTCAGTTCGGGACCAAAAATAAAATTCTCTACCCGCACTCATTCCAATCACGTACTTCCGAATTTGTCATATTGGATTTTGGAAGCGGACTCCCGTCATACGTCTCCCCTTAGCTGTCACGACGCGAAAATGAAAACATGTATCATTTCTGCAACATCTCATCAAAATCCAACCTTAATAACATGAGGACAGAGATTAAATTAGCGTTGCCACACAAATGGAAATAGAGGATTGTCAAAATTCTCTTTTTAAAAAAATGTCTTGTAATGAAATTTGTTTTTCGTACGACGCAGAAACTTTGTAGACATTTTTTTTGGTTTTGTATCGAATAAACTTTATCATTTCGGTTTCGGAATGAATGAAGCTGAGTTGTATTTCGTTTCGGAAAATAAAATGGAACGCTGACTTTGCTATTACATTTCCCTATAGATTCAATCTTTGCTGAAGGGTGACATACATTTTGTATCTTATTTGAATCAACGGAAACACACGATCAAAGAGCTAACAAACTATTCTGCTGTTACAAATATATCTAGAAATCACAGCTAGATTAATGTAATTAAACTTCTATCTAATAAGTTCTTAGTACAAACAGGCTTACTTAAATGTGACATTCAATGTAAGCTAAAAAAAAAAAAAAACTTTTGTAAAATTATATAACCCAATTAATTTAATAAACAAGCTTAAATTAACTAAACATAGATAAAAACTTAGATACAAAAAAAAAATGTAATTGCTATCGACTTGCCATAAGAAACGATACGTAATGAGTTCCTAATACAACAAATATGTACTTTTTTTCTTGTTACCCTCATTACATTGTAGAATTTTTATGTTTAGATAATTTAATACTTACTAGTTTATTTGAGTGCCTACATTTCTCATGTCAACGTATTTAGTATTTAAGAATAACTTGTATTTCTCATATTAAGTGAGAAATAAATATCTTAAACCATAAACCGTAAGCCGATACTCGCACGTTCAGAAAAGATTTATTTATACACCCAGCGTATCAAACGCCTTAACCCAACCTATTTATAATGGCAAGTCGATGTAAAATTAGGCACATGGCACAGCCCTAAAGCTGACGTAAGCAACATGCCACAAAGCCTTTAGTGACGATGACACCAAGAAATCCACCCTAAATAAAACACCGTGTTTTTTCCCTTTCAATACAAATTCGACCTTCAAACTGCAGAAAAAGGGAAAGTTTTCAAAGGTGTGAGCTTTAAAGCGTTTGAAGAAAATGGTTAAAGTAGATTTTATTATCAATCAGGTAGTGGTTTACACATTTAAGCGTATAGCTACTTTACACACATTTAAGTAATGCGATGAAAGGAAGAGACCAATGAATCAGAAACCTATTCAGACTTCACAAAAAAAAACTATTTAAAAAATATATTTTTAGTTACAAAAAAAAATTAAAATATAATATTATTTAATTTTTATTTTATTCTTTAAGCTCGCGTCATGTTGCTATTTCATCTGATGGTTTACGATGAAGTGACCGACGATATATTTATATAGTACTTTCGTTTAAAATATTTACTCATAAAAAATTAATATATATTTGTCATGAATAACTTTAACATTATAAGGACCAAATCTCAACTCATACAAAAGCACATAAACGTGCTCAAAAAAATATTTTCACAATTATTTCATCCCCATCTATATTTAGCCTAAATCCCTTCAAAGGGCCCTTTCTAAAGGTATCCTCACTCCCACATGAGCTTAGTGAAATCACGGTCGATTTATTATTCCTACTTCGTCATCAACAAATGTCACCAAAATGCTGAAACAGCCTCAGTAAAACGCAATGGCCTGTAAAAATAAAACACACAGATTTTATACTTTTTTACCGAAACCAATATTTTATCTATAGGATACTTTGAATTAAGCCTTCGTTTGACATATAATATGAAATATATCGCTTTGGTATCGGTTGGAAAATATTGTCGGAATCGACCGAAACACAGTATGCTTAAGACTGGTGACAAAATCAGATAGAGAATAATTATTATATTCTTCTCCAGAATATTGTGCTTTGTAACCAACGAGATAACACTACGTAACAAAGTATGCTTTTCCAGAAAAATAGGTCAGAAGGAAATGAAATTCTTGAATTTCATGTGCTACAAAAAGATTGCTTTGAGTCTTTAGTAGGAGCGACCGTAAACTTTAATTTCAAGTCTGTTTCCAGAAACTATGTACCTAAGCATTTTTAGAGTAAATTACATCTCATGTGAGTCGCTTGTTAAAATGATGACTTGACTCCGTTTCCTTTTTTTAAGAAATCATCAAATGACTTCAATCTGGGTGGCGCAATAGGGAATGTCAGACTTTTACTGTCTAAAACCCACCTGTATTCGCGATGATAGGTTCGCGCTTGACCGCTATCTCACCTGATGGAAAGCGACGATGCGGTCGACGATGGAGCACACTTACCTAGAAGTAAGGTTACTTCTAGGTAAGCGCGCTCCATCGTAGACCGCGAGGAATAGGTATTCACTCTTGACTTAAAGATTCCCTGGTTGTAGCGCGGCCCAGTAGGGCCGAAGCCTACTGAGGCCATGGGTTGTGCGAAAGAAAACCCCGGGGTCCTAGAACTAAGGCAAAGAAGGAACACATGAGTGGGTTTTAGTCAGTAAAAAGTCTGACACGCCCTCTCGCTCTGCACAAGAATGGAAGAATTCATTGAATGATTTCCCAGCTAAAAAAAAGCTATGAACAATTATGTCAAATTTACCAACCTTAAAACTATGTCCCAATAATATTTGTTTACTAAGAATATAACAACTAGCAATAATAAATCAAACATTACCGCTATCCCTAATAAACATAACAAAATTGATACTAACCGTTATGAATATAGTTTCACGCATTGAAAGGGTCCGAAAGACCCAACATTTTGTTACGGGCTTTATCAAAATAGCGGGAGGGCATTTTAAACCCAATCAACGGAAAATCAAAATGCGGAAAATGGGAGGGGACTCTAACTGAGGGTTAAATTCGTGTTATCGATTTGTTTTTATGACTTTTGCTGACATTCCGATTCTATAATCGAGAAGCCGAGAATCCGATTGAACCTGTTTGGAATCGATTCGCTTCGATATAAGTGAAAACAGCAATAAGGAGCTTATCTGTATCCGTTGGTGTTGTAAAAAAGAATTTGGAAGATTCCACATGGCAAGGTTCTTAAAATAAGCAATTCAAAAATTGTCTCATATATTTCGAAGTAGGTGTAAGAAAACATTACATTCCATTTACAAAGCAGAAAGCTTTTTTGTTAGGCTCATGTTCTCAAGCTTATTTACGTTATAACAAGAAAATTATACTGTCACAATTGTGTTATATGTGACAGCTTTGTAATTACAATTGTGGGTTCTCAAAACTTTGACAATTAAACGCAGGTTCCGGCTAGTCGCCACTCATGGTACTCCTTATAAAGCGGACTACGCACGATACTCATAAGCGTGTAAGTAAGTGGAGTTGCCAGTCGCCAAAACTACTTAAGGAACACTGGTCCCAATTCTCATTATTACGGTATTTTTTCGCATGCTCACCCCAGATAAATTCCTGTCGTGAGGGGAGATATAGAAGATAACAGGAGCATTATCGAAATACCAATGTCCCTGTATTAAAGCGGGAAAACTGAGAGTTAAATAGCGATTTATTATCTTAAGGGTATGAGAAAAGAGAAATGTTTTGAAAATATTCAATAAAAAATTGTGACTGTAGACCGTGTATAAAAAAAATATTTTATAAGGTTTACTGGCTGAATGAAAGTTTATATACTTAGGGTCTATTTCACGATGGTATGTCGAACTCACTGGTTTACTAATTATTAAGTCTTTTCAAAGAAAAGTGTGTAAATCTAGTACCTACAATTAACTTATAATAATTTAGTTATAATTCATATTATTATTTTCATAAGAGACACACCACAACCCACACAGTGTTTCAAACTTTGTGTGTGTGAAATAGTGTGTGTGTGTGTGTGTGTAGTATGTGTATGGAATAGTGTGTAAATCTAGTACCCATAATTAAATTACAGTAGTTTAGTTATAATTCATATTATTATTTCCATAAGATAAACATATTATAGCATAAATGTAAACGTAGCAAAATAATAATCAGTATGTAAAGATTGCAGAAGAAAATGTTTGAAAGATCGCGGCCCTAGAACGAAAAGAGCGTTGTAAGAACACAGGTGGGTTGGTCAGTAAATACGTCCTCTCACTCCATCCGAAGCAGGAAGAGGTTTTTCATGATATCCCAGCTCAAAAAAACAGTAGTATTCTGAACTTTCTTCATGGTATAAAGCCTGACTTTTGTATGTATTAAGGCTAGATTATCTCGTATTTTTGCCAAGATTCTTTACCAACGAAACTGCGAGATTATAACCCTAAGGACACGTCATCAAGAATGTTTTTATGTCAGTCGTCTTTGCTTAGAACGTCTAACTGGGACACACTAATGATATCTGAAGTATCGCATATGACTCATCTTCGCTGTCAAGCTCTTCGGAAAGATATTACTTACTAAAACGATATTACATATAAATCTAATCTAATATATAAAATTCTAGTGTCGCGGTGTTTGTGGTTAAACTCCTCCGAAACGGCTTTCCCGATATTCATGAAATTTTGTGTGCATATTCGGTAGGTCTGAGAATCGGACATCTATTTTTTTTTTTTCAATTTTAGATAAAAAAAAAATTATATACATAGCAAAACAACGTTTGCCGGGTCAGCTAGTCTAATATATAAAATTCTCGTGTCGCGGTGTTTGTGGTTAAACTCCTCCGAAACGGCTTTCCCGATTCTCATGAAATTTTGTGTGCATATTGGGTAGGTCTGAGAATCGGACAACATCTATTTTTTATCCCCCTAAATGTTAAGGGTAATCCACCACTAAATTTTTTTTTTTTCATTTTTAGATAAAAAGAAATTATATACATAGCAAAACAACGTTTGCCGGGTCAGCTAGTTGTAGATATATTTTGTGCCCTAGTTATATACAACCTGTTTTCATTTATTTTTCATACCTTAAGTAGTAGTCTGATGATGATGATGATGACCTTAAGTAGTAGTCTATCTGCTAGACCTTTATTTTTTAAGATGGGAAATCACCTAATGACTTTTCCCACTCTAAGGCGAAACGGGTAAAAACCGCACTAATGTTATTTCAGTTTCCCTTTGCGTTCTAGGACTACGGGTTTCCCTTTCAAAAGTCAGTCCATGGCACCATGAAGCTTTGGTCTGCTGGACCCCTACGATCTGCTAAAGCTACTGATGTGTTCGTCATCAATCATCTAATATATTCTCGCGCGCTGGGTGGAGCGGGAGGGCGTGTCAGACTATTATGACTAAAACCACACCTGTGTCCTTTAGTTGCCCTTTGCGTTCTAGAACTAAGGGTTTCCTTTTCAGAAATTCTCCGCGGTCCTAGCTAGCGGACATCGGCCCTGCTAGGCCCCTACAGTTGCTAAAAGTTCCTTGAGAAGTGCGTGGATCACTACGCGCTGTTGACGACTGGGCTCGGTCCGATCAATCACTGGACGGCCGGACAGCAAGCTACGACCCTGGAACGCTAAGATCAACTGAAGGGACACGGATAGGCTTAGTCAGTAAAAGTCAGACACTCACTCTCGCTCCACCCAGAGCGAGAAAGGTTATTTGTTAATATATCAACACATTCCAACACAAAGAAAAAAAATATCCAATATGGTACACAATTTATGCGAAAATCAACTCCAAATGCCTAGTAAAACTTTGTACGGTGAAAAATAAAATGAGATTACAAGCAAGAAAGCCCACAATCACACTCAAAATCACGCTGGTTACCCAATAACTTGGATTACAACCTCGTAACAATTACAGCAGTTCATAACATTTTTACACTTCATTCCGCAATACTAACTTCTTAATATCCTAATTACAAACTATTTAATCACAAAAGTGGGTCGTTACTCCAAAATCACGTTCGGAAAAGTTATGGCCGCCTCAAATAAACATTTTGCGAATTCCTCGTAAAAATTGTGGTACCAGTTATTGGTGTTTAGTCTCGTACGTTCGGCCATTACAGGAGTAGGTACAGTCAGCTTCAAAAGTAGCTGAGCATTTTAGAAGGTCGATTCTTGTGCAGCGCAATCTGATTTTTGTGACAGTTCATATAAAAAACTTGTCAATATGGAGGGAATAAAATAAAATTACGGTTGTTTTTGACTGATTAAGACCCATATTAGAATTCAAACGTTTCTAAAAATGAAAATGTTTTTATTTATTCTATAATATATAACTAACATACGTTGTATTTTCTAATAACTGGCTTGGCGTTAGAAAAAAAAATGAGAAACCGATAAAAATATACACTCAAAATTTCATCCAAATCGGTAAGGCGGTTTAGGAGGAGTTAGGTGACAAACACGTGTACAGCTGAATTATATACAGATAAATACTATATGCAGACAATAGTACAGAAGCGGCCTTTGGTACTTTCTACCAGTCAATCTTTGAGTTATGCAAAGAAAAATGGTGGTACATGGTAGAAATATTAAAAAAATGCCGATTTGTATATCTGAGGGGAAAACCTATATTTTTAAGAAACATTGAAAGAAAGAAAGAAAAAAACATGTTTATTCTGCCTGAATAGACGCACAATTTGTTACAAAAAACAAACACCAAGTTCCCACAACCCAGACCAGTAGAATCAGCCAGTTCCAGTTCATTGTTTCAGTGGCAGTACAATCTCAGTCAGAATCTATGAAAAACACCTCTTACATTGTCATTCACTGAAAAAAAAATTTACAAAATAGAGACGATAGTAGTAGAATTGGTTTTCGGTTGTTAACTGTACCAGCCGCCCTTGCAACGATATTTCTTCCAGTTTCTTTATTGAAATTCTGCACGGTCGCGAAGTTTCCGATCAAACAAGAGGAGGAGTTGCAAGGATACTTCTTGCAGCCTGCTTGAACCTTAAGGTTAACCAAAAAGGTCGAATTTGCCATGTATGACGGAAATGGTGGCTAGCCAAGATTTTGTTACAGTACGGTTCTTTTGTTTTATCTAACGGGTGATCTTTGATAGCAATCCGATTTGTTAAATAATAATAAGCATCACTACGCCTTGCAATTTAGTTGAATGACGATTTTATGTGTGTTTATTACCTATATACTAGCTGTTGCCCGCGACTTCGTCCGCGTTAAGTTCGTAGAACTGTATAATCATTCTGTGCTTGCAATTCATTTCAAAAGCATCGCAATTATTTATTGTATTTTAGCATAAAACGGTTAAAGGTAAAAACTCAAATTACCTTCATGAAATAATTTATTTACTCGTCCAGATCCAGATGTATGAACGTCAATGATTACAAAGAGTATGTAAGGGTCGTAGCAGTTTATTATATATTTTCATTTATTCATTTCAAAATACATATCAGAAAAATAATAAATCCTACTGTATCAGGAACAGGGTGCAAGTTACCAGCGCGGAGGTCACGCCTCCAAAGAAAAGAACCGCTTACAAGAACCTCCTGAGGTGTTGGTCGAGAGCGTGGCTAGGCTGACATTAAACATAAACCAAAGGGAAGTAGGGTAATCCCAAAAATTCAATTTTTTTTTCTCATCAGCCTACATGGGCACTTTTATGAGTCAAAGGTTAGTGCACGTTTAAAATTAGTCATCATTTTGGAGAAAAACCGGAAAGAAACCAAATAGTCATACCTTAAAAAAAATATTTTATAATATCTCCATAGTACAATATTAAAAAAATATATATTATTGACATGTAAAAGTCATCTACTCTAAGACGGACATGTTAGTATTTCGTGGCAATACAAGTACAAGTTGACCCTTTCCGAAAAGTTCACGTCTCAAGTAGTCGCTACTAAATCTATTTGCAAACTTTTCTCAAGGTAGCCCAATTCCAAACACATCCAGCCAACATCTAACAAAGGTTGACAAATAACATACTACAACAATTTCAAGGTACTCCCAAGAGGTCGAATGAAACGCCCCACCCTTTATGGGCCGATATTGAAATTCTGTGGCAAGATGTGACTCACATCGTCAGTATGGCGAGGAGCAAAAGGGGATCGTCCCACTAATACCGAAAATGTTAAAGTAGGTATTGTAAAAGTAAAATATAGGGATTTCATGAATAAAGAACATTGAACTAGTGTTGCAAGGAGAAGGATTGAATCTAAAGTGGACTCGAAGATTAGGCTAACTTAAGGGGTGACCAGACGGTTGCAAACCAACGTCCCAACCAAGGTGACCTTGTTAATTTCAATCTGAGTAGACAGTAGTTGTAATTCATGACCTTCAACGCTCTTGGTTGGGAGTTTTCCCATTATCCCAACGCGCGTTTTCCCAACCATCGATCGTGTTGGCGCGTGGTTTACATCCGTGTAGCCGTAACACAAATCAAACATATAAACCAAGGTCACCTTGGTTGGAACGCTAGTTTGCAACCGTCTGGTCACCCTTTAATATAAAAAATAAATATAGTACAAAAGGCTTAGATTAAACTAGCTTCTTTTTACCGTTTCGTCCTTCTGAAAATAGAAAATAATCCTAAGGTAACATAATCCCTTGATAAAAAGTATCCTATGCTTATGTGTATTCTCCGCGCCTTCTTGGACATGATTGACATTGACATTGTCGGCCTTTATAATGTTCCCACTGTTGGGACTCAGGCCTCCTCTCTAGGAGAGGGAATGGGCCTTAATCCACCACGCGGGCTCAGTGCGGGTTGGTGAATGTCACATGTCTTCGAATTTTTGGTTCTTGGACATGCCGGTTTTCTCACGTTGTTTTCCTTCACCGTTTTGAGAGCAGTGGTGATGAAATAAATTACACAAAGTAATACGCCTGGCTGAGTTTGAACCCCGACCTACAACTCGTAAGTCGCGGCCATTACCACTGCTCCTGACATGGTATGGCTTGGGTGTAATTTTCATATCAACCAGTTTAGGTATTTGAGCGTAAAGGAGTAATAAACAAGTATACAAACTTTCACCGTTAAAAAATTTGACGATGATTTATTTAAAGGCAAGCTTTTATAGATCTTATTAAAAATAACCATTCCTTCTATTTGATAATAATAACAGACAAATACTATGATGAAGAGAAATGTTGCTGGCAATTTTACATGTCAGTTCACTTATTTGCAATCGTCCTTAAGGCTAAACTCACACGGGCGCAGAGTCAAAGCGTTCTGTTTTGCTTTTAGCATATTTATCTCTATTTTCCCATTAATAAGGTCCAAATGTGTGTTATACAAATATTGTATCGATTTTGTCTGCGTCTTACGTGGACAATTCAAAGCAATGCAATTGCGAAGCGTTCTGAAGTGAATTCGAAATCAACGTGATGCAGTTGCTCTGACCTAGATGCACGTGAAGTTCCCGCTTCAACTACAAGCCACCGCACCGCAAGATTTCGTGCGTAAATATCAAACTAACTGATCGCGACCGCTTTGCTTCGCTCGTTTCAACACCGCACCCACGTGTGCCACCGCAAAGAATATCAATTGTTCATCGCGCAGCTTCGCTTCGCAATCCTCTGCACGTTGAATTGGTCACGTCGAAAACCGTGTTAGATTCAAGCGGTTTCACGCGTCACCGTGCATTACTTGCATGTAGTGACGCCTCAGCAGACGAGCACGAGCACCATTCAAGACCCTACCATGAGCTCTTAACGCTATCCATTTTATGACCTAAACTGAACTTTTAAAGGGATGGTGCTATATAGGGTGTCTTTCTAGTTCGCACGAATGACATTTTAGCGCGTCATATCATGTCATGTCATGTTCATGTCTGGTCCAGAGTGGCATCCGAACGCTTCGCCCCTGAGCCAGTGTGAATTGAGGCTAAAAAAATCTTTCACTAAATATTGAAAGTCGATAAGTCACAAAGTAGGTTGGCAAAAGATAGAAGGATAAAGAATTTTATTGGAGAAGTTTGAGGAAATGGGAGCCGAACTCATTTGCTATGACAAAGTCTAGCCAAGCGAAAATTTACCTTGCTCTGAAGATTTGTCATTTTTCATCTTGGAAGTAATAAGTATTTGACCCAGTTTTCTTTGAAGGTAATACACATTAATATTTTCGTGAGACAAATTTTTACCAACACAACTTCTGAAAATGCAGCAGGGGCAAATTGGTTGAAAGGGGTCAGTGCAATCTTATGTCAATTTGTCCAACAGTAATATTAGGTCGCGGGTTCAAATCCAGTCAAGCGCATTACTTTCTGTAATTTATTTTATCAGCACTGCTCTCAAAATGGCGAAGGAAAACATCATGAGGAGAAAAAATTAGACCGAGCCCAAGTTGTCGACGGCGCGTAGTGTTCCACGCGCACCTCAAGGAGATTTCAGCAAAACCGTAGGGGCCCACTAGGGTCGAAGCCTACTGGGGCCATGAGTAATGCGAAAGAGAACCCCGGGACCCTGGAACGATGACAAAGAAGGAACAGGAGTGGGTTTTTAGTTAGTAAAAGTCGGACGCTATCTCCCGCTCCGCCCAAGGGCGGGGCGGGGGATGTCATTAGATGATTCTCACACCGAAAAGAAAAACCACCAGGAGCGCGAAAAGTTATATAATAATTACCAACCTCACTCATCTGTTTAATAATAATGCTTTTCCAGATTCTATAAGGACGAATACTTAACCTTAATAAATCAGTATTATTTGAAGTAGGTTTGCTAGCTTTCGTAAAGAAAATACCTTATTATTTTTACCGCGATAATTTTTTTTCTCGGAACGACTTTAGGTAAGAAAATGTAAACAGAAAATTCAGCGAATTCCCTTCGCTCCAGACTTTAAGAAATTCATGTTTAGGGAGTTAAAAATAAATATTCCCCGGAGCAATTATGCTCTTGATTGTTGTCAGATAGAATTAATACCTCCCGAAATGTACATAGTAAAGTAGCACTTGAATCTGTTTGATCAGGATTTCAGGAAAATAGTTAGACCTTTCAAGGCTGCAGAGTTGTTCGAAAGAGAGAGAGCCGCAGTAAGGCTCTGGAACGCTAAGAGCAACTGAAGGAACACAGGTGGGATAAGGTAGTCAGTGAAAATCTGTCAGTCTCGCTCCACTAATGGCGAAAGAAATTATTTTATAATTACCTAGCTCAAAAAAAGGGAAATAGAAGTGTCATTTGTCATTAGGACTATTATGTCAGGAGATAATCGTAGGAGCCCATAAAATAATCATCATCATCATCACTTCAGCACAAGTGGCAAAAATCTAAGTTTTTATTTCACATAGGCCTACATGGGCACTTATAAAACCTCAGAAGCTAGTGCACTGTTCCAAATTGGTCGTTTCCTATGGAGAAGAACCGGCAAGAAACTCCATGGTTACTCTTTAAAAAAAAAAATTGTTCTTACAATATTTCCATATTACAGTATAAGTAGATATTATGTAAGAACAGTGTAGACTGGTCAATACTGTACTCAAAAGTACAATAAAAAAAATCTTAATAAAAAGTGAGTCGTAATAGGAAGTAACCTAAGAATTCGCGGAGTCTAGATTGTAAAAAAAGAGGCTACATAAATAATAGCAAGAAAAATAAATAATTACAATTATTAATAAATGATACGTTACCAAAATAAATTACTAACGAATTTATTTATGGTGGTTGGGGTCGATCGGTCTTTTGCGTTCACCAAGCCATCTGTCTATCTTGTGGGAGGCCTTCCAACATCTACCTACCAATATCACTGGCTACCAATATTGTAAAAGATTTATTTTTATATGTATAAAAAAAAAATGGAAAAACTGGCAGTCTAAGTGGAACTAAACAGATGAATATTAAAATTGTCATATACAGAGATCGTCCTACATCGGTACCTCTTTAAAAGGGTTTAGAACTGACATTAACATTAAATCTACATAGATCACTTCCACTACATAGATTTTATAAAGGCTGTCAGGCCAATAGGGGCGAGTGATTATTTATAATGATGTAAAAGAGTAATTTCGTAGGATTAAACTTTTGATATTATTATACAACACCTACACGCCGTGTAATAGTCTTATTTTCTGCCAAACCAATTATCATTATCATAATGTATTCATTAGCTAACTGAACTAAACTCATAATCATGGAATTATAATATGATGATTCTAATCAACCTCAGATATTTAACTTACTTAACAACAAAGCCTTAGACAAGTCAATTGAAAATTTTGCTCAAAGCGATCATAAATTATAGGAAACGATAAGGTTCATTGACTTATCGAGAACAGCTTTAAGGTACAAAGGTGAGGTGGCTAGGTTTTGTGAAGTACCCACCTAGACGCTAGGTGAGGTGGCTGTGAGGGTACTAGAGGCTGGCTCCGTCAGGTAGGTTCAAACGGGTGACTGTGCCGTTATTATGGTAATCTTTGAGTTTAATAGTAGGTATGAGTGGATTAGTAAGTTTGTAATGTAGGTAAAATTTATGTTTTTTTTTACCTGACTTGTCCAGAAGGAGCAGTTGTTTTGTTTGTACAGTCAGGGGTCAAAAGTGCTGTTGCACTCTACTAATGCCAAAATGTCAATGCGGGGGAAATCAAGGGTTTAGTTCAGCTGCACCTGCTTAGACTGGAGACCTTAGGGTCGGTTTCCAGTCTATTCAATCACAGTTGGAAGAAAAGACAACTATTTTGTGTAACGTGTATGGAAATATAGTAACACAATGGTAATTCTACGCAATGTAGGCCTCAGAGGAGAAAGAAAAGCACATTACACGCACACCCGTTTCCATACTTAATGTTATTTTTTCACAGGAAGTAACAATCTTAGATTTGTCACCCTTTATTTTTACTTTGCGTGTTTGCCATACACTTTTCAAAGCTTTTATATTTGTAAACGGAAGGGTAAAATAAAATGTATTCGTTGTGTTTTATATCAGAATTTCCTTATATTATAATCTAGACACACGGTAGTGTGTCAAGCCAAGTTAAAGCCTAGAAGAAAAAACTAGAGAACTGGCAAGCAGCACTCGTGTGTAGGTATATTACACGAACCATTTGAAGCTACTTTTTATTGTTTCATAACTCAAAATCTATTTCACATAAACAAACCTTTAAATTTACACTTTGAGATACCATAAATAAACAAGTACTCTATATTTCAAACCCATATTTGCCTATATACACTGCGTATGTGACATCGACGCACAAACAAATACCATGTACATGATTCTGGAACCTTCAGTGGTGGAATTTTTCGTCTGATTTATCCTAATTTTTTTATTATCTGTACTTTTTTAAATTTAAACTGAATAAAATCGTTATTCTAACCAACCCTGATGACATTTTTAGTAAAAAAAAAATCTTAATTTTTTAATTAAAAAGTCATCGTGGTTGTTAAAATCCTTAATCTAATCAATCCTGATGACATTTTTAATTTCAAAAGTAATTCATTCATTTTTTTTTCACTAATAGTGTTAGAATAACGATTTTATAGTCATGTAAATAAGTTTCACGATTCTCCATAGAACTTAGCACCCATTTAGATCTCAATTCTTTTGTCGGTAAATTTGACAACCACATCATATCATCACTGTATACCATCAGGTGGGATCGCAGTCAAGCACTAGTTTAAAAAAAAAATAACTTGGCACCAACAATATAACGCAATTAATCTATTTTCTTGGGCTAGTAAAAAAATAATCTATTCTTCCTCGTGTTTGAAAATAATTATGTGACTCAGTGTTCATACATTAAAAATAAGCATTATGTCGTCCAATATTAATTTACTTAAATTACATACTAAAATTACTCATAGTAATGGATGTGCAAAAGCTTTTACCTACCCATTATCACACTAATATTATAAAGGCGAAAATTCGTAATTATATAGGTATGTATGTATGTATATATGTTTGTTACTCCTTCACGCTCAAACGGCTGAGCGGATTTGGATGAAATGTTTGTTTTTTTTTTACCATGTCTTGAAATAGAACATAAAACGTTTTCTTATAACATAAAACACTTTTTATTTCGATAGTATATTTCCTTGGAATAAGTTTCTATTTTCACGCGGGCGAAACCGCGTGCAAAAACCAGTCAAATAACCAATAAATTACGATGACATGAAATATTAAAGTGGGTAGTTATATTAAAACACTTTATTGGCGCCCAGCATGTGCCACGAATATATGAAAATTCCCAAGCCGATTAATTAGACGACCTCAAAATTTATTACGTAAACTCTATGTAAAATCAAAAACAATATTTCGCACACAGAAACGTCTCGGGAAAGCGTATCTTCGTGCAATGACGTATTTTCTACGCACATCTCCGAGCATTAATTTTATTAACTACAAGGCTGGTTTAATGAAAGTCTAACGAAGGCTTTCATATTCCGAAGTTTGGTGATAAATAGAACTTTTATGAGTAATAACGTTAAGTAATAAGGTGACGAATATTCAAAAAGATGTTTTATGTGTGTAAATAAAATGGCATGTGTTTATTTTACCAAGCGTATTTTATTTATTTATTTAAACTTCATGTACAGTAGTGGTACTTAGACATAGGCGGACTTAATGCAACAAGGCATTCTCTACCAGTCAACCTTTGGTTTAAAAAAGACAACACTGTGGTAGGCTTGCACAATATACAAATAACAGACACTTCAAACAGAAAAAATTAAATTATTTTATTTTGAATAAAAAAAAAAGATTGTTTCAAAATAAAACTATTACTTTTATTTCTATCTCCAAATGAATTACTACATCAAACGTCACTGTCAACAAAGGCCCTGAAACAGAAAATGGTCTTTCTTTACAGAACAATGAAACCTTTCTGTATTACGAGAATCTCGTAAAAGCTGTCCTTTGCGTTAACGTATACGAAAAAAAAATATGTTGCTGAGCAGTGATTGGCAGAAATGTGTGAGTTACGTCAGAGAAGAAAATTCTATTCTTAAATTGAACACATTCGTGTACAGTAAAGCACATGTATCACATTTGTTTGAGTAGTTGGATAAGGAAGACTACTTACCATTGTTGTAGGTTAGTAAAAATTATGGGATAATAAAAGCAGAGTACCTACGTCGGTAGCAGACGGTAAGTTTAAGCGGATAGAATGATAAAGAGCACTCACGGGCTCAATTTTTATCTTGTTAGCAAGTACCTCACTCTATCAAACTCCGATAATATTATTGTTTATTGAATTACAATATTTACAGATGTACAAAAGTTACAACATTTACCTTTGTTATTCTGTAAGCTATTTTTGATAAAAAAGAGAAACTAACAGTTCCTCAGAAGCTATTGTTTAAACACTTCATCATCATCATCATCATCTTCCTGCCCTTGTCCCATCTTATTTGGGGTCGGCGCAATACGTTTTTTTCTTCCATTCTATCCTGTCAACCGTCATACTATCACTAACTTCCTTTTCTTTCATATCACTGTTCACACAATCCATCCATCTTTTCTTTGGCCTCCCTCTCCCTCTCCACCCATCCACATGTATACTCATAACTCTTTTAGAAACATGTGTTTCATCTCTCCTCTTTTTATTGTTTAAACACTTCAAAGGTATCAAATAGACAAACAAAAGAAAACTTCGAAACGCTTCTAAAAAAAAAAAAATTACCGATAACCTATACAATTACAAAAGCAAAACCCAGTCTTAACAATTTTATTACCGGCCAACTAGGTTTTCCAATTTCAAACTAAATTCATTTGCCAGCCGTCCCAATTCCATCGTAAAATTCAAAATTAAAACTAACGATTCCCGAATACGTGTCCGACGGGAGTAGGCCTCATGAATAGAACGTGTTTTCATTTTAAATATCGAATTCATTTGGGGCCTTATTTGCAATGAAATTCGCAAGTTTTGTGTTACTGAAACTATGCTTTACAGGTTGAAAGTGACATTTCATTCCACCTAATACTCAAAATAAATAAATAGTGCTATCGTATTATAATCTCAACGTAAAAACTTAGTTTTACTGAACCTTGAATACAATCCTACACGTGCCCTGTGTTGGTTCGTGGGTGAAATAATTTCTTCTTTTATTGGATTTTATATTTGAATTTAGAATTCAAGCCAAAGTTTAAATTCTGTTGCAGCCCAAATCTTAAAATTTTGAGGATCTTTTTACTATACATGTATTGATAAATAATCACTTAAAAATCAACTTAAAATACTCAGAGGTCAACTTCTGTTGGTGGTTGGTGTTGACTTAAGTCTACTACGCCAGTACACATTTTGAATTGGTTTCAAGACTAACAGATCCGTTTCGCTTAGAACCTGAAATTTGTGGAACGATTTAATTAAAGCTCTAAATGCAGTCCCAAATTAAATGTGTACACATGAATAATTTAGAGTTAGACGATTCTGCCAAATGTTTGCGCGATGCTACGCTATTCCTGCAAAACTGAAATTGCATTTCAAATAAATATCCACAACATATTTTACTGAAAATAAAATATTCTCGTGTAACACGTTGCTTAATGAGGACAATTATTATATTTTCTAGGTATCCGTGTACCCACATCATATTAAACAAAACCGTAAATTAAAAATAATTATAAACCCTACAATTCAATCATTTCTTAGCTTAACATTAATAATAAAAAAGTCACGGACAATCTTGTACGCGCCTAATAATAGTAAATGGGGCGGTCTTTTTTACCGACATCAATAGTTGATCAGTAGAAAATAGTGTGACATAGGGCGTATTTCGTCTACTCTGTCACGCAAATAAAAACAAAATTCAAAAATCGCTGTTTTTTTTCAATTTATTATATTTGTTTTTTTTTTTTGCACTTACGTACCGTAAGTATGTAACTCACATAGCAATATTTTTAGGCTAGTGATCAATGAATGACAAGCATTACTGCTTTTATCCCTAACAAATAAATAAATAATATAATACTATTCGTTTGAAATTTTAGGTTTCACAATTTTCTTAATTGTGAAGCTTAAAAATTTCAAGCATAAATACTATATCTAGATTATTTTTCGACAAGGCAAGACGGTTATTGGTAAACAAAGAACGTCCAAAATGCATTTTGACATGGCAATGATGATCATTAATGACTTCCATAATTTAAAAAAAATGTAGATACGAAGCCATCTTGAATTAATATCTATTGTGATCCGATGAAATCGTGATGATTCATTATATTAGCAAAAATATTGAATGTTTACTAATACAAATAATGTGCAATTTATTGCTTGAAAATATTGTAAAGTGCATAGCATATTCGGCCTTATAATGTTCCCACTGTTGGGACTCAGGCCTCCTCTCTAGGAGAGGGAATGGGCCGTAATCCACCACGAGGGCCCAGTGCAGGTTAGTGGATGTCACAGGTCTTTGAATTTTTGGTTCTAGGACATGCCGGTTTCCTCACGATGTTTTCCTTCACCGTTTTGAGAGCAGTGGCGATGAAATAAATTACACAAAGTAATGCGCCTGGCTGGGTTTGAACCCGCCACCTACAACTCGTAAGTCGGGGCCGTTACCACTCAGCCACCACTTCTCCAAAGCTGCTGCTGCTTGTAAAGTGCATTGACCTTTATTGCTAAACTAAAACAAAATAATTCTACCTTCGCTTATGCCATTACGCTATGCAACTTCATTTAAGTTAGTCTGCCGTACAAACTTCCATACACAATAATTTAAACTTTAATTACTGGTAGCTTTGTCCATACATAAACAGAACGAAAATAGCTCTCTAATCTAATATTAAAGGTTTTAATAACTTGATTGTACGAACAATTTATGGCAAGTTGAAGCTATAGTTTTACGACTTGCAAGAGCTCAGTTTAATTGTATGACTATCGTAGTTTTATGAGAATATTTACCTACAGAAAGCTTAAATTACCTTCAGCTTCATTACTCTTAATTTCGTAAAACCTCACTGCTGAAGAAAGCTTACCAAAATTACAGTGTTCTTCTTGTTTGTGTCGTTTGGTATTTGAAGCTAGAAGACGCCCCGGGCGTCAAGAATTGCGTGGCAATTCCCGGCAACTATGGTACTTGCGGACGATGAGCAATGGGTAACTCGCCGTCTGGCAAGGACCAAGTCTGAGTCGACGGCGTGTTTTGGTCCACGCACCTCAATGAGAGGCCTACAAGACTGAAGGGACCTGTTAGACCCGATGCTGCTGCTAGTTGCAGGACTGTTTGATAGAGTTATCGCGGCCCTGGAACGCAAAGGGTAACTGAAGGAACACAGGTGGGTTTTAGTCGTTAAAGCAAACGGAAACGTAGTGTAAAAACCGGTATCTCCTTTAACGAAAATTCTAAGCAATACGATATTTTTCAACCTGGATTGGGCCCGAATAGTGAACCCATTCCTGCTCCCAGAAGGCCTGAGTCCCAGAAGTGGAACATTATGTGCTTATACACAAACAATTTTCCTAAAAAAAAACCCTTCTTTGTCAATAACCCTCTTTTCATTACAAAACAAATCTCAGAGTGGACTGACAGCTCCAAACTTTTTGATTCCGAAAAACTGTCCCAAAAATTCATTAGGTATCGTTCCAAGTTAAGTAATTAAAGAGCAATGGAATTCTTAATCCCCCTGTTACCTTATCCAATTATTCTCCAAGTCGGATTTGATTATAAGAGAAAACTTATTAATCCAAGTTTTAAATCGTTGACGATGATAAAAACGGGTCAATGAATTTTACAGTTCAGCGAGCTAAGCTCGGCAAATTAGTTTGTAAGCATAAATAATATGGTCGTGTTGTTCCTGGTGAAGCATTCTATATAATAACCCAAACAGCTTCGGCTAAGTGGCACTCCATCAGTGACAACATTTTGACTTTAGAAAATAAGAACCCTTGAAGACCGAATTTCGATCAAGGTGGCCAATATCAACAGAGATTACGTTAAGTGAACAACGTGTGTGCGCAAACATAGGTGCACTTTTTTAAGGTAGAAATTCACCAAATAACTTCTCCTGCTTCTGGAAGAGCGACAGCGAGTGTTAGACTTTTACTGACTAAAACCCACCTTTATTCCTTTAGTTGACCTTTCGGACAAGCTCTGACAAGCATCGGCCATAGTGAGTACTGTCTATTTTGCTAACATCTCTTTGAGGTGCACTTAAAACACAACGCGTCGTCGACTCAGGCTAGGACAACGGCCGGATGAAGAATTACCCATTGCTCGCCGTCCGTAAGCCTACGCCTAAGGTGACCGGGAATTGCACTGTAACTACCGTTGACTGAGGTGTTTTCTGCAGTGCTTGTGGCTGGAGCGTGAGGATGTGTCTTCCACCTCACGGTTTCAGCCACCTCCTTCGCTCGCAATGCTGCTTCGCAGAGGAGATGACCACTTTCCATTCCATCTCAACCCGTACTATGGCCTGGACCAGGGCTAGAAACGAGAGGTCGCCAACACCAATCGCTCCCACAAAGATACGGCGGTGCTCTACCCAAGCGCGGCAATCTTCGACCGTATGTTCCACCGCGTCAATATTAAGCGAGCACCCTTAGGGTCAGTTATACGTGCACAAGCTTTCGCGACACATGTGACAACACAGTGATTTAATATGGTTACATACATATCCAATTGGAAACCGATAGTCAATAGGTATCATCCCTTTTCAATAACATCAAAGCCGTATACATGAAGCATGTCATGAAACCCAATATCCTGTGTTTACTAACAGGACCCGTATTGATCTGCCTACACATGTATCTACCCTGTGCTCGCCAAATACGTATTAGCCTACCTTTCCGTCACTTGAGCGTTAGCTTTGTCCTATATTCGGAACAATTGTATGTAAAGGTATGTATATTCAGAGAAATTTTCGGGAGAGTTAATTTCTTCTAATAAATCCGTGAGAGTCGCAGATATCTGATGGACGCGAGACGCATAGGACCGGTCGTTATGGCGACACTTGGGGTAGGCCTATGTCCAGCAGTGGACGTCTTTCGGCTGAAATGATGATGATGATAATGAGGATGATATCCGTCTTTTTCAATTAATATAAAGATTGATTCCGTGTAACAAAGAATACACAGTATCTATTTCAGTTACATTCATATCTTTAACTTCAATAACTTGAATTTCAAGATTCTAAAAATTACTACACTATTAGTCTGTGCTTAAGACTGCAACGAACTTTTTCACTACATGTCTAATTATACATACCCACCCCACTCTGAAAAGATTGCCTACAAACTTCACAAACTTTCTCAACACAACTTCGTTGGCCCAAGATGCAATCGCAACGCAACCGTTTACAGCAGCCACAACAAGAGGCGACTATTCGCTAACTAGACCCGGTCATGCTCGTGACTTCAGCAAAGTTGGATCTTCTAAAATTTCCATCGAGACCCGACAAACTTTCTCGTCCGAGGCATAACGAACCTTCACGGACCGACGTGTAAGGAACAACAGAGTAGAATTGAGTTATTGTTTATGGTCTCGATAATAGAGGGGTTTTGAGCTGATTGGGTTGTAAGACTATACCATAGACTGACGAACCCAGATCCATTAGCGAATATCGCATGATCACGACTTTTCATTATACAGTCTTAATAACAATCTGAAGCCTTAAGTCGATTACAAACTTTCAATTTTCTAAGTCTATTTAATTTAGTCTTAAAGGTAATATAGTGTCAGGTGGTTCAATAGCAAGTATGCAGGAAAATTAATATTATCTAACCAGTTTATCAATAAATATTGGGATACAGAAGCAATTAAAAAGGCTTCTAGTTCAATTTACTATTATTATATTGTAAGAAGGACTCTTTGTGATGTGCAATGGTTAGCTCGCCGTCCGACCATCCAAAAAAGACCGAGCTAAAAGAGCTAAAGATAAACTATTCAATTCAAAGCCGCCCTGGGCATTAGGAATATACAAAATACGAGATCATCATCATTTCAGCCGAAATACGTCCACTGTTGGACATAGGCCTACCCCAAGTGTCGCCACAATGAACGCTCAGATTGCATCGGATTCCCGCAACCCTTACCAGGTCATCGGTCGACCTTGTAGGAGGCCTTCCAACGCTACGTCTTCCAGTACATGGTCGCCATTCCAGAACTTTTCGGCCCCAACGGTCATCCGTTCTGCGAGCAATGTGTGTGTGTTCGGGAAGCTGCGCGGTATCTTCTCGTCCAATATACCACAGTGTCTCAAGACGAAAGTCTATGACCAGTGCGTGTTGCCAGTGATGACATATGACTCCGAAACGTCGTCACTTACAATGGGCCTCATCAAAAGACTTAAAGTCACCCAAAGGGCAATAGAAAGGGCTATGCTCGGAGTTTCCTTGCGTGATTGAATCAGGAATGAGGATATCTGTAGGAGAACCAAGGTTACCGACATAGCAAATACGAGATAGCTCGCAGAAATTTTCAATGACCCAATTCAACCAACAGTTTTAAAACGCAATAGCCTTCAATATTATTTAAACTATATTGAGACATCAACGAGCGTGCACTTTATCAATTTATATCATGGTCATAAAATTGTCAATACAGAAACAACACGAACTATTAATAGCGATCAATTAAGCTCACATGCTAAGTTCACTTACAGTACACGTGAGTCACTACCACACTATCAAAAAGGACAGTGTCACTAACCACTCGACTGACCTGTTGGTCTAGTGGTTAGTGGCCCTGACTGCTATGCCGGAGGTCGTGGGTTCGATTCCCACCCAGGACAAATGTTTGTGTGATGAGCACGAGCATTTGTTCTGTGTCTGGGTGTGATTTATCTATAGTATGTATGTATTAGGAATATATAAGTGTGTTTATCAGTTGTCTAGCTCTGCCTAGCTTGAGACTAGACGGCGTTATGTGATAGTTGTGGAATATTATTATTATTACTTGCCGCAGGATTTTTCAATAGAGTTATCGTGGTCCTAGAAGGTAGCTGAAAGAATATAGGTAGGTTTTAGTCAATAAAAGTCTGACAGGCCCTCTCCCAGGAGGGAGGGGGCGCCTAGAACGGGAGAGGTCGATTAACGCTTTTGAAAAAAAGTGTCTCTAACCACTATGTTTAAATATGCATATGTAGTAACATATCAAAGTATTTTCAGCCACTACACTCTCAAAAGGCTTATTTTAAACTTGCTCACTAAAATAATAGTTATTCCTAATGACCACGTCGTCTTTGTCCTGAACTAAAGCCATAATTAGTTGCCTAACTGTATAAGTTAGTTTGTTTATGCTAAAACGGGAATTGGCCGCTGAAACCATAAGTTGGTTTGCGAAGAAAATTATTTAAACTACTTTGAAGGAAGGCATAGAAAACAGCTGTTGTTTGTCAACATTTTCTTATAAATTGATTGCTAATCATCGTAATCAAAACAATGATTACGAAATCATTGTTTTGATTACGATCATTGTCATGATTAGCAATCAAAATGTTTGATTATAACGTAGAGTAGAAGAAATAAAAGATTTCGAAGAACTCTTTTAAGCACCTGTTTTTAATACCATACAGATTCCTTTTCTTTATTCGGTGAGAAATCATTAAATGACTCCCTCACTCTGGGTGGAGTGAAAGACGACTGCCTATAACCCACCTGTGTTCTTTCAGTTAGCCTTTGTGTTCCAGGGCTAAGGTAACTCTATCGAACAATCCTACAGCTGTAGATCATACAGAGCTAAAAGTGCTTTGCTTCCTAAAGGTAAGAGAGTTTTGCTTTCTAGAGGTAAAAGTGATTTTAGTTCTTCGACTGTATATATAGGAAAAAAAATTAAAATTAGAGGTGCTGTACATTCGTAGTACAGCTTTATTAGTTTGTTTTACAAAGGAATCCCTTTTGTTAATTATATTATTCACAAAGAAAGAATTCATTGTCACACTTCTTCTAATATAATTCAAACCTAAAACATTATTCTCAACTAAAACCCTGCACACAAATATTACACACGTCTCACAATCAAAACGCCTTTGTAGTACCTCTGACCAAAACCGACATGATAAAACCGTATTCTGCGGTTTTCACTAAGGAACGAAAACATTCTGTAAACTTTTGTATGCAAACCGAGCAAACGAACCGAGAGTCCTCACTCTATTGAAGTTTATTTCCTGCAGGGTTACACAGCTTGGAGGAATAAAATGTAAAACCATATGTTTTTAGTTTAGCTTACCAAAATGTCGGGGAGTTATTTTATGCTTTACCTGAAACAAAAGAAATAATTTTAGGTCACAACATGTTGCAAAAGTTATAATAAAATTATGCCCGGAATTTCAAGAAAGCGCTTTTTAAAATACCTACATGTATTTAGGTAATAAATATTCAAGTTTCTTCCAAATCGTTACACAACTTGAAAAACATTACCTACGTTTTATACGCAAAACTCTAAAACTTCTTAAGGAAAAAAAACAAGCAGTCAACATCAAGGACGCAACTCATTGCGTTTATAAGATTTCACGGTCAAAACAATCTAAAACAGTAGCCTAAGGCAAATGAGAAGACGGTCGTCAGTGGAAATTAGAACTGCCATTCATGGAAACCCTTAAAACGCGATCCGGTATTGTTCCCGAGGGAAATTATGGACTTAGCACCTGACAAGGCTCAAATTTTAATGTTGCTCCCGTAGCCCCTTGTAGCCGCGAATAAATTAACGAGTTTTTGTTGATTTGCTCCGAGTTTTTTGATAGGCGTTTTCTGTAAACATACGAGTGAGATGTAAATTTTGTTTTGACACGTCAGACATAATGTATATTCGTAGGCGTACTTCTGTTTCTCAACTGGCAAACATTGTGTTACTGTTTAAACTTTGTAATCTTTGGATCCTTCGCTTTGAGTCTCACGAGGCTTAACTTACCAGAATGTTTACGTAGATAAGTTTTATAACTTACCAACTTAAGGCAAAGTCTAAAACATGTTTTTATTGCCTCCAGCTACCTTAGAATAATAGTAACTATAACACCTTTATGTATTGGGTAGACAATTAGGATCCTACTTAATAACAAAACTTTTTCACTTAGGTATGCTTGCTAGCTTTAAGTAAAGCTTAAACCCAACCGAGTAATACCCAAGCATGTACAACAGTCCCAAACTAGAATGGTTTAATTTAGCCTAACTTGCCCCAAATGACACTTAGAAATCCCAATCGTCAAGAAACCCTAACGCAATACTGCTGTCTATATGCATGCAAAGTAGGGAGCTACGTACATAAGTGGCTAAATTTAGGCCTCAAATCTGCCTCCTTGAGTACCTATATAAACAGACTTACAAGATTTTACTAGAAGGCGTACACGTCTCGATTAAACTTCAGTGGTTTCTTAAGGAGTGAATGTGGCAATATTAAAGTTTCGCCGCAAACGTACCCTTATCTCGTCCGCCGGCGCCTAACGTTGTTACAAATTACGTTTGGACGTGTTGCCAAGACTATCCGGATAAGTGGTTGTTGAGCTTGTTAATGTATCGTTTATACTGTCTGTATTATTTGAATGAGATTGAACATTACCTAAATAGCAATTGCAGTTGGAGATTTTTAAATAATTATATAGACGTTCACGTGTCACACGCACTTTAGAATCATATCACATAAATACTTTCAAAGAAAGCTAAGTTCAAAAATATCGTACAAACAAAAGCAAGCAACACGTTAGTAAAACAATAATTGTTTTATTACACAATCTTGCTTAAAAAGAATGTCAAACGTTCGCTCGACAGCGCCTGCACACTTATATGCGGCAATAAAGCGCATGTCTGTAACGGCCCACATTTTTTTAACAGGCGCTTTGTTGCTCTGATGCATTCTGTCTGTTAGATGTTGAGCATACTAATGCCGTGTTTAGAGAAATTTAGTTGTTACGTACGACCATGTAGTAGCTTTCTACTATATGGTCGTAAGATACTACGATAGTAAGTACGTATTTACTATATGTATATGGTATGGATTAGACATAATGCGAGGTTTTTTTTAACAATAATCGCCAAACAGGATATCTACATACGAGTAGATGTATGCTCTTTTTCAGTAATTTGGAATATTCCAAAAATCTTTTTCATTACAGGTATTTAATAAACAGTGCCTAGCATATCACAGAAAGCCTTTTATTCCTAAAATAATGTTAAAATCGTGATCATACAAGACCGACAACAGACCGCTTTAAAATAACTGATTGTAAACCGTACAAATCTCTTCCACAGCCTCCGTCTACATCATTAACTCAGCTAACCTCCAAACTCTTATCTCATGAACGTTAACGTTACAAATGACGTCACGTCCTCGGATACAAGTTGACACAACTATCTGCATATTTACCAGGAGGGTACAGTATTTTGTCGGCAGGTAAAATTGCGGAAAAAGGTAGAGGTTTTAGTTCAATAGCAATTAGTGTATTTATACTAATATTACCAAGCTGAAGAGTTTGTTTGTTGGTTTTAAGCACCAATCTCAAGAACCAGTGATTCGATTAAAAAAAGGAATTTTAGTGTTAGATAGTCCATTTATCGTGGAAGGCTAAGGCTATCAATCAATCATTATTTGATCAATATCTAAAGTCGCAGGTGTAACCACGAAGAACAGCTAGTGACAAATATTTTTGTAAAGAAATCATTGATATTGGCAGTTCAAAAAGGTCACTGCAGAAAAAGAATGATTGTTCAAAATTGCTGAACCTTTTTTTACACATCTACAGTGGCGGATCAGGCAAGTAGCAAGAGTAGCAAATGCTACCGGCCCCGCGCATCGGTATGGGCCCCACTAGGACGTACAAAAACAAGTAAAGATTCCTGTGCATATATGAATTTTAATTACTCCCGGATTTTCCATATCTAAAGACAATGTAAGCCTATAGACCCATCGCTACCTAAGAGCCCTGCGGCCTGTTTGGAAAATATTGCTTAAACTTGAAGATTCAACTCGTGCAGCTGTTATTATTATAGCTACGAGCTCTTTTTTGACCTGCGCGTACAGTACAATAACGCATTTCAGAGAGCTTTTGGGGTTGTCGTGGCGATGCAGCGCGTCAGGGATGTTTGCGGACGCATGTGTTGATGGGTTCGCCGCGATCATGCGGAAGCGATGCGCTTCCATGTTGGCGCGCCTGCGTTCCTCCTCCAATGGCATCCTGAATGTGTTTTCAGACAGGTGGGACTCTCCCCTCTTACAAAGGTGGATAAATGTCCAGATACACTTATCCAAATAAACCATTGAACTGTTCGTACAATGGTTCATTGGTTGTTTATTATTATAATTTAATTTAATACTAACATTAGGCTAAGTTGTAGTACTACTAACACATATGGATGTTTATCTGAAATAAATAGTTGAAGTCGAGGTTGAATTTGAATTATTTAATCGATAAAAAGATGCCATTAATAAACACATGAAAGAAACTGTTTAATATTTAATAACAAACAGTTTATTAGTTGATTATAGAAACCAAAAGTTTTGTTTAGTAATCGTAATTTTCACATTTTTTTTTTTAGTCTAATGCGTTTAGCCACTACCGCGCCTGATGGTAAGCGATGATGTGGTCGAAAAAGGAGCTGGCGTAGAAGTAACCTATGTAAGTTAAAGAAATTTGAAATCGTACTCTAAGGGGCCCCCTAACTCTGTATAAATAAAGAGTTAAGGGGCCTCTTGATAGAATTTACTACATGGCCCACGTTGGTGTAATCCGGCACTGCACAACTGCACATATAACATGTTCGTTAGGCAAGCTTGTAAACGAAAACTGTAAGCATCTTCATTATTGCGGTCTGTTCAAGTTTTTCGTTACATTTTCTGATGCGTTGCACTTTGTAAAGTTTTGCTCGTGGATGCTGGGATCGGTTTGATACGGTTCATTTATTATTTGTGAGTTCGGTAGTCAAGTTTCTAGTGTCTTGTTCCAAGCACATACTGCTGTCTTCATTAATACTAACAGATTGTAGCAGCTTTTTGGTATTTATTTTGAATTGTTATTAGATACGAACTGGCTGGTATAATATACCTCATCGTATTATTAAATATACTTCACTAAAAAAAACACTGAAAGGATCAAAATAACTTTAATTTTTGAAGTCTGTGTTTCTCGGTGTTGTTTGTTTTTTATTTAACACCGACTTCCAATATTATAGTTAATTTGATCCATTTAGTGTTTTTTTTTTTTTTAGTGAAGTGGGTTATTTTTTTGTAAAAAGTTTTTATTTCACACTTTTTAGTTGCGATACACTTATAAACAGAGTGCCTATTTCTCATGACAATTCCAATTAACCCAAACACTGCTAGGTTACATTGTTTTATTGTGAAGTTCCTGTATCTACCATCCGGCTCCATCATCAGATCACTTCGATGATACCATTTTCAACGTAATTATTCAGAAACATTCATTTATTTGTATTGTCATAGTCGCTTAACTATCTTCATTGTGATATCTATGTGAGTATAAAGTTCCTTTGACCATTTCTGGTCTTTTTCATGAGTTCCACTTCATCAAATATTACTTTTTGACTGTAAATGCTTAAGTTCTCGATGAAAATACCAAACTCACTATATAGTTGCTTATAATATTTCAGGAGTTCCCTCGATTCCTCATGGATCCCATCATCAGAACTGGATTTTGAAAAAAATGGAAACAATCTGTAAGCATATCCTAAGGGAAAAAAAAATTTGCAAATCGGTCCATAAACGACGGAGTTCTGAGGTAACAAACAAAAACAATCCAACCGAATTGATAACCTCCTCCTTTTTTTTGAAGTGGGTTAATAAATTCGTCCTCAGCAGGTTAGGTGGTGTTGGTTGGGTAGAACTGGTACCTAGTAGAGAATCAAGATGAATGGCGTCTGTTTGTAGAACCCTATACGTATGTCTAGAAGTCAAAACAGCTTTGACTACTAGACATAGAACATTAGACTGCTGTAGGCCGATGAAGTAGGTAACCATTTGTATTTTCTTTGTATTCTGGCACAATTCACAAAAATATTGCTTTCTAGTTTTTTTTTTCACTTTTTCTCTATTTTTTTTTTTAAGGTCGCTAAAGTTTTTATTTATGATGGTAAAAGGAATATATACAAACTAAAAATAATAATATTTACAAACGGGTAGAAAAATAAATTATTGGGTATCAAAAAATTCATCCACATCGATGTCAACAGGAAAAGTGCCCAGTGTACTCTTTCCCTATTAATTACGATATATTTAATTATCTACTACTAACAAGAGCGACCACAATACATTTGTAAGATTCCTAAATAAAAACAACTGGCAATGCTGCCAGCGTTCTGGGCACTTTTCCCATTGACATCGATGTGGACGAATTTTTTGATGCCCTATGAGTTCTTTTTCTACCCGTTTGTATATAATATTATTTTCAGTTTCTTTAAATACTTTTCTAGTTACAATATTTAATAGTTAAGATATATATATAAATTCTTTACATATTAAAAAAAAAAACTGTAAATTATTTAAAAATCTTTGTTGATACAAGTTCCATTAATTGAATTGTCTTGGAAGATACATGGTTTACCAAAAATGTTACTGTTCAATAATAAATAAACAAAAGATTGAAAGCTTTCGTATGTAGATTGCTTTATTACAAGACTTTTACGGACAAAATTATTTTTTTTAATCTAGAATTTCTACTAATACTTTTCGGTATAATTAAGAGTAGGGTTCCGTAGACTAAAACAAAAATTAGAAATTGGTGGTTGGTGTTTTTTTTTTCGGTGGTAAAATCATCTAATGACATCCCCCGCTCTTAGGCGGAGCGCGAGATAGTGTCAGACTTTTACTGACTAAATACCCCAGTAGGCTGCAACCCTGCTGGGCCCCTACAGTTGCTGATATCTCGAGGCACGCCGTCGACGACTTGGGCTCGACGACGAGCTACCCATTGCTCGCCATCCACAAGCCCACGCCTAAATCCGCCACTAGTCACCTATTATGCCGCTAGGCATTAAGTCCGCCTTTATACAATTTTTCATTAATGCATAAAGTTTCAAATAAATAAATCGGTTGATGATCAAAATTTTCGAATAACATACACACTTGAGCAGTCATAGTTCAGTGACCGACCCCAACCTACGATTTATAGGTCGTGTATTTAAACAAGCCACCCTAGTCAAGTTACGATCATCATCTCAACGCTCAGTCACGTGGTCAGAACAAAGGAATCGGAGGCGTGGCCCACTCGAAGCTTTCGACGCAAGAAAATCGAAACAAAACGTTCATAACTTGGCTAGGGGGGCAGGCAGATTTACTTAGTGTAATTTATTTCATCATCATTGCTCTCAAAAAAGGTGTGGGAAATCATGTGCGGAAATGTGTCCTAGGACCAAAAATTCGAATATATGTGTCATCCACCAACCCACAATGGTTCCGCGTGGAGCATTACAGCCCATTCCCTCTTTTAGAAAGGAGCCCTTTGTCCCAGCAGTGGGAATATCATAAGGCTAATCATGCTTAGCTATACACACTAATTCAATGTATGCACCTAGAGTCGACCACAACCGTGTCTGTAATAGGCTACACATTGCACTTGGGCTGGCCTAGCGTGGTACGGAGTTTTTAAGGAGTGAGATGCACGATGTGAAACGATGTGACTTTTTAAATTAATTTTTATCTTTCTATATGTGTATTGAGTTGGTATTTATGTGCGACGGATTAGTTCTGCTATCGAGAAAAAATCCTTACTTGACTGCGGAACCCCAAAAACGGTATCTATCAATAATTATTGATTAAAGGAAGTCGTAGGTGGCCAATATATTATTATTACTAGATATGTATGTTTGCCGCAATTTGCATAAGTAGTCGCCATTACGGTCTGGCTGCGTTATACAGTCATTTATCAAGAAAACGGCATTTTGGAAGTTAGAGGTGGATAGTTTGAATTCCAGTCTTGAATAATTTTGGTTGGTGTTATCATTCCAACGGAGGAAAGGTCTCGGGTCTTGTTTGATAGTAACATACTTGGTAACGTGGACATAACTTTAAAATAAGTGGCCTTATGAAAGATGGTTGGTCGTGGTCCTGAAAAGAACCGTTTGAGTTTACCATCGTGGTGAAAGGATTAGTCAGCTAGACTCTGCGTTACCGAGTGCTAGCTGTTAGAGCCACATGTTGGAATGCTCCAAGTGTCCGTACTCCTGCACCTTGGAGGATTTGATGAGTGCTACCGATGCTGCTATTAATGTAGCCACCTATTGGGCCCAAACAGTTTGACGAGTTTACCATCGAATCGAAAAAGAAAAGAAAGAAAACTTTAAAGTAGCTGATATTACCACACTGGCCGAGAATTACACAAGATTAATGAAACCCGTTTTTACCGACCAATCTAACTTCCCTTTTTTTAAGGGTGGTATTCATCAAATTACTTGTCCCGCTCTGTGAAGTGAGAGGTCACTTTTACTAACTGAAACTCATTCGGGTTCTTTCATTAATCGTTTGCGTTCCAGGTAAGCCCTGTTCTAAAATGAGAATCTCCTCTCCCTGCCACTAACAATAAGAATAAAAATTATACTCTTGGATGTTTATTATTCAGATCTTAAGCAACATGCTTTACAAAAAAAAAAATTTGGAAAATTCCAGCAATCCTAGCCCAGTTACAACCGTTTCGTTTCGAATCTCTTTCTATAGTCGGTACCGCCTCCGATTCCTTTGTTCTGACCACGTGACTTATCGTAGAGATGATGTCATTCCCATACATTTGAAGTTTTCTACTAGCGTTAACGATTGTACATTATCAACTTGGCTAGGCCCTCAGATGAGTTTGCGTACATGATGTCATTGTCCTCTTCAAGGTCTACGCCTTGTAGGCACTAGCTACGTACTGCGTAGCAGTCCGCTACACGCGCTGAAGCCGCCTACCGCGTAGTAGCTGAGTAGGCGTAGAAGCCACGTGAATAAAATTACGAGGAACTGAATGGTTTTTATTAATACTCTTCATTCTGATCATTTGCGTAGTACGTACACGTACCTCGCAAACATCGTGCGCGTTAGTCAGTTTGCCTAGTCCGAATTTGTTTTACGTTAACACACGTTTATGACATTCGGCGCTTTGGTTGGCCGGCTCCAATCTCTAAACCAATCAGAACCAAACGCGGTAAACGTGCCAATCGCGCAGATGTATGAACGAACGATATGTAAGCATCACAGCAGGTAGCATTGTAGTTTCTCCATTTATAATACCTATAAAATACATCTATGCATCAAAATTCGATTTAAAACTTCACTAATTTATTGCATTTCAAAAACACCAGGCAATTATGCATAGTGGTTACCAATCATCATGTTTTTAAGAAAGAAACACGTAAATCCTAACTGTATACCATCTTAATCGGCTTCTTAATGATTAACATCACTTAATTTATTCGATTTTATAGAACATATCATTTTTAAGATATGAATAAATACTTAATTACCATTAACATTGATTATACATGATGGTGATTATAGTTTACTACTAGCTAACCCGGCTAACTTCGCACCGCCTAACAGTCAATTAATGTAGTATATCTTTTGATATAGTCAACCAATTGCGATGAAACAAAGCCTAAGTGATGTATCAAGTTACACACAATATTGATGTATAAAAGTTATCTACATCTATTTGGTACATTTTACGTGATGCGCGCACAAATAAAAAACTCTACAGATTTATTATATGTAGTAGATTTGGCCCAACAACGCCCAGCCCAAATCTTTGGATCTAGAACTCTGAAAGCACAAAGTTTCCTTTAACAAAGTACACAAAAAAATGAAAGAATTTTCTAAAATTCACCCTACTCGCCTACACGCCCACTCTCACGCGGGCAAATCTGCTGGCAGAAGCTAGTCTTATAGTAAACAACAAAACCATAGATTTTTTTAGTATTAAGGTAATGAATTGGGCTCTAGCCTTCACCCTTTTCTTTTATGGGTGTGAAACCATCAAATATAACTTCTCTCGATCTAATGAAAAGAAGTGTCAGACTGTTAATGCCTAAAACCCACCCGTGTTCCTTCAGTTGCCCTGTGGCTCAACTCACACTGGCACAGCGCTGGAATTCTTTTAGGGGCCGCTGTTTTAGACGAGGATGCTCACATTAGAGCGCCCGGATCACAGGGTTGTATCAGTTCTGAGACTTTTGAAAATTCGAATGGCGCTCTTGCCCGTCAGCTGAAATCGGTCGACGTTAATCAAGCGTCAACTTGCAAAGGTAATACTGATACAAACTAGTTCCTTACTGATACATTAGGGTAAATAGAGGTGAATATGCTATCATCGCGACGCCGCGACGCTTCGTTTCAACCCTATTGTGAGTTAACCTTAAAAGTTCTAGAGCCACGGTATCTCTTTAGAATAATCGCGCAACTTCTTTCCTTTCCCGGAGAACACTCGGTGGAGAATTGCCCCGTGAGCGGAGCACCGCCGTGTCCTAGTGGGTGCGATCGGCGGCGGCGCCCTCTTGCACCGGGCCCTGGTACAGGCCATGGTTCAGGACGAAGGGGAATGGGTAACGGTTGCCTATTTCTGCGAAGCTATAAAGCTACCGAAGGAGACAGCCGTACACGAGAAGGAACGGTCATCCTCACATCCCAGCCGCCAAGACCCTTATCCCAACTACCAGCCACCGTAGGCGTGGGGTTGCGAACGACGAGCAATGAGTAGCTAGCTGTCCGGCCGTCCGGTAACCATCTGGACCGAGCCGAGGCGGGTCGAGGACACGGGTCTTAAAAAGATATCAACAGAACCGTAGAAACCCGCAGGACCGAATCCTATTGGATCAATGGATCAACTTCTGAAAGGGTTACCCGTGGTACTGGAACGCAAAGTGCAACTGAAGGAACATAGGGGTGATTTAAGTTAGTTAAATTCTGACACACCCTTGCGCTCTGCCCTAGAGCGAGAGAAGACTTCCCACTTTAAAAAGAAGCCTCTTTCCCTTTAACCCCGTCACTATGTATAACAATGCGAAGAACAAAAGAATGGCGAAAGGAAACAAAGAAAAAGAAATTAACATCAGAGGCAAACCTGCTTGTAATCATGACTCGGATTGCTACTAAGCTGACCCGAGGTCAAACACCAAATAAGACCATTAACCCAGTACGTTGATTACTATAATCTCTACGAAGACAAAATCCTACTTAAATAAAGCATAATCACACACGGCGAGTGTCCACTCTTACGTTGTTGACACCTCTACGGTCCGGACTAAGCGTTTCGTGTTTTCATTTATACCGCGTACATCGAAGGACTGGAACAATTTGTCTCCTGCGGTCTTCCCCTTCGATTACAATTTAGATGTCTTCAAGGCTGGAGTGAATAGGCTCTTATTAAACTAGTGCGCTTCACCATCAACGATTGCATTACTGCTTATCCTAGTGGCTAAGTAATTAAAAACGTAGATTTTAAAACAGACTATACCACGTAATCCAGACATTGCTCTTTGACCTAATAATAAATTAGCCCACAATTGCCAGTCTGAAAATTGCATTTAACAAAACTACAGTGGTCCTAGTTAACCTAAAAAGAGCTATTCCAGCTACAAAACATTCCCCAAGAGAATTAAGTACTTTTAAAACTGGGAGTACAGTTTAATTTTGAGTTGTTTCAGGAGCTTAAAGCAAAGTTAGTTAGTACTGTATCCTTTGACATTGTCCTACCGTTTACATGTATATGTGACGTCATAAAACGAGAGATTATTTAAGCTGTGTACAGACTGATTCGACAGGTTGCTTCTATGATGTTTATCATTCTTTTCCAGTATGCAGAGGCTATCGGAAAGTTTGATTTGAAAAAGATATATCTTGTCACCAGATAGACGGGCTGAGTGATTGTCTAGAAGTGTCACGGTGGCCCTAGAACGCAAAGGGCAACTGCAAGAACGCCAGGTTTAGGTCAGTAAAAGCAGAGGTCAACAAAAGTCTGACACTCCCTGTGATAAGTTATTTAACAATTTCCCAGATCAAAAAAAACCGCCCAATTAAGTTTTAGAATAGAATAGAATATCGTTTATTTAATAATAGTGGCTCATTTAAATTAAGATACATAAAAACAATTATAACGCATACATTGCATTTGTGCCTGAACTAGATTAGACCTGTATGTCAGACTAGTAGTAGTAAAGTACTAAGAACCTAAGAATTAATAAATTAACAATCACACATTCACTATATTAAGAGCGGTTCGGACACGCGCACAAGTGTTCCGTACAGTCCGAAGCAAAAAAAAAATTGCAAAAATTATATACAACCAGATAGATAAGAACTCCATGTAAAAATCATCATCATCATTTCAGCCGAAAGACGTCCACTGTTGGACATAGGCCTCCCCCAAATCTCGCCACAATGACCGGTCCTGTGCGTCTCGCATCTATCGGATTCCCGCGACCCTCACCAGGTCATCGGTCCACCTTGTGGGAGGCCTTCCAACGCTGCGTCTTCCGGTACGTGGTCGCCTTTCCAGAACCTTTCGTCCCCATCGACAATCTGTTCTGCGAGCAATGTGCCCTGCCCACTGCCCCCTGTAAAAATCATAGACAGAGATAATGTTTCCAGTGCGCACACTGCCTAAAAGTCGTTACGCTTCAATTATACGGCGAGACACAAAGCCTCTAGGACTAGCCATATACAAGAAGTAGGACTATCTTTGAGTAGGCACTTAAACAGACATTAGTGTTGCCTTTTACGCCAGATGTGTCACACTGAGCTTCATCTTCATATTTTGTGACTCAAAGAATGGCCAGTATTTCTTGGTTTCAGAAACTCTTTGTTTGTTATGTACTACTTTATAATATATTATTTTTTATTGGATCAGATATAGCACAAATATTATTTTGTACGTTTGTTACTTCTTCATGCTCAAATGGCTGAGCGGATTTGCATAAAATTTGCGAAGCGAGTAGACCATAGCACATAGGATACTTTTCTCATAGGAGTATGTTACTTTGGGACAATTTTCTACTAAAACGTGGACGAAACCACTAGCACCAACAAGTATTATTTATAATCTAGAAATATATATTTTTCCGTATTTTTAATTAAGATTGCGATTCAACTACTAACACAATTCACACTATAAAATAATATAAATGCAAAAACACGCTCAAACGGCTGAACGGATTCGAATGAAATTTGCCACACTGGTAGACCATGTCCTGGAATCGCCCATAGGATACTTTTTATCCCGGGAATTGTCGCCTTGGGATAATTTTAGGGTACTGTTTATGCCGGTAATGTGTACCCTTGAACTAGTTTTCTACTTTTACGGAGACGAGACCGCTACTCGTAGTGGAAGGCTCATCATACATAAATAAAACTCTTTTCAACGCTTTTTTTACAATGGCCACATTCTCTCATAATTAAAACTACCTTTAGGCACCTACAAAGCTTTAGTCTGTACTATACTCCATTTTTTTAGGTAGTTAACTAAACGTAAACAATCTTGATATGTCTTTTTATTTTTAAAAAATCGTATAAAAGACATACAAATATTATTTAAATTGAGTCAATTACCAAATATCGGTATAGGTAAATAACAAATTGTAAACATTTTTAGATAAAATTTTTAGACAACTTTTAGATAAAAGACATGTCAAGATTGTTTACATTTAGTTAACTACTTAAACAAAAGTAAGTCTTCGCCAGCGTGAAAAAATAAATTATAGGCCTATATTGCTTAGTGATAAAGTAGCTTTCTACTGTTGATAGAATTTTGAAAATCGGTCCAGCAGTTTTTGAGTGAAATCGTAAGATACAAACAGAAAATCAAATATTTCCTCTTTATATCATTAGTTTAAATATATTATCATACAATCTAAAAACAATGCACATACAGTCAAAACATTAACCCACCCACTTCAATCACACTTCACACACATAGGCACCCTTACACACACAAACCCACATTGCACAAAACGCAATCTGCAGTGTCCCTGTATGCATGAATAAAATATATTGACACGTGTCGCGCCACCAGATTCGTATTACAAGGTACAGGCGCCTTGCCAACGAACAGAATGAATTTTCATAACACGATGTCACTGAAAGGAGTGAGGAATGAGCTGGGAATAAGATGAGATGGGAACTTTGATTTGTGTAAACATAGTTTTTTGAAGGAGGGTTTGAAGATTTTTTTAGCAGGGAAATCATACAATAACTTCTTCTGCCCTGAGTGAAGAGAGGGAGCATCTGACTTTTACTGACTAAAAGCCACGCGTGCTCCTTCATTTGCCTTTTGCCGCGCAGTATTGGAACGGCTACCGAACAATTCTACAAAGTTTTGAAGAAAGAAACTGGACAAGTGTGAGTCGGACTCGCGCACTGAGGGTTCCGTACAAAATTACCTATGTAAACTGTTCAATTCCTGAATGGAGTCTCAAAGATTGTTACGAATAAAACAACATTTATTTTTGTAACGTAGCAACAAATTTGCTGTTTTCAGACTTATTCCTATATCTGTGCTAAAAGACCTTGCTTTGTGCCAAATTTCAGGATTCTGAGTCAATGGGAAGTACCCTATGAATTTTGATTCCCGTGAGAGTGTCGAAATATATGAGTGTTACGATATAAACTTAACTTAGAAGTTTGATTTTTCCACAGCATCAAGGGACCAAAAACTTGAGTATATGGTTTTAATTTCAACTCGATACCTCTTCGCGTTCTCGAGATAAAGGGTCTTGACAGACAGACAGGGTTCCGTTTTTTTTCCTTTGGTCCTCCAAAGGAACTTTTTAGGGTTCCGTACCTACGGAACCCTAAAAAGGGTTGGGAGATTTTTTGAAAGTCTTACCGTGGCTCTGGCACGCAATGGGCAACTGAAGGAAAACGGGTAACTTTTTAGTCAGTAAAAATCTGACACTCCTTCTGACTGCGCCCAAGGCGAGAAGTTGTGTTTTGATGACATCGCCAAATAAAGGTGATACAACTTTCTGTTGAGATTGGAAATTCATTCAATGCAGCTAGATGTCAGAGGCTTGAATCCGTTTTTAAAAATAAAAAAAATAAAAATATTTAAAAATGAAAAATAAAATAAAATCTTTTTATTTCAGACGTATTTGGTCCATATAGTTACATTTTACATTTTCATTCCTATTTATTAAAGTACGAGTATAAGTAAGTAAGTTATTTTTTAAAGTTCAGTCACATTAGTTTTGTAATATAATTTTTGTTAGTAATCTTGTTTAATCCTAGATATTCACAATGATGAAAACATTCTCAAAATTCCGTCGTAAATCACTACACATCCATAAGTTAATCAAACTGCCAACAACAATGCAAACACTAACACCAAATCCCACCACCGTTCATAGATTAACTGGCCCTGATTACAACCAGAATGTACCCACAGTATTAAATACAGCTATACTACCATGATAACTCAGCCAGGAGCGAATGAAATCAGCGAGGAGATTACAGAAGTAAGCCTATGCTGCTGCAGCCGATATTAATCTACAAATCCATTTCGAATAACTAGATTAATTTATAGAACGTTGTAAGAATTCATAGCTAAGTATAGTCAGCCTTTTAATGTTCCCACTGCTGGAACACAGGCCTCCTCTCTCTAGGAGAGAGACTGGACCGTAATCCACCAAGCGGGCTCAGTCCGGATTGGTAAATTTCACATGTTTTCGATTTTTTTGGTGTTTTCCTTCACCGTTTTGAGAGCAGTGGTGATGAAATAAATTACACAAAGTAATGCGCCTGGCTGGGTTTCAACCCGTGGCCTACTCGTAAGTTGGAGCCGTTACCACTCGGCCACAACTACTCTCAGTTGTAAGAATAATGAGAAAAAATTATTGGATGGCAGAAAGTTCGCATTACCTATGAAATATCGGTCTGAATCTTGAGAACGTGTTAAACTAACTGCGAAGAGAAAAATATCTTCTTTTCAGTTTATTTTTAGTTGAATTGAAGAGACACGTCAGCACGGACATAAAACCGGTGAATAAAAGCCTAAATTTTCAAAACAATTCCTGATCTAACATTCAAGGCAAACAATAGTCGTAAATTGCACCCTCAGGCCATAACAGAAAAGTACTAACGACCCATCAATCCCTCACCCGTTTCACAGCTTAAACGGTCATAAAAACTAAAGCATTGTCCAATGCCGAGTGTAATCCACTTAAACCGACTACCTATTGTACATACAATGCTATGTATGATGTACAGTGCAACGACACTCCAAACAAACAATGTACGGTGGCTGGATGGAGGATCCGACGGAAAATGCGGACAAGGACCGTTTCATACTGAATAATGATGAGATGACATCGTGTAGATGTGGCAGTACTCGTGAATTGTGCTTTGAAGTATTCATTTAGCTAACAGATGCTAATGACTCTAATGAGTCTTGTAGTACAATCACTACCACACATAATGGTGAGTGGCTTGTCAAGGGGCACTCAGGCTAGTAGGAGTTGATTAGAAGATTAGGCCCTATTACTGCTTTCAAAGTCTGTCAAAAAGACTACATTTTCGCGTGACGAGATATGAGTGTGACAAAGTCTAGAGGTTTGATTTTGCACGCTGTGCCTTATGAAGATATGTATATGAGTGTTTCATCTACGAGACCTAGATGACTGGGCCCATTTCAGCCGATCTAGGTGAGTGTCGAAAGCTTTTAGTAACGAATAAGCACTATACGTAGATAAACCAATTTTGTTAGTAGAACGTAGACAGAAAAGCTTGAACACTTTACCCGAATTGAAAGAACCTTCAAACTGAATTCCCGAAACCTTATTTGAGTTCCGAATCATTCGCAATTCGATTATCCTTTAACTAAATAATGTAATCAAAACTGTTACACGACAAACCTTTGCAAAATCAAAGATTTATTTACTTTTAAATCTCTTGGAAGTGTCAATCAATAAATTTAATTAATCTCTGAAACTCAACTGAATAGATTTGCCGCTAATACTAGTGATGTATTTAGCGCGGCGGAGCCCCGGCTCCCTGCCATAGGGGTGCGACTGCATTCCTATTAATATTGCATGCGGATACGTGTACTGTTTAAACTAGAGGACCGCCATGGGGTCCGCAGTACAAGCTCGGGTCTTGGATAAGTCGGGAATGTAAAATAATTTTGCTTTGAGAGTGAAATATTTGAGTTTAGTTTAACTTATAGACGTAATATGTTTTGAATATTTACATGGCTGTGAGGTGGACAGTCGCGGAGCTTGCAGTGATGTTTATTTTTATGTTTATTTGATAACTTGACCACATTACCTGCTCGCATAATCCATTTGCTTTTGCCAGCGGCTTCACCCGCGTATATGTAGAGAATCGTCCCAAAAGAACAAACTCCCGGAATAAGAAGTATCTCATGTTCTATTCCAAGACATGATCTACCCGTGTGCCAATTTTCAGTCAAATCCCTATAACTATATGAGCGCACAGGAGTAACAACATACACACATAGATACTCCAAACAAACAATCTAGACAACACTATTTATGTACACACAAAAACAGAAAAAGACAATATAAAGTATACGAGAGTACAAAGGTACTGCTTATTTCCAAAGAAATTTCTTCCAGCAGACCTGCGAAAGGAGAAATCAAAAGAAATGTGTATAATAGTGTATGTAATAATATTAGTGAGACTTTAATGAGAACTTTGAAGCTATAATATACATACGAGTATGTGTGTCCATGTTTTAAAAACCGTTAACTTGAATTTGGATATGCATAGCTCTATATCTAAATCAGCTGAAAGTAAATCGAGAGCCAGGGCTAAGGGGTTGTTCGAAAGATCACTACGGCTCTGGAACGTAATTTAACACTTCCGTGTTCCTTCACTTGCCCAAAAGGCAGTAAAGGAACACGGCTGGGTTTAGTCCGTTAAAGATTGACACTCCATCTTGCTCCAGAGCTGGAGAAGTTATTGGTGATTTACCGAACCAAAGAAAAGTAAATCTACTTTTTAAACAAGATTAAATTCTTTCACATCTCCGTATTTACACCTAACTATCGGTGCCGTCATCATTCTATTTTAATTTACCGTTTAATGTTAACCTTCATTAGTAACACTATCTTCGAACGCCAATCCTTTAAGCAAATCCCTCTCGTAGGTACTAGACTTACAAAAAGACAATACACAAGAAACAGTACTCTTCCCTATAAATATACATTGTCTGAAGTTCTTAGCACAAATGCGACCTCCTCATTAGAATGTCTGAGAGGTTGCCGTCCGAACTCCCAAAACGTTTCTTTGGCTACCCTCTTTGAGTTGTGTTAATGCATAAATATATAAAATGTGTGCTTTGCCTGAGAGTGTGGCTACCTCTGGGGAGAGTGAGTGTCTTAGTAGGAGCATGTATGTGGTTTTCGGGAATAGATTTGTCAGAACTAAAACAAGCCACACAACACAATATTTGTCTTACATGTTTTGTTCACACACACATGTCTCGTTATGTGCGTGATATTATTATATACAAGTTTGTGTTGGACAATAAAAGTCAACCACTTGAACCAACATCTTTACCCTTTATTCTTAACAAAATGTCATTTTATTACAAAACTTCTACAAGTTTACATAAAAATGGGCAACACTACAACACTAATATTACGTACTAAGCTCGTGAAAACTAAATGAGAAAAGTTTAAAATCTTATAAGCTTTCAGGGATTTCAAATATTTAATTCAAAAAGCCCAAGACAAACACCAAACACAAAATTACACCACGTTGAAACACCAGCAAATCCACAGACCTGGAAATAATTCCCGAAACTTAATTATGCAAAGTGGCAGATATTTTTAGGCCGCCTCTCCAAACACCAGTCCAGTGTGCAGGTGAAAAGGGTGGTGCTACGTAACTACAATAAAAGCAAATCTGTCATGGTGACCACAGAATAGATAAAGTACAGAGGCTTCATATAGCGAGCGAAAATGGACGCTCACATGTTAAACGCAAGTTTTTGCATAATTGGATGTAGACAGGCCTCCTCAGAACTTTTCTTCAATATCTAGGTTTATGTAACTCGATAAAATGTACTGAACAGCAGTTTTTATCGCAATTTTACGGTTCTTTCTCTAATAACTGGCGGGTTCTAGACAACAACTATAATTTAGGTGTCTTCAAGGCTAGAGTGAATGGGCTCTTAATAAACTAGTGCGCCTGACCATCAATGATTGCATCTCCGCTTACCATCAGGTGGGATCGCAGTCAAGCACTGGTTTATACCAATTAAAAAAAAAAAAAACGGAATATTAGTGTTATTAGAATGTCACTTTGTCTAGAATCCGGCAAATCAGGTCTCAGGCCAGGAATCAGGTTTGGTTTTTGCTGGTAGACCAGCAAAAGCTAGGTAGATACCGAAATCGAATCTTTTTAACCCTCCGGACAATCGTTCGTTTGACACCGCTGACTCGTCGTGGGTACGAAGTTGGCCTTCTGTACCCATCTACTCGCGGCATGGTGCTACGTACAACAAAAACAAGTCCGTCACGGTATCGGCGAACACAGTGCAGTCCAACTCAGCCCCACAGAGCCCAGTTAATCGGATTCTATTCCCCTACATTACTACCAAACGCGTTGAATCAGTGGTTGAGTAAATTTGAAGTCATTATTTTGACACTGCAACAGTAAATAAGTTTATGGATTTCAATTGGAAAATTAGCTGGATGTCAAATTGCCAAAATTAATGCCACGTTTTTGAAGATAAAATTACTTTAAACAGCTTTAAGAAGGCAAGGTTATTTTTTTTTTGTAGGTAATGTTAGCTTTTTTTTCTCTTTTCATTTGTCAACACCATAAATATCATAATAATGGAAGTTTAGCAATATTTTATTGCTAAGAAGACATCGGTACTTATCATGAAGCATAAAAGAGCACTTGTTTTAATAGCTATCTTTCACTCAATATGATACATCCACCAGTGTCGTTTTTTTTTTGGCCGTCCGACCGTCCGGTAAACGTCCGAACCGAGCCCAAGTCGTCGACGGCGCGTATTGTTTCACGCGCGCCTCAAGGCGATGTCAGCAAATCGTAGGGGCCCAGCAGGGTCGAAGTCTACTGGGGCCACCGGTAGTGTGAAAGAGAATCCCAGAGTCCTGGGACGAAGGCAAAGAAGGAACAGGAGTGGATTTTTAGTCAGTAAAAGTCTGACACTATCTCCCGCTCCGCCCAAGAGCGGGATTTGTCATAAGATGATTTTCCCACCAACTAAAAGAAAAAACCGCTTGTTTTCATTATGTTCATAGTCTAGTCCATGTTTGTTCCCACAGTACTTAATTTAATTTCATTTTGGAGGAACAGTGCATCACCTGTTACCGTGTTATGCAAGCTGTACTAGGAACTTAGGAAGACGAATAGTATGGCTGATGCGTCTTATTCACACTACTAACCCCCTGTTTTACTGTTTAGACTGTGTCCTTAATTACATCTGCACTACATTGTGCAAATGGCACATTTTGCTCTATTCTAAGTAAAAGGTATCTTAATGATTTTAATGAGTGTAATTGTCGATATGTCATTACCGCCAATATATATATTTTTTTACCTTACTATCCGATACTAAACAGAAATTACAAATAATGTACGAAATTTTGAATTTCGTGGTCTGAATGAAACTATGTATCTAGTTTTATACGATATTTTTTCCGTTAAAACTGTACTATATTGGCACTGGAAATCAGAAGGATTTAGGCTACATTTATATATTGTAGACAAAAACCATATTGTCATCATTTTCTCCCTGCATCTTCGCCAACGTTGTACGAGTAGTACCTGTGTATATGCATAAAACACTATATTTTACACGACTTACAACTATCGTCATTGTTTAATCGCTTCACCTACGCATTATACTTGTCTTAATTACTAAGAAATAAGGTTATTACAACACTTAATCCCTACTTCGTCACGACCTACGAACGATAATCGAAAATAATTTCGACTAACATCAACCATGAGTGTCAATCCCGCATTATTCCACCCTACAACCCCGGAGGATCCCGTAGCACCCCGGGGCGGGACTCCCCCCGTATCAAGCAACACAGTCACTAGCAAATTACGTAAGCCTCCAACGCTACAATTTTTCAATCGCCCATCGCTCCGAGCGAAACCGTTTCGCTCACTAAATTGAAGATGTTTAGCCATAATTTAGGAGATCGACCTTCGGGGTTACCATGACGTTTACAGTAAGATTGTTTCATCCTTATTTCAGTGTGGGTAAGAGACAGAGCTATACAGGTTGGCTAGCGCCATCTCTTACCCACACTGGAAATAAGAATGAAACAATCTTACTTTAAACGTCATGGTACAGGTCCTTGTATATGTATATGAATAATCGAACGAGTGAATAGAAGAGTTTCAAGTTTATTATAAGTGACTTCGTTCTGTGAAATGTATTTTTCAAAACTTCTGGTCGCCTGGTGTATATCGTGTGATAAAGACGAGTAAAAGATCAATGGTCAAATGTAGTACGGTGCCGAAATCTACAATGACTTTTTTTTTGAGAGTGATATCCATTAATTAACTTCTCCCGCTCCGGGTGGATCGAGAGGGAATATCAGTTTTGCCCAGGCTAAAATCCACACGTGTTCCTTTTGTAACTCTTCATGATCCAGAACCACAGCGACTCTTTCAAACGATAATTATATATATTAAAAATACTGAACAAAAAGCAAACAACAGTATCAATAACAGTTAATATTAAAAGTTGTTAGAATAATTTAGGATGACGGTTCTTAAATTAAAGGATTTGTAAATATATAAATACATTCAGACGAACATCGAACTTCCTTCGTTTTGAAATCGGTTAAAAATAGGTTAATGCCATGGGTATTTTTAAATATGATAGAACATTTCAAATTTCTGCACAACAGGGATTAGCCAGCATCTACAATAACAGTCAACGCATCTAAAATTAGGATAACATAAGTGAATTATAATAGAAGCTTATAAAATCAACAGAGCTATGACAAAATCATTACATGTAAGTAACTCAGCACTCGAGCAGTGGTGGCCGAGTGGTAACGGTCCCCCCCAACTTACGAGTTGTAGGCCGCGGGTTCAAACCCAGCCAGGCGCATTACTTTGTATAATTATTTCATCACCTCTGCTTTTAAAACGGTGATGGAAAACATCCTGAGGTAACCGGCATGTCCTAGAACCAAAAATTCGAAGACATGTGACATGCACCAACCCGCACTGAGCCCGCGTGGTGTATTATGGCCTATTCCCCTTTCCTAGACAGGAGGCCTGAGTCCCAGCAGTGGGAACATTATAAGGCCGACTATGCTATGCTATGCTAAGTAACTCAGACCCCAAGTGTAAAGCTAAACAAATGGCTATTACTAAACAACTTAATGAGAGTTTTGTTACATTTCCTCTAATTCCGCAAAGTGAACGCATTTCCTACCTAAATTCATTATTTAAATGCACCATTTTACTTATAAACAAATAATAATTTGCATAATGGACGGCCATTTTTCTTAGTCTTAATTTTCCCACCCTAACGTCACGTCTTTAGACAAAAGATTGATATATTCTCTCTTTTCATTTAGTTAAAAATGATTTATTTTATAACACCCCTACTCTTTCTAACGTAAACGTTTACGTTTAAGTTTTGTTTGGCGAAACTTTTAAGCAAGGAGTTCATTAAGTGCCGCCCTCAGATTTACGTTCAGAACGTCAATACTTATGAAAAGGAATTAATTTGATTTGATTTGAATGAAAAGGAAAGTTTTATTACAAAGTTATTTGGAAACGCATCTCCTTTACTACCTTGTTAGAAAACATAAGAGACAAGTATTTTTTTTATTTACAGTCTTGCTGACCCGGCGAACTTTTGTAATGCCTAACAGTCAATGAATGTAGCTTATATCTTTTGATATAGTCGACCGATTACGATGAAACAAAGCCTAAGTAATAAATCAAGTTACATACAACTTTAATGTATAAAAGTTATCAACATCCAATTCGTAGATTTTACTTGATGTGCACACAACTAAAAACTTCTACAAATTTATTATTTGTATTGAATAACCCCTATTGGCAGTTGGCAAATTATAAAGACAAAAGTTTTGTACATGTATGATTGTATGTGTATGTTTGTTATTACTTCACACTGAAACGGATTAGGGCACACAGCTAGACTACGTCCTAAAATAAAATACCTTTTATCCCGAGAGTATCCCTTTGGGATAGTTCTCAATTTTAATGCAGGTGAAACCGCACGCTAGCTTTTGCCTGCGGCTTCACCTGCGTTAAACGATTTTTTGATTAAAACTAGATCTTAATTTCACTAGAATATTAAAATCTAGTTTTAATCAAAAAATCGATTGATCGAATCGACATCGAAAGTGTTTAAACCGAAATTGCACGGTGCGTTCATTAGCATTCCCCTCTCCAAACGCAACATTGATATTGCGAGCTGTTTCTGCCGCGTTAGTTCCGCGTTGGGATTCGTATTCAAAAATCACTCGAAATTTTCGAAGTATCCATCTTTTTTGTCTAAGCTGAATAAAGGAAACAACTGATAGTCGATAATTGAATGTTACACATTTTTTAAAAGAAGAACTTCATAGGTATCATGTGAAAAAAGTTTCACTCAAAATCTCAAACCATGAAGGTTTTATGTCAATTCGAAGTACCTCGCTGTTAGCGATAATACCGCCATTGTAACCATAGAATAAGTTAGTTTAAAAGTTTTCGTTACTATTTTGGTGTACAAAAAAGTTTTATTCTATTCTTTTACAATAAAACGGCAATTTCATACTTTAACCCCTATTATTATGAAATAAACAATAAATCTAACCTAACGTAACCCTTCTGATATTAAAAAAACAATCTATTTTTGTTCGTTTCAAATTCAAACACCTATTTTATATAAAGCATTAACCTTAAAAAGTATGTTGCCAGTTCGCAAGTTAGTAAGTGCAACAGCAGAGGGCTTAGCCAAGTTGATAATCTACAATCGGAAATCTACAATTACAAATACTACAATACAATTACAATTACAATTACAATCTACAATTACAATTACAATTATTACAATTACTTTACAATTGTATAATGGGAATGACAAAAACCAGCAGGTAGTGGGCAGTGGTGGCCGACTGGTAACGGCCCAGACTTACGAGTTGTAGGTTCCGGGTTCAAACCCAGCCAGGCGCATTACTTTGTGTAATTTATTTCATCACCACTGCTCTCAAAACGGTGAAGGAAAACATCGTGAGGAAACCGGAATGTCCCAGAACCAAAAATTCGAAGACATGTGACATCCACCAACACGCACTGGGCCCGCGTGGTGGATTACGGCCCATTCCCTCTCCTAGAGAGGAGGCCTGAGTCCCAACAGTGGGAACATTATAAGGCCGACTATGCTATGCTATGCTATGCTAATGACAAAAACATTATTTCAACGTCAAGTCACGTGGTCAGAACAAAAAATCGGAGGCGTTACCTAATGTAGAAAGAAATTCGAAACGAAACGGTAGTAAATTGACTATGCCTGCAGAAATGCGATCTCTTTCGATATCATGGTATCACGCAACAACGATAAGTACAAACTGATTACATACAATGTTTAATTGGCACAATCACAGGAAAGACAGGTAACATTCACTCAAGGGACCTGCGTCCCACTGTCCCATGTCCCCTATGTAAATCGGAAATTATCGTTTGTACAAGGGTAGGGGCCATATGATATTAACTTTATTGTGTAGGCATAGTTTACCTTTGTATTTGATGGGATAATCGACGCTGTGAGATGGGTAGTTGTTGATTTTGGTACAGATAAGATTCTTGACTAGCTTGAAAGGGTTATGACAAGGTGCATTCCTTGACCCTTGGAAAATTGAATAGGTTTCGCTTGTAGTTCGATTGTTAACATTAATTGGTGCGGTGGTGTTCGGTGGTGATGGTGGTAGGCATTAGGTGTCTGGTTTTTGCTTCTTTTTTTGTGTAAAATTCATACTAATAATATAAATGTGAAAGAAGTTCTGTCTGTCTGTTACGCTTTCACACTTAAACTACTGAACCAATTTTGGTGAAGCTTACGGAACGAAATAAGGCCACTTCCTCCTTTGTGTCAACTACAACCCAAATTCACCCGGACGAAGTCGCGGGCAAAAGCTAATAAAATGTGTAATCAATATTTATTAAAAAAAAGGCTCATACTTAATCTGTACAGTACATATTTGAGATCACCCTACAATCTTGGGACCAGCTTAGTACTACACATGAAGCAATTTGGCACCTCCTAATCTTTCATCATCATCATCATCATTTTAGCCGAAAGACGTCTACTGTTGGACATAGGCCTCCCCCAAGCGTCGCCACAACGACCGATCCTGTGCGTCTCGCATCCACCGCATTCCCGCGACTCTCACCAGGGCCTCAAGTCTGCTACTACAATAGTGTCAGAATGTTCTATCATTGATTTCATAATTGTTGATTTTGACAAGTCTGGTAATCTACTAATATAATGGCGTCATTATGACTTTCCAATGGTCAACCACTGACACTCCATTGAAAGAAGTGGCATAGAATGGTAATCTCGTACATATTGACAAATGAATATCTGACGTATGCGGTAATCTGTTAAAATTTTGACAGTTCCTTTGATCAGTGACCTACCATTAGAACGTCAATGTGCAGTCATTGCCTTTAATAAGCTCGATATTGTCATTCTACTACAACTCCAGTACGAGACCATTGACCGATCAATGATCGATCATTATAAATTAGCAGATCACGAACTTTTAACAAAATGACAATGGAATCGTGTTGGAATGATGAATTTATAAAAATAGCAGACTTGGGCCCCTGGTCGTCGGTCCACCTTGTGTTCATTCCAACGCTACGTTTTCCGATGCGCGGTCGCCACTCTAGAACCTTTCGACCCCATCGACCATCCGTTCTACAAGCAATGTGGCCTGCCCACTGCCACTTTAGTTTGGCGAATCTTCCTAATATTTAGCAACCCAATCCTTGTATCTACTTAATATTTATAAATTCATGGTATGTTAACATTGTTACCTATCCACAGGCAAACATTGCTTAACTTGAAGATCGACCCTGTGCATCTCTTAGTCACTCTGAAAGTGAAACATGTGCTTCTAGAGTGCAAAGGGCGTCGTCGGTTCAAACCCAGCTAGCCGCATTACTTTGTGTAATTTATTTCATCGCCACTGCTCTCAAAATGGTGAAGGGAAAATTCGTGAGGAAACCGGCATGTCCTAAAACCAAAAATTCGAAGACATGTGACATCCACTAACCCGCACTGGGCCCGCGTGGTGGATTACGGCCCATTCCCTCTCCTAGAGAAGAGGCCTGAGTCCCAGCAGTAGGGTCATTATAAAGCCGACTATGCTATGCTATATGCTACCCATGTTATTATCTAAATACATGATGTATCTACTAATACCATCTAATATACAGAAGCGGTGGTATATTGGTAATGGCCCTGACTTACGAGTTGTAGGTCGTGAGCACATTGTTTTGTGTAATTTATTACGTCACCACTGCTCTCAAAAAATTGGCATGTCCTAAAACCAAAAATTCGACGACATGCGAATGCGACATCTACCAATCCGCACTGGAACCGCGTTGTTGAATACTGTCCATTCTTTTTCCTAGCATGGTTAATTATCATCATCATTTCGACCGAAAGACGTCCACTGCTGGACATAGGCCTCCCCCAAGTGCCGCCACAATGAACGGTCCTATGCGTCTCGCATCCATCGGACTCCCGCGACCGTTACCAGGTCATCGGTCCACCTTGTAGGAGGCCTTCCAACGCTACGTCTTCCGGTACGTGGTCGCCATTCCAGAACCTTTCGGCCCCAACGGCCATCCGTGCTGCGAGCAATGTGCTCTGCCCACTGTCACTTAAGTTTGAATATACCTAGGCACCACTTTCATCACTAATCATTATACTAATTACATAGGCAAGACCCAGGAATGTCCAAAAACATATTCTAGACACGCAAAGGCTAGTTAGACTAGACTCTAAACAGCTAACCAACACACCAAATACAAATTAAACAATATTATTAGCACGACGCAAAAAACATGACTCATCACACGAAAATACACGCGATTTTAACATTTACACCCTAATATATATAGTTGATATATTTGCGTGCAAATTACTAACGTAGCGAGCTGTTTGCTTATTATAATATAACAGTATGTAAGCCAAAATATAGTTGAACACATCAAGTTGATTTGTTGAGTCAACACTTAAACACCTATTTTAGTGAAATAGAATGTAAATATTTATTTACATCTTATAATTATTATTGGATAAATAAAACAACGGTTCAGAATATTCAACGTTTTACGTAGAAGTATTTAAATACAGCATTTACTGAATAATCTAACGATAAACCTGAATATTCATGAAGTTAAAGTTTAAACTCTGATATTTTATTGGGTCCCAATTTTGTATCGCTAAACCTACTTTCACACGGGCGAAGACGCTAGCAGAAGCTAGTATTATATACAACATTAGTTTTAGTGTATGCGAAACCTGAATATAGTATGTTCAGAATCAGTAACTGAATCGATTACAATAATTTTACACCAAGTTATATTTTTTCCCAAAAATATTTAAAAACGGTCATAAGTTGGACTCCACCGACACTAAATACAAGACAGGTCACGGCAGGTCATAGCGGTCATTAGGAGCCAGCGCACAGCTGGGTGCAGCAGCAAAACAACCCCTCAGTCGCCCGAATGGCCCGGTGACCACGTATTTGTGCAGACAACCAGGTAACATAACAAGCTTATAACTTTGTGATTTTTCATGATACAGTTATGAATTTTTTTACAAAGATTCTTTACATAAAAATACTAGACACGTGATTCGGGTTTCGCATATACTAAGACTAACGTTGTATATATATACCTACCTATGTCTGTTATGATTAACTCATTATTATCTATCAGAATAAAACGCAAAGAAATAGGAACTCAGTATTAGTTCTAAAATGGTCTGAAAAACCAAACCAACAAACGAGGTTAACTTGTAAAAATTACGAAAACTAAAAAAAGGCGGAAAGCCAACATAATCGTTTATTCAATATCAAATAGTTTATTATTCAGTGTGATTAGTCTAACTTTAACTTAATGAATCGCATTATAGTAAACGCCGATTTCTACTAAAACTGAATAGCGCCATCTGGTGATAATAATGGAACACCTCTTCTTTTTTTTAATAGCGACTGAGTTCGTTCAAAAATTGCACTTGGCCTTAGGTGGAGCGAGAGTGAGTGTCAGACTTTTACTGAATACTACTACTACAAAAATACACTATAATTCGGACTAGGCCTTCTGATTAATTATAATGATTATAATATAAATAACAATCACTTTTTTGGATAAACCCACGAAATCGTAATCGCCTACCTAATCATTCAGTTAACCCAATCACTAAAGAGAAAACAATACTGTCTCCCCTTTTAGTTAACACGAAAAACCACTTCCGATGTTGGCATAGTGATGTTCCAATGCTTAATTAGATATTTAGTTGACTCGACTATTCTCGTCGAAACTAACGAGTCGACTGAGAAAGGAAAACTGGTTTTCTATGACTTTATTTTAGCCTTATGGATCATTTTTTGTGGATTCTATTTATAGATTTCTAAGGTGGTATTTATAAGTTTTAATAAGATCTAACGACGCTTAGGACTTCTTATGTAATAATGAATTTGCTGTGTTCTGAATCGTTATCGGTTCTAATGGTCATATGTTCAATATAAATATTAATACAAATATCCACGAAACTATTGTAAGACTTTCTTTACTTAAATTGATTTCTAAGTTTCTTAGACATATAGTATAAATATAGTAGACAGTAGACATAGCATAGCATATTCAACCTTACAATAATGCGCCTCAGGGAGATGACAGCAAATCGTAGGGGCCCAGCAGGGTCGAAGCCTACTGGGGCCATGGGTAATGTGAAAACGAAACCCGGGGCCCTGGGACGAAGGCAACGAAGGAACAGGAGTGGGTTTTTAGTCAGTAAAAGTCTGACACTATCTCTCGCTCCGCCCAAGAGCGGGATTTGTAATAAGATGATTTTCCCACCCAATAAAACAAAAACCTTATAATAATCCAACTGCTGGTAATCAGGCCTCTTCTCTCGGTGGTAAGTAATCCACCATGCGGGCAATGTCACATTCAAACGTCTTCGAATTTTCCGATCTAAGACATGCCGGTTTCCGCACAATGTTTAACCGTCACCGCTTCGAAAGCCTTTGCCAAATTTATTTTCTAGTCGTAGGAAAGGGCTACCTCTACGTCTAAAAATATATTTATAACTCATAACCGGTACTTTTTTGTAGCCAGTTAAACATTGGTAGGTAATGACAATCAATTAATCAGAACGGTATATTGACAAATGCCTCAATTTAGGGAATACAAACTCTACCAATACCCGTAGGCGATATTAATTACAGTGTCTACGATTAACGGTTAACTGTTATAGGTCTAAATGTTTTGGTTCAAATAATTAATATGACCAATGATAAAACATGTATCATGTCCGTTACTGATTAATTATTTCGCGACAATATGAAATACTGTATTTGCGTTAGAATTTTTTTAAAAGAACTGTGTAAGTCTGTAAGTGTTAATGATATTTAAGTACATCCCTTTGTGATGTTGTTATTTTATGGAACTGAAACCAGAAAACACAATAGAAGCTTGATTAAATAAAGCTGTTATTTCAAGAGAGCCACAGTTTTGAAAACATTTAGTACAAATCAAAATTTGATATTGAAAATACATTTTTAGTATGATTTAACTACTTCCCGTACCGTCAACTCAATATACCTTTCAATATCCGGAGGTACTCGTTAATAAACCTTCCCCGTTTCAACAACAAAATAATTCCAAGAATCCGTTTCAACTTCGACACTATCAAGAACAGGTAGGAGAGACTACCACAACAACTTAACTATATTATAAATAGGCCAATCAATATACTAAATTCCCTTTGATGGTCCGTAAAACCCTACAAAGTTGGCGAGTAATAGAGTTTTCACGTCGTTGCCAGCTGCCCGAGTGCCAATCAAATTAGGAGCGATTATCGAGCGATGCCGATCAGGACTCACTTTGAACGATCGCAACTGAAGCTAATCTACGGATTAAATTCTTTTACTCAATCGCCACAGGGATTTTGAGTAATCTCATCTCATAATTTGAGAAAAAAAAAACCATTGAATATTATCAGGAAATTGATTTTGCAACAGAGCTTTGTTGTGCTTTGAGAGAAAGAATTGGGTCGCTCAGTGGCGCGGAATTTTCTTATTTTCCATAATCACTTAGTATCGCTTCACCTAATTCGTTTGTTTTTGAATCCTTACCTCAGCGTTCTAATTTGCATAATATATTTTATGTAGGAGTAACTTTATCACTCCATTTAATTGAGAATCATAATTTACATTATTCAAAAAGTTTGCTAATAGCCTTACATTTTCAAAATAATTTCCTAAACAAGCACAAAAGCAATCTCCATCATCAGCCACATCATCACTTACCATCAGGTGAGATAGCGGTCAAACTCGATTCAAATCGACTCATAATAAAAAATAAAAGAAGTTCCCCATAATTTCATTATAAAAACAAAATATACCTACAAACTTAATGAGACCCTTCTCATAAACAAAGAACGTTTTACTTAGGTCGACAGCATCCATAGCTATTTTTTCACCATAATCTAATAGCTTTTCCGAGTTCGTATCGGTGATTAGTTCCAATTATTGGCATTCAACGCACATGCGGCTCGCCATTTCAGTAATTGCCTTTATTTCTTCAGAGGATCCTGCTCTTACTACACGGTCTGCTGTATTGTTTTCTTTTTTCAAAGTATTACAATGGAAATTGGATTTAGGTGCTTAAATTAGATTTTAAATTAGGATAGGTTTTTTTTTGCTAAATAGTAACCTTTTAGAGAGCTGAACCAGTAAATTCTAATTCCAAAAAAGTGCATTTGTAATAGATTTTAGTAAACCTTCTCAAAATACAAAGTCCGAAAAAAAACCATCTTAACCAAAGAAAAACCTGAACTACTTGATATAAGAAAACATATGAAAACTTCCAGAGCTCCAATCTTAACAAGACTCTGAGTCTCAATAAAAGAAAAGAAATCTAGTTTCACGAAAAACCAACTCTTGTAATAAAACGAAAACTTGTGACGGTTCCATTTCACCTCTTCGCTTTTGAATACTGGCGACTTGTAAAATTTTCCAACTAACATATTACTACGATGAGTCGTAACATCTTCGGGATCATAAAACGTACACGAAAACGAGATACCAAGATCGTTTGTTGAAGTTTGTATTAAGTCTTTTCCAAGTTTCGGTTTTGATACAAAACGTGTTGCTAAAAGTACTAGTTAGACCTAGAGCTAGTTTGATCAGTCAAGTCTCGACGACGAACTTAGTAGATTGCAACATTGATTATCTTGTAGGTTCTTTTACAATCGTAAACGTACGGGTAACTTAGAATATGATAGTAATCGAAAACTGCTTTATTGGTAACGACATAGGGCATACAAAAGGGAATACTAATCACGTAGACAGGTTAACTGAATTGCAAGCAGTATAAAAAAATTAAAAAAATCCAGGTAATAATTTTTTAATATGCAATAGAAGAATTATTGAACTTACCCAAAAAACAAACGCAAACTATATAGTGACTGCAACTTTAACTAAAATTACTGCCGAACGATATTCACCCTTCAGCCCTTCATAATGTAACTAGTCATATAGCCTTAACAGTAAATCGGGATGAGACATTCTGATACACACAAACAAATCAAATTATATAAATTACGGCGACGTGGTAGCAGTGCCAAGTAGTGAGGAACTTAAAGCAATAGGTCATGGTCGTAGCTTCGGGGTCCTTCGAAAATCAGGTCAAGAAAATTTTATCGTTGAGTTTCATTAGCAGATTGAGGTTGAGAAAGATTTTTCAGAAAATCTTTAGGAGTTAGAGTAACAACGAGAAGTTTTAAAGAACACATTGTTAGTTGTGTAGGTGAATGTAGTCAGTTGGCTGTATTGGAAATCCATGATATATAAATATCATAATGGTAAACAGGTCAGGATGGAAGAAAAACACCGGACAAGTAAATCGGACTCATGCACTGAGAGCTTATATAATTAGTTCAATTCCCTAATCGAGTCTCGGAAGATTTTTCCGAAAGGCAAGAAATAACTTTTTTTTGTAACGTAACTACAAATTTTGCAGTTTTTAGAATTTTTTCTATATTTATGGTATGAGACCTTGTTGACCTTATGGATTATAGGTTAACGGGAAGTACCCTATAGGTTATGATTTCTAGTGAATATCAAAATGTGCACCTAAACGGAACATGAACGGCTTTAACTTTGATTTATTCACTGCTGCTTGCGGTAGCCAACTTGAGTATTTGATATTATTTCAGTTTCATACCTCCACGCGTCCCTGAGAAATAAGATCTTGACAGACGGACAGATGAACAATAAAGTGATCTTATAAGGATTCCGTTTTTGCAGTAGCACAGAACCCTAAAAACGTGTTACGCCAACTTCAAGTAACATGGGACAAGGGCAGGAAGATACTATTAATAGGTAAATATCAATTTCCTAGAAAATAGTGACTAGTTTCGATAGATTTACGTCTATAAGCGATAGAAGAATAGAAGGATAGATAGAAGGATTTTCATAAAGATAAAGAAAACATTTTGTAGGTAAATCTTATTGTTGTATGAGGGACACCACACATATCAAATTACAATGACGCAAAATTCCAAATTTTAATAACAAAATTCCAAATGTGAAGTGTAACACCACATAACAAATTAACTTAGGCGGGTATTATCCCTCCGGACTCAGGGGTTATTTAAATGACTTCCCCATTGCAACCGAACTCCATGTCGATGGCAAAAAAAAAAAACAATTTCGCGACGCAAACTTTACACCGCCCGTTTTGTTCCTTCTAAATATTCAAATAGGATATGAAAGCCTGTAATGGTTGGTTAGATCGGAGATGTATCCGCTCTTGGGGACATTAATTTATGTAAAGTATTAGATTACTTGGTACCACAGCCTACTCAATATCTAAAACGTGATCCCACTGTTGATTCAAATTGGCATCAACTCTGTTGTATGTAACTTGAGTTAATAAAACTGCTTGGAACTAGTTATTAATGGGACATAAACATTGTTGTTATCAACGAAAATAAAACTGTTACTATCAAACAAAAACTCAATGAAAATGCTCATGTATTTTGCTTGAAAAGAAATAACGTTTCAACTACTCATATTACTCAGAAAAGTTTCATCGTTTGTTTCTAGCGTAAACCACACTAAGAACAAACTTTTCTAAAGGAACCGTAAGCTCTAATAATACAAATTAGATTTAGACGGACTGCTAAAAGTAGCCATACTCCAGGATCAATCGGAAATAATCACTTCCTACCTCTATCAATCTTAGCATTCACTAAAACAATAATAGAGAAAATCTGATAGGCATAGATACGATTGCCTTCTGACCTACGCAATCCGCCGGAAACAAGATTATCAATGCTGTCCGTGTACATATTGACATTGCCTATTCGAATGATATTATCTAAAGAGAAGAGATTTAGTTCATTGATAACCAAAAACCAGACGAATCAGATTATACACTGAATGAGTCATCTGTAACTTATGAACGAAAACATTCCAACAATCATTTGGTTAGAAGAAACTAAAGAAGAGGATTACAGAATGTGTAGTAAGTTTTGTCATTTTACGAAGAAATTGCAGTTTCATAAAACTGAACACGATAACAATACAAAACATCCTAACACAGTAATATATACTTAAGAAGAAAACTTTGTATGAAACGATCTTTTATCTTGTCCCAAATAGTTTCCTTGTCTGTTCTTATTACTATCTCACTTGAAACTTTAAGAACAAGCTCATTTATTTGCAAGGGTAGACAAATGTTTTGTGAGATAAACAAATAACCGGCGGCATGTGATTTATGGTCCACTAAACATCAAAATCTCATCAGCGTAAAAATCTGACGACTGAACGTTTTTCTACAACGTTGCTTTTACACAACGGCTCGCATATCCACAAAATATGATAAAACACGTCTCACAGACTCGTGCATGAGCTAGCATCATTGAGAACACTGACACGGCCTGAAACTGTAAACAACATGAGATAACGTTACCTTTTTAATGAAAAATCAGCTTCTGCAGCCGATCAGCGGTCAGACGTCAGCTTACACTTGTAGCAACAACACTTGCAACACAATTTATTGTACGATATCACTGTCTCTAACAGATTGTTAATTCAACGATTGTTTTTGTATCACCACTGGAGACACGAGGTGCCCCTACGATTGCTCGGGGGTGACTGTTAGTGTCACTCAGACCTACGGGTTCACCCCGATGACGTCATCCTAGACCAATAGGGTGAGATTTGGGACGCATGCGCGTCGTGCCAGCCGCCGCGGCGCCTCTACTGCTTCCGAAAACGACGCCGCCGCGCAGTCGGAGCACATTGTATACATTGCAGCTTCAGTTGTTTGCGCTTGTGTGAATCGAGGAACGTGAGCGTCAGTGGATGTTCAGACGCGCGTTTTTGCCGGTTTCGATGTTTACGATCGTAGTGAAGAGTGCTTCTGGGGGTGACAGCTTTGAGAGCACCCTCGATGGGCTTTTCAAAGGACCAGCGCCACCATTCTTTTTGTAACTGCCTGTGGCATATACCGCGCGTTTGGAATAATTGAGACGCTCGGTGTATGATTTAATTTGCCCTTTCGTTGGGCCAAATGTTTCAACGTAAGGGGAAAAATATATATATTTGTGTCTAAAAATGTTTACCAACAGAAAAGGGGTACGTCCCTTGGCGGACCAAGAGATAAATATTAATGATATATTTTATTTAGCGTCAGTAATTGGTCTTCATTAATTAGGGACATGAAAAGTGGGAGTTTTGATACATGTAGGTATGACTACACATAAAAAATAGATGCAAAATATTATATTATTATTGGCATCGCCTATCTATGCGTTTACAAATTAATGGAAAATGATTCCAACGGTTACAGTATACTGTAATATTAAGCTATAATCAACTGATAAATTCGCATTTTAGTTACAAAAAAAAAAGGTGAATTACATAAAAAACAAGGGAACTCAACAGTCAATTTTATTTGTTTGTAATATTAATCTAATATTAATATAAAAATACTGTTTGCAGCCAGATTGACACAGAATTTGGCTGATTACTAATATGGTGTCAAAAAAAACAAAAAGGCACCAAATGATAATTAATGAAACTTTTGCTTAAGCACGACAGTGTAGTAGACAAGAGAAAAGATAGGTGTAGATATTTTAAACCAATTTTCAAACTAATAACCATAGTCAATCTGTCTTACTTTCTGACCGTTCGGACCAAGCTCGAGTCGTCGACGGCGCGTAGTGTTCCACGCGCGCCTCAAAGAGATATCAGCAAAGCAATTGGGGCCCAGCAGGGCCGATGCCTGCTAGGGTCATGGAATGACTTCTAAAAAGGTAACGCATATTCCTAGAACGCAAAGGGTAGGTAACTGAAGAAACATAGGTGTGGTTTTAGTCAGTAAAAGTTTGACACACCCTCCCACTCCACGTTCCTCCTGCAAGTCACTAGATGATTTAAATAAAAAGCCTTGAACAATAAAAAACTTTTTACAAAATAAAGATAACCGACTTCACTAAAAAAAACACTAAAAGGATCAAAATAACTTTAATTTCGGAAGTCGGTGTTTCTCGGTATTATTTGCATCTTATTTAACACCGACTTCCGAAATTAAAGTTATTTTGATCCTTTTAGTGTTTTTTTTTAGTGAAGTCGGTTATCTTTTTTTTGTAAAAAGTTTTTTATTTCACACTTTTTAGTTGGGATACACTTATAAACAGAGTGCCTATTTCTCACGACAATTCCAATTAATCCAAACACTACTAGGTTACATTGGTTTTATTATGAAGTTCCTGTGTCTACCTTCCACCTTCCGGCTCCATCATCAGGTCAGTTTGATAGTACCTTATAGCCAAAGTGCATTTCATATCAATTCTAATAAGCCCAAACACGGCTAGGTTACATTGATTAATGACGGAGTTCCAGTGCCTACCTTCTGGCTCCATCATCATCATCAGATCAATTTGACGATACCATTTCCAACGGAACCATTATTCAGAACCATTAATGTATTTGTATTATCATAGTCGCTTAACTATCTTCATTGTGATATCTATTTGAGTATGAAGTTCCGTTGACCATTTCTGGTCTTCTTCGTCAGTTCTTCTACATCAAATGTTACTTTTTTACTGTAAATGCTTAAGTTTTCGATGAAAATATAAAAATCACTATATAATTGCCCGTAATATTTGAGGAGTTCCCTCAATTTCGCCAAGATTCCATCATCAGATCCCGACTTGGTGACTGTGGGACCATTTGGGAAGTATACCCTTTCCAATAAAAAAAGAATTTTTCAAATCGGTTGGCAAACGATGAAGTTATGCGCGAACAAACATAAAAAAAAAAATACAAACATCCGAATTGAGAACCTCCTCCTTTTTTAGAAGTCGGTTAAAAAAGAAAGATTTTGGTAGAATTAATACCTACACTTTTGATTTGAAAATACTCGCAACAATATACTTGATACTTGCTTCTTTATTGCATTTCACAATGTACGTTTAGGTGAAAAACATTTGCCAAAAATTAATAATCATGGACACTGTCGGGCACAGCAAAAGAAGGATATGCGGAGATGAAGACTTCATTCATTTATTATATATTCTTCAGTCATTTACGAGTAGGTACGAGTATCTTATAATCTAACTTAATCGAAATACATTTTTATAAAATAATTAATTATTAAAAATAATAATTTTACATTTTGCTCATTTTATATTTATGTTTTTCAAGGATTTACCATTACCCCCACACTCACTCGAAAATACTATTTTCCCAAATCGAAATAACAAGTAACAACTAATTTCGAAATCCAAATCGTATCACGTCATACGTTGATCGATAAGTGGCAATCGAATAGCCATCTACAGCGATTTTTCATACTCGATCACTGGTACAGGGTGGTGTTTAATTCGCCATCCGTCTTGTTACTTGTAGCAACAGATTTCCCTTCAAGCCTAGCTGATTGTAATCTCATTGTGATTGGCTGGAGTGAGACCGATGTGTACCTACTTTGTGTTGTTAATTTTATTTGGAAAGGTGTTGGAATAATTTTGAACTACGATTTTTATTTTAGTTCTTGCAAAGTCAGTTGCTAAATAAATCTAGCTGATTATTTTGTGGTGCGTTAGGTAAATGAATGTGCAACTCAAATATTTTCAATGATTCAGTCGATTTGGTGCTCTAAAATCGCGAAATGGAATCGCGGCAGACCACGAAATAAATAGCGAGACGATTAATTTCTAAAGAATTGGTAAGAAGTGTCAAGTGCCAGTGCTGAAAACTATTGAATGAAATCTTTCCCCAGCATTGGAACAATTCAGGCTAGATATCATCACATTAATATTATAGGCGAAAGTTTGTATATATGTGTGTATATTTGTTACTCCTTATTGCTCAAACAGCTGAACGGACTTAACTCTCTAACATAATGTTGGTCCTGTATCTTTTGTTTATGTGGTGTACAATAAAGAATAATACTAAATAAATAAATAATAATTAGTTAATATAAATTCAAATTATAGAATTACATTTGGTAAACAATAAAAAACTTTTTACAAAAAAAAGATTAAACTTAGACTTCACTAAAAAAAACACTAAACGGATCAAAATAACTTTAATTTCGAAAGTCGGTGTTAAATAAGATACAAATAATACCGAGAAACACCGACTTCCGAAATTAAAGTTATTTTGATCCGTTTAGTGTTTTTTTTAGTGAAGTCGGTTACCTTTTTTTTGTAAAAAGTTTTTTATTTCACACTTTTTAGTTGGGATACACTTATAAACAGAGTGCCTATTTCTCATGACAATTCCAATTAATCCAAACACTACTAGGTTACATTGTTTTATTATGAAGTTCCTGTGTCTACCTTCCACCTTCCGGCTCCATCATCAGATCAGTTCGATAGTACCTTATAGCCAAAGTGCATTTCATGACAATTCTAATAAGCCCAAACACGGCTAGATTACATTGATTGATGACGGAGTTCTAGTGCCTACCTTCTGGCTCCATCATCATCAGATCAATTTGATGATACCATTTTCAATGGAACTATTCAGAACCATTAATTTATTTGTATTATCATAATCGCTTTACTATCTTCAGTGTGATATCTTTGCGAGTATGAAGTTCCGTTGACCATTTCTGATCTTCTTCATCAGTTCCACTTCATCAAATGTTACTTTTTGACTGTAAATACTTAAGTTTTCGATGAAAATACCAAAATCACTATGCAATTGCCTATAATATTTGAGGAGTATACCCTTTCTAACAAAAAAATTTTTTTTCAAATCGGTTGGCAAGCGACGAAGTTATGCGCGAACAAACATAAAAAAAAATACAAATATCCGAATTGAGAACCTCCTCCTTTTTTAGAAGTCGGTTAAAAAATCGCTTAAAAATAATTAATATGCCATATTAATAACAGGCAGGCAACATTTCATTTTCAAACAATGACAAAAACCGTATCATGTACTTTTTTTTTTAAATTTGATATAAAACTAAATCAAATCCAAATCTATTTGCATCTACATAATTTATGAACAATCCAAACATACATACACACGTACAATACAACCTCCACAAAGCAGAATGGTAGCAAACGAACCTAAATTTACGTAGAAAACTTTTTAAAACTAACTTCGAGTTCGTTGGAAAAGCAAATCCTAGTACGAGAACTAACTTTTGTGCTAAAACTAGATTACATGTACAGTCAAACATGAATTAGAACTTACGAGTACAACACCTTCGTCAAAATTTCAGAAAATCTTTTATAGTGTTTATCTCTGTTGATTTCTGCCTAAAAGCTACATTTTCCAAATCAAATCAAATAGTTTTACTACATTATCTATAACATTACGTACTACATTATCTATAATAGGTGTTAAAATCATAATATTAAGGGCCCCTTCTTCCGAAAGTTTAGGCATTTTACGCACCGAGACGGCTTGCGTCCGCGTTGCACAGGAGCCGTCGCGATATGAACTCCGGTGACCTATGGCGGCGGGCGAGCACGCCACAGTATAGATAAATAAATCAGTATTTCAAATATTATTGGCGTGCTAGTAATAATAGCTTGTTTTGCAACAAAAAAGTATAGCTTGATGTGCTGTCTACTGCACTATTGACTGTAAACACTAATACACTTAGGTATATTGTTATAAATGTATAACTTTTTTTTATTGCTTGGTAAAATCATCAAATGAGTCCTGCCGCTCTGGGTGGAGCGGACTGTCAGACTTGTACTGACTAAAATCCACCCTGTTCCTTCGGTTGCCCTTTGCATTCCAGGGCCACGGTATTCTGATAAGACAGTCTCGTGAATGAAAAGGCAGGCGATGATCATTCTGTTGAACTTAAAGAATGGTTGTAGAAGATTTGGTGAGTAATATAATGAAAGACAAATATGATTAATTACACTGGTCTACAAAAATTTACTTTTTTTTTGCCACAAGAGTTTTTTTTGCTATATATGGTTTTATTTTGACTCCCTTTTGTAGGAAATAGATATAGAATAAAATTGTTAGCCATCGTTTTTTTGTGACAGTCACTTGTATTTGTCATGAAAAATATTGATACTTTACTTACAATTAAATTAAAAAATACGTCTTTTTAAACCATATATTATGATTTTCTGGAATATTTAGCTTGAGGCTGGTCTACCACAAGTATCCAACCAAAAATTGCTAATATTCAAGGACTCCATTTGCACTGGTACGGGTTTTTCATGATGAAAATGACCTGCCGCAACCTTTCTCCTTTGTGTTGGGCATTGGATCCCAGATTTTTGGTACGGAAGCCAAAATGTGATTGTAAGTGTATTTAGAGAGACAAATTATAACTCTATGCTTGATATGTTTTAATTAGGTCCTCTATGAGATTTGTGTAGTCATTTGTTTCGTAATATATAAAAAATAGATGATTTTTTTAAGTTTGTTATAAATCACCAAAAAGATGATTGAGGAACACTAATAACTGACTCAAACTAGATTAGTTTGTGTCAGTTATTAGTGTTCCTCTCTTATTGGGTATAAAAGCTAAATCATGAATTTTATTTGCAGTTACAATACACGTAGTTAGTAAATCATGGTATTAGTTCCTGCGCAATGTTTTATTTGGCATTGCAGGTATTGCTATAGCAACACTATCAGAAAGCGTTTGTATTGCAGAACGCACACTTACATATTTTACAGTGTATGCGTTATATTTATCACTTTTGCCATATAAGTCTGGCAAAACGACCACAGACACGTAGTGTGTCTATGGTCTTTAGGATCCTGTTCAAAACATAGGGTTTCCGAAGCCATTAAGCGCACTCCTTTTGTCGAATTTGTAAAAATCTTTACTCTTGTTGTAGATCTCATATGAAGCACTCACTTTACTTTGAGGAGCCACGGAAAAACCAAAATTATCACGATAACACCATTTTACCCAAGTCAGCAAAATTTCTTCATTCACTTTTAGAATTTGGTTCACCACATACCTACTCGGCAGAAACTGTGAGGGTGAATGACACCCACATCTTTATGTGTTGAGAAACCAATAACGAGTAGCTTATGCATGACAAACTCACAATTGAGCACTACATTTGTTGCAATTCGAGCGCATTTAGTGGAAAGTTCGGTAAAATTTTAAGTGGCAGTTACAAAAAATCTGAGGCTAATAAAAACAAAGTATGTAGTGTTTTATGATGAGGGTAGATACTTTAGTAAAAATAAGTAAACACAATCTCTGTGGGAAAAACCTTGTCGACCAGTGTTATAATATAATAAAATATATAGTACCAGCATAAAAATTAATATTCATAAAAAATAAAATTCATAAAAATTTAGTGGTCGTGTGCTAGGTCCAGGTTCATTTTCATCGACCGATATATTCCTCAATGCTGGGCGCGAGTCTCCTCTAAGAGGGTCAAAGCCATAGTCCTCATGGCACTCCCCTCCGCGTTGGGAACTAGGACCTGATAGCAAATCAGGATTGTTTTGCGTTAGAGATTCCTCATTTTCCTTATTTTCGGATTATTTGTTCTCTTCAAGTGTCAGATTTCTTATGCCCATACCACGCGTATGTCAGGGGTTCACGATTTCAGGAAGTAGGCATTATATAGCATTATATATAGGTTCAACGTTATAGTAATTATCTTCCTCTTCTTGATTTTCAGCTTTAATGGAATCATCTTTGTCTTTTCTAGTTGTCCTTTGAAATTTGTCTTCTTCATTTTTAGCTTCAACAATAATGGAATTATCTTCGTCATCCCTAGTTTTTCTGCAACAATGGAATGTCATTAACGTTATGAAACGGAAGTTTCAAAGTCACCGAAATAAACTTTAACAAAAAATCATTTACTGTCATGTTACATCCCATAATAGGATACATAAGACATGTGATAAGTAAGAAAACTAAAGCGCGACGGGAGATAACGTCAAACTTGTAGCGGATGAATAAAACTGCTCCGCCACAGTTTATAATGTAATATGTACATAATGTACTTACTTATACTGTCCCTCTTTAGAGTGCCCATCGGTACTTTTTTTGGACATCAAAGTACCTTTTCCGGTACGTGGTCTCAGAGCACTGGAATGGAATAAATTTCATTACATATTTTCAAAAAAATCAAATTAACAAACACTAATTACTAGAGTTTAAATAAAACCTGATACATATATAAAAATCTCGTGTCTTGACCAGTTTTTTGTATATATTTGGTAGGTTTGAGAATAGGTCATAGGCTATTTCTATAGCGGCCGGCCGATTTCTACCTACTAAACGCAGCGCGACCATAAACCGTGCTCTAGGTACTTACCTAGTGAGTACAAGTAGTGACCGATAGCCATTGTTCAATATCTTTCAAATCTTCATAAACATAATAAAAGAATGTAATAATAATAATAAACTTTTTACTTTACTTTTTATAAGTGTATCGCAACTAAAAAGTGTGAAATAAAAAACTTTTTACAAAAAAATATTTTTTTGTAAAAAGTTTCTAAAGTGCATCTTATTACAATTCTGATAAGTCCAAACACGGCTAGGCTACATTGATTTATTACGGAGTTCCAGTGCCTACATTCCGGCTTCATCATCATCATCAGATCACTTTGATGATACCATTTTTAACACTATTCAGAGCCATTAATTTATTTGTATTATCATAGTCGCTTAACTATCTCCATAGTGATATCTATGCGAGTATGAAGTTCCGTTGACCATTTCTGGTCTTCTTCATCAGTTCCATTTCATCAAATGTTACTTTTCGACTGTAAATGCTTAATTTCTCGATAAAAATACCAAAATCATATTACAGTTGGCTATAATATTTGAGGAGTTCCCTCGATTTCACCAAGATTCCATCATCAGATCCCGATTTGGTGACTATGGGACCATTTGGGAAATATACCCTTTCCAACAAAAAAAGAATTTTTCAAATTGGTTGGCAGCGACGAAGTTATGCGCAAACAAACATTAAAAAAATCATACAAACATCCGAATTGAGAACCTCCTCCTTTTTTAGAAGTCGGTTAAAAACAAAAAACAACAAACCTAGGTACTTACATCTCCTTGAATTTGATCAGGATGCAAAACTGCACTTTTTAAAGGTTTAAGAATGTTTCCATGATAGTTTTAAAATTCTAGTCATACTGACTTCGCTGGTCTGTGTAGAGGAGTAATTATATTGTGACGTATTTATAGAATAAATACTTACGCAATACACTTTCGGATTTTCTTCACTTCAGATACCCTTTTTTTCTTAATTTTGTTTTTTCTATTCGCGATTGCAATTACTTATAATAAAACACGTTTATTTACGCGCGCGGCAACGAAAATGTATGGTCGCGAGCAAAACTTGCATAGGTCCTCCCTCGATGACGTCCGGCAGGACAATGGCGCGGTTCGCGCGTGCCGTTTTCACGTATTTATTTTATATTAAAAAAAATAAGTGCCATATTATAAATTTATCCAAAAATATCCCTGTCAAACCCGATTAGTAAATGAAATGTAAAATTTCCATAAAAGTTGCGTTCCCCCAAGTCTCATAAAACTTAAAATACTTTCAAAATCGACTTTATTTCAGATTTTTTTTTTATCGAGTGGAATGTTAAATAATGTGTTTTTAACCAAAAAAGTCACTAGATTAAAGATGTATCTGTACTATATATTTTTTTCCGGATTTAAATATGATGATTTCTCTGAAAACAACTCGATCTGGAAACGTAAATTTCGAAAAAGGGGCCCTTAATGCTCTGCATACTAGACTCAAGCATACAAATATAAAATGCGAATGATCAAGAAATGAGGATAGGCAACTGTTTCTTCTTCTCCATCTCTTCTCCCACATTTGAGGACCGTAACCATATATGAAATGAACTCTTAAATTCCTCAAAATATTGCGGTGCGGTAGTGTAAAGACACTATGGAACATGTCAGACCATGCCGCCTCCGACAACCCTCTTAGTGTACTCTTCAACAAAAAAAATTACTTGTACTCATTCCTCGCCCACATCCCTGACACATCTCTCACTTTTTTTATATTATCCTCTCAGGCCCCAGTGTACCGAATACGGTACACCTCATACGAGCGAACTTTAAACCTTATTTTTACGTAATTATGTTTATCGACGATATGACGTATTTTCTCCATACTTCGAACATAGTCAATCCGCCTTACCTACTCGTACCTACACTTTATTACAATATCACTTATGTAGGTGTATAAATAATTAGAATCTGTATTTTAAATTATTTGCATGTTACAAGTATTATAGGTACCGTTGTGAAAAAAAAATATCTGTAACGTATACACTAGCTGGAAGTAGGAAATGGTCCCAAGAGAACATAATCCCGAGATAAAAAGTACCCCATGTGATATTCTAGGACACGGTCTATCCGTGTGCCCAATTTAATCCAAATCCGTTGCGCAGTTTGAGTATGAAGAAGTAACAAACATACACACATAGAGATATATAGAGATACACATTGTTAGGACTTTTACATCTGAAGTACGACTGCCCCAGATATTTTATTATGTGTTATATTTATGTTAATCGTGATTTGTGTGTCTGCTATCTAATGTATTTTAATAGTAAAATAAATTTAGTATTCTATCTAATATATAGAGTACTTTAGAACACGTAATATTTTTATAAACACTTTCGCCAATAACCCTAACATATTTTTGCATAATCTGTTGATCACTTTAATTCAATTACTGGTTTAGTTTACGCAATTATCAGATTAAATTCCTGTTTTTTTTTTTTGCATTGTTTTATAGACACATTCCAGTAAGACGCACGCAACGGTAATTACATTGACGTTTTGATGTCTTATTATCGTCCAAGTAAACATGAGGTGGACATAACTGTCTTTAGAACTTGTGATTTCTCTCATAAGTATGTTGGTGCATACATTACCTATATACAAGTGTCACATGGTAACTTATTCAAATGTGAACCGCTTAACTCTCATAATTTTACGTTAGAACGCTAAACTCTCAAAAAGTGGACTAATTCGGGTTGGAAGAAGAAAGAAAAGAAGATAATAAAATATTTATTTAGCAGCAGTCACCAGCATCACACATAATAAATTCATCATCATCATCATCATCATCATTTCAGCCGATAGACGTCCACTGCTAGACATAGGCCTCCCTCAAAAGTCAATCAATGAACGGTCCTGTGCGTCTCGCATCCATCGGATTCCCGCAACCTTCACCAAGTCATCGGTCCACCTTGTAGGGGGCCTTCCAACACTACGTCTTCCGATTCGCGGTCGCCACTCCAGAACCTTTTGGCCCCAACGGCCATATGTAGTGCGAGCAATGTGCCCTGCCCATTGCCACTTAAGTTTGGCGATTCTTCCTCGACAATCTTGGTTCTCCTGCGGATATCTTCATTTCTGATTCGATCACGCAAGGAAACTCCGAGCATAGCCTTTTCCTTTCCATTTTTTTCCATAATAAATTAAAATAAAATAAACAGTAAATAAATAAAAAAACAATAACATTGTGTCTGCATCACGGTTCACGGTTACACATCACATCGCCATCAGGACTCCAATAAATAAAAACTAAAGTAGAATACATACTTATTTATCAATTGAAGCTCGAGCATGAAAACTTAGTCATACAAAAAAATATTGTGGGCGTCGTGGAATATTACAAAAAAATTACAAAGAAGTTGGAATGTTTTGGGATCGATAGGAACTTAAAAATTAACTTATGTACATAGTTTTTATGTACTTAGTTAGGATGTAGTATAAATAGTTTAGTTAATATTTAAGTTTTATGATTTATATTGAATAAAATTTAAAAAAGATAAAAAACTTATGAATCAATTGCTTTACATACGTTTCCTATTAAAAGTTGAATTTAAGAAGTATGTACACTGGTATATCTTCGAAGTTAAGGTCTAAAGCAAATCTCACTAATACATACGTACAGCATAAAATATGACCGATACAAACACAAGAGAAACATTATTTTAAAGTCATTGAAATTATCCGCAATGGATGAAGGAGTTTTTAATGGCATCTTAGCGAAATCTAACTTTAATACATGAAGCAAAAGTTTTAAATTCATTTATAGATTTAAGAAAGTAGATTATAATTGTGATTAAAGTGTAGATAATAATAGTAGATGTGATGGGATTGTCATCATCGAATTAGTGTACGAAAATCCCTTCAACAAAAAAAATATATAAAAAAACTCACAAATATTTTTATGTACGTGTGTGTTGTATGTCTATGTTTATTAACCCTTCACGCTCAAACGGCTTAACGGATTTGAATGAAACCATATCCTAGAACAGCACATAGGATCATTTTCTACATTCACGCAAGCAAATCCGTTGGTAGAAACTAGTAAAATATAAATAGTGGACTTACTACGGAGTGGATTATAACTTGTCTAATACCAAAAAACAAAACATCAAGATTAGTCGATAAACAAAAAAGTTATAACCGAAATATATGTTATGAAATGGTGTTAACAGTAGACAGACACGCGGCTGCAGAAATCTCGAAAGATTTTCTACAGTTTATTTAAGAGTTCCATGGCTTACATCCGAAATACCTCAACAGCACATCACCAAATTTAAATCAGAACCATCAAAATTGGTTTACAACACAAACGAAAGTTTAAAAATTCCAGCCGATTTGAGAACCTCCTCCTTTCTTGAAGTCGGTTAAAAACGTTTTTCTAGAGCTTAAATCTTAGTCTTCAAACATAAGAAGCTCGTTACCGATAAAGTTGGTGGCTCGAGCTTTTCCGAGGATGCCCGAATATCCTCGAAGACTCCCGAGGATGAACGAAGATGCCCGAGCTTGATTTATTGTCAAGATAGCTGACGTTGCCGTCATAACTCACACGAGTCGAGCACTTGGCAAAAACTCGACGAGACGCTCCGATAAGTGAGCCATAATTGTTGTGACTTTAATATTATCGTGTAACTTCGTGTTAGCGTTAAAGAAATTAGATCTCGTTCGGAGTTTAGAGGAAAAATCTTGGCTAACCTTTGAGCTGTCTGGTGGAAAAATTGGAACAGTTTACTAGCTATGCGCATGTCAATATTCGTGTTCAAATGTTTTCAAGAAATCTTGACTATAAAAAAGTATTATGTAGCTAAGTATTATGTGTTATGAGGCTCATAGCATAGTTACTATAACTAGATAGTTATTTTCTGTGACAACATTGACTGACGCAATGCATTTTCAAGACTATGTTTACACATTTCCAAAAACAAAGGAATTCATTCTGTCCAAAGAAAAGCCACTAAAATACAAAACCGATCAATAACGATGATATCACCTAAAACAGAGAGATCAAACATGAAGTTGATATCATTTTAAACAATATATTATTCCAAAACCGTAAACAACACGACATATTCAATGCAGTCATTAATTCAGCAACAGCCTTCCATCACGACAGTACAATGATCGATTAAGCCATTACCGACCACAATACAATATCCACCTGTAGAACACACATACATACGTGCTATTGTTACTACATAAATTAATCAACAATCAAATGCAAATAAAAAGGTACAAACGACATTGCTGGGGTGTCGATTGAGTCCGCTCGAGGGTGCTAATCCCAGCCCGACAGGTAAGCTTCGCTAATTTATCATCCCTAAACAATAGGGTTGAGTACATACCCTCTATGTAACGAAATAGAGGGTACAATAAACAAAGAGTGAGTTATTACTCTATTACGCAAACGAGACTGTGTAACCTTATAGTGTTGCGTAAAAATTTTGATGTAGCTATAGTTTTTTTTTTTTTGGTGGGTAGTTATCAAATAATTTAAGGGAGTGTCAGACTTTTACTGACTAAAACCCGTGTTATTCCAGTAGCATTTTTAGTCTAAGAACCGTGGAGACTTGAATAATCTCGCAGTTCTGGCAAGCTTCGGGCCTAGTGAGCACCATCAATTATACTGACATCTCTACGGAGTTGTAAAGTTGTGAAAATCTTAGCAAAATATATGTAATTTTGTCCTGTATTTTTTGTTTGTGTGTTGTACAATAAAGAATACTAATAATAAATTTATTTATTTTACTTACAGCTTAAACAAACTAAAAATAAAAACAAACATAGACGACTGCAAGCCAATTACAAGTCTTCACGTACATATAGTGTGTAAATAAATGAATATTATGTTTAAGATACACTGAAAGATAAGCATAGCTTGAAACTTTGAAGATTTTTGAAGATACAGAGGAGCACTGTGAAATAAGTTCACCTTTAAGCCTTTTAATGCCTATTTATGAAAAACAAAATTCAAAGAAAATGAAGAGTTTCAGTTGGAGTTTTGAAAATTGTATCTATCATTATGTATTGTATGTGTTTAGAAAATATAAATAACTCAATGTCTGAGTAAAGTTAATTTACTTAGTAATTTTATTAAAGGAAACTAAGTGAAAAAGACAAAGAAATATTACGGATTTTTTCTAGTAAAATAAATATGTAGGTATGGGATTAGACCCACCGTCATTTTTATCATTTAGAAATTGCGTTCATGGCAAATTACAAAAGCAGTCTCATACTGTGACATTATGTAGCGTCTGTCCTATTAATTTGCTGATATTTGATCCGTTTTTTCTTCGGAAATAATTAAACAACATACATACCTGTCTCTATATATCTATATATATAAAAATGAACAGCTGTTCGTTAGTTTCGATAAAACTCGAGAACGGGAAGGACCAAGTATTTTAATAAAATTGGCGAGTTTTAAACTCTAATCAAAACTTCTTGGAATTCCAAAAGTATAGTTTCTTGAATTCAAATTATGAAATCGAAGTAAATACCTACGTACCTCAGACTTACTTCTGTCATACTTACTCGACGTGTCCCGTGAGTTACATAAATAATAGCATTGAATCGCATCTTCTAGAGTATCAAACAGTAAGGATAGTTCTACGGTGTTTTCTAGCAGTTTGACAGTTAGAGCTAGGAAAAAAGAAGATAGTTTAAAATTATTGCACTATAAAACCGATCACCGCGTCGCTACCGGCTACTGTTATTTCGGTATGAATCGGCCCTAAGAATCAGTGTCATACACACTTAGTCAATTAGTTTCAGTTGAAAACCAGTGTCAGGCACTAGTTACCTGGCATTCATGCTGAACTAAACCTATTTTGGTGCAGCCATGAAGCTCATAACATAGCATAGCATAGCATAGCATAATCAGCCTTTTAATGTTCCCACTACTGGGACCCAAGCCTCTTCTCTCTAGGAGAAGGAATGAGCCGTAATCCACCACTCGGGCTCAGTCCGTATTGGTGAATATCCCATGTCTTCGAATTTTTGGTTCTAGAACATGCCGGTTTCCTCACGATGTTTTCCTTCACCATTTTGAGAGCAGTAGTGATGAAATAAATTACACAAAGTAATGCGCCTGGCTGGGTTTGAACCCGCGACCTACAACTCGTAAGTCGGGGCCCTTACCATTCGGCCACCACTGTCACAAGCGACGCCCACAAGTGTATATTTTTTTATTTCCTATTACCTAATATGTATGTGTTTGTGCCTTATACTATGTGAAATAAATTATTTTTCCTTTCTTTCATACAATTAGCAACAGCCGAAAAAGAGCGGTCCTATAATACCTCCTTGCTTAAAAATGTTGCATGTTATCTTATTTTCCATTTTAAATTCAAACCTGCACACGAATCAGGTAAATGTGAAAATATCGAGTTCACGTTTCAATTAGGAGCTGCGTATGGCGAGTAATCTCTCTTTTCATAGCGGATTTTAGCTTATACGAGTACCCATCAACAAAGAGAGCTTTCATCATTTTCCAATATGTCTATATCGATGATACATTCATTATGTCAAAATATTAATCATGCTACATCAGTTTTAATTAATTTTTAATTCGAGACTGGTAAAATTGAGCAGAAATATATACAGACTAGCTTTGGCCTGCAACTTCGCCCGCGTGAAGAAAGAAAATATTGGCCTATGCTACTCAGTAAAGTAGCTTTCTATTGAAGAAAGAATTTTCAAATCAGTCCAGTAGTTTTTGAGTTAAGTCTTAACATACAAATAAACCACCAGCCACCAGTCAATATGCATTTAGGCGGAAGTTGCGGCTTTATTTACTACACAAATAGCGGAGTAGTCTCAAAAATCCTTTAATTTTTCCTTATATAAATATAAATATATATTTATATATATGTATGTTCATATTATATTCAATATTTATGTATGTTTATTTTTTATGTATATACATTTGAACCCTTGTTTTCCTATCAATCTTTTTTTTAGCACCTACCATGTTTTCTCTTCACCATCCTAGGTTGACTAGTAGAGAATGCCTAAGGCATTAAGTCCGCCTTTACTTCTTTGTGTTATGAAGTTTTAATAAATTAATTAATAAACAAACAAACAAAAATATCAAATCTTTCCTCTTTATAATATTAATTTAGATATCAAGATGAATGCGAATCATACTTACACACTTTGTACATAAATTAAGAAGCAACCAAGGAAGTGCTTAAATTAATATATTATTTCTGTTCCATTCATATTTAAAATTCATCACACGGACACGTCTTATCTTAATTTTAATTTGACTGAATAACATGTAACTCAACACTGCTTCACAAAATCATTACTGCATAACGGCTTTAAGTATTTTCTGCAAAATGTCTTGGCAAACTTGACATCACCATCTTGATTTCATTTCTTTTCATACCTACTCCCTATATTGGACTGATAGTCTGGACCAAAATATAAAGACTGGGTTCCATTACCCTACTCTCATACAGGAGATCTATTGAACAATGTATTCAAGCAGCAATGAACTACGCTTCTTTGAATCTGTGGAACCCTCTCCCAAATATTTCAAAACCGGTTCCAATGTCCAGGAACAAGAATTCGTGAGCATTTTGCGGTTTTTATTAAAAGTAATAAAAGTCGTGCAATAAAGTTGAAAATAATATGTAATGCTTCCTTTGCACGTACTGAATGCATTTTCGAACGTAACGCTTCTTGAGTTTCCATATGGGGTTTCTAACAAAAGTATCAAAACCTAAGAAATAGTTAGTAGTTTTGAAATATTTTTGCAACGAAACAAGCTAAACAAAAAATCAGCTTTGCAAAAAACTTTATAGACATGGTAAATTGACTGTATCAAGGCGTAATATATATGCGTAGATAATGCGTAAGGCATACGCATTATCTATCAGCCGATCTTAATGTGGTACAAAAGTACTTGGTAAACAATTTACAACACCTAATCTGACATTGTCTAAAATTTTATAAACCGCTTCTGCCTACCTCATTTGGTCCATAACAAAAAATGCTAAAAGGGGTTCCCAAAAGTGTACACTTCATTAAATATGAACAAATAAAATAATCGAATATGAATCCGTCTCGATACCTTCTGTTAATCGATTGTCAGACCAAACATGCGTTTGCCGCATCACTATTCAGGTGAATCGAGTCATGATAAAATCGCTCGGGATTCACTCACGTCACAATAACAAAGAAACCAATCGAATAACAAAAGAAAATAATAAGTGAAGCCTTAAAGCATTACTTATCGTTGCAAGGTCACTGATCAATAATAATATTAGTGGCAGGTTGTGAAATCCGACCTTCTCGTTACTTCCTATTTTTACTTGGACGCTTCTTCATATTATCAACTGTTTTCGTTATAAATGTAGGTATTTCATTATTACTGTTTTTTTTTTTAATTTAAATGAAATTCCTTTGCTCCTGAGCTAGTTATAAACTGTATTACAGGAGCCAGTGCATTCCTGACGACATGGATACAGTTTTGTCGACACATTTATGAAATTCTTTCTAAATGGATAGACAAGTAAATTTTAAATGTAAATAAAATCTTGAAAATATGCAATAATAAAATTAAGATTCAGTAATAAATAATATTTACTTATATCCCCCCCTAATTTCCTTTCTCATTTGTTATAAAGTTTTTCTTATTTCAAAATTGTTTCAGCATTTTACTTTAAAGCTAACACAATGCTTTGTTGCTGCTTTTAAATACACATGATACTCTTAAGGAAACATGGCAAGCCATTTGTCTTAGTTGACTTTTCTGCTTACGCAATAAGAATATGTACCTTTTTTAATCAAAATAATATATTAAAACTTTTTTGTAATAGTATTCTGAGACCACAAATAAAATAAATACGGTTTTTCGTATCTGTACTTTAATGCCTTTTTTCCCATAATACTAATTAAAAAAAAAATTAAAAAATATGATAGGTTGAAGTTGGGATCGCGGTCCTCGCCCAAAGAGCCCCAGGAACCAAAATATTTAACCTAAAAAATTTCGCTTTTCCAAATAATTGGAATCCTAAACACGACTCCCAGAAATCTGATTCTTATTATACTTTTATCGATTCCCCTCGACGTTACCTAAAGTATTCCTACCCGTTACTCCACCACACTCATGACATCTCATTAACTATGTTCCGTTGTCAGGAAGGTTTCCGTTTCAAACGGAAATAATTAGGAACAAGAAATGTGAAAAGATTTACGGTACATAGTCAGACTGTCATTGTATTATGTCATACAACTCGACGATGCATTATACATTCTTTTACAAATTGTAATTTTTCAGTGCTTTTAATTTTCCATGTGATGAAAGACGATTTCTCATAAAAAAGGATCAAGTGACGTGCAATTATACTTTACCTTACTGAATACGATGAAACCTGCCACCGCAGTTATGGATTATATTAGTTTCAATTACCTAGAACAAACAAAGAAGTGGTTAATTAAAAAAAATATTTGTTTATTTTTAGAACTCTCCAGTAATGTATTTAAATTGAAGGTCACCGTATCTCATTCAAGGTTTAAATGATAATAGTGTTTTAGTCATTGATGGCATATGAGTAAAAAAAATACCCGCAAAAAACTGATCAATTTTTTTAAAATATTAATATTTTTGCTAAGTGCCGGATTTCCGACCTCCACTACGACATAAAGAAAAACCGGTTGGCTGATACCAAACCTAATGAATACACACTTGTCGACTACAATATGAAAATATACAGGCAATGGGCATTTATTCTGTCAATAACAGACTCTCGATCTGAAGCTGTCATTGGCATTCATTTTCATCTAAACTAATATTTAAAAACTGGCCAAATGCGACTCGGACTCGCTCACGAAGGGTTCCGTACCGTCCGTAGCGAAAAAACGACAAAAAAATAAAAATCTCGTTTGTTGTATGGGAACTCAAATATTTATTTTATTCTGTTTTTAGTATTTGTTGTTATAGCAACAGGAATACATCATCTGCGAAAATTTCAACTGTCTATAATGGGCGGGGTTATGAGATATAGCCTGGTACCAGACAAACAGACGGAGGTACAGCGGAATCTTAGTAACAGGTTTTACCTTTTGGGTACGAAACCCTAAAAATGGAATAAATGTTTTTTCAGAAGACAAATACTGGCTGAGTTATGCTGCTTTTTTTCTCCAAAAAGCACGTTTCCTGCCTGTAGGTAGATAATGGAAACAAGGCCACCGGAAAACATAGTATTTTATTACAAGAGAGACAGCTGACACGTGATTCCAGAATTTATGAGACTAATCGTACCTTTATTTTTAGAGGAAGCGTTGGAAAAATCATCAACAAATATGGGTCTTTTGATAGACTTGTCTTGAGATGAGCTAACGGGAATATTACCATAAGTATTTTATTTGCCAAGTTTGGCAATCGTATTGATGGTTGTCATGTTTGAAGTGCCATTCCATTTTATGACAGCCTCTTGAAGAAAGGTACTACGGATTTTAATGATCGGGAGCCTCACAAATGTTGGTACAAATTATCAGACATTGAAAAGGTACTGCGAGGTGCTCGCGGCTAAGTGAAACCTAATATTCGTGGAAGAAAGTAACATAGAGGTGATAATACCTCTTTTAAATTCCAGTAGTCATAAACATGACGAGATTAAATATCGTGATTTAGGAAATTGAACTAAATGATCATATTGAAAAGTCTTTTTATGTTTTAGAGTTGCCTATTAAAACTATTAGATTGAAACAAAGCTCTTTAATTGAATAATTTTAGTATGGTACTCTAAAATAAAGAATAAGATTCTTCAAAATAATAAAATACATTTGAAGTATTTTATTTGTATTCAAAGGACAATAAATAATTTGGGATTTCATGAATTCCCCGATTTAATCGTATTATTTATCACTAGCTGACCCGGCGAATTTCATACCGCCTAACAGTCAATGAATGTAGTATATCTTTCGATATAGTCAACCGATTGCGATGAAACAAATCTTAAGTAATATGTTAAACATAATTTTTAATGTTTAAAAGTTATCTACATCGATTTCGTACATTTTACATGATGCGCGCAAAACTAAACACTTCTACAGATTTATTATATGTAATAGATTGAACCGGGATTTCAGTAGAGGTACTATTCTTAATTCTTAATTCTTTATTGTACACAAAAAACATACATAGTACACGGAGATAATACAGTTTATGTACAAAGGCGAGCTTAACTCAACAATGAGTTTTCTCCCAGCAAACCTTTGAGTGACAGAGAGAGACTATCAACTCTATATTACTTACTTCCACGAAAAAAACTTCCTTCCTATTTTCCGACCTCTGGTAATAACAGACGAAATGGTCGATACTCGTTTACTAAGTTTTTTTTTTTTTCAAACAAATTTTACCGAGGCTGGTCTGTTGATGGGTGAACATCTTAAAATACCGAGATTCCTCCGTATCTCGGAAAGCACGTTGAGCCCAACGGCTCAACGACGGATCAACATCCTTAATGTCATTAGTAGATTTTTGATAGCCTTTACATAAAGTGAAAAATATAGTCAGAGGCCAGAAAATCTAACGCCAGTATTGTCATGGGTATATTGTGTTACCCAGTTACTGGGTTATGAGGGTTAGATAGGCAGTCGTTCCATATAAAATACTGGTCTCCATCTGCATCAAGTTTGACTAGAAGGTCAGGCCACGCCATAGTTATGGCGGTAAGTCTACACTTCAAGACGCCAAGAACGTTACAGATGGCGAGACACTATCAGTAAGAATCGAATCCAGCGAGAATTTTAATGTAATGAGGATGAATGAATAGTAATGAAGAATACGCCTCGAGCAGAAGGAGGAAAGTCCCTATTTGAGGAGTGACTGGCAGCAGGGCCGATGACCACTAGGGCCGCGGGGATTTTCTGAAAAGGAAACTCGTGATCCTGAAACGCAAAGGGCAAATGAAGGATACAGGTGTGGTTTTAGTCAGTAAAACTGTGACACGCCGTCTCGCTCTACTCTAGAGCGAGAGAAGTCATTGGTTAATTTCTCACCTTAAAAAAAACAAAAAACTTCATTGGGCCTTTTGCTAGACAGATTTATTGAAAAATATCCGCACCATTTATAAGTCAAACTTTTAAGAGCATTACAGTAAAGAATAACAAAATAAATATTTATCTCATTAGTTATTTAAGAGATGAGTAGAAGCAGTAGAATGTTTCAACTGCTTGGTATTCTACGCAAGTTATGAATGTCAAACAGCGAAATAAATCCGAGCACATTACAACGAGCTTTGCTATGATTCTCGTAGGCGACTTGACTGTAAGACGACAAAAATATCCTCATACAAAACCATAAACATCTTCTATTGTTTCATTTATCGTCGTTTCGTGTCGGGCTGACTGCAGGTTGAGTAGCTGAATGATGAAAAACACAGCACAGAAAATTTGTTTCTACAGAACTTATAAATTCAGGAATTAATTCTAAAATCGCATTTTTTTCTGTGGATGTGGTCAAATAGCTCTGAGTCGAGTGAGAAGGAATGTCAAACTTTTATAGACTAAAACCCACATGTTTTCTTTCAGTTGCCCTTTGCGTTCCAGGAACACGGTCATTTCATCAGCGCGTGTAACAAAAAGGTTTCGCTATTTACATCGTCTTTATTATTATTTTTATGTATTAAATTAATCAGTCTATTGGCATCAACCGGACACAAGACCAGACAAATCGAAGCGAAATGAAAAGGGTATTTCTAAACCTACTCTTCTCTGATTGAGTGAAATTGAGAGCTGAACTTATGCGAATGAAGTCACAAGTAACAACCAGATTCATATAAGGATCTAATACGAATTCACGGAATCAACAAGGTCCTGGATAATTTTATGAATATGGAACAGTAAATTCAGTAGCCCGCGTTCTATTAGTTCCTACATAGTTTTGCCTTTTACTGATACTTGTATTAATAACGTGTAGAATTTATATGTTTCTGATTTAATGTTGGTGGTTTATTACACTCTGGACATAAAATCTACAAAAAATACATTCACAAACAAACGAAAAAGAATCCGCAAAAAAAATTTAAATGTACGAATGTTTTGACAATTTTTCACCGTTATCCCTTAATTTAACACCCGTGTTGATGGTCGTATAGTCACGACCCGTAAATCAAACACTCAGCAAGTGAAATTCAATACTTTTTAGGTTAAAGAGCATACCCCTTACTATGGTATGCAAATGCCGACAAGATTCCACTGTAAAAGAGAGACGGATATATACACGACAAATATTACTATCCCTGTTCACAACGGATTAATGATGGCAACAATGTCTATAGCATATTTCATAGTAGTGGCCGTGGGGGCAGAATATATCATTCAAACCGTTTTAACACTAAAATGATATATTGGATATCATATTACAATTCACATACCTAAAAATATACAGTTTTTGTAAATGCATGTCACTGTAGGTGTCGTTAATATTTTTTTATTGCCAATAGATCTAAGAATTCTAAACTGGTATATCATCTTACTAAAAAATTACTTTATTGACTTCTCTTGCGGTTTATAAATTCGTCATTTTTGTCAGCGTTCTACGGATATTGCAGTTCATTATAATTTTTAGTCTTTGAGATTTTAAATGTGTTGATAGAACTTTTAATCGAATGTCTTCTTTAAAGTTTATTTGTTTTGTAACTAGTGCGCTGTTAAATCATTGACACTTTAAAACTATATTATTATACTCATAAAAACCATCATTCTATCCTGGAAAATAAGAACATGAAGGTAAATGTGATGCGCCAAGAAAATGTCACAGTGACAATAATAAACAACCTCTTTATCGACTTGCAGAAGAGTCGAGTACAAAAAGTTGTCTGTAGAGGAACACTGAACTCCTTTAGTATAATGATTTATTACATTGAAAACGAAACCCTAATAAAATAAAAGCTGATACCGTAGCATACAAATTCTTAGAAAAACACTACACCAAATGAATCAAGAAATATACAATATTAAATAGACTTACAGACCCCAAGATACGAATCCAATCACATATTTGACGGGAGAATTGAAGAAATAAAACGTAAGCTCAAACAAGTGAGTGATAACGATCGATAAAATCTACAACGTCATGCGAATGTGAATAAAAACATTGTGTGAGTTATGCAGACTTGAAAAAGTACGAATAAGTGACAGGACGCTGACTAAACATAACATTATCTTAGGAACATACGTCATATTTACTACACATAAAATAACAAAAGAAGCAACTTATATAAAAGATATGAATAGAGCCTTCCATAATAAACTGTCTAGTCTCATATTGTATGATATTAAGTCTAATAAATAAGTCTCAAAAGTTGTGTCACAAGGTCACATGGACAATAGAAAAAACACGCTTCATAAAAATGGTAATGCCATACCAATATTAGCAACTTCTTATGTTATATTAAATCTTTTTTGAAAAGACTTCAAAGGCTAAGTAATCAGTAAAATGAAAGGTAAAGTTTTGCCCATATTTACGTAAGAACCATTCTCCCCTATAAAAATCTCATTGATACGAAACAAGTTTTTAACAATCAAAATATTATTGGAAGTTCTCAGCATAGAATAAGAAAAAGTAAAACTTACGTAAATAAAAGTGGTTTTTATACAACTTTTTTTTTATTGAGCCCTACAAAATATTTAATTGTATTGAATTGTAAATGAAAAAAATGAGCCTAGATTTAATCTTAATAAATTTGTTCCATCAGTCACAATCTTTTTTCTTTCAATAAATTGACTGGTAGAAGCACTTCTTAGCTCTAGGGCAATAATAATGCAGATATCGATGATCTGAGTACGGTTCGTTGAGAATGGTACCGCCATCATTACGCGGCATTGTGTTCCTACAAGGTCAAGCCTCTCAGAACTCCTGAACTTGAGCCTTATAGGAATATGAAACGTATGCAAAACAAATTTAGAAATGACCTGATGAGTAGATATGTATTGATTTGAAAAGTTCGTATTACAAATAACTTTGAAAAATTATTTGTTTCTTTTTAACGGCAAAATTGGCACATTTACAGTTTCTGATGAATGTACCACCGATCTCAAAAAACGTTTAAAAACTTAGAAATGACCTGATGAGTAGAAATGTATTGATTTGAAAAGTTCGTATTACAAATAACTTTGAAAAGTTATTTGTAATACTTTTTTAACGGCAAAATTTGCACATTTACAGTTTCTGATGAATGTACCACTGATCTCAAAAAACGTTTGGTTGAAGGACCTTATGCAACAACGAATTTGGAAGGTAATTTTTTTTGCATAATCACTTTTCACTGGAAACCAGTATAACAGTACATCAATGAGGAAGCAGGTACAATAAAATATCTCAATACAAATGCTAACACAAAGGACCTTGAACACGGTTCAGATATGCATGACCGTTCAAAATTTAATTCAGCGATAAAATTTGGTGCAGATGTTTCATACCGTCATACCCTGTATGAGCTTATAAAAACTGTATAGCATGCAGACAAGTGTCAAGAGGGGCATAACGTAGTATAACGCTGTGCCAACACCCACGTTAACGTTTAACCTACCTTGAAGTTTTGCCAATTCGGGAATTTTCAAATTGTTGGTTTTGGACAGACATATTTGCTAGCAGCATTTTATTGCAGAAACTTTATTCCGATTGTTGACTTAACTAGAATTTATAATTTCTATAAAAAATATTATATAAAGAGCAATGTTGGCCCAGTGATAACAACCCCACTTACGAATTGTGCGTCGTGCGCAGTTCTAACTAAAATAGAACCTTTACTGTGTGTAATTTAATAAATCAGCACTGCTCTTAAAACGGTAATAAAAAACGACGTGACGAAAAACTGCTTACCATCGGGTGGGATCGCAGTCAAGCACTGGTTTATATAAAGTGAAAAAAAAATCGATATGTCCTAGAACCAAAAATTAATCCGGTCGGGTTAAGTCCTAGAATAAAAAAAAACTGTACCGGAACCGCGTAATGGATAACAGCCTATTCCCTCTTCTAAATTGGAGGCCTAAGTTTCAGTAGTAGGAACATTACGAGACTGATTATATATAATATAATATTATAATAAAAGTATACCAAAAAACGTCGTCTACTTTCATACTGTGCGAGAATAAAGGGATATTCCGGAAGAAAATAAACGCTGGATGCGCAATGCAAGTTAAAATGAAATTAAATTCGGTGTTAACAATATGAAGTTTTTTGAACAAGTGAAATGTGATCAAAGCCGGACACATTACGAACTAATTATAGCCAATTAGACGCTCTGCAATGCTATGTTTATCATGCGTTTCGAAGATGATGAGTGCCTGTCTAGCAGTGGATTGTCGCAGGGTGATGATGACAATGACGCTCCAACACGTACTGTAAGTCCTCCTAATCTATTGTAAGTTTATAAAATCCAACAACAGTAGCAACATGAGAGACTTTTCAACATAGTTAATGCGAAAATGTCATCATGAGGTAGATAGGTACCGTTAGCCTTCTTTGTTGACAATAAAATGCTACTACACCATTTTTACGAAATCATACATTCTCTTCATGTGCATACAGTAAAGACATAATACCAGACTATAGGAGCGTCTCAAATCCTCAAGGGCATCTATTATCCTGTAGAAGCCCACGCAAAGGTTTTTGTCGTACAAGCACATAACGCCGATGACAATCTAGAATTCTTACGTGTCTAGAAATATCAAGAAAGTAGATAGGTACAATGGTAATCTTATCACGTCAGCATGGAGCGTTTTAATCTGGCATTTTGATCCTGGGACAAAGTAAATTGCTTTTGGGTCGATAATTACGACGGAGATTATATTCGTGTCATCGACAAAGACATTTACATAATCGATACACAAGTGGAATTTTAAGGGTATACAACAATCGGCTGCTTCCTTCTTTGGGTATTTTGCCATTGATTTCTTCTTCAATGTCAAGAACGTATCTGATGTTAAAGTTAAAAAAGTTTTGAGGTATAGATTGAAGAAGGTGTATCAATAAAATACCTTGAACTAATATTATTTAATATTAATAATAAAAATATTTTGGAATTGAGTTACGGAGGTTATCTCCGTAACTCAATTCCAATGCGGAAATTCTCTAAGTATTCCTGCTACTTGACTTTTTGTGGGTGACGACTAATAAATATTAAAATACAATAAATCAGCCTTATGGCCGTTATTTTTCCAGTTAGTCATTATTTCAATAGCAGAGAGATGTATTTAAAATCAATCTTATAAATTGTGCTATAAAACTAAATATAATTTTCCCAGTAAGAAAACTTTTCATTATTCCCACCGACCAGAGTTGTCAGTCTAACTTTGCGTCTGCCTTTCTTTTCCAAAACTTGAATGAAACCTCTTTCATTTTCTCGTATTACGTTCGCAGTTGTCTATTGTGTGAAAGTACGGTTTCATTTGGTTCTCTCTCTTCAGAATTCGTATGGTTTTCAATTCTTATACCTTATACTTTTTAATATGTCTCGGTCGATTGAGTAGTTTATTCAGATATCTTTCTCACGGTTTTCACATTTCAATTTGTCTAGGATAAAATATAGTTGTTATTAGCAGTTCCGTGTTTACGCCCCTGAGTAGGGTTCTCTATGATTAGAATAGACTTTTAAAATCTTAAATTAATAGTTTTAAAGCAAAGTTGATAAGGAACCCTATGATCAGGAAGTTAAAAATGTGTCAAATAGATTTGTAGGTCCTTCTTTTTTATTTAAATATCAGATTTGAATAGATCACCCTGATAACAAAGATTAGTTCCAGCAGGCACTGAGTTATTTCTTTTTTTAGGAGAGGCCTAGTTTTCCATGACTTGAAAATATTATGTTAATTTCGGTTATCAAGTAACCCACTGGTACTAATACTTGCAGATTCATGGTTGAAGGCATACGTAACGCTGGCCTACATTTTGTCTATGCAAATAAACAGGAAACCGTCAGGGCTGGAAGCGGTAAAGTAAACCGTTACAAAGTAAACCATGTTTTTACAGAACTAACAATACATGTGACAAGGGACGATAAGTAGGAGGCTCAAGTGACATTATCGTATGACAAAAAGTAAAATATGTATGTGTCTGCAAATCATGATGAAAGTTATTACAAGGTTTTAATTCGTCAAATGCAGTTCGGAAAGTCTAGACAATAGTACAATGTTAAAATACGACAAAAACTGAAGAAACCTTGACAACTAAATCATCGTCCGCTCAAAAAAAAAACATTTGCATAATCCCCATATCAATCTAGATGAAATAAAAACTGATTGATTCTAAGCCATGTTAGTACCGGTCGTTTAATCATCACTCCATTTAAAAATCGATTCGAAACGTTTGGCCCAGCCTAGACCAAAATTTATTGATTGAAAAACTACCTACGACATATCCAATAAAGAATTTAAAACTGCTTCATTAAATTACTTGAATGAAGTAGTACATAAATATTTAATACACTTTTCCCCCATAAATTTTGGTGTGCCAAAAGATCTGGGTTTTATTAATAACACCGTTATTTTCGAAAACCTGGGTAAAAAAAAACAAATTAATCACTTGACTAAACGAATATTAATTAATACATTCTAATCCTAATAGGCACAACAATTTGGCATGCTACCATGCTACTGTTAATGTTAAAACTCTCTCTATACCCACCAAATGTAGTAGGAACCTCGAAAGCAAACAAGAAATAATTTTAGTACTGCATTTTCAAAAACTTCAGTCTCATTAGCATATGTCAATTGCAATAAAAGTATGAACTTTTAACATAATCGAAGCGAGTTCATTGGCTCCATATGACCTTGGTTTGCAGAATGTTTCGAAAGGCCCATTTATTTGACCATTTGCTTTCCTTTTTTGTATCATTTTGATACTTTTCCTTTTACTTGTTTTATTTTCATTCTTTGCGATCATTCCTTTTGATTTTGAGGTTTTTTTTCGTAAAATGTTGTTAGTCGTCGCCCACAGAATTAATTACTTGATTGGTTTTTCCTTATATTTTAATGCGGATGTTATTTTTCTATTAACCTGAAATTTAATATAATATATAATATTCTAATTTAATATAATATTCACACAACTATCACACAACGCCGTCTAGTCCTAAGCTAAGCAGAGTTTGTGTTATGAGTACTTGACAACTGATAAACAGACTTAAATATTTCTCAATACATACATATTATAGATAAATTACACCCAGACACAGAACAAATGATCACACAAACATTTGTTCTTGGTAGGAATCGAACGTTTGACCTCCGGCCACTAACAACTAGACCAATTACAGGCAAGTCACAACAATTTATCTATACTTTTCATCAGAGTCATAATCTTAATTAATTTAGTATTTACGTAGGAACAAAATATTACCCTTTATTTGACACTATTCATTCCATAATCATATTTTGTTCAGATACGGATATTATCCAAGAAAAATATATTGTACCATATGAAGTAAAATAAATTAAGCTAAGAATAAATAGAATTTTTAAACTGCCAAGGAAAGGACACAATATTGTACATAATGTAAATGGAGTAGAAATGGATTCTATGTGTTACATACACATGTGTTACTTTTTTACGCTACAACGGCTGAACAGATTTGGATAAAACTTTACAGAAGTGAAGCTCATTATAACGAGAAGACGCTGGCGGGAGTTAGGATCATCGCAAATTGGATAATCATATTATATATTAATTCTAAATAATAATAAAAAACAACGAAAATGAGAAACTCCTCCTTTTTGGAAGACGATAAAAACAGTTACTTCCACTTGATGGCATTGCCCTTAGGGCAGGTCCAAGACTTTATAAATAAAATGGAGATTAATAATAATTCAAACATGACGAGATGACCTAATACAGGTCAAAGATCATGTGGGAAACGGATCGATATCACTTTCTTGGCAGACCCAAGTTAGAACTTTTAAAATCTTTCTAACATATTTCATACACAGGTTTAATGAACTTGCTTAGCAGTAGATTTACCCGATTGACAGTAACATGTCACAAATAATATGGGTGTTATCTAAAACCAATTAATCACAACGTGTAATCTCATCTTAACCCTGAATTTGTCGAGCTAAGGTAAACAGTCATCGTGAATCACCACCAGGGGTCACTAACACAAGAAACCAGTTACAAAAATGCCATAATTTTAAAACGTGAGGATGTTTTTTCGGTTGTTAGTCAAAAATATGGCACTATTCCTGGAAATCCCGCGGGCAGGTTTTAAAATTACGTGTTGAAGCAAAAAAATAGGTCATCGACTCAATGTTTCAAAAGAGATATCACTCACGCTGTCAGCCCTATGTTATATCAGCAGAAATATAGCGTTGAAACTCAAACGAGATGTTAAATATTATCCCGAGCTTAAAGTCGACCGTTGGGTTTAAATATGTGAATATTAAGCGATCCAATTTGTAATATTCAAGAAGGGTTAATAAGTGGGTTGTGACAGCTGTTAACGCAAAGAAATTTGATCGTCAGTGTTTATTAATAGCAGTAAAAAGCGAGTAACTTAAACTATACTTTTACCACACACTCAAATGAACATACATATACGCATATGTCAGATCACAGCTTTAAACAAACAACGCGGGAAGGTATTCATATTTTAGTTTAGTTCAGAATTGCGTACTATCTTAACTCAATTATAAGGGATAAATCAATACAGCCACCTAAGGCTCGCCGCAAACCGCAGACCTCACCTAACAAGACACAATTAAAAGAAATTATCACGGACGGCAAATATAAATCACGATGCGGTAATTCGGTCCCCATATTTTTGTTATCGGCGTAGGTTTGAACATATTGCAGCTTGTTCGTTTCGGAAACTTAATTACGAAATGATCCTCAGGGATTTACGAGGTGCCAGTTTCTGGTACGCCTTAATAATGTAACTTGGAATCGTAGATATTGGATTTATTGACTGAATTTTCTACTAGAATAAAATTGCACGGATATTTTTGCAGAGATGTACTAGTAATACAGTAGGTTTGGAAACCTTAACTAGTAATATAAGAACTATAGAATATGTTTTATAGAAACATGCAGTAGAATCAGAAACATTTTTTACTAAAGTGGCGAAGATCAAAATACAAACAGGACAACTACAGGAAAAACTAACTATATAGTTGTAGCTATCACAATTCAATTCGAAGCCTACACAATAGAATTCAAGGACAGAATCTACTAACACGTGCAAACATAAATTTACATAGGAACCGCCAATCCAGACAAACTTAAACACACTTGAAGTTGTCTCGATTCTAGAGCCTATTTGAATAATATACACATCGACATGGGAATCGACTTTTTCTTTACAAAAATTTAGATTGATAACGCTTCGCTATAACTAGGTCAAGAAGTAACGGTGAATGGATTTGAAGAGGTTTTTACGCTAGAAATAGGGTAATCGCAGCATGAGGTTAATGTTCATATTAGACGTAGTTATTTTTAGTAAAACACGGATATAAACAAACGTGTGTGCTACTAGAGTCGTTGTTTGTGAATGTACCAGCTCTAGATCATAATGATAAGGCATGTTTGAGTCAACTTAGAGAAACAGGTGAGTCAGTTTTTGTACCTTATGGGTTTCATTGGTTTTTGGGGCAGGTTTTGTAGCTTTTTTATCCTTAATAAAGTTACGTGCATAGCAGAAGTAAGGGATATGGTAACGGTAATTTTGTACCAATTAAAAACGTACAAATACGATATGCGAACACGAGACAAAGGTACAAAAGTATATTTAGAAGAAACACGTCAAACGGTGGGAACGACAAACGATAAATTTAAAGAAAACATTCTTCAGAAAGATATTCCTAATTGAATTTTGATTGGGTCGGCGACAAGCTCGCGAGAAGCCAAATTTACGAACTGTTGCTCATTTATCTAAGTGAATTCATCATTCACTTTGAGCGATATGCCTAATGAATGTTTTATAAACCATTGAAAAAAATGCAAAAAAAAAATAATTGTGGCACAAGGATTCTGACAAAATGATAAAATGTTTACTTAATATAAAATTGTTTTAACTTGCTCGGTGCAAGATTGAATGAATGAATCTATTAATTTCAGAAATGTCACATTTATTTTTTTCTATCTGTTTAGAGACCATCGTAAGAACTTTCTGATTTATTATTTTTCTTATTTGTAGGCACAAATTTAAAATAACTACTACATTATGTTAATACTTACTAAAGATATTCAATAAATAGCTTGTTTTATAGGTTAATTGCACCTAAAAAAACCCATTACTGCAAAACTTTCTTAAAAGACATTTTAAATTCCTAAAACAAGAGCTTAGATTTATTTATTTTCGAACGGCTCTGAAAGAACTGCTCTACAATATATCAAAACGTTTGCTGACACTTTTGTTAAGTTATCTCTGCCTGACCACAGACGTGGGCGCACTTTATTACGTACCGCTAAAGGAAAGGGATTGATTATTTATTGATTTGACGAAAAATTTACACTTTGCATTCCCAGCGTCCTGACATCATTACTAAAGAATTGGAATCAGTAAAGGAGCCTTGGGAGCTTGGGACTTACTTTTATTCTTATTAGCAAGAAAGGTCTGGGAAATGTCAAAAGCTTTTATATATTGTATTGGAGGGAAAGGACGAGAGGTAATTACAGGTATGATGAGAGTTTGCTTACAAATTGAAATACCCAATTTCATATTTATTAGATAGGTAACATAATTCAGTTGTGTATTATTTATGATTGTATTCCGATGTGATATGTTTTCATGTATCAATATTACTTTTTATATTAATAATAGGAGAGGGTAGGAAGAGAGCTAAAATAAGTTTTTTTTTTTTGGTATCTGTACAAAATTATATAATTACTAACTGACTCGAAAAACGTTGGTCTGCCATATAAATTATCAAGGGAAAAAATAGAGAGTGAGGGTAGAAGGGTAAACAATAGACTACTTTATTCTAAAACCATTCAAAAATACACAAAAAAAGACATATAGTTTCGGAAAAGTATCATAACAAACACTGTGACATAAGATTTTTACGTATTCGATGTATTGTCCAATAGTGTAGAAACCAATTTAATTACATTAATATAAACATCTTAACTATTAAATATTATAACTCAATAGGTATTTAAACAAACTGAAAATAATAATATGTACAAACGGGCAGAAAAAGAACTCATAGGGCATCAAAAAATTCGTCCACATTGATGTCAATGGGAAAAGTGCCCAGAACACTGGCAGCATTGCCACGCGGGATGGCAATGCTGATTCGTTGACCGAAAAAAAGCCCAGTCCTCTTTTCGCGGGAAGAGTCGACCAGCTGTTTGCTGATATCCCGAACAACTCGATGAGCTCTCGGATCCCATGGCCCTAGTCTTTCAACCCCAAACGGCTCAAATATATAACCTTCGATGAGGTTATTATTTATATATATTGCTTTTAGATGTATTGTTATTATAATACTTAATTACTTTTTGTTATTGCGGTTATCTGTGTCTAACTAGTCTAAAAGCTTCATTCTTGCGACCTTACTCAACACGAAATTCTTAAAAACCGCTACATCAATGCAACCTGGTGCTCGCAATAGAAACAGTAATCACAAAACACAAGTAACTAAGCAGTTATTAACATCAACAGCCTGACCTTTGCCAAGATTACGGTACTGTAAGGTAAAAACAAAGAAAATGTAATGGCAAGAAAGGATTTATTTGCTAAAAACGGGAGCCCTCTCGGGTGAAGTATTACGCATTGACTTCTAACACACTTGTATGTTATGCTGTTGTGTAAATACCTCGTTGTGCACAAACGTATGATCTCTTACCGTTATTTGATCGGCATAACTTCAAGTGCTTTTTGTGTGAGAGACTTCTTTATTATGAAACACTAATTCTTGTTTCATAAGATTTGAATTGATTTTAGTTTAGTCTTCGCCAAGTTTTGGGCCCCTACGGTTTTGCTGAGATCACCTTGAGACGCGCATAGAACACTACGCGCCGTCGACGACTTGGGTTTGGTCCGGACGGTTACTAGACGGTCGGACGGCGAGCTACCCATTACTCGCCGTCCGCAAGCCCGCGCCTAAGGTGACCGGAAATCGGGATTGGGATCCCCGCGGATCCTCATACTCCTTGCAATCTAAATGTATTAAAATAAAAACTCAAACAAAAAGCAATATAACAAAAGATTGCCAGCCATAATATGTCTTTAGAGGCAGAGATTTATGAAATTCAATCATGTTTTCGGGACCCCACGCACTTCCTAATAACCCTCATGCTTTATCATATTTTATGTTTGATAAATATACAATTGCGGTTATACTCGTATTAATAAAAGCCTTTGGAGATTCATATCTGCAAGGAGGGATCAGAATATTTTTTAGCTAAATAAACATACATACCACCCACGTAAAATGTTTCATCCTGAAAGTACCATACCATACGTATTATGTTCAGAATCGGCTACTGAATCAATTTCAACTATTTTTATAAATAAGAATAATTACCTATTTAGTTTTTTAACACTGTGTGGAACGCCACGGTGGAGCATACGGTAGATGTGTGCCCTCTTGGGCAGAGTACCGCCGTGTCCTCGTGGGAGCGATCGGCGGCAATGATTTAAGGGTCGAAGCCTATTGGGGCCATGGGTTCGCTTCTGAAACGAAAACCCCGCCCTGAAATGCAAGGTAACGAAGGAACAACGAGAGATGTCATAAGATGATTTCGCCATAAAAATAAAGGCCCTGTACACAGTACAACTATCTGTAGGCCAAATGTTTGTTCCGTGGGTTCCCCCACATTAAACCGGCGACACTGCTCCGACAGCGGCGGTGTCGGAGCTAGGCGTTGGAAAAGTGTGTCATCTTTGCGATTGGAACATTTGCATCTGAATCACTGAAGTGTTCCAAAACAGTGATATTATGTCTCATTTGGAACATTTGCAACATCGGCTCAAAAGATACAAACGGAAGATTTGAAACATCGACTCACAAGATACAAACGGAACATTTGGAACAACGGCTCAAAAGATACAAACGGAAGATTTGAAAAATCGACTCACAAGATACAAACGGAACATTTGGAACAACGGCTCAAAAGATACAAACGGATCATTTGAAACATCGGCTCCCAAGATACAAAAAGAACATTTGGAACAACGGCTCAAAAGATACAATCGGAAAGATTTGAAACATCGACTCACAAGATACAAACGGAAAATTTGGAACAACGGCTCAAAAGATACAGACACTGACTGTTATGAATCGTGATCTGTTACGTTGCGTCCTAAACACTAAAGTTTTGTTTAATTAAATTTTGATTTGAGAATAATTTAAAACACATTTTTAAATTCAGGTCATTAATTATATTTACACTATTTAAGTTATAATTTGAATTTACGAAAGACTGCAAGTCACCTAAAGTAAAGAGTGTTTCAATGTTCCAATTGTTCCAAATGATGCATTTACAACATTACTGATGTTCCAATCTTTTGGAACATTAAAATGTTTCGAAACAGAGAGTCGATTCAGTAAAGTGTTACACACAACTAGTCGAGGCTCCCGATCACTAAACCACTACGCCAACCGCTACGCTGATCTATCTAAGTAATGCTTGAACACAGTAATCCGTCATTTACCACCACTTCAACGAATTCAAACATCATAAACGTCAAGGACAATCAACGTCATATAGGTCATCCATGACGCACTGTACTTAAAAACAAAATAAAATTAAGTCAATTAAAAAAGGGGCATAATAAAATCATTTTACTGTCCAAGGAAACGTGAAGAAACCAGGTGTGTCATTGAAACCTTGAAGGTTGACTCACGGCATCCGGAGCTGGCTTTAAGTAGAGCATTTCATAAGAACTAAGAGCTCATTCAAAATTCCCAAGTTCATAACCGTCTACAAAGCTGCTAGTAAAAAATGACACATCGTAATTATTATTCTCCTCAATTATTAATAATATTTTATTTTACCTGTGGCATGGAAACATTTTCGCTTCAACACCTTTTCCTGTGTGAAAGATGACAGTTTATATAATACTAGCTGACCCGGCGAACTTCGTACCGCCTAATAGTAAGGATAACGCCATACTGGCATTACCAGAACAGCATAATTCATTTTATAATGACATTTTATTGGTGTTCTATTCGGTTTTTTTTCGTAAGCTTTGCCATTTTTTCTCACCGTCTAAACCTTCCCTGGACTATCACGAATATTTCAAGAACAAAATTAGCCAAATCAGTCCAGCCGTTCTCGACTTTTAGCGAGACTAAAGAACAGCTATTCATTTTTATATATTTAGATTTTTAAACAGACCCCATAAAAATGTACTCGAAATGATACACAAAAATTGTACCGCTGATCTAATCTGTGACTAAAACAAGGATCAATTATTATCATAATTGATCCGTACATGATTTAGATCTTTGCGATTCAAACCAAATTCGGTAAGTATGACATTAAACAACCGACAATCACACAAAAAATCTGGAAAATTTTAGCTCGAAGGAGGAAATGGTCAGTCAATATGACAGGTGTTTTTTTTCAAGATTGATTGAAAACGACCGATTAAGATGCGATAACTACGGGTGACTTCATTAATGATGAAACCCATACTAATAATTAAAAACTAAACTTGGGGAGGAAATCGGCATTAAAGAAACAAAAACAATAGCGACAGCAGTGATCTCACGCGCCGGGTCTTGGTACAAGCCATGGTCCGAAGGGTGGAGAAATGGCAGGCGGTGGCCTTCTTCTGCGAAGCAGTAATGCTAACAAAGGAGGCGGCCACACGCGCGAGGCAATGGCCCTCGCGCCCCAGCCACCGGAATTCCGATCGAAGGGTAGCTTGCAGTCCGACCGTCCTGCATCCGGTAACCGTCTGGACCGAGCCTAAGCCTTCGACGGCGCATAGTGTTCCACGTGCGCCTATGATACGAAAGAGAACCCCGGGGCCCTGGAACGAAGGCAAATAAGGAACAGGAGTAGGTTTCAGTCAGTAAAAGTCTGACACGCCCTCCTGCCCCGCCATTTCCCAATTTAAAAAAAAAGTACAAACTAGAAACATAGTTAATATGACTCATTCCACATAAAATAAAAAACTAGCCTACAATTGACAGTGGAAGTTCAATAATCTTCTAAATCACGATTTATTAGATCTGGTGGCGATTTGCATATAAATTTACGAGTATATAACTACGACGTTAATTCCTTGTATATGGAGATGTTATTTGCAGAACACTTAATAAAAACCATAGTTAGGGATGGGATTATAGGTTTATGATGCAGAATTTGCGTTATTTAATTTGTTTACCCTATGACTAACGCTGAGGGTTTGTTTATTATATAAATGGCACATATACTTCTAAACAAACTCGAGCGATTGCAGAATTTGTGCATCCGCTTTATTTTTGGCCTCCGCAAATACGATCATGTGTCGGAGTTTCGGAGCAGCGGCGTTTCTCGGCGTCGGCGAGATATCCACATTCTATCCCTTCTCTTTACTATCCTGCACAATCCCAATGCTCCTCAATACCTTCGTGAACGCTTTGAGTACCTTGTGCCAAGGGGTAAACCCTGTCGCACTATCAATTCTCTTCTCCTTCGTTCTCCGCGTCACACTTCTAGCCGCTATGATGATTCCTTTACTGTAACTGCAGTGCGTCTTTGGAACGCTCTCCCACATTCCCTTCGCGACAGCCCTTCTCTGGACGTCTTTAAGAGGAAAATTAAAGAGCACTTCCTTTCCCAATTGACAAAAAAAACAATTTCTCCAATCCGTAAAAACCGTTTTAAATTTAATAGTAGAGTAAACTGTCAAATAACAAAAAAAAAGATACTCAAACTCGAATGTGATATCACCGCTGCAGCAGGGCCGATGCCCGCTAGGGCCACGGGGAATTTCTGAAATGTAAACCTACTCGAACGCAATTGCCAAGTGTGGTTTTAATCATTGAACGTCTGACACATCTTTCTGCTTCACCCTAGAGTGAGAGAAGTCATTAGAATTATTTCCACCTTAAAAAAACCGCTATTAGGTTACGTAGGTAGAAGAGAGACAGCGAGATGCCCTCATTCTTCCTCATACATATATTTGATGTGCTAAATGCGCATGTTTGTGTGTTTTGTGTGTGCAGGTTGCCTGGAAGAGATCGAGGAATGCGATAAGGCCGACCATTGTATGTACGTATGTGTCTTAGTTTAGTGTCCTTTTGTATATGTATTGGTGTACAATAAAGAATATAATAAATAATAAATGCTGCTTTATTAAAGAACCAATATTGATGCTATTTTCAGTTTTTTTTAATTGTTGATAGGTTCACACTTGACCGCTAGGTCAACAACAACAATCCTAACCTATCAATATATCCTGATGGAAAGCGACGATGCGGTCGAAGTGTCATTTTTTGATCAATATAAAACATTGTAAACACAGGGAACCACCCATTTAATAAAACATAAATAGAGGTGGAGTTATATAGCACACCCACATGTCCCATTGGGGTGAGCCTATTGCCATCAAACGGGCATAAATTCAGATTGTCTACTGTTATTTATAAATTAAAAACCCCAACAATAGTTAGTCTGACCTAAGAATCTAACCCAGAATAACTAGACCAACGTGGCAGTTTTATCCAACTTGCTGTCTCCCACGGTTTCTCCCGCGTCTTTGGTTACTCCTCCGCTCCTTTTGGCCGTATCGTGATATTGTATCCTACAGCCTTCTTCGATAATTGGGCTATCCAAGAGATTAGCGCGTTAAAAAAAAACAAACACTTCAGCTTTATCATATTATAAGTATAGATTATGTTTTATCATGTTTTATATATACCAAAGGGACCCGCCGCCGGGATTCCGATCCCGATTTCCGGCCACCGTAGGCGCGAGCTTGCGGACGGCGAGCAATGGGTAGCCCGCCGTTCGACCGTCCGGTAACTGTCCGAACCGAGCCCAACTCGTCGACGGCGCGTATTGTTACACGCGCGCCTCAGGGAGATGTCAGCAAATCGTAGGGGCCCAGCAGAGTCGTCTACTGGGACTATGGGTAGTGTGAATCTAAACCGGGGCCCTGAGACGAAGGCAAGAACAGGAGCGGGTTTTTAGTCAGTAAAAGTCCGACACTATCTCCCGCTCCGCCCAAGAGCGCGATTTATCATTATATGATTTTCCAAACTAAAAAAAATATATATACCGTTGGAACCGAAAGGATCCGGACTGGCAACCGCGTACCGGAAGAAGAAGCGTTCGAAGGCCTCCTACAAGGTGGACCGATGACTTGGTAAGGGTGGCTTAAATACGAAGGATGCGAGACGCACAAGATATTTCATTGTGGCGACACTTGAGGAAGGTCTATGTCCAGCATAAGGAACAGAGAAGTTTTGAGAGCACTGTGTCGTCTAGACGTGAATAAAGCTAGTGGACCAGATGGTATACCAGCAATAGTTCTCAAGGCATGTGCGCCCGAGTTGTCTCCTGTATTGACGCGCTTGTATCGCCTCTCATTTAGGACTGGTATAGTGCCCAAGTCCTGGAAGCTTGCCAACGTGCAACCCGTGCCCAAAAAGGGCAGTCGTGCCGATCATGCCAACTATCGGCCGATTTCAATAACCTCCATACTCTGCAAGATTATGGAGCGTGTATTGAACTCGCGCCTCCTGGCATACCTGGAAGGTAACGATCTCCTCAGTGACCGACAATACGGGTTTCGCCAAAATCGGTCTACTGGGGACCTACTAGTGTATACCACTCACATGTGGGGCGAGGCCCTCGAGAAGAATGGAGAAGCTTGCTGAGAGGTTGGAGCTTGCCGGAGAAGGATTGCTGTCTCCTTAGACGTCTCGAAGGCCTTCGACAGGGTATGGCACGCCAGCCTTTTGAGTAAGCTTCCAGCGTACGGCATTTCCCCAGGCCTGATTAACTGGGTAAAAGACTTTCTGAGTGAACGGTCTCTCCGAGTTGTTGTCGATGGATGCTCATCAGAGCCCATGACGACTAATGCCGGAGTTCCTCAGGGGTCAGTTCTCTCTGCAACTCTTTTCCTGCTGCATATTAACGATCTGCTGATGCCCGGTATCTATGGGTATGCAGACGATAGCACAGTTGTAGAGAGGTACCTGCCAGGTCCTCGGGCCAGTAAGGAGCAAATTCGGTCCGAACGAGAGGCTATGGTAGAGCGTACGAATGTCTCACTTCAGGCAGTCTCCAAGTGGGGCGAAACCAATCTGGTAAGATTCAACGCCGCCAAAACACAAGCGTGTCTGTTCACCGCTAAGAGGAGCCCGTTCACCTTGGCTCCCGCTTTTCAGAATGTATCCCTGGAGTGCACCGACCGCCTTCAACTCTTAGGAGTTGAAATTTCCTCAGATCTCAATTTCGGGCGGTTCATTGCGTCCAAAGCCAAGGTAGCTGCTAGAAAACTAGGCGTTCTTGCAAAGGTCCAACGGTACTTCACACCGGGACAGCTTCTAATGTTATACAAAGCACAGGTCCGATCGTGTGTGGAGTACTGCAGTCACATATGGGCTGGTGCTGCAAAATGCCATCTAGCAGCTTTGGACTCAGTGGAAAGGCGTGCGAAGAGGCTAATTGGGGATCCAGATTTGGTTAAGTCCAATCTACAAAGCCTCGAGCACAGGTGCAGAGTAGCCAGCCTATCGGTGTTTTACAGGTTACATTTTGGAGAGTGTGCGCGGGAACTGCATGACTTGATTCCGCCATCTCCTTTCTACCATCGGACAAGCCGACGAACGGCGAGTATCCACCCTTACGTTGTTGAAACTTCAACGGTCCGGACTAAGCGTTTCGCTTCGTCGTTTATACCGCGTACATCGAAGGACTGGAACAATCTGCCTGCTGCGGTCTTTCCGTCCAACTATAATATAGGTGTCTTCAAGGCTAGAGTGAATAGGCTCTTAATAAACTAGTGCGCCTGACCATCAATGATTGCATCTCCGCTTACCATCAGGTGGGATCGCAGTCAAGCACTGGTTTATATCAATTAAAAAAAAAAAAAAAAAAAAAAAAAAAAAAAAAAAACAGTGGACGTCTTTCTGCTGAAAAGATGATGATGATGATGTTTTATCAAATAGACTAGAACAGCACTAGAATATACCAAAGCTGTCCCGAATAACAACACCACATGATAAAAAGAACCGCATCACCAATTACTTTATTGATTATTAAAATTACTTGCTTGATTATTTAAGACACATAAGTCATAACAAGACATTGTAATTACAACGGAACATAAATCACATTTGGTATTCTCAATTCCCAATTTGTTACACCCGCTTGTAAATTTCTTAAAGCGGGTCAAAGGCCTCATACAGGGAAGGAAAGCTTTATCGCCAAGCAGGAGTACTAAGTTCAATCGCTCCTGTAGACAGGTGCGGCGCGACAATAAGACAAAGATCCAACGACAGATTTATATAAAAAGTACCATAACAATGAAAAAGCGAAGTCATAATGTCGCGTCGCACTTGTCTGTAGGTGCCCTTACCAATTGGATAGTTGACTCATTTTTTTTTATTATTGGTATCATAAAGTAACGTTATCCAAAATCTTAAATTGAAAGAATTTTTCAAATCCGTTCATAATTCTTTATTGTACACAAAAACATACATAGTACACGGAGATAATACAGTTTATGTACAAAGGCAAGCTTAACTCAACAATGAGTTTTCTCCCAGCAAACCTTTCAATATTAAATACGTCAGAAACCTTTCAAATCTGGTGTAAGGAGCAATTGTCAAGTAACAGAATAAGGATGCACTCACTGAAACGTGACGTCACCACCATTAGGTTATATGTGAACAAAAGAGATAGCGAGATGTTCCCACCACTCCTCTACTCTCCACATACCATCTAGCAGCTTTGGACGCAGTGGAAAGGCGTGCGAAGAGGATAATTGGAGATCCAGATTTGGTTAAGACTAATCTACAAAGCCTCGAGCGCAGGCGCAGGGTAACGAGTCTATCGGTATTTTACAGGTTACATTTTGGAAAGTGTGCGCGGGAATTGCATGACTTGATTCCGCCATCTCCTTTCTCCTATCGGACAACCCGACGAACGGCGAGTATCTCCTTACGTTGTTGAAACCGGTCCGGACTAAACGTTTCGCTTCGTCGTTTATACCGCGTAAATCGAAGGACTGGAACAATTTGCCTGCTGCGGTCTTTCCGTCCATCTATAATTTAGGTGTCTTCAAGGCTAGAGTGAATAGGCTCTTAATAAACTAGTGCGCCTGACTATCAATGACTGCATCTCCGCTTACCAGGTGGGATCGCAGTCAAGCCCTGGTTTATTTCAATTGAAAAAAAAAAAACAGTATTTGTAATGTTGACTGCTGCTTCATTTAACAACCAATTACGATGCTCTTTTCAGAAAAACTAAAACCTGACTACGACAAAAAAACGACGCTGAAAAAGTATGTAACTAGATTTTCATACTTCGAAAAGAACAAAAAGAAAAGCCGCAGTCACACGTTATAAGTACCAACCGAAACACTTTAATACAGTGTGACTACGGAGGGAACAGATGAACATACTCATATACATACATAGCCTGTCAAAATCATAACCCTCCTTTGGCTTTGTTTTTCTGTTTTTTTTTTTTTCCGGTGGGAAAATCATCTTATGACATCCCCCGCTCTTGGGCGGAGCGGGAGGTAGTGTCAGACTTTTACTGACTAAAAACCCACTCCTGTTCCTTCGTTGCCTTTCGTACCAGGGCCGAGTCTTCCTTTCAGAATCAGACCCTTGGCCCCAGTAGGCTTCGACCCTGCTGGGCCCCTACAGTTGCTGACATCTCCTTGAGGCGCGCGTGGAACAATACGCGCCGTCGACGACTTGTGCTCGGTCCGGACGGTTACCGGACGGCGAGCCACCCATTACTCGCCGTCAGCAAGCCCGCGCCTACGGTGGCCGGTAATCGGGATCGGAGTCCCGGCGGCGGTTGGGGCGTGAGGGCCGCTGCCTCACGCGATCGGCCGCCTCCTTTGCTAGCATTACTGCTTCGCAGAAGGAGGCGACCGCCTGCCACTCCTCCTCGCTCCGGACCATGGCCTGTACCAAGGCCCGGCGCGAGAGATCGCCGCCGCCGATTGCCCCCACGAGGACACGGCGATGCTCTTCCCAAGCGGGGCACACCTCTACTGTGTGCTCCACCGTGTCCTCCGGGCTGTCTACGCAATGGTGACACCCGGGCGTTTCTTCCGCACGAATCCGGTGCAGGAACCTCCCGAACTTACCATGTCCGGTAAGGACCTGCGTCATGCGGAGAGTAAGGACGCCGTGTTGCCTTTCCAGCCAGTCCTCAAAGAGAGGACTTACCGCCATTATTATGGCGTGCCCAGCACTGGGTTGCGACCGTCGCCATCGCCATTCCAGCATGAGACCCCGCCGGAACTCTGCTCGCCATGCCGCGACTTGTCGTGGCAGTAGAGTTTCGCCCCGACGTTGCATCTCCACGCGCAGATCGTGCATGTGTGCAAGGCCTGTTGCTTCCAGATTCCATGGTGGCTGGCCAGCAAGGAGGCTCGCCGCTTCGCGGGAAACCGTGCGGTATCTCCGCACCATCCGTATGGCCATGACCCTCTGGCACGCTTTTAGCTGGGCCGCCGGTCGCTTTCTCAGTGACGGCGCCCAAACCGGCGCCCCATAAAGGGCCATGGACCGGACGATGCCTGCGTAGAGCCTCCGGCAGGAGGCGTCTGGACCTCCGAGGTTGGGCAAGAGCCGCTCCTTTGGCTTTGTTGGAGTCGGGTAAAAAGTATTTCTTTTTGTATTATTTGTTGTTTTGTATAAAATATTATACAAAAATAAATACAGAAAAATACACAATTTCAGATAACAGTCCAATTATTCTCAGAATGCTTTGATCTCACACATTCAATTAAAAACCTCTACGAATCAACTATAAAATTGACATTATGAACTTGGTGAGTTGTAAGATCTTCCAAACTTTAGACGATCACCACGAAAGAAATCCAAATCATGACACTGCAATGGAATTAACTCCTTTTCGCTTACAACAAAGAATATTAACAAAACCCACCAACATTGATGTATTAATTTGAGATATATGAACCCTTGTTTTAATGCCATGTTGATATAAGACCACTTAGAGTGAAGATAAAGACAAAATCAAATTATGTGTTTCATTACGAAGCATTAGTTGAACACCTTTGTGATTTTGGGCCGTGACTTATAATTTAAAACAGCTTTTAGGTAAAAACATATCGTAAAACGCTTAGATTTGAGAAACATAACTTGTGCTAAAAGGAAGAGAAGCATAACTTGTACGAAGGAAGTAGCGGGACGAATTAGACAGATTTCACCAGAACTGGTAAAGGGCAGCGTAAAGGGAACCAAAGCAAATGAAGGGAGGTCTTTGCCCCGGAGTAGGACAGAACAGGCTAACAAAAAAAAAACTTTTATTGGTGGGAATCTGATGTATGCGAGACGTACGGGACCGGTAATTGTGGTGACACTTAATGTAGGCCCATGTACAGCTGTGGACGTCTTTCGGCTGAAATGATGATGATTTGTAAGTTAATTCTTGTTGGTAATTTGTGCACGGAGTCCTCCAACGTGAAAATATTTAAGAAGAAGAGGTCCGCAAGAGAACTAAGTTCACCGGTATAGCAAATCATACTTTTTTTACTAACTTCATGGTGCAGTAGGTAGAACTGATGGCCGAAGGCCCAATGAGGTCGAAAAGTTTGAAGTGTTGATAGAATTTCTAAAGGCTTGGAGGAAGGCTGTAGGAATCCGCTGTATACCGAAAACCACAAAACTGATTGATGACACAAAGCTTGGGAAACTATATTCAGCAGTGGAAGACTTTCGGCTGTGATAATAATGTTATATGGACACTGTTAGAAAATATTTTTTATATCTAATAAAACCGATAGATTTTTCTTTAGGTGGCAAAATCATCTAATGACAAATCTCGCTCTTGGACGGAGCAGGAGATAGTGCCAGACGTTTGTTTACTGACTATAAACTCTTCTTTGCCTTCGTCCCAGAGACCCGGGTTTCATTTTCATACTACCCGTTATGAAAGTTCCTATTGGAGCCTGTCCCTCATGATATGTATAACCTGGAGGTCCGTTGAACAAATTCTATTGGATACATCTAGGTAAGTGTCCTCAATCATCGACCACAACATCGCTTACCAAGAAATAATTTTGGCTGGCTTTTACCTTGTGCAGAGGATAGGCCTTGCCATACAGCGGGGCAATCACGCCAGTTTTTGGGCACATTACCAGTCGACAGTGATGTGGAAGAGTTTTAGAGTTTTTTTTTAGTTAGTTTGAATTAATTTAGGGTTTTTTTAATGTGATTATATGTATTTAGTTGTTTTTGATATAATTATATAAGCAAGTGTCTGTAAATAATAAAACATAAATCTTTTGTTATCAGATTGAGTAATACTTATGAAAATTGTTTCAATTAAATATTTTTTTTATCTTAATAATAATTTGAGTTGTTAATTGGAAATGCCGACGTTTGCTACGCATATCATGGTTCGATGATTTATTTGAAAATAAACAATTATGTTTTCATGAACACGGAAATCCACAATGAGTTATTGGTCAAATAATATCGAAATAAATTATACTAAGTACCATAAAATTAATCGGCCAGTAGATTGTATTTGTTTGAATGGGTTTTAAAAACTGGAATCTACCAAAAAAGACATGTAATTGTTGGGAGCTTATTTTTTTATATAAAAAATTAAAAGTTTTGTCAAAGTCAAACATTTTTGGTCAAAATCACACTGTTCAGCCCACGCGTTGCACCTGAATGCCTAAAAAGCAGAGTTAAATGCTTTGGTATTTCCTCAAGCGGGTACAATTAACTTAATACATAATCTAATCATCATTATCTTAACTAATAATATAAAGAAGTCAAATTGTTTTATGTTTATTTGTCTTTGTTTACTGTTCGCAAAAGTATGTATAAATACTAACACACTTCTCTGTATTTTTTTTTTGTTACAGGTAATATAAAATCTACACTTTCTGGGTAAATGCAGGTTTTTTTCAGGGTGTTTTGTTTTTCAGGATATCTATAAATATAAAAGGAAAACACTGACATATCAACACACTGAAACTAATCAGAAACGTTTATTTCAAATAGACCAATTACAGGCACTTTTGAATTGTCAAAATGTCGGTCAGTCAAAAAAAAGGGAAGCTAACTTGCACTAGGAGAGTGAAATTTTCGCTAAAAGAAGATTTTCCAAAACTCGCGTCCTGAGGGGATGAAACAGCAGTCCAAAATTTGTATGGAAAAATCAACTTTCACGTGAGCGATGCCGCTAGCAGAAACTAGTTATCATATAACAACCCCCGCTTTGGGTGGTGCGAGATGAAATGTCAGACTTTTACTGACTAAGACGCACCCATGTTACTTCAGTTACCCATTAAGTTCCATGGTTACCGTAACTGTTCTAAACGATCCCGTAGCCCACAGACCCCGTATAAAATACATAGTTCCTTTGGAATATGTCACAGAGACAAACTTGCGGAAAATCACTAGTACCTATAAAATACATTTGATCGAGCAATTACACGCCTACTTCATCAAGATGCCTAATAAAGGCTTAGGACGTTGGGTCGACAAGAAATGCCTACGCTAAAATAAGTAATCTTGTTTTCATACAAAGATTTCAAATTCGAACCCCACTGAGCGCTCCACTGAATTTTCTTAATAAAATATTTTCCCTTACGACAGTAGATTTCTTATGAAAACAAGATTACATACATGTACCTTTATGGTTTACGTTTTAATGTGATGTTATGATCGAAAATTTGTTCCTTTTTTATATTTCGTGCTTGACTCGCCTTATGGTAGGCGATGATATGGTCAGCGAAAATTTTTTTTAAGTGGGATCCAATGACTTCTCCCGCTCTTTCGTGTCAGACTGACTTTTACTGACTAAAACCTACTCCTATGTTCCTTCTTTGCCTTGCATTCCAGGACCCCGGGTTTTCCTTTCAGAAGTGAACCCTGCTGGGCCCCTACGGTTTTGCTGGCATCTTTTTGAGGCGCGCGTCGTCGACGATCCGGGCTCAGTCCGAACGGTTACCGGACGGCCGGACGGTGAACTACCCTATGCTCGCCGTCCGCGAACCCACATCTACGGTGAAAATCTGGGTCGAGATCCCGGTGGCTGGGGCGTGAGGGCCAGACCTTCGCGCGAGAGGCCTCCTCCGCTAGCATTACTGCTTCGCAGAAGGAGGCAACCCTGTACCAGGGCCCTGAGCGAGCGGTCGTTGCCGCCGATCGCCCCCTCGAGGACACGGCGGTGCTCCACCCAAGCGGGGCACACCACTACCGCATGCTCTACCGTGTTCTCCGGGCGATCCACGCAATGGTGACAACCGGGTGTGGTCAACGATGGAGCTCGCTTGGTATCCTTTTGACTACTTATCAGGAAACAAAGACTCCGGCAGGAAACTCCACTCCTTAATTATACGCACAGTGAATGTAATGTGTTCCCAATACGTTTTGAGGGTATGCATGGTCTACCACGTATGTAGGTACCGGTGGTGAATCACCGTACATCCAGTGCCCTTTGCCAAAAAAACACAATTATGTTAATCTGATGTTATACGTATGTACATTTAGATGAGTTATTTATTCAATTTTTATTTTTCTCTTTTACTAATTTTCTATACGCTTTCACTGACTGAAATCGAAAAACTAAACAAGCATTCGTTTTTCCAACCATGTATTGCGTTCTAACTTCAATAAATGAGAATTATGCGTTTAAACATTTTCCGGTTAAAATATATTGTATTGTCATAAAGATCACAAATAGTTCACTTAAATGTAAGATTATAAATACATCATGCAGACATATTTATAATCATACAATACATCGTGACTTCGCTTATTATACATATATAAGAATGAATCTAAAGAAATTATATTATATTATATTAAGATCAAGTTTCTTGATACAACTTTAGTTAATTATTTTCGCCTCCCTAATATCTAGTACCACTTTTGTAAACGAAGGAGACTAGTCTCCAAAACACAGATCCTAGTATGGACCCTAGTCGGTAATATTTTGTGAAACATTTTTCTGAACAATAAATATAATTATTATCATTATAATTTACTTTATTCATTTAATACACATATAAATTATTTTTTTTAATATATTTTTTTATTAACAAAATCGAATTTGTTATTATTATTAAGTATTTTTAGATACATAAAATTTTAATTTTTTTAAAGCAATTTGTTCTTTTTAACTACATTAATCATATAATCTGGTCATTAAAAAAAAAACTTTATCTCACACTCCTGTATCGTGGCTGCGTTTTCAGATATGTAAACTCACATACACAAGACACCCAGAACCCCTATCTGTGAGCCATACAAATATTTGTTCTGTACGGCAATCGAACCCGCGACCGCAGCACAGCAGTCGCTCAAGCACTGCGCCAACTGTAACGTCAATTTATAACACCGCTTCCTCGTATAAAATATTTTTGTTCACATAATTGGTTCTGGGTGGTCTGAATTCTAGCTTGTTACATTCTAATTTTGTTTTTGGTACGTGGAAAATTTACATCAAAAATTGTAATGGGTTCTACGCATTCTATGACAGAACTGATTCTGTGAGCAAGACAAATGTGCGTAAGAAAACGAGAGAGGTTTTATCTCCAATTCATCCAGATTTATGAAACATTATGTTTACGAAGCAACCATTTGGGTTTATAATTGCGGCCGCGACACGCTATCCTGATCTGAGTAATGTTTATTACATGCTTTTAATCCTTTATTGCTAAAAAACTCATTTTAAAAGCTCTGAGACTAAACACAAGACAAGAATTATCTGAATAAATATTTGATAAGTTTTCCTTTTTATTGTTTTGTTTCCAAGAGAGCTTATTTGGTTTACAAGTTAGCATCTTCATTCAACGATTAAAATTTACTGTTTTTACTGTGTATGTGTATTTTTGGTACTAACAAACTCCGTGACTTTACCCACTTAAACACCACGCGACGGACTTCCTGACGCCCCAGCCTCAATCCCCAGGATCTCGACCCCGATTTCCAGCAACCGTAGGATCATGTATCGTCTGAAAAGGAACCACAGGGTCCTGGAAAGCAAGGCGGAGAAGGAACATAGGAGTGGATTTTAGTCAGTAAAAATCTGACAAGTCCTCTCGCTCCGCACTAGAGCAAGAGAAGTCATTGGGTGATTTCCCACCTAAAAAAACCGCCTTAACATTTTTTAATTTTTCTGTCACTAAAAGTAGTTTATATTCTTCTTAACATGCTGCTCTTATTAAAGTGCTGTAAATTATCAAAAACATTTCAGTAGTTTTGATGTAAATTTTACAAACAGACAGGTTTTCATTATGATCATTATTCATTTATCTTTGACATTGAATTTTTCTTTGACTTGAAAGATCTGGATTATTGACATTATTATTTTGACATTTATTACTTTGTTTCACAGCTGACATTATTGATCTTTTTTGTATAAATTATTGAATTTTTGTTTTCGACTTTTTTTTGACTAGAATGATTTTAAAATGGAATTTGGAATAAGTAATATTATTTTTATTATTGGATATTACGGTTTTTTTTTTTAAATTACTACTTTATTTAAATTTATTTATTTTTACATTGGAATTTGGATTATTATTTTGTGTCATTCTGTTGATCTTTTTATATATAATTGTTTTTGAATTTTTAGGACATGTAAAATTTATTTATACCTACTAAGTTATTATATTTACAATTTCTTATTTTATAATAATTATTAGCAATATTTTTGTTTATTAGGATTTTGTATAATGTTGCATGTTTTTTCTTCTTTACCATCCCTGCAATTGTTTGTTATTTATTTTTTATTGTTTTTTTTTTATATTATATTTTAAACACAATGTTTCATTGTTATGAATTATATGACTTATGACTTACGACAAACATTAGTAGGTACTCTACGGATATTTGTTTCACCGTTACAAAAGGTATTTATGAATCATATTTGTGTGTATCTCGGGACCCTTGTAAGGTGTGGCAAGTCTTTCGAAATACCCAAAACAGCCTACATAGTGCGCGGTTAGATCATTTACACGATTAAAATTTCCCCATTCGTTCCACCCTTTTTTTATCTTTAGCTAATATTTTGAAGGATTAACTAAACGCTACTTCTTTACCGAAGCTGACAAAGGTTGAAAGAGGATATAAGATCTTTTTAAGGTTGTACCTCAATCTGTACCACCGAAATATAGTGATCATGCAAGAAATAGATAATTTATACGTCATAGAGTGGTTTCCTCCGCCTATGGACATCTAATAACAGTAATACCAGCCCCCCTAGCAAAGTTACGATCGTTTAGTTTGCGTTGAACGCAGTCGAGTAGGCCACACCTCCAATTCCTTTGTTCTGACGTCATTTCAACGCTCAGTCACGTCGTCAGAACAAAGGAAAAGGAGGCGTGGCCTACTCGAGGCGTTCGACGCAAACGAAACGATCGTAACTTGGCTAGGGGGGCTGACGTATTACAGGAGCGAGGCCTACCGGTTTCGAACAGGACTCTCTTTACTTGTAGCAGATTACAGATTACACTGTAAGAGGGCCTATTTATCACTTTCATGTAATCACCAAGCAATGGCTATACAGCTGTATGGTCACTAAGCTACCCAAAAGATAAACACAAATAACATAGCATAGCATAATCGGCCTTATAATCTTCCCACTGCTGGGACTCAGGCCTCCTCTGTAGGAAAGGGAATGGGCCGTAATCCACCACGTGGGACCAACGCGAGTTGGTGAATGTCACATGTCTTCGAATTTTTGGTTCTAGGACATGCCGGTTTCCTCACGATGTTTTCCTTCACGGATTTAAGAGCAGTGGTGATGAAATAAATTATAAAAAGTAATGCGTCTGGCTGGATTTGAATCCACAACCTACAACTCGTAAGTCGGGGCAGTTACCATTCGACCACCACTGCTCTGTCCTATTAGGTACAAAGACGCAATCACAATAATAATATTACAAAGGTGAAAGTTCGTAAGTGTATTTGTATGTTTGTTACTTCTTCACACTCGAACGGCTGAACAGATTTGGATGAAATTTGGTACACAGGTTCAGAAATAGCACATAGGATACTTTTTACTTCGGGGGACTGCTCCCTTTAGACAATTTTGTACTTTCACGCAGGCAAAGCTGCGGGCAGGAGCTAATTATATATAAGCCAGTCAGCTAGATACTGTAATATCTCTTTGGCTTATATCTCACTAAAATAGGCCATTGTGACGTGACTTCCAGTTAGCGTAAGCGTTGTGTAAGTTGCGTTCCATGTGTGCCTCAAAGAGCTGTCAGTATAATTGAGGGTGTCGCTAAAACCGATTTTTTTAGAGCTGTGGGTTTGTTCAAAAGAATTACCGCTGTCTTGGAACGTAAAAGGCAACTAAAGGAACATGGGCGGGTTTTAGTCAGTAAAACTGACACTCCCTCTCGTTCCGCCAAGAATGGAAGGAGTTATTAGATGATTTCCCATCACACAAAAAACAAGGCCTTTATCGCACTAGGTGGCCAGTTCGCAGCCGAAACAATATATAGGTGCAGTTTATTTCAATTTACACCACGTGGGGTATCTTCCATACAGCTGTATACCTAAATTTTGTTGGTGACGTAACTGGTTGCGGGCGCGGCGGCGCCAGTAGGTAGTGTTCTAATGAAATATGGACCTTAGAGAAATTCGTAAAATACTTTGGTTCAACAGATGACATCTAGGTTCATAAAACTATACGTTTTTATTTAATGCGCCAGAACTTTCCTCAAACACATTTCTTTATTTTGTGAATTTGCGTTTTTGGGAATTCCGTATATCCTTGCCGGCTTGCATTCTGTGTGTATACGTCAACTAAATAAATTGGAATGTGTAATCAAGATTAACGTTGCAAAACTCTGGTTTTTGTAAAATTATTTTGTCTTAAGAAGAATAAAGGCGTGGCATAATGTTATATTAAAAATGATTGTTATTTTCCTTAAGACAAATCGCATTTAATTCAGATAATGTGCTGAAAAATTAAATATTTATTTATTTAAACTACTACTAAAAACTTCATGTACCTACAGTGGTGGTACATAGGCGGACTTAATGCAACAAAGCATTCTCTACCAGTCAACCATTTGGTTAAAAAAGACAACACTGTAGTAGGTGTGCACAAATATGTACAGTGACGAGCAATAAGATATATATTTACGACAATGGGTTCTAAATAACCTATTTAGGTTAGGTGAATTAAGGAGAGCATTGATGACTCAGTAGTATCAGCCCCGACTAACGAGTTGTAGGTCGCGGTTTCAAACCCAGCCAAGCGCATTACTTTGTGTAATTTATTTCTTCAACACTGCTCTGAAAACGGTGAAGGAAAACATCATGTGAGTACTATGTCCTAGGTAAATTATTGTAATGTATTTGTTAAATAGCAGAAGTTTAGATAGATTAAAAATGTGACAATGTATATATAGTTTTGGTCGTGACTGTACTAAATATCATAGTAACCATAATAATTGGTATTTTCAGAATCAGAATTAGATTCAAAACTGAAAAAGTCTACCTAAGTAACATTTCTCGCATTTTTCAGACTTGCCTTAATAATAACTCAAAGTAAGCTTCAGTAAAATATCACTAATTCAAAAGCTTGCAAATGACAAAGAAATTTCCACATTCATATGTCATAAAAATCAACATTGACTCACTATTACGCATGCTAATGTCAGATTTGCATACAGAATCCCTATAAATACAGGGAATTAAACGATACAAAATGTGCTTTTTGGGTTTTTCGAAAGATTTTGACATTTTCAAATTTCTTATACTTCAAGTCATATAAACATACGATTATGTATGACATTATATATGGGATGGGATCCTTTATATTCAGTACACGTATATTTTGCACTGAATCAAGTCAAAAATGCATAAATACGATGTAGATAAAGTACAGTCTGACGCAGAAGTCGGTAGCTTTTAAGAATCTAATTATTTACCTAAAGGGCCTATTACATTACTCGATATTCAGACAGTCTTAGTCGATGTCCCGTAGTCTAATAAGGGTTAGACCGGTCTTACTCGGAACTAAAAATAAGGCAGTCTAAATATCGTGTGCTGAATATCGCGTAGTGTAATAGGCCCTTAAATAATTGTTTTTGCGTGTGCACGTTTTGAGTTTTAAAGATGAAACAATTAGGTTGAACCTACACAGTTCCTTTTAAAACGTAATTTGACTTGTTAAAACAAAATACTTGTGTTGGTCTGCAACAAAAACCTTTTTTTAAGGCGAAGCACTAAAATTGATTTCAAAATTAACAGAACTATATTTTATTTTACTGTTTGAAAGTTTATTTATTAATAATTAACCCTTTCCTTAAAGCTTTAAACAGCATTGCAGTCATTTGTAAATTGAACATGTATCTAACTATTTCTTCATGACTTTACTTTTGACTATTCCCTTAAGGAAACGTATTAAAGACAATTTATCTACACTTCAGGTAAATAGATTTAGGTATCCCATTCTTAAACTAACATGCTTTTATTTTAATTCATATAAACTAGTGCTTGACTGCGACCCCACCTGATGATAAGCAGTGGTGCAGTCGTTATGGTAAAACGCACTAGTTTATTAAGAGCTTATTCACTCTAGTCTTGAAAATTTTTATTAAATTAAAAAATATTTTAATTTAATAAAAAATTTAATCATAATATTTTTTTCTGTGTAATGGATCCTACCCTCAAAGAAAATACCCTGTAATAAAAATCATTGTTGAGTTAAGCTCGCCTTCTTACAAAATTGTCGTATTACACATCACTATGTACCATATTAAATTTTTGTGTACAATTAAGAATTATGACGGCAAAATTTCATTTCAGTTTCATTGCTAATTTATTAGATATCCATGAACGATGAAAAAAAAACTTAACGCAAGACACAATACCAACATTGACACAATCAGTACAACCTTGAGTCCTACACAAAACCCAAGCAAAAGTTATTGACATAACTAAACAATAATGAATCATACAAGTGCAAGCCTTAAGAACCAATTAGAACTATTTACATCGCCCTGTTTCGGTCAAATGTTAAGTAAATAGGCAAATAAACGTAACTTACGCCCACTACTTGTTATGAATGAAGCACTTGCAAGCCCATTCAATCCTTTAGTTCATTAATAGATTTGAAATAGTACTGCGTTTTCTTCAAAATTTCTAACACTTTTGAAGTATTTTATGAACGGTGGGAAATCTTTCAAATTTTTATATCCTTGAACTTGCTATAAAGTTTTGTTTTGACTAGACAAGTCAAAAACTTAACAAAAAGAAATCAAACGATCCAACGAAAATGAAAATTAATCAAGAATTTCCTTCTTCATTCTCTTGGAATGTCAAAAATATCTCAATAAATCTCATTTTAACCTAAAATCACATTTTATTAATCATATGTGTGATCTAAGAGCGAGGTCATTGTGCGCAAACGCAGAGATGTACGAACACATGAGGACGCAGGATATTTCGCTATATAAAATGTTGGGCGACCCCTTGTGACCACAGTATCGAACGAGGATCGGAAGGACACAGACATGAAGCTGGTGAGTCCTTGGATTTTTAAGTTTCGTGCCAGTGCCTGTGAAAATAAATAAAATATTTTATAAAATTTAAATCAGTGAAAAAAAAATCGTAATCTATTTTTTTTCGGGATTGGTTTTTATTCTCATCTGTACGTTAAGGCTGTACTTGTGTTAAATATTTACAAAACAAATAGTTTTATAATTGTTAAATTAGTGCGTAAATAATTTATTTTTAAATTTATAACCAAACATAACCAATTTAATTTTGTAAATTATTCCAATTTCAATTTTTTTTAATACATCATAAATGATTTAAAGTTGAACTAATAGTAAAAATTTTTTCATTACGAATAAAATAAATAGCTTTTGAATGAGAGCCGTCTCTCGTTAATCACTCATTCAAAGAAAATGTTCTCTAAAAACTAAATCTTGTCACGATTTATCCTTATTTAGCGCAATTTATAACGTCTATTAATCTAATATTAAGACTCAAATTAATTAAAAGCAAAATATCGCAGAAATAAATCACGCATGACGTTATATCTCCGATTTGTAACAAAATAATGATAAATCTCACTTCTTAATTGGACTGTCAATACTTAATAGACCAATGCGAATGCATAACATGAATAAAAAATCGTTAATTAAAACTCATAACAACAAAAACATTATAATTAGTTCTTTATCACGGTCTGAAATCTAACTACACTACAAAAGCCAACCTACCTAAACGAGAACTCCAAAGATTTCACAAACATTAAAAAGTTGCTGATTTACATTTCTCTAAAAAAATTAAAACAAACCAATTTAAGAATTAAATTTATAATTCAAAGCTCCCACAAAGGGAGTACGCTCGCCTAGAATTAAAATATTCACTCCTGACTTAAATACCTCCAAGTTATACACATCAGAAAACTCTAACTCCGACAAACAATTCACACCTTAGCTATACGCACAATGAAGTATTCCCAAAATCTTTATCAACTGATACTAACCAAAACTATTTCTTCCACAGTTACTAATTTTCGCCGCCATTTTGGCCTTTTCATTGGCCGAAGAGGAGAAGAAACCAGAAGCTCTAGACGACTCGCAAGCAGAAGCTTCGGCAACCATCGAGCTTATGAAAGAAGGAGCGGATCTAACTGCTGCCGCGAGTTCATACACCTCATACGTACCACCGAGCCAAAGACCTCCACAATGGAACGCGCCCAACTACGTTCCACAGAACACTTGGCAGCCTCCTAAGCCTATTCAGCCAGTGCAAACAGGAGTGCCCGCTAACGTACAAGCCGATTACTATCCTCAACATCAATGGAGTTCTCCTGTGACTCACCCTCCTACCACCACCCCTACGGTACCGGTGATCAAGAATGAGCAGTACTTTGGTGACAATGGTTACTACAAATACGAGTAAGTTTCATATTCATAATATGTACCGGTGCTGTAATGTGTCGGTTTGGCATCCTTAATATGTTATGTGGGGCAACAATTAATGTGTTTGATAGGATACCAAATCTTTTGTTTAGTCCCATTTATACCGAAACTAAAAGTCTTGATAACCACCCTTATTCACTGTGAGCAAGCATGGTGATCAAAGTCAGTTAAGTGGGGAAATCTAGTTCTTTGCGAAATATCTTAGTGGTCGAAAAGAAAAAACAGTTCAATAACCTCTCAATTAGAGCCAAGTAGCCGATTAGTAGAAGTCTGAAAACTAGGTAAAGTTTAATTAAAACAATTCATTTTGTAAAGCATTATGTGTACATTTTGGTAAACAGAGCCTAAGATACTCAAGAAGTTTCACACTTTAATTCACGCATTTACGTAACTAAGTGTACAATTTGCAAATGCGATGGCTGTAATCTTGATAAAACACGAGTAAGGCAGCAGCTATATTAAAGCTTTACAAACTTACGTCTTCAGCCTACATTCACTTAACTACTAATTTACTTAGTCAAGTACATATTGAACGGGCCTGAGTAAATAATGGAATCAGTCTGTCATTCTATCTTTGAACACTGAATATAATAACATTTTTTTCAATCACCTCATAGATTCTCACGACCTTATACACTCAGTACTGTATCCGTAATTTATTGTGCAAACATACTCAAAAAGCACAAGCCCATTGTCCTTGACAATCAGAACTCGGCTCTAAATGCAAATGTTATGTAAAAAATATCTGTAGTGATGGCACAGTCCCTAACGGTCACACAACGGCTTATACAGGTTTCATAAAAATCCCAGGTCATCTTACCCATAACTGTTCGATCTTCAGACTTCAAAAAAGGTCTTTATTATGTGTAAAGTTTGGGACCCCATAATAACTGTTTCTCTCTACTGGTCATCATCGACCGGAAAAAATGCCCAAATATTTTTACACCTTTACCGTTTTCCCATTGAGCCGAATTTATTGATCCATAATTTTTATGATGTCTCTGTTGTATTGGAATTTAATTTAAATCTTCTATCCATAAACAGAATATCTTTCTAATACGAGAAATGTTGAATTAATGAGGAATAAATTAACGGTGCGACCTACTGATTTACTGATGTCGATACGGTAGCTCTATTGTTGACTAGACTGTAGATACACTCCTTATATGGCAATTTAGGTACTGGTTCAAACGGATGGTATAAGTAGGGTTGATAAAAAACCGCTAAGCACATCCCGCGATGATGCCAATCTTTATAGTGTGGCAGGCCTTGAAAAAAACTAGCACACGGAACATAAAGGCACATATCACATACATGAACTTCGTACGTATAGTACTTTTTAGGTACTTCCTGTATTCTCAGTCGGGAATCACCAAAGTTCTGATTATCATATTCGCTTTATCTGAGAATTGATGGTTTTTTATGAAGATATTTTTCCCGATTGAATACAAGAAAATTTATGTGATTTTTTCTGACAAACTCAAATAAGAAATCATACAGGACAAAAAAAAATATATATTTGGGATTCAAAGGGCACAGCCAAAGGAAAAATTTACTAGAAAATATGAAGTTATTAAAAAATCCACCAAAAGTGAGTGAGCTTACCGTTCCACATTCGTGTCAAACTGTGCCCTGACTAGGCATAATCCATATCTTTGAAACCCAAATAATGAATAAATCTCCCGCAGGTACAAAATTGCCGACGGCACATGGGTGGGAGAAGAAGGTTACTACACGGACCCCAAGCAGACTGAAGAGAGCTTGGTGAAGAAGGGCTGGTACTCTTACGTCGGTGCTGACAAAAAAACTTACACCGTCACCTACTGGGCTGACAAGACTGGCTACCATGCGTACGGTGACCATCTGCCTACTCCTCCCCCTGCTACTCAACCGTAAGTATTGTTGGAATTGGTAAAATTTTCAGATAGGTTGCACTTATTTTTTATAAAAAAAACCTTCATCAAAATTTTTAATTCTTGCATATATTATAGATATAATTTTGATCATATTATAAAGGAGACTGCAATCTGAAGATGACCCAATAGTATTCACATTCATACTACTGAATATAGGAATTAGTCTAATTATCTAACAAAAATTAAATAAAGAAACAAGTAAAATTGTTAAAGTAAATAAGAAGAAATATACAACTACTACCAATAGAAAAACAACGATATTAAAGCCAATATTTTTCAACGAATCGAAATCTTAGAATTACTATGAGAGCCGCGACCTCTTGATTTTATTGTTCCCCTACTTTCCTGAACTGGGAGGCGTGTTGTTGAGTGAATTATAGCCTCAAGTTGTTTGTCATAGCCGTAACAAATGGTGACAAATAACAACAACATAAAACTAACATAAGGTTTGGAAAATTCCTCACAAAAATGAAAGTGTTTTCTAACGTTTAGATGACCGTTATATTTTTTTTTTATTTCATTTATTAAAATAAGTAGGTATGACTCATTCAATTGTGTTAATTTTGCGACCTTACCAGTTTGCTACTGGAACCAGTTTAGTTTAAAAATGTATTCAGCATTCTAGGCCATAGAAATAAATTTAAAAATCACTGCTATGGAGCTAGTTTTCGTACCGTTACAGACTTAGTTTGTGATATTTTATATTTACAAACAAATTAGGAACTGGATATTTGAACCCGAATAAATTTAAAGAAAGTTACCTAGTGAATTGTTAGTTTATTCATAAACATGATATTGTAAAACAAAAAAAAACGATAGCTCTGCTTACAATACAATATTAATGCTTCAATGTATGGAAAAAAAACAAGGAGTCAGAGGAACGAAACAACAATGATCATACATTAAATATAAAGTCTTGTAACATTATGCACCGCTAAACAATCTTGATGATATGACATATCTCAATTACAAAGCAATGTACAACACGATATAAAGACAGCAGATATTTCAAACAACGAAATAAAAATGGCGAATATACAGTTAGAAGACCATGTAACGAATGACATGCCCCCAAATGGAGTAAGTTAAGAGCTTTAGCTGTCCGCCCGCTTGTCATATCAAATCTAGTATTAGCATATAACATAATAGATGGTGGGTCATAGAAGTTAAATAGCTGGTTTAAATGTGACATTAATCAACTTGGAAGAATTAATATACAAAGCCATATTGGTTAAATTTTTAAGAATAGAAGAGACAATAATATATCACATAATACAACATAAGTAAAACGATAGGGCCACCATTTGTATTTTTTTTTGTGTTAAGTTTTGGTTAAGGTTAATGCAATCCTTGCAGTATATATAAAAAAAATACGTAGAAGTTCTCGATCAAAATTCACTTTATTTTCTGTTGCCCGTAAACTCAGAGCGGTCGGTTTTATAGAAATTAGCTTACTCACACACAAATTGTGCATGTAAATCTACATACACATCCAAAGCTAACCTACCTTCCTCAAATAGAACCGCTATACCAGGTTTTAAACAAGAACTTGACCTTTTTAAAGCTAAAAAAACTATGCTTGCAGAAGCTAAAAGCCAATCTCATAATAAAGATGATTGGCAAAATGCAATAACTTACGATTTATAAGCGACACAAAATTGGAAAATACATTAGTATAACTGATGTAACGGTAAATAAAAATCACGCATGTGAATAACTATTGTAAGACAGATTTTTATGGAACTTTTATGTTATCTTAGCCATAAAAACGACATTTTCGCCGCTTTATATCTAAGGCGCTGGTGGATGACATAATCGTTCAACCTTAAGATGCCCGATTTGGGTTTTCCTGAGCAAAACTTTAGTTTAAAGTTTTTAGAGAGCAGCCTTAGAAAAAAATTAAGATAACTGTATGTGTTTTGTAATAAGATTTTTTGACTTAAATTTTTTTAAAGCAATATCAATCTCCAATTTTTAACTAATATGTTTCTGTTACAGTAATGCTGACAAGTTCAAGCCTCAACACGATGAGTACCCCACCCAGACTCCCGCGCCAGTCTTCTACCCAACTCAGACTCCTGCTCCAGTATACCAACCAACTTATACTCCTGAACCAATTTACTACCCAACTAAGGCACCCGTTGCACCTCCTGTATACGTGCCTCCCCAGTTGCCTACCTACAAGCCACCTCAGCAGCCTTCCTACCCTGCACAGCAGCCAGCCTACCCTCCTCAACAGCCATCCTACCCTCCTCAACAACAGTACTACCCCCCTCAGCAGAATTACTACCCGCAGCCACCAACCAACCATGTCTAGATATTCTTTGACTGAAATCATAAATAGGTAGCCTTAAAACCTGTGGTATATTCATAATGCAGACAACGACTATAGAGATTATTTATGTATTAAAAGTGACGATTGCTGTCTTCTGCACATTAAAACGTCTCGTGCTAAATATTTTAGCAAGTACTGTGATAAAAGATCTAAAGAACAAGTTTCTTGGGCTCATAGTCGTATTAAAATAATGCCATCATGAGACCAAATCTGTTGAGCAGTAACCGTAAAAAATAATGTCTCCAAAATGTTCGCTCGCTGTATTCTTGTATGGATATATCGCCTTACTCTAAAGATATCGATGAATTTTAATGTACAGAGACGCTTAGCTCTATAGGTATACGAATAATTATTACCTCTGAACGATTTTAGTGATGTAAATCGATTCGATCGATAGGAGTCAGTGATCTTAGTCACGATTATGAATTGTGAATTTGATCACTGATCGAGGTATGACAGGTTTTGTGATAGTATTGTACGTTCAAAGCCAGTGATATATGTGATGTATTGGTAATCAATAAATAAGATTTGTATATAATTTATTGTTTCATTCTGAATGTGATCCCAATGCTTGTTTAAACTTGCAAAACAAAGCAATCTGTACTTTTCAAGATTCACCTCACCTCTGTTACATTGTACAGTTCCCATATGAACAATGACATTAAAACAATTATAATACACTAACTTCTGCTAGCGGCTTCACCAGCGTGAATGTGGATCCAAAGTTAGAAGCCAAATAAAAAGTAACCCATGAACTTTCTTAGGGTTCAAATTCTTACTCCGTAATACATTTCATCAAGATCGGTTTAATAGTTTAACCATGAAAGCTTAATAAACAGACAGCGTTACGTTCATATAAGTTCGGATTTTATTTCAAATTAATAACAGTACACCTATAACCTTCCATGTTACGAAAAGAAACAAATAGGTACATTCACAAAATATCCCATCATGAAATAAAGACAACATTATCTTGGACAGTTATATAAGTTCCTAATGAGCAACATTGTATCAACAAATAAAAATAAAAGCAAGAACAGGACTAATTAAATTCCGAAAAAAAAAACTGAATAAAAACGAAAGAAAACAAATAAGCACTTCCGATACCCCGAAAATATTCATAAAACAAGCATCACATGACAATATTAACGAGACATAAAAAATAAATAACCCATTTTAAACATACAGAGCTGGTAATTTAACCGTGGTAGGTTTAAAACAAAATTCTTCAGAACCGGTTTTTTGGGCCATTGACTCGACATTGGCCATTACAGAACTTGCATCACTTTACGATATACGAATTTGGGATGACCACATAAAAACCTTCAATTTATCGTGCAATTTTCGAACGCTGCCTCTTCGTATCCGCCTCGGGGGTTTTTGATCCTTTTAATTAATTAAACTCCATGATTCATTTGGTTTTTTTTTCTTTCTTCTTTTAGAAACACTTCGTGTCCCGAATCAATCGTTTTTAATTCGCCGACGAAAGGGTAAAATACACAATGCATTTGTTCATCCATTGTTCAATCTGTTTTACACTTCACTATTTGCGTATGAGATAATATTTGATTATAGTTTCACAATTGAAAACATAACATTCATCAATATAATCAAAGAAACATTTCAGTTGCAAAGAAAATTTCATTCTTCATTCACGTTTTTATACGGCGACACACGACTTCTGAGGTAATTGACTCGAGCAAGTACTGTTATAAAAACGTTAAAGACACGGCTAACTGAACACACACCCCAATACTGCTTATGTAAATTATCCTTCGTTAACACTACCAATCATACGTCGTTCAATGGCGCTTTTACTTTGAAGCCTTAATTGCAAGCCGAGTCGATGCAGTATCGGATATCTGATAAAAACAACAACGAAGCAAAAAGCGTGAATCGAAGAAGAGAAACGTTGTCGAAACGATCTCTTTCACGAATGCCTGGACACATCTCGCGTGCGTATAAATATATGCGGAATTCATTTTCATTACCAGTCTATTTTACAAAAGTGCAATAGTGTGACGTGAAAATTGTTATCAAAAACATTCACAGCTTCAAGAACAATGAAGCTGGTAAGTGGAAAGTGTTTGTGTCGTTCAGTGAACATGGATTTTTTATTTGGATGGTTTCAAACTGTAAGTTTGTCCTTAAATTAATATTTAATATTATTTTTCAGATACCGCTAATAATTTTGACGCTAAGTTTAGCAGTGGATAATAAAGCTCATGAACATTTTACTTTTCCACCACAATTTCAATCTGGAATGTTTACATCAGAGAAAAACCCTTACTTGCCTCCTGAGGCTCATACACCTCTCCCATATTTCCAAATGAATATGAATAATATGAACAAATTACCATTTCCATATCTTCCACCGACGGCTACTAAAGCGCCCTTCAGGTATCCTTCACCCTTTCCTTTGATAATATCATCAACACAAAGCCCGCCCAAAAGCGAAGATGATGATGATGACGAAGATAACAAACCAACAACACCAGTTTCACAATTCTTACGTCAGAACATATTTAATCAATTTAATCATACTAAAAGAATGGCGAACCAATTTGCAGAAAGAAGAGAATTGAGACCAATTTCAAAGAGTTTTCAAAACGCTATAGATAGAATAGATACGAAAATGCAGTTCCAATTCAATACTAGCCCTGATCCTACGTCACAAAGTGCTGGTCTGCAAACAGTGACACCTCGCAGTATAAGTATAATGGACATTCAACGAGAACACAATATGGATCAGATGAAAGCAGCAAGTTTTCCTGGTGCTCAATATGTACCACAACCTGGTATTTACATATCTTCTACAACAGAAACCGCAATACCCATTCTGCGTTTATCAAACGAAATGGATTTAGATGGAAGCTTTAGTTACGAGTAAGTATGATACTTTTATTACTTTCACTATTCATTGTAAATAATTCTACTACATTACTAATCCCATATTATTTTAGGGCTTTGGGAGCAGATCAGACCCATTACGTGCAACATAGTCGCATGGAAAATGCTGGTACCGGAAAAGATGAACAAGTTGTAGAAGGATCATACTCTTATGTTGGAGATAACGGCAAGACATACACGGTCCACTATATCGCAGATGCGAATGGGTTTAGAGCGAGCGGTGATCATTTACCCGTGGCGCCGCCTGTTCCAGAAATTATTCAGAGGTAACATACACACACATACATAACACATTATTTTTTAAGTTAATGAATATAATACGGTGTAGGTTTTGCTTTTAAACAGTAATTCAACATTTTTATCAGAAAACCATTTATTTCTAGAGCGATTCAGTACAACTTGGCCGAAGAATCCAAAAAGCCACCGCATTTAAAATCGTGGTCTGGAGAACAGCAAGAAAATGAATTAAGCGAAAGCGAAAAACGTCATCATTTTGCTATCGCACCGCCGCGGCTCAGTAATTTATTTACAGGAAAAACTCCTGAATCATTCTCGCATAGTTTTTCACAGCAATCTAACAATCAAAATAATTTAGTAGCCGCAGCTAGTTCACAAAGTCCGGTTCAAGCTACCATAGACTTCACGGATCAAATGCAAACAAAACAAAACAGTGGAACTATTTCCCCACAAATAACTTTTCTGGCTTCACAGGGCGCACACGTTCCGTCTGTGAACCCTCCTCAACAACAACCAATAAATAGAATTTTCACAACTGAGAAATCCACGATGCCTCAGTTGGTAAATTATGAAGCAAATATGAAAGAGTCCGATCCAGAAAGTAATAAAGCATTGTGGAGGTGGCAGTATGGCATTAATGCGAATACAAATGCTAATCAAAATATGGAGAAAAATTCTATTTCAAGATCATTTGGTGCAGATGATATAGTAATAAACTTTAATGACATGAATTCAGAACAGTATACCAAAATGATAAAGGAACAAATGACTCCATCCACTGAGAAAGTAAATCTTGAAACGAAGTACCACGATGGATCCCCTTATTTGAGAGAAACTGATTACTATGTTGATTACAAACCAAATATCGATTACGATAAACCAAAGTCCGATATTCATGTTAATACTCGAAGTAATGATTACCAGGAATCGAATGAAAGGATTTCACCTGTAACTGATGCAACTGCCACCAATCAATTTTACACCGATAGTAACCAATACGACGCGAACAAAAAGTACTATCAAAATAACAATGTTAACATTAAACAACTACAGAACAAAGGTAGCCAAACGTCTCGACCAAAACTTATAACACAACAACAATTTATTCCTCAAAGTCAAACCGTAACTCAAAATTACAATTATGATGATGACAATTTTGAATCGAGAAGAACTAAAATATTAAACTCGGACGTATCTAAATTTAACGATTACCTAAACGTATTACCTTTAAGTTACGAAAAGTATCTTCAGTATAATGCTAAACCTGAAAAGGAAGAAACTAAAAACGAACCAAAAATAACTTTAACATCAGAAATCCCCACCACAGAAGAACCTACCACTAAACTGACAGACTTTTCTACCATGAACACCGTTAGCAGTACTAAATTTAAATTCTCTGATTTTATTGTGCCCGAAAATAAAGAAGATTTCAAACCACTCTTTACATTTGAGCCTGAGCCTGAACCAACTACTACAACAACAGAGGCAAGCATCGTAAATGCAATTGAGGAAAATATTTTCTTAAAAAATATATTTAGAAATAATAAAAATGAACAGGAAGTCCATAACAACATACGAGAAGACAATAACAAAATTCAGATTAGACAAATTAACACCAAAAGCGACAAGCATCCAAAATTCATCCAACACCAAACCAAACCTCATAATGAGAACAAAGCTACAAGGAAGAAACCGGTCGACATCGCTGACATACTCAATTACATATCAAGGAATCAATTTGAATCAAGCAGACTAAAATTGACACCCAAACCGACGCCTAATAACTTTAAACAAAAGAATGAATTGCGTTATCATACACCTGAACAGGTTGAAGATACCATAGAAGACAACCAGAACAGAAATCAGCGAACACTACAGCAACAAGAAGAACTACGTGGAGTTATCAAAAATTATAAAGTTTTACATCGAAACAATAACTTTGCAAATGTAGAGCAAGATGACTATGATGGATTGAGAAGAAATTTAAGTCCACCACACTTAAAATCTTTGCCTCCTCTAGGGCGAGCAGGCCCATCAATGAAAAGTTATCTGCCGCCAATTTACGTATAAACAACAAAATTCTGTGATTAATTTAGATGCTTTCGTAATTTTAAAGTTTATTTTCATTGTAAATAACCATTTCGTGCATTTATTAGGGATAGCATTTAAAATAAACGTTACATATAAATTTTATACAACTTTTATTTATTTATTTAAGGACAACCAACAAAGCATACACCATTATTCATGCTAAAGATTCAGTATTCTTACACTTTAGTTTATTTTACACTCAACCATCAACAACATATTTAACTAAACAAACAATTACTTTAAACATCATATTTCAGGAGATGATACTTCTCGTTTAAATTTTACAGACAAAGGATTTTTGTTTTCTTACCAAATCTCAAGAAAATCGACAACATTATATCACTTATTAGAAATTAATACAATAGTATGGCACAGAAAGCATAAGTAAAGATCGCGTGTGCATCTCAGATGCATCATCTCACCGTCCGTACTGAAAGCGTAACGAGAGAAAACTTTCCAAGAATTATTTGATGCATTATCGCCTAATCGACGTTAAGAATGAGGATAAATCTTTGAGTAAGACAATTAAAACTGACATTTACGTTGACATTATGCTTAACGCTGACGAGAATGATATTCTTTTTCACAATTTTCGTTAATTTGTGTACAATGATTTACTTAGACAGTGTGCACATGATGCACTCTTATCTTATTCTTTGGATTAGTAAACTTTACACTTAGCACGAATTTTAATCAAAATTAAAAATAAAGACTGTCATTAGATATTTGTTTTTCAAAACTACATACCTTCGAAACAAGGTTTAAGGGATGTTAAAGTTATCATGATTTTTTTCTTGTGAACGTAAATATATATTAACTAGCACTTTACCAGCTATTATTACAAAGCTGAAGAATCTGTTTGTTTGAATGAGCTAATCTCGGAGACTACTAGTTAGGACCGAAAAAATCTTTACTGTTAGCCCATTTATCGAGAAAGGCTATATCATCATCATCATCATTTCAGCCGAAAGACATCTACTGTCCAAAGCCCACAACATACACATACACCTCCCCCAAACACACCTACACACACACACACACATAGGCCTCCCCCAAATATCGCGCGACCATCACCAGGTCATCGGTCCACCTTGTGGGAAGCCTTCCAACGCTACGTCTTCAGGTACGTAGTCGCCATTCCAGAACCTTAGAAGGCTATATAACATAACACTACGATCAAAAGGAGCGGGGCCAAACAAGCAAGTGAAACCGTGGGAGACATCTAGTCATGAATAAAACTACATAAACTTCGTGGAAAGAACCGCCTTGTGCCAAACCATGTTAATCAGTGCATTTTAACAGTTTTTGATTGTGACTCTGTTTTGTTGCCAATGTCCGCCATTATTGTTTTCATACAGCAATAGTCTGTGTAAGGGCCAGTCTTGAGTCACACAGTGCAGTCTACAACGAGACATATCTTGCCATAGACACTATCTATGGCAAGTATTTAGACAATATTAGTCATAAGCTGCTGCCTCTTGACTAATGTTGTGTAAAGATAACTTTAATCTCTTCTCAATATTGTTAAACTTAAGAGACTTCCAAACTGACAAAAATACCTCACAAACATTCAAAAAACAACAAGAACCGGCTCTCTATTTCATCGGAGTTAAACTTATAACGGCTTCTGAGAAGAGACACTTATTATTGTGGGCAATACGTAATCACACTAATATTATAGGTGAAAGTTTGTTAGTATGTATATGTATGTATGTTTGTTACCCCTTGACGCTCAAACTGCTGAAGAGATTTGTATGTAATTCGGGACACTGGTAGGCCGTGTCCTGGAATAGCACATAGGATACTTTTATATCTCGGGAGTATCTTTCATTGGGATAATGTTTTTGCTTATAAAAAGGTTAAGCCACTGGCTGAAGCTAGTATTAACATAATGTTAAATTCCATTTCATTCTACATTATGTCTACGTAAATTTCAGTGGATTTCAAGTAAAATATAATATAGGTATAGGTTTTAGCAGAATTACGAAGAAAAATAATGTACAATACGTCCTTTGGGCTCGCCTACAATACAATAAAATTCTACTAATGTAACTTTTTGGGTATGTAGATTCCCATTAGGATATGCCAAGAAAAAACGATGAAGCATTCAAATGCGGTTACGGTATTGGCAGATACTTTACAAAAAATGACAGGAAAATAAGGTAAACTTTTTTGATATAACGTGCCATAGACATCAGAGGACTTTTAAGATTCTCTTATAAATTCTTTACTAGCTGACCCGGCGAACCGCGTACCGCCTAATTGTAAGGATAACACCATCTACTGGCATTACCAGAACATAATAATTCATTTTATAATGACATTTTAATTAGAGATGGTGTTGTAATTTCATTTTTTCAATTTTTTCTCACCGTTTAAACCTTCCCTAAACTATCTCGAATATTTCAAGACCAAAATTAGCCAAACCGGTCTCGCCGTTTATAAGTTTCAGCGAGACTAACGAACGGCTATTCATTTATATATATATATAGATAGATTGTACACATAACTTTTACAATTAATAAAAAATAGGACAACTGATTTACACAGGTGAGCTTAAGTCACAATTGGTTTTTCTTACAGCAAAGCAAATCTCTTCAAATTGTTTATGTATATCTAAAAAAAAACATAAAAATGGACAGTCGGGACCTTGAAAGTCAGACTAGACTGTCAAGGTCCCGACTGTCCATTTTACTAGACTCTTATAGCGATCCATTTGACAACTGAACTGTTAAAGGGATGGAGCTATATAGGATGTATAGCTTTATGCCTCTTTCTCGCTCGCAAGTTTAACATCTTGAGACGTTATGTTAAGGCCCCAGGGATAAACAGTGACTATATGTAAAATACTGGTATTAAGTTGCTTCTGTACAGACTGGAAGCCAACCACACACAGTCCGGACCGAGCCCAAGTCGTCGACGGCGCGTACTGTTCTACTAGCGCCTCAGTGAGATGTCAGCAACTGTAGGGGCCCAGCATGGTCGAAGCCAAGTTAGGGCCAAGGGTCTAATTCTGAAAGGAAGACTCGGCCCCGGTACGAAAGGCAACGGAGGAACAGGAGTGGGTTTTTAGTCAGTAAAAGTCTGACACTATCTCCCGCCGCGCCCAAGAGCGGGGGATGTCATAAGATAATTTTCCCACCGAAAAAAACACTGTCAGTAAAAGTCTATGCAAATAACGAAAAGGTAAGTCAATTTTATTTCTTTAGAGGTTCTTCCATTAATCACGTGATGTTTTAGTAACATTTCAACGTCCGTTCAGTCTAGCTATATCACTAGGGGGGATGGGAGCCCCCTCCCGTCCCCCCTATGATGGATATACCTAGATTAACCTTACCTAAAATTACGAATATTTTTTAGCCTTATGTGATTAATGGACGATCCCTTAAGAGACAAGGGATAAAAAAAAAATTATCGCTATTTTTATTGTGACTAAACAACAAATTTACCATTTGCAGATTTATTCCTATACCTGTGCTATAAGACTGCTTTATGCCAAATTTCGGGATTCTGGATCAACAGGAAGTACCCTATGAATTTTGATTCCCTTGATAGTGTCGAAATATACGTTTTTTGCGACATAAACGGCCGTATCTTTTTTTTTCGTTAACTTAGAAGTTTGATTTTTTCACTACTTCAAGGGGTCGCAGACCTGAGTATATAGTTTTAATTTCAATTCTATACTTCCATGCGTACCCGAGATAAAGGGTCTTGACAGACAAACGAATGAACAACAAAGAGATCCTAAATGGGTTCCGGTTTTTCCTTTTGAGGTACGAAACCCTAAAAAAGAAAGATGACGTTATATTCTGGACCATTATTTATAAAAAAAAAAACAATATGTAATGCTTGATGTAGTTGTTAGTAGTCTGTATTGTGTGGCAGAAACGTATTAGAAACTCTATTAAGTTGTCTTTCAAACCCATTCTGTTTCATTGTTAGTGAAAGCTTTGAGGGAGCAAAATATACTAGAGCAATACAATTTGTGTGTCTAGCTAAGTTTGTGGAGCGTTATTAATTTATCGAGGCAACTTTGATAGGTAGTTATAAGGCTTAGACTACCCCTTTTTTATTTTATGTTCTAACAGTCCATCCAAAGGCTAAAGGATGTATTGCTGTAAACGATAAGACCGCCATCTTCTTATAGATTTTAGTTTGCATGCAAGTTATGTTAATATTTTGGTGTACAATAAAATTTATTTCGTTCTTCTATTCTACAGTTCTAAAAATTATCTATAGGTATAAAAAGAGATACTGACTGACATATCAATGCAGAGCTGAAACTACTAGGTCTGGAAACGTGAAATTTTGCAGTAGGCGACCTTTGAGAAGTGGGTTTTTGAAAATTCAACTATTAAGGGGGTGAGAAGAAGGATTTTCGTTTGTATACAAAAAAAAATTTTCTTGGGCTCATACACAAACTTAACATGAATAGTAACCAAAATATAGAAAAAATGTACCTATCCAAAATTAATTTCCCCAATAAAACAATTTTGGGGGTATTAAAGGTTTTATGAGACAATTATATTCTTCGGGTTAATGAAACTTGGTACAATTTCTAAACATAATTAATAATAAAGACGGTCATTGTTAGTTTTTCAAAAGTGCTCTCAAAATCCACAATGAACGGTCCTGTGGGTCTCGCATCCATGGGATTCCTGCAACCTTTACCAGGTCATCGGTCCAGACACACTTGGGGGAGGCCTATATCTAAAAGACGTCTTTCAGCTGAAATGAAGATGATGATGATGACGACCCTCAAAATCCAGTTAACGGGTGTTAAAGTTTTTATAAAAAAAACATTCTTGCGAACGAACTCGCTGGCAAATTGTTAGTTAAAAATAAAAATGTTTGTTTGAATAGTTGATAATGTGGTCACGTAATGACGAGCATAGCTCATAATATAATATATAATATAATAGCTCATTATTTAAACATCAAAAGTTTAGTTTTAAGTGGGAAAATCATCTAATGACAAATCTCGCTCTTGGGCGGAGCGAGAGATAGTGTCAGACTTTTACTGACTAAAAACCCACTCCTATTCCTTCGTTGTCTTCGTCCTAGGTTCCCGAATTTCTTTTTCACACTACCCATGGCCCAGTAGGCTTCGATCCTGCTGGGCCCCTACTATTTGCTGACATCTCCCTGAGGCGCGCGTGAAACAATACGCGCCGTCGACGACTGGGGCTCGGTCCGGACGGTTACCGGACGGTCGGACGGCGGGCTACCGATTGCTCGCCGTCCACAAGCCCGCGCTTACGGTGGCCGTAGATCGGGATCGGAATCCCGGCGGCGGTTGGAGCGTGAGGACCGTTGCGTCACGCGATCGGCCGCCTCCTTTACTAGCATTACTGCTTTGCAGAAGGAGGCGACCGCCTGCCACCCCTCCTCGCTCTGGACCATGGCCTGTACCAAGGCCCGGCGCGAGAGATCACCGCCGCCGATCGCCCCCACGAGGACACGGCATTGCTCTGCCCAAGCGGAACACACCTCTACCGTGTGCTCCACCGTGTGCTCCACCGTGTCCTCCGGCCTCTAATATATTATTTTCATTCTGTATCATCCCATTTGGATTTTAGGCAACATGTCTTTCTCTCTCTCTCTTATATCAAAGAGTACTAGCAAGATAGAAAAAAATATTTTTGACATCGATATTCGTAATAAAAAATATTATTTTCTAATATTAGCCTTGGTTTAAAAAAAACAGAAAAGGAATTATTTTCACAGTAAATCAAATAAGACATGATTATGTCACAATTCTCCTTGCAAACACAATAGAATCCTAATCAAAATGCAAAATTAATCATAACAATTGCGTACATAAAACAGATGCGCAAGGTTGAATAAAGAAAAAGAAACAAAAGCCCGTCCCTAATTCACCGAAGACTTGGAATCCGCAAACGAGCGAAACTTCTTATTGTGATTCAAATTACGCAGCTTTGCTTTTATTTCAAACTTAATTAAACAAAAATCTGCCTCCTCATTAAACATTCGACTGAATGTAAAACCCTGGAACTTCACGTCATTTTATTTTTTGAAAAGGTAATTTTGTTCAAAAGCGTACTCTATTTTCTGAACCATATCGCATGTTTTCAAATATCAAGTAAATTTTTGGGAATATGTATTGTAGATGTATATGTCGTGTCACCATTTCCTGACATGGCCGGTCACATCACGAAGTGATCAATTCTAAGATCTAGCCACGACATATATATAATTTTCGCTGCATCACAAGGTAGAGTTTGACCTTTTGATTTACCTGAAATCATTATCTGATGTTGTCTTAATTATTTTCAATGAGCTTGTAGTTTATTGCTTGTTTCAGATCAAGATACAAGACAAACGAGCTGAAATTAATTACACATACTACTACTTAATGTAAAACATTCAGAGTTTTCAATTAGAATACTTAATTCTGTAGGTAAATATCTCCTTTAAATGACCCTAATAAAAGTATACATTGAACCTAACTTTATGATCTGTATGAATAAATAAAAAGTAAAATAAAATAAAAACACGCATGGTTTAGTACCAAGCGTGTGTTTATTTTATTTTACTTTTATAAATATAGGTAAAATGAAATACCACTCACTGATTAATCACGAAATCTCAGAAACTATAACACCTACAAATTTAAAATTTGGCTGGTTGGTTCCTTATAGGATCCGCTAAATTCTTAGCGGATGTTACTCCAAAAATGTACTCCCCCAGGAATAAATTATAGCCTAACTAATAAGTATGTAGTATTCTGATGAACCATATAAGCGATATTACTCTAAAAATTATAGAGACGAATGTTTGTATGTAGGTATGTATATACATCCTTCACTCTCAAACGGCTGAACGGATTTAACTGAAACTTAGCACACAAGTAGACCATGTCCTGAAGTAGGACTTTTTATTCAAGAAGTATATTCCCATCGAGAGCAGTGGTGGCCGAGTGGTAACGGCCCCGACTTACGAGTTGCAGGTCGCGGGTTCAAACCCAACCAGGCGTATTACTTTGTGTAATTTATTTTATCACCACTGCTCTCAAAACGGTGAAGGAAAAGATCGTGAGGAAACCGGCACGTCCTAGAACCTAAAATTCGAAGACATGTGACATCCACCAACCCGCACTGGGCCCGCGTGGTGGATTACGGCCCATACCCTCTCCTAGAGAGGAGGCCTGAGTCCCAACAGTGGGAACATTATAAGGCCGACAATGCTATGCTATATTCCCATGGGATAATATTCGACTCTCATTCCAAAACTGCATAGACATACAGACAGACTTGAACACAGCCCCCTTCTTCAGATAAAACCTAATATCTACAGTGGCAACCCCACTTAATAATATTATTGCATCAACTGCATCTGCACAAATGAACACGTCAGGTGGCGTTATTTTAAGCCCTTCTCTGCCGCATTTTCAATTAGCAGCACGAAAACCTCTAAGGATTACTAAGCCATCATCGAATATGAGTGCTAAATATATGTATTATGGCTTATTAATTTAGACGGCGGAGGCAAGGAAATAAAGAACTACTGAAAGGCGTAATGGATTTGGAGTTCGGTTTAAAACCATTTTAAGCTGATACTTCAATCCTCATCAAGGTCTTAAACATAGAGTGCGGGATTGTTGGAATATAAAGAGCATGACGGAACACAAGTGGATTTTATTTGGTAAAATTCTGATACTCCCTCTCTCTTCCAAAGTGGTAGAAGTGCATGTATGTGTGTGTTTCTTTTTGTGAAATAAAGTGTTTTATGTGCTACCAAAAGTCATGGGATAGACCATGTGACATATTAAAATTTTAACAATCGTTTTTATTGGTAGATTGTGAGTGTAAAGTTCTGTTTTTAGAATTTCTCTTTTGTATTTAAAATCTATGCCCCACACTAGGAATAATGACTCCTACTTCGTGGCATCATGTAAACTCATATACACAAGACGACCTAGAACAGTTAACTATAGGCCATACATATATTTGTTCCGTGCCGGAATCGTAGCCCATGACATACAGCGCTGCTCTCCTAGCCAAGTTACAATCGTTTCGTTTCTGACGTCATCTCAACGCTCAGTCACGTGGTCAGAACAAAGGAATCGGAGGCATGGCCTACTCGAGGCGTTCAACGCAAACGAAACGATCATAACTTGGCTAGGGCGGCTGCTCAGCTCAACCACTGCGCCAAACGTGCTATACATATACAGTTCAGATATTGCCTTCTACTGCCATCTTACACTGTTTGTATACTACTACAACCTAAAACAATGATATTGAACCTGCTCCTCGGCTATAAAAAAAATTATAGAGCGGAGAAACAGTGATGTAGTCCTTAAATCAAAACCTAATTCACTCAAACAGACTGAATTGAGAACTTTATTCATATGCAGTAACAGCGCAACGAAGTACGAGGAAGTCTTAGGGTATATCAGAATGGAGACCAACTGTGCTCTGAGGGTCGAAAGGTGGGAATCGTGCCACGACATCAACTTCAATTCGTTTGTGGTACGAGTTCCAAACTACCATCTACAGACCTTCTTGGGAGAAGACTTTTGGACAAAAAGTGTTGTATATTGACGTTTTCGAGAACGGTACGTGACACCACGTAGCGCAATTATAGTTTATTATTTAACTACCACATTAATTATTTTGTAAGATATTATGTATTTAATATAAGGGCCTTAGTTTTCTGATAAATAAGAAATAATAATAATATATCATACAAATAAAGGTTGTAGACTCGGTATATGCCCATACGGTATATTGTATAAATAAAGGTTGGAAAACAGTGCAGACACACAACCGGCACACAATACGCGCGTCTGATTGCGCCGCGCCAGACTACGCAAATTACATCGTATATTGTAGCAAACCTCGTTTGTATGATACCGTCTTCTCCTAATCATGGACTGTAAGATCTTGCAGACGGAAAACACCCTGAAACTATACTCCTTTTATCTAGTTTTAGGGCTAAAATTTTGTGATAACACATCTTTGTACATATAAAAAAAGAAACTGACTGACTGACTGACAAATCAACGCACAGCTGAAACTACTAGGACTAGGAGCGTGAAATTTTACACTAAGTTTCCTTTTATGATATTTTTTTTTGTAGGTGGGAAAATCATCCAATGACGTCCCCCGCTCTTGGGTGTGTCAGACTTTTACTTACTAAAAACCCACTCCTGTTCCTTTTTAGTCATTTTTCCAGGGCTCCGGGTATCTCTTTCGTATCACCCATGGCCCCAGTAGGCTTCGACCCTGCTAGGCCCCTACGATTTGCTGATATCTGCTTGAGGCGTGCGTGGAACAGTACGCGCCGTCGATAACTTGGGCTTTGTCCGGACGGTTACCAGATGATCGGACGGTGAAATTCAAATTCCTTTTATGACATAGGCTAGCACTAAGAGTGCATTTTTCAAAATTCATCCCCTAAAGGGATGAAACGGGGTTCAAAGTTTGTATGGAAAAACCTTTTATGAGGGCTAAACCGATGGCAGAAGCTAGTAAGGTTATATTAGCACCTAACTATTCGTACTATGATAATAAATTAACGTATAACAGTAATATTTTTTTTCGGTTTGAAATCATCAAATGATTCTCCCGCTTAGGATGGAGCGATAAAGTGAGTTTGAAATAGTTACCGTGGCCCTGAAACGCAAAAGACAACTGAAGGAACACAGGTGGGATTTAGTTAGTAAAAGTCTGACACGCCTTCTTACTCCACCCAGGGAAAGAGAAGCTCTTTGATGGCATACAAAAAAAAGAATCTCTAAAAACAAAACAAACCGCCACAAAACTAACTAGCATACCATAAACAAAATTTTATCAAACCTACATCGATACAAACAGAATTCGAACCGCATTGAAAAGGACATCAAAGTAGTTACACAAATAGATACAAGAACATACGGAAAATATGTAAATTTTAATGCTGAAGTACGTGAGATCAAAGTGGGAGGTTCAGAAGCCGACTGATTTTCGCTCAACATCGCTATTGCCTCGTGTTTTCCCTTTTTCTTTGGATTGTAAAAGCCCCCTTCATTTCCACTGCTTTTAAAGTTGTGTTGTGGTAGCTAGGTACATTTCCGCATTTTAGCGGTTGATGTAAGATTTTTTTCGTTTACTTTTCAGTATTTTACAAATCAAGGGGAACGTTTTTAAACAATATTACGCGAAATTACATTACAGCGACGTATTTCAATCCGGCGCTCCTTCTTGTAGTACAGTGTGTTATACTATATGGCTGTGACATTCTCGTCGTACGTTTGTAAGAAATCACTAATAAAAATATATGGCAACTTTAACGCGAAATGTATGTTCAAAAACGTTCACATTACAGCGACATTTTTCAATCCAGCGCTCCTACTATATAATACGCCGTATTACAACGGCGTATTATATAATATGGCTGCGACAGTAATGCAAATCTTTAATTACGTAGCGCTTTGTTATCACCGGACCCCAGAGTTACTTTAACAAATAATATTACTTTAGAATGTTTTAAACTGTGCTCACGAAGCGTTACCATTCACTATTCCAATAATGAGTTTACTCAACACCCAAAAACATACAAACTGACATATTAAAACGTATTGTAATAACACTTATCCCAACTTTAAGTTCTCATAAAATCGTATCTACGTATACAAACGGAAAGCACATAATAGTTTCAGGGATCATTATCTGTTATAACAAGAATCTATTCCCGTTTATTGACTGTTAATCATTAAACCCATTAGGGGTTCCGAAGAGCAACGATCAAACTTTGCCTATAACGGTTATGGCCAACGTTGGCAACAAAGGTTATGTAATGTGGTTTTGTCGTGTCCGGGGATATTTTCAGAAGTTGACGCCATAATTTTGCCCTTTTCAACACTTTCGACAAAGTTCCGATGAACAAACCTCGGAAATGTTACAGAATTTTCGCCGTTTTCAGTAAAGTAATTACAAAAGTGAAAATTATACAAGCTCTAGACTTGAGTTTAATATAAATGTAAGCACTTTAGTACTTAGTTTACAGTAATTAATCTTTTCTCTCATGTAAAGATGAAAGTTTGAACAATGTGTTTATTGTAGTCTCAGCATAAATTTTGAACGTAATTTAAAACTTAAAATTTTTAAAGGTCAGCACTTACTCGAACCTAGTATAATCATAATCAGCATTTCAGCCGAAAGACGTCCACTGCTGGACATAAGCCTCCCCCTAGTGTCGCCACGACGACTGGTCTGGTACGTTTCACATCAATCGGATTCTCCCTACCCTTACCAGGTCATTGGTGCACCCTGTGGGAGGCCTGCCAACGCTGCGTCTACTGTTCGCCAATTCAGGCCCTTTCGGCCCCAGCGACCATCTGTTCTGCGAGCAATGTGCCCTGCCCACTGCCACTTAAATTTGGCGATTCTTCGGGCTATATGTCAATAACACTGGTTCTCCTGCGGACATCGTCAATTCTGATTCGGTCATGACACAAACAGTATAAATACACTATTTTATGACAACAATTAGTTTTAGATAGAACGCAAGTGAAGGTACATACCGATTAAGTAGGTACATAACAATTAGCAAAACAGAGCTGTAGATACAAGAGGAAAATAATGAATAATAAGAAGACCAAGAAGAACACGGCGAGACGCCACATAAAGCATAGTCGGCCTTATAATGGTCCCACTGTTAGGACTCAGGCCTCCTCTCTAGGAGAGGGTATGGGCCGTAAGCCACCACGCGGGCCCAGTACGTGTTGGTGGAGGTCACATGTCTTCGAATTTTTGGTTCTAGGACATGCCGGTTTCCTCACGATGTTTTCCTTCACCGTTTTGAAAGCAGTGGTGATGAAATAAATTAAACAAAGTAATACGCCTAGCTGGGTTTGCACCCGCGACCTACAACTCGTAAGTCGGGGATGCCTTATATATTAAGTAGAAAATCATCATATAACTCCTGACGCTCTGAGTGGAGCGAGACGGGGTGCCTGACTTTTACTAAATCCAACTTTTTTTAAGGTGGGAAGTCATCTAACGTGTATCAGACTTTAACTGACTAAATCACACCTACATTCCTTCATTTACCCTTTTCGTTCTAGGATCATCCATCTGTGTTTTTTTGTGCGTTTCAGGACCAAAGTAACTCTTTCAAAAAATTCCGGAGCCCTAGATGGCGAGGCGTCTTAGATGGCTTCCTCGAGAATTGGCGAAGTAAACCGCAACACCGAGTAAAACATATTAATTTACCACACACAAACATGAACTAAACACGGTTTGAATTGACGTTTGTATGCCTAAAAAGGCCTGTGATTCAAGAGATAACTGTCACAAATACCATTCAAGTAAGATGACAAACTATTATACCATTCAATTGCATTTGATTGGCTCACAAACAACACCGGCAGGGACGGTCATGCTCAAGTTCAAGAGATTATTGACGACTTCTTTATAAGAGCATCATTTATACTCCAGTATTATATCAGCTAACCCTTTGAAGAATTTGCAGTCATCTTTATTTATTTTTTTAGATGTTTTACTGGATGCATATTGAAAAGTGTGCGCGGGAATTGCTTGACTTGATTCCAAAATCTCCTTCCTACTATCGGACCACCCGACGTACGGCGAGTATCTACCCTTACGTTGTTGAAACTTCTACGGTCCGGACTAAGCGTTTCGCCTCGTCGTTTATACCACGTACATCGAAGGACTAGAACAATTAGCCTGCTATGGTCTTCCCGACCTAATATAATTTAGGTTTCTTCTATTCAAGGCTAGAGTAAATAGGCTCTTAATAAACTAGTGCGCCTCACCATCAACTGAGATCGCAGTCAAGCACTAGTTTAAAACAATAAAAAAAACCTTTTTATAATAATGCAACAAAGTGCTGAGCAATTTTCTAAGGCCCCTCTTCAAGATTCCTGTGCATACTTCAACTGTGAGAGGTTCTATCCAAAGATTATTAGAAAATGCAACTCACTGCACACATCTGTTACAAATAAAGAAATATATCATGCAACTTAATGGTCCTTTCAATCTGATATGAGATGACATGTATTGAGAGAGCATGAATATACTAAAATACTAATAGAAAATATGGAAAAAAATCTCATACATTAAACTGTGTAACAGAGTGAGCAATGGTGGCCAGTTGGTAACGGTCCCGAGACGATTCAACGTGGGTTCAAACCCAACCAGGTGCATTACTTTGTGTAATCTATTTCATCACCATTGTCACAAAACTGTGAAGGAAAACATCTCGAGGAAGCCGGTATGTCCTAGAACCAAAAATTAGAAGACATGTGACATTTACCAACCCGCACTGGGCCAGCGTGGTGGATTACGGCCCATTCGCTCTCTGAGAGAGGAGGCCTGTGTCCCAGCAGTAATAATTATAATAATAATTTAATAATTTATTCGTACACAAGCCTAATATAGAGGGAGCGAAATACACATTGTTATGTTGATACAATCCTTGCTGTGATTAGGCTATTTATTTATTTATGCACAAAAGTGCAGCGGCGGACCCTAAGTCCGCCGCCTCAGGCATTTTCTACCATTCAACCAATGGGTAATGGTGAAGGGTGAAGGGTGGTGGGTTGAAGGGTGATAAATAGTGTGGGTGCTATGTGACAGAGTATGCAGTAAACCGTGTACCTTCTAACACCCAAACTAGGTGACAAGTCCTATATCTCAGGTGTCAGCGTTCCTTCCTGGCAATTCACAAAGTACAGATTACATTTTTTTTTTCGGTGGGAAAATCATCTTATGACATCCACCGCAAAATAATTATCATTATTATCTACACATTCATCATCATTATCATCATTTCAGCCGATAGACATCCACTGCTGGACATAGGCCTCCTCCAAAGTTCGCCACAAAGAACGGTCCTGTGCGTCTCGAATCCATCGGATTCCCGCAACCTTCACCAGGTCATCGGTCCACCTTGTAGGGGACCTTCCAACACTGCACATCTACACATTGCTGCCATCTAATAGGAAGGTCATTTATGCCTTTGCGATAGAACTCTGGTGATCTAGATTCGACAGACTGTGTGAAAGCATTTTGTACTGCCTCCTGAGAAAAGAACTTTTTATCACGTAGAAAAAAAAAACAACTGAAAGTCGATAGTCGAATGTTGCACATTTTTTAAAAGAAGAACTTCATAGGTACCGTGTGAATAAAAGTTTCACTCAAATATCCATGAAGGTTCTATGTCAATTCGAAGTACCTATTACAATAAAACGGCAATTTCATACTTTAACCCCTATTATCAGGTCCATGCAGTAATAGTACCCACAACATGCAGTGCAGCGGCCAAACGCTCAACATAAATTTAAACCAGTCAAAACTTTCCAACACATTAGCCTCCCATTACTTGTGACAAATATTCGAACAACATTGACAAACGCCCGACACATGTCGACCATGTCGCTGTCGTGACTTTTCCCCTTCCGCTAGGTTTGGGCCTTCCCGGGATTTACTGCTACAAACTTTCCCAATATCGCTGGAATCAATTTACACGCGTTGTTTAAACAAATACCAGTCGATTGTGTTGTTGCTACGAAAATCTAAAAGCTTTGTTATTTCTTGAATGGTTTATATTGAATTCTAGTTAAGCATTTTGTTTTTATTTGTGAATAATTTTGTGTGTAGACGAATTTTCTTGTGAATAGAGCTAAGTAATTGGGCATGACATTTGCTGTTCTATAACTCGTGTTTATTTTGCGTTAAAAACAATTACAGCGTGTCTAAAACTAAAACAGCGATCAGACTAAAGGGCCTATTACACTATCGATAAGGGTTAGACCGGTTTTACTCGAAACAAAAAATAAGACAGTCTGAATATCGTGTGCTGAATATCGCGTAGTGTAATAGGCCCTTAAACTATCGCAACCTTGAAAACACACTAACTACTTAAGAGCTTATTCAAATGGAGCGTCTAAATTAAGCAACGAGAACACAACGATATCAATCATTTAGGGTCGTAGGACCTTTCGTGCCGAGCTCTGGTTTAAGCCGTGGTGGGTAGTGAGAGGGAAAGGCAGGCGGTCGCCTCCTTTAAAGCAGTAATGCTAGCGAAAGACATGGCCGCAAACTTGAGGGAAAGGACATCTTCACACCCTAGCCGCCGCCACAGGAGACAAACCGGGCGTCGGGAGTCACAGGGCGACCCCCGGTCACCATAGGCGCAGATTTGCGGACGACGAGCAATGAACAGTTCGCTGTCCGCTCGTCCAGCAAAGACCGAGCCCGAGTAGTCAACGGCGCGTAGTGTTACGCGCGCCTCAAAGACATGTCAGCAAAACCATATAGGCTCAGGAAAGTTGATACTAATTAGGCTGCTAGGGCCACGAGGAATTTCTGAAAGGCAACTTAATGTCCTAGAACGCAAAGGGCAACTGAAGGACACAGGCGTAGTTTCAATCAGTAAAAGTCTAACACAAGTTCTCCTGCTACATTCTAGAGCGGAAAAAATCATTGGATGATTTCCCACTTAAAAAAAAACTTTGTGCTAGCAAAATAGTTGTGCATTATTTACAAGAGTACTGGATAATCCTTTATTAAGATTTAATAATATTATTTTAAAAACCATGCTTAAAAGTAGACTGACATGATGAGATAATGCATAAAGCAATAACGGTCTAACCAGTAAACGCCCTCTAAAATACCTCTGTGCAAGCAAAGTGATATCGCTTCGTTGAAACGAACTTTAAAACTGCCAAAGCTTATTACCATAATGAGATAACGTGAATCGTGACAAATATTTATCAGACGATATCTACGACAAAAAAAAATATAACACAAAAATGAATTTAATGAGCGTATTAGTTCCTGATAGACCATTGTTAAAAATATCTGATTGCACGCACAAGTTTTTAATGTTTTAGTTATTGTAGCAGTCTATAAATCACATTGTCAGTAAGTGTATCATCTAATAATAACTTAAGCTCTACCACTTTTTTTGTGTTAGAAGTCTTCAAATTACTTCTTCCGTTCTAGATTGGAGCGAGAGGCCGTGTCAGACTTTTACTGATTAAAACCCACGTCTGACCCGAGGCCTGCTTGCCACCCATTAAGTTGAAACTCGACATACATTTTCACTGTTTTTCATACAACCGCTCTTACATGATTATGACGTTATTAAACATTTCATCATCATTTTCATCAGATATTTCGGAAACACAGTATCTTATGGATATTATCTAGACTTCTATGGAAATCATCCAGTAAAGACCTCTGAAAATCTGCTATTTTGCATGAACTTTGACACTTCATAATTTACTCAAAAATTTAAAAGTCACAAAAATATAACAATTAGAAGCCTTGCAAAAATCAAGATTCTTAATAACTTAATAACTCAAATATTTCAAAAACTTTTAAGGGTTTAAAAAAAAACACTTATTTCCTGGAAAAAGTTTTGTAAAATATTTGAGTAAATCACGAAATAACCGAATGCTAACAGAGTTTTCAGGCGTTATCCCTCTTTTTACGCGTGGCCTTTTCGTCAAACATCGCGTTGAATTGCGTTAGATGAAGTAACAAGCTTTTAAACCATACTCGCTGTTGACGATAGGCGAGTGAAAAAGGACCCTACTAACAGTCTGCACAAATAGGGTCTTACTGTGGTCTCAGGGTTTTTTTTTTTTATTGGATGGGAAAATCATCCTTATGACATCCCCGCTCTTAGGCGGAGCGGGAGATAGTGTCAGACTCTTACTGACTAAAAACCCACTCCTGTTCCTTCGTTGCCTTCGTCCCAGGGCCCCGGGTTCCGCTTTCACACTACCGTGGCCCCAGTAGGCTTCGACCCTGCTGGGCCCCTACGATTTGCTGACATCTCCTTGAGGCGCGCATGGAACAGTACGCGCCGTCGACGACTTGGGCTCGGTCCGGAGTGGTCTCAGGGTAAGTTTTTATATATACTCGATTACGTTAACGTAAACGTCTATTTGTACCTGTATAGTTCTTTCCTCTAAATACAATTTTGAGATACTAATCTGCTAATCTGCGTGGTTCTAATGTGATTTGACCATTACTTATTTGCTGTATAGACTTCTTCTTTGATCCCTGAGAATGTTTCGGTATTTCTACTCAGGGTAGTCAGCTGGGAAACACTGGGCTCATCTAGTTTAAACTGAGGAAAAAATTTACTTGTAAAAGTGTTTTTTAAATCCTACTCATATTTGCAAAATAAATATCATTTATCATTTGAATGGAATGTGAAACGAATGAAATACAGTGAAACACAATCGTTTCCATACGATTTGACATTATCAATTGTTTACGATCAATTAAGTTTTGAAGGCACTCTGAAATAAAATATCACTTCATATACTACCTACTACAGCGTAGTATTTTTTAACCCAAAGGTTGACTGGTAGAGAATACTAAACATGAAGTCCGTTTATGTACCACTACTGTACATAAAGTTACACTACCAGATACCAGAACATCTACACAAATACTTACCTATCAGAAAATCTTTTATTTTACCCTGACAGGTAAAGCCATTTACCAAAACTATGACTCAGACAAAACCTAAACCTAACCATGCGGTATCTCCTAAGTATACATCGGTGCCCAAAAAACTGGTCCGCCCGCAAAAACTCGCAACGAGATAATATCACTATAGTCGACACCGGCAAAGACAATGTAAATCAGAATAACTTATAGTTTGTACGAACTTGAACCTCAAACGTCCAGATCGTGTGAAACCTCGTGTATTTGCACGCTTAAGTGGTTTGTTACAAGACCATATATTTATGTCAAAGTGAGATCGTTTAATTGGACATTTTGTGAAGTTGCCGGGTATGTCTATCACTAACACTTTGCCCGTAATTTTGCTCGCGAGAATGTTTTCATACAAACTTAAACACCCCTTAAATCCGAGGGTAGTTTTGAAAAACTAATAATGACAGTATGTATTATTTTGGTTAGACTTTGTCCCAAGTTTCAAATTTTTTAACTTAAGGAATAGTATTCTCCCATACAACTTTTGACATCCCCTAAATCATTTTGCAGAGGTAATTTTGAAAAACGGATAATAAAAAACTTTTTTATTTAATTTTGATACTTTTTATGTCAAGTTTCAAGTATATTGGTCCAAGGAATGAAATTTTGCATACAAACAAATTTTTCCATTTTCACCCCCTTACAATTTGAATTTTTAAAAGCCATTTCTTAGTACATGCCTGCATCATAAAACGAAGCTTTGTTTGCATTTCATGTTCCTAGTCAGTAGTTTCGCCTGTTCGTTGACATATCAGTCAGACAGTTTCTCCTTTTATATATATATTCAGATTATTATCATTTTGTGTTTTTATTATTGACTCACGCCCCGCCCCAGCTTCACACGGCTCAGCTTTGCTCTGTTTTTTTTTTCTACGTATACACTATATGTTATAAATCTTGGAAATGCTTGGTTTTTTTTTCTACTATACCTAAACACGCATGTAAACCTCCTCACTTATTCTCTGTATATTGGTAAAAATCCGTTTAATAGATTTCCATTCGGTTTTTGAGTTTATCACGAACAGACAGACAGACGCGCTGAAGAACTTTGTTTTATATTTTACTATTGATATATTGATGAGGTCGCGCTTGACCAGTATCCCTCCTGATCAACGCTATTATCTATTATTGACATTTAGATATATTGCCTACATTTTCATGGTCCCTTTTTTCAGGTGGTAAATCATCCAATGACTTCTTTCGCTCTAGAGTGGAGTGGGAGCGCGTGTCAAACTTTTACTGACTAAACCCCATCCTATGTTCCTTCTTTGCCTTGCGCTCCAGGACCCTGAGTTTCCCTTTCGAAAGCCAACCCATGGTCCCAGTCGGCTTCGGCCCTGTTGAGCCCTTATAGTTTTTCTGACATCTCTTTGAGGCGCGCGTGGAACACTACGCGCCGTCAACAACTCGGGCTCGGTCTGGACGGTTACCGGGCGACCGGACGGCGAGCTACCCATTGCTCGTCGTCTGCGAGCCCACGCATACCTATGGTCTAATCGTGAAACGTTGAACATTGTATGACGGATCACATCATGAAAGGGCAGTTCAACGATCTAACTGCATCATTTATAACACTGACAAGTACCAAAAACATCATACTCACAAGTAAATTAAAGATGTCGATATACCCACAGAAGCTGATTCGCCTGAGAGCCCCGAAGGGTACGAAAAAGGTAAGCTTCTACCCAAAGTTTTCTCAGGACGTTGTTTTGTCCCATGTGACGGGCCGAGAATATTGCGTTGTGATTGCTATTGTAAAGATCTTCTCATTGGTACCTCTATATAGAGTGTAGAAATACTGGCACGTAAACAATAAGTCCTAAACACTAATTCGAAGTTTAAAAATAAATAAGAATGCGTAGGCCATACAAGACCCTTGAATAAGGAAGAAATAGAGTGGGGCTGTCAAGCCGATAGGCTTGAGATATTTTTTTAATTTTACAATATACAAACACACCTATGTACCTAGTTCAATTCCCGAATGGAGTCTCAAAGATTTTTCCGAGTCGTATTTTTTTTTGTGTTGTAATTACAAATTTACTGTTTTCAGATTTATTCCTATACTTGTGCTATAAGGCCTTGCTTTATGCCAAATTTCAAAATTCTAGGTCAACAGGTAGAGTGCCTTATGAATTTTAATTCCCTTAAGAGATTCGAAATATACTTTTTGCGATATAAACGGTCAAATTTTTTTTTTTGCGTTTACTTAGAAGTTTTTTTTCATAGCTTCAGGGGATCGCAGACCTGAATATAAGGTTTTCATTTGAAAGACAGATAGACGGACAACAAAGTGATCTTATAAGGGTTCCGTTTTTTCCTTTTGAGGTACGGAACCCTAAAAAAGAAAATTACTCGTAGATACGCTTTATTGTACAAGACAAAACATTTTACTCGCGGATAGGTCTGTTTACCATCTCTAATCTAATTTTCTGGTTTTGGTGTGGGATATCATCCAGTAACTTCTCCTTTTGGAAGAGCGAGAAACAGTGTCAGACTTTTACTGACTAAAATCCATTCCTTTCCTTCAGTTGGCTTTTCCGTTCTAGTATTAGTAAAAACAACATATTATTAACAAAAAGGAACGCTTATGTGATACAGATATAATTCCTACAAGACAGGACCCAATATCACTTCAACGAACATCACCTAAAATTTTCGATCCATCTAAGCGTGAGATGCATATAGGCAACAATGCGTATCTAGGGATAGGGAGTGGATGCAATGTCATCACAGCGATTAATTAGTGGAAAATGAACATCGCACGACTCGACATTTTCAATTACAAGCCGTATCCGAAACTGAAGTTGATTACAGTAGCCGAAGGGAATAGTCGAGCGGTTTTAATACGCATTTATAATCTAGTTAAAAACTACCCAGTCGCATGATTAACGAATTTTAAAGAGGATTTTTGATGGTTGAGGACCGACGAGTGTTTATTAAATTCTGTATCTATTATATTCCTCAATTTGAAGTGAGAGATTTTAATTTAAGGGAATTTTGGGGCAAAAATTTAATTTTGCTGTGAAGGACGGTACCTACGTCCTACCTACGTCATGCATAGGTACAACAGATATTTATGAGTTTGTTTTTTGTCTTTTATATATAATAGCTATATTATATTATATCTTTGTATAGTCTAATATACAAGGTGTTAAAAAAATAACTTTAAGAATTTCGAGGGGACATTGTACTCCTCATTATGAACCACTTTTACTATGGGATCAAACGTGAAATAGCGAAAAAAAAAATCTGCTGTTCCATACATTTTGACGAGTTATGCGAACATAAATGTAGGGAACAGCTGATTTTTTTAGCGATTGCAGGTTTGATCCCATAGTAAAAGTTAAAGTAACCGTAAGTAACTTATAAAAGTTACTTACCTTTTTGGAATAAAGATAAATAAATAACATACATGTTGCCACAGATTATACAAAACAAACTATAGATAAATAAAAAATCCGTGACAGTGTAGAGAGTAATAACCTCTGTTAACTGCAAAATTATACAATTAAACGATTCTAAAACAGTTAAGATAACAGTTAGAAATAAATTAAATTCACAAGTTTTACAAAGGATAAATCTAAATAACGAAACTTCCACCTGAAACTAGCTTTAGAAATGAGTGTACCTGTACAAGTAGGTATATGTTATAACTACTGGCGGTACAGAATGTTCCAAGTTTTCTCATAACGAAAGTGGAGAGCGAGCTTTAAGCTCTCCCTGAGTAGTGTTGCTACAGTTTTTGTAGACTTTTCCTTTCTATGTACGGTACTAACGTATGTAAATAGGCTAGCTGTTTTTCTTAGAAGATATACTTTTTCGCTTAGTAATACTTATAAACCAGATACTGGATATTGTTTAAGGAGTTGTGTTTAGCCATTTAGAATGATCATTGAAGTGTCATATTCCGTTCAGAACTTTGAAATCGAATGATCTAGGAAGAACAACGCCAGCCTGCCCAAACCGTCCTATCATCGTCATTTTAGCCGAGAGACGTCCACTGCTGAACATTGACCTCCCAAAGCGTCATCACAACAACGGATTTCTGTAACCCACAGCAGGTCATCCGTCCAACTTTTAGGAGGCCTTCCTACGCTGTGTCTTTCAGCCCCATTGGTCATCTGTTCTGCAAGAAATGTCTCACTTCTGAATAAAGGTTTACTTCCAAGCTACTCCTATGCCTATGCTGTTTATATATTGTCTTTTATACATAATAGCTATATTACATCTATGTATAGTCTAGTACATAATTTTAATATAATATTTAAGTTATTTGCAGTACACCGCAGACTATCCCCCTTTTTTTATTTCAAGTTCTTACATTCCATCCTAAGGTTGTTTGGTAGATATCGCTGTCAGCGATAAGACCGCCTTTGTACCCTTAAGTAATATTACTATATAACCCTTAAAGTTTTATTACTATTTTGGTGTACAATATAGTTTATACTATTATATTCTACTCCTTTCCAATTGTTAAAGAAAGCATCCAGTACGAAAGAAGCAGACAGAAGAAATCAAATAAACTGATGGTTCATTGAAAATCGTATTAAGCTAGCCAGGTGATAGAGAAAACTTTAGTAAAGGTTTTTCATGAAAATATCTAGATTAAATCTAAAAACTACATCGCCGGTCTTGTCTGAACTGTGTAAAGCGACGCTATGCTATTGTCGTCTAGATACTGTGGAATTTCATTTAGGAACATGACACATTGATTAATGATTTACTTCATAACCAGATAATGGTCACAGCACTGATTCATACACTTAATCATAATAAGCATCTACAGAATCTGTTACAAGAAGACAAACATCTAAATTCGACGGAACTATCTCGGCTGTACTGTGATATCGAAGGATAGCATGAAAAAATAGTTCTTACTGACTTACGGGTACTTACCATTACATGTTTAATGTATGGACTTTAAAAGAGACTTTGACCCTTGAGTTTGTTTCGGTCTTTTTTTTCAGAGTAGTCATCTAGGAAACATCGGCCTCATCTAGTATAAACTGACGAAAAAAATTGAAGTAGAAAAGTGTTTTTCAATACACTTCCTCGAAAACCTTCTCTTATCCCACCGCTTTTAGGCACGCAAGACTGCTTTCCGCACTAGTGCAGAAAAGTGCGCAGGCCCTCCCCCGCCATAATTTTATTACATTTATCGTATCAGACAGTGCGCGCGTCGACCCCCACGAGTCGCCGGTCAACCCCCGTGTATTGAAAAAAGTCGTTTGATACACGTGCAAATTTGTCACTTGTATCACAAAATGTACTATATACTTTAAAACCTATTTGCAAAATAAATATCATCGGCGGTTGGGGCGTGAGGACCGTTGCCTCATGCGTGCGGCCTCTTCCTTTGCTAGCATTACTGCTTCGCAGAAGGAGGCGACCGCCTGCCACTCCTCCTCGCTCCGGACCATGACCTGTACCAAGGCCCGGCACGAGAGATCGCTAAAGGTGAGGACGCCGTGAGGCCATTCCAACCAGGCTTCAAAGAGAATGCTGAAGAGTTCAAAATTTTATCAATATTTTCTTAAAACTATATTTTTTTCCATTGAAACCATATAAACAAGCGTAAACCACAAAAGGGACGTAACACAAGGAAATCTATTTTCAAAGTCTAGCAGACTTTTATAAGTCTGGAGGCACATCTGGCGTCCGCATTAGTATGTTGATGAGGCAATCGCGATCACTGCGGGGATAACGTGATTTATATCATGAATAGGGTTGCTGCTGAACGTAATAATAATAATATGAGTGGCAATGGCAATTTACTTTATATGCTATTGGCTGGGTTTTTAAGTAAAAAAAAAAAAAATGAGTACCTGATGTGATTGCGCTCTTTTGACGGTGCCCTGTATCTCAATGGGTTATTAAAATAAATGATATACCCTAAGCAAGCATCTTGCTTTGTTTCATTTTATACATACTTACTGTCCTTTTTAATATTTGCCTAATAGGTATTACCTGCTGATATAATTATACTACTTTTCGCGTAGAAAAGGATATGTATGTGATGGTACATACCTACTCGTACAACATCACATGCTCCCGCTTTTGAGTTTGGTGGTGAGGAGTGTCAGATTTATACTCACTAAAACCCACACGTATTCCTTCGGTTACCTTTTGCGTTCCAGGGCAGCGGTAATACTAACAAGAGTTGAGATTATCATCAGGAAGTTTTAAGTTTATGGCACAAAACGTTAAGCAGGTGAACAACAAAAAACACTCCATCTACGTCCATTTCTTAAAAAGTATCAACAATTCATCACAATAATTTTAAAAGAATATACGATATATCAAAACAGGCACGAAAACACAGCCCTAAAACCATATTCTAAGGATAAATTAGGGTCGTGTGTCAAATTTTTCACGTATTTTCCTTCGATAGGCTGTCGGCGCGTCGGTGACCGCGCCGGTGTAATTGATAGGACAGATGATATTAATGTCCTCCCCTACACAACGTGTGCACACAATTTATGTTGCAATACCACACAAACTACAACGCACCCCTTGTACACGAATATTCACGCAACTGTTTTGACGCGAAAACGAAGTTACGCAACAGGATTTGTGTTTCCTGAGTGCCTTGTTACAACCAAATTTCTAATGCGTTTTAGTTAACTAAGCAAATATTAAAATTTTGTTGTGTGTAGTTCCAACCAAAATTTAAAAAAGTCTTTACAAAAAATTCGTTCAAGCATCTATTAGTGAAAATGCTTTTTTTATGTTCGATAAACGTAATATAACTGACGTAAACTATCTCCCTATTATCTTATCCTCCAATTAACTGAGTTGAGAGTGCAATATTCACAAGATAATAATATGATTCTGATGGTTTCAGATTTAAAAAAAACAAAGGTCTTAAAATAGGATACTGTGGGATACCAATAACAATCCATTCTAAAATATGTTCTTAACTGTTTTTTTATTCTGTAATTATAGTACCGGGCGTTTCAGACAAGAAACTTAAATAAAATTAATATGGAAGGTGTTTTGATCGTCCGTAAAAGGTTCAAGAACCATAGCTCGCCACGTCAAAAGCTTTGTCTGGATCTAAACAGGTGCTAAGTGCTCAATCGAGATCAAGGCACTCATAAATAATAGTAAAGTCGTAGTTTGAAATATCTACTGAACACATTATTGGAATCAACATTATTTTCCCCTGAAACAGTAATCACGAAGCTCTACCAAAGCGACCTCTATGGCAATTACTGAAAACTTCTACAATCCAAACGTACAGCGCCATCTACAGATTAAAGCTTGAAGCGCCAAGCATGAAACTTGTAACTTGTTCAGGTTTTTTCAAATATGGTATCGCGCCACAAGATGGCGCCAGCTGTATCGAAAAATTAAGAATTTTCAGCGATGTTGTTTTGTTTTCATAACAACATTAGTCATCATAGAAATATTTCATCATCACTGTTTTTAACTACATTATTTACAATTATAAAAGGTGTCAGTAGCTTATCGGTCATAAATTAGTCTGATTTTTTATGAGTGACCTCTTGCAGGTCAACCTATGAATTCGTCGTCTAACCGGACTTGCCTGTGGCGTTCGTAATAAAATGCTTCCAGCCAGAACTTATAAAATTTTTAAAACCATGCCACTACACACTAGGGGCACCCCGTATGTACCCAGTGTGATATGGACCTCGATTTAGAAGGTCGCTGGGGGAGGACAGCAAAGGACAAGCTGGATCGAACTGATTAGGTAATCATATCATATCTTTATTCACAAAAATATTTTTATAGGTACTCGTATTATGGTGGTAGCTGAAATAGGCAGGTAACACTTAGATACAAGCAAATATGTCGTATCATTGGTACGTACCTACTTAATTTCGATTCTGACGATTAGCATAAATTAACAAGGTAGGTAACTACTATTCGTAGTTACAGGTACACCGGCGTAGCGTGGACTGATTAGACGTGGGCGAAGGTATATCAGTAAGGCCTTTTTCTTTCATAAATTCGTAGATACAACGGCGTACCTAGCGTGGACTGATTCAGACGTGGGCGAAGGTATATCAGCAAGGCCTTTTTAACCGAATTCAAAAAAAGGAGGAATGCAAGTGAGGCAATTCGGTTGTATTTTTTTTTATGTGTGTAGGTACCTGTAAAAAAAAAATTGTCTTCCTAGAGGATATGCTTTCCGATTGGTGCCATTTTTTTCAGAATCCAGTTCTGATCCATAAGGAATCGAGGGAACTCCTCAAATATTAAAGACAACCATATAGTGATTTTGGTATTTTCATCGAGAACTTAAGCACTTACAGTCAAAAAGTAAGATTTGATAAAGTAGAACTGATGAAGAAGACCAGAAATTGCCAACGGAACTTCATACTCACATAGATATCACAATGAAGATAGTTAAGCGACTATAACAATACAAATAAATAAATGGTTCTGAATAATTATATTGAAAATGGTATCATCGAAGTGACCTGATGATGATGATGATGGAACCAGAAAATAAGTACCGTAACTCTGTAATTAGTCAATGTATCCTAGCCGTGTTTGGGCTTATTAGAATTATCATGAAATGCAGTTTGGCTATAAGGTACTATCGAACTGATCTGATGATTGAGCCGGAAGGTGTAAGGTAGACAGGAACTTCATAATTAACAATGTAACCTAGCAGTGTTTAGGTTAATTGGAATTGTCATGAGAAATATGCACTCTGGTTATATCGAAGTGTATCGCAACTAAAAAGTGTGAAATAAAAAACTTTTTACAAAAAAAAAAAATCGACTTCACTAAAAAAAAACACTAAAAGGATCAAAATAACTTTAATTTGGGAAGTCGGTGTTAAAAAAGAAAAAAAAACCGAGAAACACCGACTTCCGAAATTAAAGTTATTTTGATCCTTTTAGTGTTTTTTTTAGTGAAGTCGGTTTTTTTTTTTAAATAAGTTTTTTATTCTTTCATAATTTGAAAATACGACAGCGACTGTCGCACGCAACCCAATGTTTGACCACATAGTCGCTTACTACTTACCAGGTAAAAATACGCTACTGCGGTAGGTAGTACCTTGTTAATTTATGCTAATGGTAAGCTTTAGAGAACTCTACTAGGTACCTAATATCTGATCAATTGTAGCTACTTAGCAATTTTATGAATACGTGTATGTACTTTTTTAGGGTTCCGTACCTCAAAAGGAAAATACGGAACCCCTATAGGATCACTTTGTTGTCTGTCTGTCAAGACCCTTTATTTCGGGAACGCGTGGAGGTATCGAGTGAGTAGTATCGTGTTGGAATGACAAATTTATAAAAACAGCAGACTTGAGCCCCTGATCTGGCGATGGAGCCGGAAGGTGGAAGGTAGACACAGGAACTTCATATTAAAACAATGTAACCTAAGAGTGTTTGGGTTAATTGGAATTATTATGAGAAATAGGCACTCTAGTTAAAAGTGTATCGCAACTAAAAAGTGTGAAGTAAAAAAAATATACAAAAAAAAATAACCGACTTCACTAAAAAAAACACTAAAAGAATCAAAATAACTTTAATTTCGGAAGTCGGTGTTAAATAAGAAACAAACAATATCGAGTAACGATTACACACAATTCCGTAATTAAAGTTATTTTGTTCCTTTTATTGTTTTTTTTTTAGTGAAGTCGGTTTTTGTTTTGTAAAAAGTTTATTTATCATAGGTAAGTTTGTACGGAACCCTCAGTGCGCGAGTCCGACTCACACGTGCCCGGATTTTTTAGTTTGTTATGTTCACCCAGTTATCCATTTATGATTTTTTTTTTATTTTTAGCGATTATAATTACTAGGTATACAACGTGTAACAAAAAGGGTATATACATACCTACCAAGTGCACGACTTCTTGATAAGATAACAAACGATACTGGAAAGGTTTTCTAACCTTATGTTTACATGGTAGGAAGTTATGAATGATTCCAATACATATGACACCAGAAACAAAACATTTCAAACTGAAATCAATACATCACTAGCAAAAAATCAGCTGATCGGTGTCAATGAACTGTTCATGAATAAAAACAAACCTCTTACTTCTGGTATTTCTTCAAACAATAGATAAAAGGTTCCGGATGTTTATTTTTCTTAACATTTTTTTTTAAAGAAAATTGTTTTGAGAAGAAAGAAGTTTCTCCTACAAAAAATAAGATTATGTTTGTGAACAACAAACCAAGCCCAAAACTAGCGTGCGCCGGACACCTGTGAAGAAAAACCCGCCGGCCGCGTATGGACAGGTCGGTTAGCGCGAGCTCATTAAATTTTTCAAAATATTAGACACGCAACCCGCGCCGCTTTTAGAGGAGACTATAGGAGGGTATTCGTAAGGACATGGAATAATTAGGTACCTATCTGGTAGCTACGTGAAAAAATAAGAAATACCAACAAGCAAATGAGTGAATGTAACAATTGTCGACAAAGTAATCTAACATAGAATCCAACAACAACACAGTACTAAAATATTATTTTTATTTAGTAACTACATTCCTATAAATTTTCTTACGTAGGTAAGTACCTAATTCTTTTTATGTTGTTGCCATTGCCATACATAGCCATTTATAGGTACCTACTTAGTTTGCGGGAAATTAATTACTTAAATGAACGTGCGAAAGACGCTACGAAAAAGGATTTCATCATCATCATAATATTTGAACCCAAAGTATCATTTCTAAGCAACTTATGTAGGTAGGTATCTACAAATAAACTCCCAATGCGTTCTGTTCTTGAATTTAACCTAATTAGAGGACTTCAATAAGTTGTTACTTTTTTGTAGGGTTGAGAAGATTTGAATCAATTTATTTTAATAAGTAATTTAAATCTCGATTAAAATCAAATTATTTAAAAAGAAATACTTTTTTCTTATAACGTAGAAATTAACACAGTTTAGTTTAACATAAAACACATACATTGATAATGATGATACACTCCTTAAGATAATGTTTGTGAACAACAAACCAAACAAAAAATCTAGAGCGAGTGCATGCGTAACTAATTGTACCTCAAGCTCCTTAAGAGGATTTAAAAACTGTAAAACTCTATCTAACCTAACCTACACATTACAATTTCCTATCGAGTTTAAGGAAAATATTTCATAAAACTTTTTACGATTTTCAACTGAGATAAAACCCAATACTTACGGCGCTAATACAATTTCTGCGAAACGTTGTATTGATGGTGCTGAAGTTCAATAGAGTTCTTTTACGGAAATCCTTTTTCGCAGACTGTAAAGTGGACCCTTTGTAGAGAAGATGGCTCATCTAGATAAGTGGGTACGCTTTCATGGTAGGAACGGCGGCGGTGTCATGCGAGCCTTGACTTGCTTTGACACTTCAGACAGCTTTTCTAAGGAACTCGATTTTACAACGATAAAAAAGCATTTCGTGACAAAATTAATTTTAACACAGCTCCTGTGAATTTAAAATACCTGCGTCACTATATGGAGCTCCAATACTTACCTACTTTCTACTTATCAATTTGGAGTGTTATCCGTTTTAAATAAATACGTATTTGCATTTTATAACAATGGATACACATACAGAGGATCGCCGCCAGTTATACTAAAAAGTATTTTGACACCAACAGGTTTTTCAGTATGTCTACTGTGAAGTTCATTACCCCTTTCAAACTAAAGTAAGTATAGGTATCTCTCCGTTCATAGAACCCCTATAACTATTTAATGTCTAGATTGAGACCCGCATTAGCATAAATAAAGTGCGACGTGCCGAACATAATTCAATGGAAGTCTTCATGTTTCATGAATGGCAAAATGGCAAATACTCCTACGCTCGAGCTCTGACGTCAATTGACATTAAAGGTCTATTCTTTGGTCCAATAAGAGAAATGATACATTTTCATTAATAATGTATCTTTCTTTTCTTACTGAGTTTTCCTGTGTTGCTCCCACTTATCTAATTACATTATCATTAGATAACGCTGTCTATATTATACTTCTTGATTATTTTATATACGAAATTGTCTAACCGCAATTATTTTCTTCAAGTAAGTCTATTGGAAAAACCGCTCTAGAGGTGCTTGTTCGAGGTCTTGTACCTTGTCAAACTCGTAACAAAAAGGTCATAACTGCTAGGGTTTACTAGAGTATTTGGTGGATTTTTTTTCGATTGAAGTTCAAACAGACACTGAAATCACTCGAAAAGAAATAATTTTTAGCAAATTTATTCCTGATGGATATTGTGTTGCAAAATTAGAATAGTTTGAGTAACAAGTGTCTATCAACTGGACAATATATACATATTGTCCAGTTGTATAGAATCATTGAAACAGGCGTGATCTTGGTAAAACGGAGCTGAGAATTTTATTGTAGTACCTATTGACTACCTCAGAGAACTTAGCCGAGAAGGATGATTCGATATATTTTACATTAGACTTACTAATGGAAAACCAAGTAACTGTATGCTGTATCAAAAACTACAGACTTTCTAAACGTGACAGTGGCTAAATGCACAAACCCAATGAAGCCAAAACTTACATTCAACTTAAATCAAGTAATCTAGTTAGATAATCGGGACTATCGAGTACCTGACTGTTAGTAGGTAATTGAACATCACTAGAGTCCAGCTGACAAGCATTCTATTTTTTGGATTTTAATGACCTGGTTACTTGGACCTTTAAGTCAAGTCTTATTTAATTTTTTTAAAACACTGCACTATGTATCACATTAGAATGCGGGTGCAACACATTCTAATGTTTTTGTAGTATTTGCCAGCAAATGTATCGAGTCAGCCTTCTCGGCAAACTTCGCTGAGGTAGCCAAAACTACAATAAAATTCTCAGCTCCATTTTACCGAGATCGCGCCTGTTTCAATGATTCCACATATTGTCCAGTTGCGCAGACACTTGAGATACAAAACTACACCAATTTTACATCACAATATCCACTAGTATTCAATTTGCGAATAATTAAAAATAGAGATGGGAAGCCAACAAACAATACATTTACTTATAATAATATATTTTCATGCTATTTGTTAATACGCCATGAAAACTGAGGGACCATTTCTATTAGAGTGGGATTCATAAAGTTATGAGTCTGCTGCAGCAATACAGCTTTAATTGCTTAGTAAATAACTACTACGAACTGCATTTGAATAATATATGTTTTCTTCATATTTACGGTAAAAAAATCTATGCTTTTTATGACACGACGATCATAACTAGTACCTAGTGTATTATAAAAAATATAGGTACCACGATCAACAGGTTCTTCTGTTTAAAACTGATTCTTAGTTTGAACGAGGGTTCAAACCCAGAAATACTATTTTTTCTCCATGCTACATGCTGTGAGGAGGTATGCGTTTCAACCGCGAGACCGCCGCTGTATTTAAAAAAACTAAGCCATGATTTTGTAAAAATTTGTAAAACTTGATTCCCAAAACCATAAATTTGTCAAAGTTTTGGTTAAAAAGTTATAAGGGTTTGAATGTGGCCGCGCCATTGAAACGGTGAAAAACACATATCACAGCGCCGATATCTCGCTGAAAAAGCGTCGCAGAGGTCCGATTTTTTTTGTAATACGTAGATTTGAAATTAACAAAACTTGTGAAAATACACAAAAAATCCTAAATTGTATTTCATGAGCTGGTAGCGCAACCTACGCGATACCGTAGTATCGCGTAGAAATAAATGTGACTATTTATTTCGTTTGCCTAATATTAGGATACCTAATTGGATTTAAGTAAAATTTCAGAGCTTTAATTATTATTATACATTAATTATCTGTGTGTGTGTATAAATCTGCAAAACCAACATTTTATAGATAGGTACGCTTCAAGATTTACAATTTAACACTTTCGAACCAGCAACGTCCTATGACATCATTTGTACAATTTGTTGTTAACACAATGTCTAATCACGTCCAATAAAATGTTTCATTATTTGCACTTCGTCGCATAACGCCAAGCAGCCATACTAAATTCTATTAGTTAACCATTGGGTTATAATGTACTATGTACATTACGTACATTATAACTCAATGTAGTTAACCTTTTTCGCCGGAACACTTGCAAATATCAAATAAGTAGAGCCGCTTGTGGAGCAGAAAGTTTATCAACATATGTCCATTTTATATGAGAAAATATTATGTCATAATGTGCGCACCTCTTTAGAGAGGCACTGAGCCTAACATGTGAAGTGTCCATACCTGAGAGCCAGAAGCGAACTCATCAGCGGGCGGTTCCCTGGTGAACCTCTCGAACTTGAAGCTGTTGGAGCGGTAGAGCTCGTTGTCTTCACGGGAGCGTCTTCCGCGGCAGAACCGGCGAGTTATAGACGTGTGCCTGGAAACGGTATTGTAGGTTTTAGTATAGGATTCACGTTTTACAGGAGGTTCCTACGGATCCTGTCCGTGCGGAAGAAACACCCGTGTATCACCATTGCGTGGACCGCCCGCAGGATATGGTGGCGCGTATGGTGTGGGTGTACCCCGCTTGGGCGGAGCACCGCCGTATCGTCGTGGGGACGACCGGCGGCAACGACCTATCGCGCCGGGCTCTGGTACAGGCCATGGTACGGAGAGGAGGAATGGCAGGCGGTTGTCGCCATCTGCTAAATAGTAATACAAGCGAAGGAGGCGGTCGCACGCTTGGCGGAACGGACATCCTCACGTCCCAAAGAGTCATCGTCAACGTCGCGTAGCACTAACATCTCTTTGAGGCTCAAGGAGAAGTCAACAAACTGTAGGGACCCAGTAGGGCCGAAGCCTACTGGGGTTTGCTTTTAAAAGGGAAACCCGACAGTGGCGCCGACTCCGTTGGTGCTCGGGGGCTCGAGCACCCATGAGAAATAAACAGTGGGCTGAGCACCCCTGAGAATAGACATTAAGAAACAGATTCGCGTTTTAGGTAACGTATAAATTATAATATTTCCTGATAATAAAAACTAGTTTCATTTTTAGGGTTCCGTACCTCAAAAGGAAAAAAACGGAACTCTTAAAGGATCATTCTGTTGTCCGTCAGTCCGTCTCTCTGTCTATCAAGACCCTTTACGTCGGGAACGCGTGGAGGTACCTCCACGAGTTCCGAGTTGAATTTAAAACCATATACTCCGATCTGCGGTCCCTTGAAGCTGTGAAAAAATCAAACTTGTAAGTTATCGAAAAAAAAACTAGGCAAATACAAGTCGGACTCGCGCCCTGAGGGTTCCGTACAAGCTTACATAAATAAACAGTTCAATTCCTGAATGGAATCTTGAAGATTTTACCGAATCGCAATTTTTTTTTTTGTTGTGACGTAACAACAAATTTACATTTTTCAGATTTATTCCCATATCTGTACTTCAAGACTTAGCTTTATGCCAAATTTCAGGATTTTAAGTCAACGGAAGTACTTCCATACTTCCCGTTGACCCAGAATCCTGAAATTTGGCATGAAGCAAGGTCTCAAAGCATAAGTATAGGAAAAAATCATAAGCATAATCAGCGTTTTAGTGTTCCCACTGCTGGCACTCAGGACCCCTCTACCACCGTTACCGGTTTTTATTAGTTTCATTTTATATTTTTACCAAACATGATTAGTAATTAAGTATGCAGTATGTAAGAAGGACATTTATTTATTTGTTAGTCGATCAGTGTGCATTTCTCTTCTCACTCTTCGCCACTTTTTCGAGTCATCAAATGTGCATGAGCACCCATGAGGTTTTCTAAAAGCCTGCACCTCTGAAACCTGGTGTCCTTAAATGAAGAAACATAGGAGTTGGTTTAGTCAGTAAAAGTTTGACACGCACTCCGCCCAAGAGCGGGAGAAGTCACCGGATCATCAAATGACTCCTCGTGCTCTGGTTAGAGCGAAACACAAATAAAAGCTTTTATTTAACTTCCCATGTATGTAGTAACTGTGTCTGTTTGAGTGGAATCTTGCAACTGAATTTTGAAGCAAATAATATATAGGGTAGATATCATTTTGTTAATGTGGTTACACCTTGTACTATTACTTCTGTGCCTACACGTTTAATTTGGATGACAATGTATGGTTTGCTGTGTGACGTCATTCACCTGTGTAAGTAAAGAAGTAAGTAACTATCATGATTGATTATATTTATTTTTAATTTTCAAAGTAAGTAAATAGGAACCTACGAAAAGCAAATCTCGTGACAAGCTTTTTTTTTAACATATAAATTATGTCATTATAAGTAAAGTTCATAGTAAAAGGTTTAAATGAAAGTTTATTTTATTCTTTTTAGCGCATTTATATAAAAAGTTTTTAACCGACTTCAAAAAGGAGGAGGTTCTATGTTCGGCTGACTGTTTTTTTTTATGTATTTTCAGCGATTTCTCAGTCAATTGTGGCACTGACTGAAAGAAGAGGGGGAATATATCGAACTGATCTGATGATTAAGCCTGAAGTTAGGCACCGGTACTCTGTAATAAATTAATGTAATCTAACCGTGTTTGGGATTATTAGATAGATATATTTGTCATAAGGTGCACTCAACCTAAGGGCAACAAGGTATTTCAGTTTGGCTGAGGGGTACTTTTTAGTGGTGGTACCGTAAATAAAAAAAAAAGTGTAAAATAAAAAACTTTTTACAAAAACTACCTACATTGAAAAGTGCAAAATAACTTTAATTTCGGAAGTCGGCGTTAAATAACTAAGAGAAAACACTGACTTCCGAAATTAAAGTTATTTTGTACTTTACAGTATTTTTTTTTAACATTAAAGTCGATTGTATTTATTTATTTTTTTTGTAAAAAGGGGTATATAGAAAAAAAAAATTATTACTTTTATATTTACAGTGGATTTCATTTATTACAACCTGGATTGTAGCGACCATTTGGCTATAACGACGTTAAATCTAAATTCCTTGAATTAAATGCAAAGGTACTTCTGTACTACAAAATTCATAATGTGGGTATAGCCACCTCGGACGTAACGCCAAGTTCGGTTGTAGCGACTGTTTTTTAATGAATCATTTGCAAACATTCCTAGAAATTCCAGGTAGTTATTGTAACCGAGTCGGCCACTAACGACACAAAGAGCTTTCTTATCTTTTCTTACATTCACACAGATGGTCAGCAACTATGGTGAACCTTACCTTTTGTTTATAGATATTAGCTAGGTATGTGGGTAAACTTGTATATTTCTGAGTTATTTTCATTGTTCAGTAACAAAGTAATATTCTGTGTTAATAAACTTATGAATAAGTATCCTAGATGCTGACAATATTCACTGTAGAAGAAAGGCGGAAATAATTTCTAAATTAAAAAATCGTTAAAATAATGTAGATTCGTAAAAAGTTTCCCATTCAACAATGTCTCGAGAACATTAGAATACTTTGAATTCAAATCCTTAAAAAAAAATAACTGCAAACCAATGCTCGATATGATGACAAAGCCCTTCTAGAGTGATTCAAAGTTGAAAGAAACCAAAACGTACCTTATAGTGGTCATCTATTGCCAGATAAGACTTATAATTATCGATGCGTTCAAACTAAACATACGTGTATAATCTTTAACTTTGCCTGTAACGACTTCCGAATATATCGACCAAATGAGAGTGGTCCCTTTATCGTTTTTATACCCGAAATCCACTTTAAATTACATTGAAGCTTCAGGGCTTTGTTATGGTCAAAAATTTTCATGGGCAGACCTTAAAACGCTCACCCGTCACCTGTTCCTTTATGTATTATTGTGACCTGGAAAGAAGAGGTGGCTTATCACATACACAACAACATGTAGATACCTATTCTAAATATTTGCACGCCAGAGTATGTGGCAAACATGTCTGAACCAATTTTTATTTCTTTACGTCATCCTACATTCTCTCATTTAAGAGGAGTGGCTGGAAAGACAACATAGCGTCCTTACTTTCCGCATGACGCAGGTCCTAACCGGACATGGTAAGTTCCTGCTTGCCATGGTGGAGGTTCCTGCACCGAATTCGTGCGGAATAAACGCCCGGGTGTCACCATTGTGTGGACCACCCAGAGGACACGATGGAGCATACGGTAGAGATGTGCCCCGCCTAGGCAGAGCACCGCCGTGTCCTCGTGGGGGCGATCGGTGGCAGCGATCTCTCGCGCCGGGCTTTGATACACCTGTATCAAAGCCCGGCGCGAGGAGGAGTGGCAGGCGGTCGCCTCCTTCTGCGAAGCACTAATGCTAGCAAAGGAGGCCGCACGCGCGTGGGAACGGCCCTCACGCCCCAACCGCCGGGATCCAGATCCCGATTTCCAGCCACGGTAAACGTTGGCTTGCGGACGGCGAGCAATGGATAACTAGCCGTCCGACCGTCCGGTGACCGGACAGTTACCGAGCCCAAGTCGTCGACGACGCGTAGGCCCAGCAGGATCGAAGCCTACTGGGGCCATGGGTGATGCGAAAGAGAACCCCGGAGCCCTGGAAAGAACGCAAAGAAGAAACTTCCCACCGGTGGGGACATGTCATTATATGATTTCCCATCAAAAAAAAACCATACACTTTTTAGGGTTCCGTACCTCAAAAGGAAAAAAACGCAATCCTTGTAGGATCACTTTGTTTTCCGTCCGTCCGTCTCTGTCTGTATGTCTCTCAAGACCAAAGGGTCTTAACAGACATACAGACAGAGACCTCCACGCGTTCCCGAGATAAAGATCTCGGGAACGCGTTGAGGTATCGAGTTAAAACTATGTATTCAGGTCTGCGAATTCCTGAAGTTGAGATAAAACCGAACTTGTAGGTTAACGATAAAAAAGATACTTCGAAATGAATGTACCACCTATAGGTACATTTCGACACTCTCGAAGAAATCAAAATTCATAGGGTACTTCCCGTTGACCCGGAATCCTGAAATTTGGCATAAAGCAAGGTCTTATAGCACAAGTATAGGAATAAATCTGAAAAGTGTAAATTTGTTGTTACGTTATCATAATTTTTTTGCGATTCTGAAAAGTCTGCCGAGACTCCATTCGGGAATTGAACTATTTACATACTTAGGTAACTATTTGTACAGAACCCTCAGGGTGCGAGTTCGACTCGCACTTGCCCAATTTTTTAATAATGTATGTGTACTGTATGAGTAAAAAATATATCTTATCGTATCTTATCTTATCAAACACGCTGTTCGAAAACCTTGTGTTATCACCATAGAAATGGTTATCACTAATCACATGGTTTTTAGAGTTCCGTATCTCAAAAGGAAAAAACGGAATCCTTATAGGATCACTTTTTTGTCCGTCTGTCGGTCTGTTTGTGTGTCCCTTTATCTCGGGAACGTGTGGAGGTATAGAGTTGAAATTAACATAATCAGGTCTGCGGTCCCCTGAAGCTGTAAAAAAAAAACAGGTATCTACGTTAACTGAAAAAAAAGATACGGCCGTTTCGTTTATGTTGCAAAAAACGTATATTTCGACACTCTCGAGGGGATCAAAATTCATAGGGTACTTACTTCCCGTTGTCCTAGAATCCTGAAATTTGGCATGAAGCAAGGTCTCATAGCATAAGTATAGGAAAAATCTGAAAACGGTAAATTTGCAGCTACATCACAAAAAAAATGTGATTCGTAAAAATCTTTGAGATCCGATTTGGAAAATGAACTGTTTTCATAGGTAAATTTGTACGGAACCCTCAGTGTGCGAGTCGGACTCGCACTTGCCCGGCTTTTTAAACATTGATTAGCATTAGCAGCTGGTCTGTTTGAGTATTTAAACTAAACATAATTATGGTTAGCGAGCTGTTAGTTTTATAAACAACGCAGCTACCAATTTAGTATTTACTTTAGTACGTCACATTATAATGACAAAGTAACCATGACATGAATGTTTTGCTTATAATCACCGACAGTCAAGTTGAACAACTCCCTCAGCACCTCAGGTATCAATAACCTGCCAAAAGTAAAACACAGTAGCTAGATTGACTTCCTTCATAATTTTGATACGCCGAAATGATGACAAATGCTTGCATTCGTCACCGCCCGTCAGCGGAGGATTAGACCAGCTTGGGATCGGTAGCAAATTCTACCAAGAGGCCCCCTAAATCTTTGTTAGTGACTTCTTGAACCTATTTTTCAAACAAGCCGCCGAGGCTCTTAGGTTGCGATGGGTCCATTAGTCAATTTTCTAAATTTTTTTTGGTTGCAACACAAAGCATACACCAAAGTACAATTAAATTATTTAAAAGTAGGCACTTCACAAAGAGCGGCTAAGTGCAAGTCGGACACGCGCACAAAGGGTCCAGTTGCGTTCGTAGCAAAAAACGGCAATAAAATCATGTTTTGTTGTAAGGGTGCCTCACTTAAATATTTATTTTTTCCTGTTTTTAGTCTTTGTTTTTATAGCGGCAAAAGAAATGCATCATCTATGAAAATTTCAACTGTGCAGCTATCACAGTTCATGAGAGACAGCCTGGTGACAGACAGACAGATAGACGGACGGATAGCGGAGTATTAGTAATAGAGTCCCGGTCATCTTAATCAGATAATGAAAATGACCACAAATAACAGAAAAAGTAGTTACTATAGGTGGTAATAGTTCGGCAAGTCCCCTGTGTGGACCGCCCGGAGGACACGGAGGAGCACACGGAAGTGGTGTGCCCCGCCTTGGCAGAGCACCGCCATGTCCTCGGGGAGGGCGATCGGTGGCAGCGATCTTTCGCGCCGGGACTCGGTACAGACCATGGTCCGGAGCGAGGAGGAGTGGCAGACTGTCGCCTTCTTCTGCGAAGCAGTAATGCTAGCAAAGAAGGCGGCCGCATGCGCGAGGGAACGGCCCTCACGCCCCAGGCGCCGGAATCCCGATCCGGATTTCCGGCCACCGTAGGCGCGGGCTTTGCCGTTCGACCGTCTGTTAACCTTCCGGACTGAGCCCGAATGTTCCATGCGCGCCTCAAGGACACGTCAGCAACTGTAGTGGCCCAGCAGTGCGAAGCCTACTAGGGCCATGGGTGATGCGAAAGAGAACGCCGGGGCCCAGGAACGAAGGCAAGGAAGGAACAGGAGTGGTTTTTAGTCAGTAAAAGTCTGACACGAAAGGGCGGGCGATGTCATTAGACGATTTTCCCACCTAAAAAAAAGGCCGCTATCCCACTGGCGTTTTACTAGCGTTGGCGCTTCTCCAACGTCAGCGCAGCGACAACGTTGTGCAGACACGTTATAGTGACAAGCGTTTTTAGATGTACATACGGAAGAAACTTGCGACGTTAACGTCGCGTCTGGGCTGCGTTAGCGCTGCGCAAACGTTGGAGAAGCGCTAACGGTCGTCGGTAAAACGCTAGTGGCCCTCTATCCCACTGGCGTTTTAATTTCGAAAGCCGCGGAGTTTCTGGCTTCGAATTCTGGTAGTAATTCCGCAGAAAAGTTGCCTCCTAGAGTCTCTCCCGCTACTTCTAATTCCATCATCCCTAGCTTTTCCTAACTAGTTTGCGGTTAGATAGATAGATATATTCTTTATTGTACACCAATAATAAAATTACAATAGGAATTTAAAATAGGGTGTCACAATTGGCATGGGGCACTCTAACCGGAAGCGGCTGAGTTAATACCCGTATTTTACATGAAGCGACTGCCTATCAGACTTCTACAACCCAGTTACTGGGCAACACGATACTCTTTGTATAGACTGATGGTCACACTTCCCGGCTTCTGACTACCTGTAATGACTTTCAAATATCTACGAATGATAACCGTGACCTATGGATTTACGTTCCCGTTACTTTTACCTACTTATGAGATATTTATTCTATGGCAGCATGGTCAGCATCTGTATGGTTCTTTCTTCAAAAGACCATCTCAGACAAATCTGCATGGTTCTCATGTGATTTGACTATTACATATTTACTGTATGGACTTTAAAAGAGACTTTGACCCCTGACTTTGTTTCGGTGTTTCTTCTCAGACTCAGTTAGGAAACACCGGCCTATCTAGTTTAAAAAGACGAAAAAAAAATGACGTGTAAAAGTGTTTTTTTTTAAACCTATTTGCAAAATAAATATCATTATCATTTATCAAAAAATCAACAGTCTCTATAATTGAGTTATAAAGATCAAAGGGTAATTAAATACCACTAATCAAATATTGATAAATTAATTTAATTTTATGACATAGATATTATGCCACATCTGCTCAGTCAGACGTTACAAAGATAGTCGGGAAAAGGTTAGGCTGATAATGACTGATAAAGAACAATGTCAGCGTTCTGCAACTGATAACATTTTGCTGGACGAGAATGGGCAGTAGTGGAATATTTGCAAATTGAGGTACGGGACCCGTTCATGGTGAACCAGGGGCCTTACAATGTGTGTCTGGCGTTCAAGCGAGTAAGTGGGATGGAGCTATACGCCCCTTATTTGCTCTATCCCTTTAACAATTCAGTTTAGGTCATCCTTTCTACCATCGGACAAGCCGACGAACGGCGAGTATCCACCCTTACGTTGTTGAAACTTCAACGGTCCGGACTAAGCGTTTCGCTTCGTCGTTTATACCGCGTACATCGAAGGACTGGAACAATCTGCCTGCTGCGGTCTTTCCGACCAACTATAATATAGGTGTCTTCAAGGCTAGAGTGAATAGGCTCTTAATAGACTGGTGCGCCTGACCATCAATGATTGCATCTCCGCTTACCATCAGGTGGGATCGCAGTCAAGCACTGGTTTATATCAATTAAAAAAAAAAAAAAAAAAAAAAAATCCAATGGGTTGCGGTAAGAGCTCGTGGTAGCCCGGCCTCTGATACTCATCCTTTTAGACAGATACTTTTACAGCACGTATAACTAAATACGACTATGGAAGGGAATTATTAGCTGTATTCTGTCTTTCCTTACTGTCTGCCTGGGTGACTTAAATTTATATAATAATACTTTTGGGCAAACGTACTCCATAGTCGTCCACATCATCGCTTACAATCTAGTTAGATACCTAGGTAGTGGTTAGAAGCGAGCACAGGCTTGCAATTTTTTTACAGTTTGTGTATAAGTCATGCAAAATACTAAGATGAAGATGTTATAGCGTAAATCTGTTTGTAAAATAAACAAATGTATCGGCAAACTTTTCAGTGTTACGCTGCTTCATTTCCAATGTATTTATCAACCTAAAAATAAGCCGTGTGGCAAAATCGGCTAGACTGATATCATAAAAACCGTTATTATCTGCAAGTCATAATTTTTGTGTTGACATCAAAACACATTATTGAACTCTGATAGAAATCATCACAGTAATCGAAAAACCCAACTTTTGCTGTGTTGTTTGTTACAAGTCAAAAAATGCGAAAACGAAAATAGAAACTCGATCAGAAAGATGAGTTGGAAAAAAAGTGGATTAAAAATATAAATACACTACGATGACCATTACTTTTGCCGAGTCTAATGTGATTTAGACCAATTATATTGCCTTTACTTGCTTGTTTTGTAGCATATAAGGATGACTGAAGACCCAGCAGAGAAAACTCCGGTAATGATGATGATTACGGAAAGCAAAATCTAGACCACAAGCTCTCCGATGCACTACAAAATGCCCAACGGCGAGAGGTAATCGCAAATGCTTTCATTTTTACAACCATTTTGGAATCGTCAAGGTGTTGGACCTGTACCATGACGTTTAAAGTAAGATTTTTTTCATTCTTATTTCCAGTGTGGGTAAGAGATGGCGCTAGGCAACCCGTATACCTCTGTCTCTTACCCACACTGAAATAAGAATGAAACAATCTTTCTTTGAACGTCATGGTAACCCCGTTGGTCAGTTTGCCAGAAATTTCGAAAACATAGAAGTAGAAATCTCTACGGAGAAGAAAGTACAAACAGATATTCATAAACAGTATCTACCTAAACTACAATTGCTACAAGATGGTGCGAGTAACAGCTATCGGATTCATATAATGTAGCTACCTATCCTTTTTGCTCATCTTAAATATGCATATTTTTATCCTGCTGTCTTCCTACCCATTATGCTATGTACAAAAGACCTTAGTAAAGTAGTAAGCAAACGACTAAAGGAGGAAGGAACTCCTGCAAGACAGTGATCAATGCTCGATTTTTATAGTACGTAATACTATAAAAATGGTACGTAAGATGGACTGGTTATTGTATTGAGTTAGGTTATTGTACGTTACGAGATTTTTTGTCTACCAAAGAAAGGGACTCAAATTGCCATTACTGACACACTTGTACCGCTGTAATACGTGTTCTACAGCTTCATTCCAAAGATATAGGTAATCGTTTTCTACCTTCGAAGCGAACTCAGCGCAGTCTTTTTGATCAATAGCTTAGGTATGGTCGGCACGTGTGCTTCACGTGCAACATATATTTTATTACATTATCATTTCTATTTAGTTTAACTAGGGAAGTACTTACTTAATTATGTCCGTGTAAGAGGGAATGTTCCAGTATATTTGCATTCAGATAAAAAAAACTGAGCAAGTGCGAGTCGGACTCCCACACTGAGGGTTACGTACAAACTTACCTACGTAAATACTCATAGTTCAACTCCCGAATGGAGGGAGTCTCGAAGATTTTTCCGAATTACAAAAAAGTTTTTTTTTGTGACGTAGGTAACTAAATTTTCTGTTTTCAGATTTATTCCTATACCTGTGCTATAAGACCTTGCATTATGCCAAATTTCAGGTTTCTGGGTCAATGGGAAGTACTTACCCTATGAATTTTGATTCCTTTGAGAGTGTCGAAATATACGTTTTTAGCGAACAAAATAGCCGTATACTTTTTATTCTTTAACTTAGAAGTTTAATTTTTTCACAGCTTTAAGGGACCATAGACTTGACTACGTGGTTTTAATGTCAACTCGGTACATCCACGCGGTCCCAAGATAAAGGGTCTTGGCAGATAGACAGACGGACGGACGGACAACAAAGTGATCCTGTAAAGGGTTCCGTTTATTCCCTTTGAGGTACGGAATCCTAAAAAAAGAACCGGTCCGAAAGGGAATGAACTGTTATTAACTTATCTAGCATAATAATACAGATATGTATTATGCTCACAGACGTATCCCGTATATAGGGCTCCCATTGATTATGTGTGTGTGGATTGAATGCTCTTATTTTAAAGTTAATTATATTTTTACGAAATTAAGGATATTTAGGAAAAAATTGACATAATTTCATGACGAGGATAAAAAAAAAATTGTGAGAAAATAAAAAACAGTAATTTAATATTTTTATGTGGAATAATTGGAAGTTATCAAAATTCTAATTTCAAATCCTCAATTCTCTAAATTCTTTCTTGATTTCGTTGCAATATACTTAAATAATTTTTAAAAATGTGCACATAATCCGCGCGCACTGTAGAAATGTCCTTTTGAAATAGATTTGTGATCCCAGTATGTTATAAATGGAACAAACTGTCCTACCGACAAAAATGCTTAGTCAGACGTCTCTCAGATTGATCTTCGCTATGACTCATGTCTATCCCTGCAATATTAGGTCAGTCCATAATCTCGAGATGAGTATAATATTTTGTAGGTAGGTATACTTACTTCACACGGTATCTATCTCTGATAGAATATTCCACAGCTTGCATGCAACCTAATCTCAACGTACGTAAGAAATAAAGTTGCGCATCATTGAAGAATTTAATTTATATTTAATCATTCATCATTATCCATCGTTAATTTTTTATGCGTAAGCTACAAATTATTTTACCTCGAACGCTTGTTGCATTGTTGCGTCCGTAGCTAACTGCAAGTTTACATAAGACAGACTGCAATCATGTCGTGCAATCTACCGTATTGCAGTATAATGAACCTGGCTGATAAAGTAACCAACATATTTCTGATGTAAATAATTAACAGTTACCTAGAATCGCTGGAATGCAACGGCCATTGTATGCCGAATATCTTCAATCTGGCTGGAGGACGCCTCTTCTGCTCTGTGCGAGTGTTCTCCTCAACGGGTGGAGTATGATGTCTACTCCCGGAAGAAGCCCTGGTGCCACTCCTACGACGCCTGCGACGTCGCCTCTCGACCAAAATAAAATTATCTCCGTTTCTAATAATGTACGAGGAACGTAAAGTTGACTTCTCTCCCTCGCCTTGCCTTTGTCTTATCAAGTCAGCTGTTCTCAGTGTGTGTATATTCTGATACTCAGCCTCCTGTGGCGGTGGCACAGCAGCTGGCGTCGCTTCCTTGCTTGTGCTAGTCCCGCTTCCATCCCTCTTCTTCCGGGAGGAATGGAGACCAACCCGACGCCAAACCTTTTCCATCGGTCTTTAATGTCATCCCATTATTATGCTCACTAATCGTCGCAATTTTAACGCGAAAAGTCACTTGTCACTGAACGCACAATCACAATGTTTACTAAAACAACTAATCTTCGGGGATCATAAAATGGTTCACAGGTTTTTACTGAAAGTGGTCCGAGGTTCCCACATAAATATTAACACAAATGAATCACTGTCCAATCAGCCGTTCCCTGTCATTGTTCGGGCTGATAAATATTTCAAGAGTCCTTAAAGAATCCTCGGTTTCCGATCGGAGATTCCGTGTCAACGATCAAATCACAGATATCAGGGCGTATATCATTAATTTCTCTTATTAAGACGTACTAGGTTAGTAGAATTAGGGGAGAGAATAACGTGTTTTTTGACATCGCACTTGCAGAAGTCCCGGCCCTAACAGGGTGCGGGTGCAAGCTTTGCGCATGCGTGATCCCCCTTCACCCGTAGCCCCGTCTGACCGAAGCTCCAAAATGGCGGACCTCCGACCCCTTCCCGTTATTGAATATCTAATTTTATCGCTATGCATTTAGTGTATTCAGCTGCGATGCATTCACGGCCTACTTTTATTATTATGCAGTTACCTGGCTGTCTCATATGTTATGTATAAAATGCCGCAGTTTTGGCCAACTTTAGCTCAATGAAATTCAGAGCTTTATTTATCAAATTAAAAGGTATTCAGAATATTCTGACCTACTGTTTATGTCTGGAAATGTGATCATTACGTCTATGTGTTAGAATTCTGACAAAAACAAGTTAGCAGAATCAACAAGTATTTCTGTTCTCCTATATCTATGAGTACCCAGATGTTAGAACTTAGGTAGGTACCTATAGGTGTACTGATTGTCTCTATCCACGCTAATCTAAGACTGTGTTTCCATCTATTCTGTCATGGAATACCTACAATGTTTGTCCTGAATGTTACAAATCAGTTTCGTTCTTTATTTTTACTTAACTTTATACCTACTTTTAGTAGTAGACATAATATAAAACAAAGTTGCTTTCAAATAATTTGATGTAGTTTTAGCAATAAATGAGGAATTTTTCATCATCATTAACATCATTTCAGCCGAAAGACGTCCACAGTTGGACATAGGCCTCCCCCAAGCGTCGCCATAACGATCGGTCCTGTGCGTCTCGCATGATTCATCGGATTCCCTCGACCCTCACCAGATCATCGGACTATTTTGTGCGAGGCCTTCCAACGCTGCGTCTAATGATGATGATTATGAGACTAAAATACAGACTCTACATAATCTACCTCGGCCTCGCCACTATAGATAACAAGCATTTAAAACTATTATTTTGGCTGACGTAAACTGAAATGCGGGATTAATTACCTTTACTAACAAAGAAAGTAGCTGCGTACCTACGCAACTTGTATTTATTTCAACCTATATATTAAAGAGGTCTTTGGAGGTTGCGTGTTCAAATCACGTCGGGGTCACCAGTTTGGAGGTATGCGGAAAAGAGAGTAAAATCCCGCAAACCTCCTTTGAAAAGGGAGGATCCTCCGACCAGACGGGTGTTATGTCTGGTGGGTAACTGCCCGCTAGATAATTTCAGCCTATCGTAAAAATTCTAATCGCACGGAGAACTTTGAGAACGCGCGATGCAGGATTAGTTCTTACGTGACGCCATAGATGTCGCTACAAGTCCTACTAAAGTATTAAATTGTTAGTTTGTAAGAAGTATAATCTCCGGTAGGAAGGTCCTGGGCCCTTCCACAAGCTCTTAACGCGATCCGTTTGACGAGCTAAACTGAACTGCTGAAGGGATGGAGCTATATAGGGTGAATAGCTTCGTCTCTTTTTCTCACTCGCTCACCTGACATTTTAACACGTCAAGGTAAAGCCCTGTTCCGACTGCTTACAAACATTTTTTCAGTCATAGAAGCTGCAGTATCGTCGAATGCCATTATGATTTATATTTTAGAGTGGGTATACAACATTATTTTTAGTATATGCGAAACCTGAATATAGTTTATAGAGAATCAGTAACTGAATCGATTCCAATAATTTTTACACCATGTTATATTTTTTTCCAAAAATATTTGAAAAAGGTCACAAGTCACCACCAACACTAAGTACAACACAGATCACGGCAGGTTATAGCGGACATTAGACACTAGAGCACAGCTGGATTGAAAAAGGGTAAAACATCCCCTCAGTCACCTGGGTGGCCTGGTGATCATGTAGGTATTTGTACGGCCAGAAAAAAAAAGTATCCAGTGTGGTGCTCACGATATTAAAGAATAATTATAGCAAGTTTCATCGTAATCGAACCGGTAGTTTTTGCGTGACGCCTTAACAAACAGACAGACAGACAAAATTTTTTTTATTACATTTTAGGGTTCGGTGTCGGTCTAGTAACACCCCCTGCCATTTATTTTTTATATTTTAAATGTACAGAATTTTCACATTTTTTTATGAATGAATAAATGACGATCAAAATGGAAAAATGTTTTTGAAGACTATACTTAGTCTAGTAGCAATTGAAAAAACTCCGTGGATAATTTTGGGATTTCGTTTTTTTTACTTTTTCACTCCTATCAAAATCGGGGACTCTACACTCGAAGTTGTGTGAAAGTCTATGATCAGTGCGTGTTGCCGGTGATGACATATGGCTCCAAAACGTGGTCGCTTACAATCGGCCTCATCAGAAGACTTAAGTCACCCATAGGGCAATGGAAAGAGCTATGCTGGGAATTTCCATGCGTGATCGAATCAAGAATAAGGATATCCGCAGGAGAACCAAGGTTACCAACATAGCACAAAGAATCGCCAAACTTAAGTGGCAATTAGCAGAGCACATTGCTCGCAGAACTGATGACCGTTGGGGCCGAAAAGTTCTGGAATGGCGACCACGTACCGGAAGACGTAGCGTAGGAAGGCTTCCTTCAAGGTGGACTGATGACCTGGTAAGGGTTGCGGGAATCCTATGGATGCGAGACGCACGGGACCGTTCATTGTGGCGAAACTTTGAGGAGGCCTATGTCCAACAGTGAACGTCTTTCGGCTGAAATGATGATGATGTATATACTTTTTTGTAACCTTGTTTTCTAAATAATATTTTCTTTTTTTATGCAACTACCATATTATCTTCTCCACCACCCTAAGTTGACAATTAACTGGTAGATAATGCCTAAGTCCGCTTTTGTACCTTTGTGTTGCATGAAGATATTATGCCTTTATCGACAACATGATTCATGTTTCTATTCAAGATTGTAGAGCATTCGACGTAACTAAGAACACAACAGATGGCGTTGCCTGTCTCAAAACAATGTAGTCTGTTATTGACATTGTAGTAAACTCACCCGAAGCAAGCGATAAGTTTTATGGGTAGGTACTTTACATAAACATGATATGAAATCCATTGATATGGGGTTTAGTAGGTTAGATATTGAGCCAATGCTTGCTATGGGGCATCAGCTCACCGTTGTACTTCTCAACTAAGTTTCAATTATCAAAGGCCATTCAGCGACGTTTAGCCGAATAGCCGCACAATTATTGTATACAGTTGTGCGGCTAAACAGCATTGAATGACATGACATGTCATTAATTTTAACTTTATACTTTAATTAGTATAAAGTTAAAAGTCAAATACACCTGGAGAGTGCCTACTGGAAAGTGCATTTTCTATAACAATAACCTTTTCTTAAATTCGGTAGTTTCCAAAATGATTGGCATAAAAGTACCCATTTGCTTGGATTTTTACTAGGTAAATAATCAGACAATGTTGGTGATATAAAATTAATGAACTGCTAAATGGATATTGGAATTTCCTGTTGGAAATCTAGTGGATTGGATGCGAAATTACTTGGAACAACTAAAAATCTCCTCGATACCTATATCTTAATGCTTCAGTAGCGATCTTTTTGCCTACTAATATTTATCATTACTTTCTTTAGTCTTTCCTTGCTATAACTACTCAATGAAATAAAATTATGATTTCAGTCGGCGCTCGCGACACTGGCCACTGCACTCAGTGAATGCGTTCAAATATGAAGCAAATGACAGCGACCAATAAGAGCTCGGTTTAATAGTTGCGTCATCGCGACAACGACGCAACACGAATAGCGCCATGTCGCGTAGCTGACATGACGCCATCGCCAGTCCAACTCGAGCTCGAGCACTAACAAGGCGGCAACATTTTCACAATCATGTGCGACAAAAACATGCAATTAGTGAAAGCAATTGAAAAGTTTCCTTGTCTTTACAATTATAATTTACCTGAGTACCTGAAAAAGGATATAAGTGACAAAGCGTGGCATGATGTGGCTAGCCAAACTGTAATGCCAGGTAGGTACGAAGTTGTTATTTGGCAATAGACATAGGTACGAGAGTTTATCTTAGATTTGTTTGTGCGCACCATAATAAATACGTGGGTAATCCGACCAACTTAAATGGGCATTGCAGAAAAAACTTTAACTTTACTTTAAAATGACTTTTCCGAGAGGGATATACTTCATATCAATATGAGTACCTACCTCATAAACAAACAAGTTATTTTCATTCTGTTTCAGTTGCCGAATGTAAAGAGAAGTGGAAAAATCTGCGTTACGGTCTGTTGCGGAGTTTGAGGCTAAACCCGGATGGAACAGGGAAACGGAAGTATTATTTACATGACGAAATGGAATTTGTATTGCCATACATTAGATCTTCAAAACTACATGAGACTGTTTTGCAGCAAATAGATGTAGAAACAGATGAAGAAGTAAACGGTTTTCACGATCAAGATAAAGACGATCCTCCACTACAACTTCAGTATCAAGAAATTGAAATGCCTGAGCCTTCGAGAAAGAAATCTAGGTCTGGCCACAATTTCATTAAATATTTGCAACAAAGACCAAATAATAATGAGGTTGTGGACGACTCGAGAAAAATGTTTCTGTTAAGTTTGCTGCCGGAAGTAAATGCGTTATCCGAATGTCAAATGAGAGTATTTAGGAGAAAAATGTTATTACTTTTGGACGAAATCGTAGATAGTCCAAGTCAATACGAAATGTGTTTACTTCAGTGGCAAAAGGAATCTATAAGTCAGGAGGCTCAAAGAAGTTCTAGTAATGATACAATTAAAAAGGAACCACTATGATAGAAAACAAGTATCCGTCCATACAGGCTTGTAAAATGATTTACTAATTCAAAATTGTTCTTGTTGTTGAACACAAAGCGCCATCTAATGACTGTTATAGGCACCAAAATGTATCCAAAAGATGGCGCGCTAAGTAACTTGAATGTAAATCTAGAAAACTGTGATTGATAAAATAATAATACCAATGTAAAAAATATAAATAATATTTTATTTATGCTCAAAATTTCAAATAATAAATTAGACTGTTTTCCTGAAAGAATTATTATTATGTAGCAAATGCAAAGAAAATGGTATAGTTTTAAAAAAGCAGTATAATGAATAAATTAAGCATCTATTTTATAGGTGCATTCTTCATAGATTTTGTTGTAACAGGATTACCATTAACTTTGCTAATCAGTTTATTATCCTGCCAGACTGCAAGAAGGCTATCATTTGTTTTTAGGTCAACTTGTAGTTTTTCCCACACTTTCTTCTTAGGATTCAAAACATCATCAGGTTCCCCTGTTTCATATCCTTCTATTACCACCCTGTCTCCTGGTTTACTACCTTCTGGTGCGAAAAGCGGTTCAACCTGTTTAGGTTCATCAATAGAAGCACAGAGAACCATTCCTTTGGATTCCACACCTCGCATTTTAGCAGGTTTCAAATTGCAAAGAACCACTACATCTCTGTTCTGCATCTCTTCTATAGGCACAAAGTTCACTAAACCAGAAACAACAGTTCTTGGTTCTTCCTCACCTAAGTCAATCTTTTCAACATAAAGAGCATCAGCATCTGGATGTCTAGAAACTTCTACTATACGTCCAACTCTAATATCAAGTTTTGCAGGTGTTATTTCATCAGCTGCAGGTGCATTTCCTTTGACTTTAGCTGGAGGTGGGTAAGCCTTTTTAGCCAATTCTTGAAGCTGAGGTTGTTTGAATATTTCTTGAATAGGACCTAAAAGCTTGTTTATGACTAACTCAACACTAGCTTTCAGATCTCCAGGATGAATTTCCTGCTTAGCATAAGCATTTTCAAGATCTTCAAACTTTGTATATTCAACATTACCACCATGCTCTGGTGCTCTAATAATTTTGAATGTATCATCATTTTTCATAAGAGGGAACACTACATACTTGGTAAATGATAAAACTCCATTATCAGTAATATTGCCAGGTTCACAAAAAGCTTTTTTTAGTTTCTTCTTTACATTTGCAGGGTTGTCTAAAAGATCAATTTTACTGTCTTCTTCTGATGCTGACATTTTTCCACCTGTAAGACCTGGTACCATAGGGTTCATTAAATGCACTCTCTTAGCATACCCCAGTTGTGGCAAATATTTCTCAGCCAATGTAAATATTTTCCGTTGATCAACCCCTCCAAACTGTGCATCAACTTTCAAATATTCTTCATCTAAAGCTTGTAGTCCAGGATACAAAAGCCCACTTAATAATGGATGATCAACTTGTTTAACTACCTCAGCTCCAGCCTTTTTAGCATCATGTTCTGTTATGACAGATGACATGCGGTACACATCAAGTGTGTACTCTTTGCTAAGCTGATAATCAGTACCCTTAACAAACTTTAATTTCTCTAATGGTACACCAATTGATTGAAGCATTGCTTTTATAGCAGCTTCATAGTACTGAGTACGAAGGTTCAAAAGTTCCCAAGGCGCTTTCATATTGTCTAAATAAGCATGTAAATCAGCAAACAATATAGTCACCTCACATCCAGCCTTAAGAAAGTCGGCAATCTTCGACATAGGGACAAAATAAGCCACATGGGGTCGTCCAGTTGTTGCAGTACCCCAATAGATTTTAAGATCTCTTTGCTTCAAGATTTCATTAAGCTTTTCCTCACCCAAGAACTCTTGCAAATTGCGAGTTATTAGTTGTTTCTTTTCCTCCCAAGTAGCCATGGCTAATAAATCAGTAAATTCTGTAAAATGAGAAATAAATCTAGGTTAAACTTTTGGCAAATCTAGAACAGATTTTATAGTTTAGTTAAGTACTTACATATTTATAATACAAAAGAAAGCGTCGGTACTGTATTGATACTCACCGTTTGTGATGAAATTTTATGTATTATCAATAAATAGGTTTATCACCATAAATACTTTTTAAATACACTGGGACACAGATACGAGAAGCAATAACACGTAAGTGAGGTGTCTTATGAAACTAAATGAAACATAACCTCCAAAATTAAGAGCAGTAAAAAGGTCTTCAAAACTAACGCATCGCTACTTAATTGGATTTAAAAAGACGAAGTAAACACTTTTTATCAGATTTTCATTGTAAAATCATTGATTTTCATTTGTTATTTAAGCGAAAATTAAAAAAATATTGTAAATTTTGACAGGTCTGAAGTTAGTCACGGTTTAAAATACCTGTTACCAACTGCTAATTGGCGCTAGTGTCGCGGTGAATGCTCGCGTTTCCTGTCAAAAGCGCCATTGCGCATGACAGTCAGTGCGGCCTTGCAGACTGAGAGCGCTGCCAACAAAGGCCGAGTCGATGGGGTTACAAAAAGATTGTTAATTTGGACTTCTAAAACCCTTTTGTTGTTGTAATTATAATTTTATATAGGTTGTGAATTTGTGATTACGGTTAAGAAAATGTGTGAATGATATGAATCGTGACGACTAGCAAAGGAGTCAGCTGGTCCACAGTGCGAATAGTGAATAAGAAATGGCGGCCTTGCCAGCAGGTGTTCAGTATGGGTTATCATCGGAGTCTAGTTATAAAGAAAACAAGGAACTAGTGTTTGTGAAATTAACGGATTCAGCGCTGAAAGCTATTGAAGACTTCCTTAGGAATAATAGGGTAAGTCCAATCGCCATATTGTTAGACCAAAATAAAGATAAGCCAGCAATGTCAGGCGCCATACTTATATTACAGTAATTGAAATGAAACTGCAAATTTAGAAGTTTTATTCCATCAAATCAGTTTTCTAATTATGATAATTGGCTTCAAAACAAGTTTAGGTAGGTAGCATTGCGATAAATACTCCTCTCCAATGTCACGCCACGTCAACATGTAGAAAATTTGCTCTGTTATTTTCACAGATTTACATTTCATACGGCTATAATTAGAGAATTCGGACTTATTGTTGCGGAATTCGACGTTTACCGTGGAGTTATGTTACAAATCGTGCTTTTTTTCGTCGCTACCCTTTCACGTAACGAGAGATCGTGCCCCTGCAAGAGTATCAATTGTATTCGGAATAAAAAAACATTCAAGACGAACAAATCTTACTTATCTGGATAACCTACTGGAAAAACACCACGCAGTGTTTGTCGATGTATTTAAATCTATTAGTATTTCGTATGAAAATTAGTGTGCTACAAATTTAAGCAATCATTTTTGCATTATCATTTCCACAACAACTTGTTAGCAAAGGTATATTTGTGTTAAAATCTATATTGCAGGAACTATGAATTGATTTCTGAAACAACTAAATATTTCTCAATTATGAATTTATGAACTAAAGAATAATTGAAACATATTATCATATCATATTTCATGCCAAGAATCAGTTTATGGGTGACTACACATTTCTAAAATATTGTCAACATTTGTTTGACTTGTCAAGTTTGCCCTAATACATCATTTCTAATGTTCATGCATAGGTAATGAATGTGTCTTTCAACACATAAACAACAATTTTACATTAAATTAAAATGAGAAATATCCCATTTTAATTTCATTTCATCATACCATTTTCAATGTCAACAATCATGCAACAATTTAAAAGTATTGCTTCTGGCTCACAATTGCATCAATCTATGGAAATCAAATCTCAAGTTAGTTTCATCATTGCATCACCAAGAGAATTTCGCCTTTTGCTTTCAATTTAAAGATTTCAGGATGTATCCTTCGGTACCATAAAAATAAGAAATAAGTACTCTATTTGGTAAAGATTATATTTCAAGGCAACATTTTTTTCTTAGTGCTAATCAACAATTCTTGACTTAGTACTACATTATGACAAAAGATGGCGCTGTATGTTTGTTAATGATAATGTTACGGTCAAGTAATTATCTATTTAATTTATAGACTATAGTTCCAAGTTGCTAATAAACAATATTGGCATTTAGTATCTTACATTATTAATGTTATATACCTAGTATAGTATAGTATTAGGTAAGAATTGGTCATTAGAACTTAAATTGTTATTCAATGAATTTAACATCCTGATTGCCATAATTATTGCCTCAGTGTAACACTATTTTATTAAAGAACACTGATTCTGGCTAAGGCCAGGATTTTTTCTAGACCTCTTCAAGAATTTTTGCCTTATAGATAATTTTTGTTTTAACTGAAAAGTATGATAATACCTAATCATTACTAAACATTACTAATCACACTTATTAAGTAATGAACAACAAAATAATGTAACCAAATCTAATTATCAAGGATTAAATGGTTTCTTGGAAGTTGTAAAATACACATTCTAAGAACTATTAAAAAGGGGAAATACTTTAAAGCAAGGCCAGTAAACCAATCATGGTACCGGCCTCTTAAAGTAACAAACATGAATTAATGAGCTTGTCTTTTGTAGTCGATTGAATTCCAGCTTTATAAATTCTAAGAAAGTAAAGATAACATTTACACTGAAAACTTCCCAAGACTGTGAATTTTTTAAAGTATGCCAACTAACCTACTTGCATATTATAAAAGTATCTAATCTAGGTCATCAACTTAGAAGTTGATAACCACCTTAGTCTAGTCAACTTGAAGTATTGATTGGAACATGAACAACTAGCCGTCCCGCTCTACAGCATTATAATTACTAACAGAACCAGGTTGTGCATTTGAATCTTTTAAAATGAATATTTAATGATTATGAATGTATCCAATATTATTTTTAGAAGTTATTAAGTAATAACTTCTGCATCAATTGATCTTCAAAGTTTAGGAACATTTCAAGATCTGCCCATGACTCAAAAAGCATGCACTAGCAAGTTATTAGTTCAAGCTGAAAATAGTAGGTAGATCTGTATTTCATTACATGGAGACAGACAACCAAAAGTCCTACAACCTGGCTGACCAAGAGAAATACTGCCCTACTAAGCCAAAATCAGTAACTCAATGAACATGAGTTTTGTGAAAAAAGATATTGTAATGATTACCATCACTTTTTTGACATATACTAATTAAAAGCTTCAGGCCACAGTTTCACCGACTTAGTATGTTGATAAATAGTAGCTCAAGTCTATCTATCAATTATGCAGCAGCTTAGGTATGAAGATGAGCAGAACTAAGTATGGTGTTTTTTGTTGCAGAAAAAACATTGACTTTTCGCCCTTTTGGCTTAGTATGGCATAATAGTGTTTATTGTGTTATATATTTGACTACTTTCCACAACTCCACTACTAAAGCGCATATTTTGCGTACAGGTGGGATAACTGTGTCATTCGAACCACCCCAGCTCCTCAAGGAAGGCCAGCAGCGCCTTGGTGTTTCTGACCATTTCACGGAGGGTACCTGGGTAGTACTAAGTAAGTACTTTGCCCTGTATCCAGCGACCACAGGACAATCTAGAATCAGATGAGCTGCTGTCTCGTCCTCCTCCATGCAGGCTCTGCAAAGTGGACTGTCTATAATTTCCATCACAGAGAGGTGCTTATTAAAGGTCCTGTGGCCAGTTATAACTGCCATTACTTTGCCCAACTGTTGAACGGCTTAGTCTGTCGTAGGGCCTGTTTCGTGAAGCAGCCATCAATGGATGGAAGTGCCTCCTTGGCCTGCCTGAACTCACTATGATCTACCCATAGTTTGTGGTGTAGATCTCTTGTGAATTTTCTTACCATATTGCGTAGGTAGGCACAATGGTTACAGACTCTATTGCTGACATACTCGATCCTGCCGCATCGTTGCCTTGGGATTCACTGTGTCCTTTGACCTATTGAATGGCAACCTGGTTGTGCTAACCCACCTGATCAATTCGTTGGTGATACTCATATATTAGCCCAGAGTTAACTGGCTGTTCAGCACAATATGCATACTCTCGTACAGCCATGCTGTCCGAGAGTATGCATATTGGTTCTTAACTTTTCTGTTCGTGATGGCGAATCCTGCCAGGAAAATGCCCAAGCATTCAGCCTGGACCACCATGTTATACCTATGAGATCCTCCGATAACTCTCACACCCATGCCATTACATGCCATATATTTGGGCAAAAGCTAGGAAGATCGATTAGTTTCAGAAGTTATAGTGCCAGTCACTCAAATACACTGTCTCAACACATAGACAAGGTAATGTTGCATAGTTTAATGAATGAGTTGCAATTCATTGCAACAACAGTGTTGAGAAACTTCTGATAACTTCACAACATTATTAACCATACTGTTAATTGATACACAATAATTGAAGTATTAAATACACATATTATCTATTCAGTATATGAACATCTTAAAATCCCGCTAATACTTACTATAATAGAGTGTGTATATTTGTTACTTCTTTATACTCTAACGGTTGAATGGATTTTGATGAATCTTGGTACACAAGTACACCATGTCCTGAAATACCACACAGGTATTTTTTATACCAGGTGTACCTTATAATTTAGTTCATTAAACCTCGAGCGAACGCCGGCGTTCGCTCGGTCATTGTCTTTCGGTCATTGTGTGTCTAATTACGCTACTCAAAAGGTTAAATCAGTCTGACTTAGTTTAAAAATAAACTATTTTTAAAACAATACTGAATCTTTATTTCTAAAGAAATTGGTTATTATCGCAGAATAAAAATAGGCATACATACTATGAATGGAATTGTGAAGTTTTGTAGGATATTCCGTGTATTTGACAATGCTCAGTACACAATGATGTATTACTAAGAAGTGTGGGAAGGAAAACAAGGTCCATTTAAATAAGAACATACACATTAGGAAGTAGAAAAATAAGAAAAAAATATATATCTACAGCCTACATAACTGCTGGTGAAAGTTATAAAAATTTGCTTAAAACCCAAAAGAACAAGTTGGTAAACTCTTCTAATAAATTGTATTTTTAATTAGTCTTATGTTTGCATACTAGTTATTTTCCAAGCATTGTATCATAATTTAAGTTTTATGTAACAACTGGATTATTTGTGAAAAGAATTGCAAATTCTAGTTGCAATTCTGAAAGCAAGGTTTGTTGCACTTATTGCTTGTATCCAAATTCAACAGAGATTTGCTTGTTCTGATACTTAATAGATAGTAGGTTAGTATTATGAAAGGTGTAGGTGTACATTGAAAATACAATTACATCAACTTATAAAATTGAGTATGTTAATTGTAATGAAAGTAATGGAAGATTTTTTCTAGCAGTGGAATAGTACAGGCTACATATTTATAATAATAATATTCAATGCAGATCAGTAATATAATCTGAATTTTCTGTTATTGATAATTAGGTTTCAAATGCAATTCTTGAAATAAAATCATAAAGTTCAACAACAAGGAATTCTTTTAACAACAATTCCTTTAAATTGAAAATGACTTTTATAGAAAAACAGTTAAGTAAATACCTTTCTAAGAACTAAACATTCCTAAAGAGTTTTTGCAACACTTATTTAATAAAGCAACAATATTCAGTATGTTATTACCTAATTTCCAAAGTAATAAACTGCCGATCTATTGTAACGAAGCCATTATTCTATTCATATTATATAATAATGTGGCAAACTTAATTGTTTGTAGTCATTAAAACATGTTGTTGGTACTACACTGGTTGAGGCAGGTAGTTAATGCACCTTTCAAAGCAAAACATAAAGAATGTAAACCTATTTTTAGCCTGGAACTATTGAGCCAATAGTTTTCTCTGTCCATAATGTCTATAATTTTTTTTTTGTTAGTTAGGACATCATCAAATACCTTCTCCCACTGTAGTGAGAGGAAGTGTCAGACTTTCACTGACCAAAACCCACCTATGTTTTTTCAGTAGCCTTTTGCGTTTCAGGGCCACGGTAACTCTTTCGAACAATCCCACAGCCCTAGCAGGATACTAAAGTGACCTGCAACACAAAAAAGAAATAAAAACCAGTTTAGTGTGAGTTTTATTCAAGCTGTCTTTCCTGCTGTTACATGGCGGAAAAAAATATTATCCTGCACCTTTGCATAAACAAAACACTTCTGATCCGTCGTGTTTTTGTATTGATCACCCGAATTTTTTGCTGACGGATTTAAAAAAAAATTGAATTTCGTTAAGTACATTTTCAAATTTTTTTTATTAAAACTTTTGCAACACAAAGGCGGAATTAATGCCTAAGGCATTTTCTACCAGTCAACAAAGAGTGATAGACAGACAAAATATGGTAGGTGCATAAAAAATGCATTAAATCTTGTTTACTGGTAATTAATTAAAAGCTAAGGGTGTTTTTAATATCGTGCGTATTTCATCACGCATGCGGGATTACCCCGCATGCAGAAAATTTCACGCAGCGTGAGACATGCTTGCCTATGATCTAGTTTTCTGCGGGCTGCCAAACTCTGCTGTATGGGATCATGCTTCGCACCTCGCGTGCGTTTTCCTCGCTTTACAATAAATACTTGTATCAAAAGGATATTTGCGGAGCTTACGCGTGCGGGGCAATCCCGCATGCTTGATCATAACCGCACGATATTAAAAACACCCTAATAGTTTAGAAATTTCTGCCAGCGAAAAAGTCGCAAATTATCCCGAGGAAATATACTCCCGGGATTAGAAGAAAGTATTTCATGCCCTTCTCCAAGGTCTGTCTATATCTAAAGGTAACAAAAAGACAGTTACTTTCGCATTTATAACAGTAGTTTGGTTGTACCATTTCCTGTGCTATACATCAGATTGCTCCTATTTCTAAATCGTAGGTATTCGGCGCGTGTCTAGCCGTTTGGGCCCAGTTTCGCAAACTCCGTATATTAGGTAAGCGAATCGGGCGCATAGCCGCAATGACAATGTTCGGGCGGCGCCGGCGCAGGTGAAAGTACCAACAGCTGCCGGATTACTTATACAGCGCAAAAAATCTTCCCACTAACTAAATTCTAAACCATACGCCACTTTGTTTACGACTTACTCGTCAAATTTATTGCGAAATTAAAACCTAATGTTGTAATCAAGCTGTAATTATTTGTCTTACATACATTATACCTCTTAAAAACAATTAAGTACTGAATATTAGCATTTATAAAACAATTCGACATCATGATGTTTCTCAACTAAATACATTTACGTCTTGTTGACAGTTGTAAAGATAATCTAGTTTTCCTTAACATGTACTGTGACCTCGTTTTGAGTGATTTACGACACCTCATTAACATGCATCTGTTTCATTACCATTGATAGGGCGTCATTATCAAAATCACTGCGATTAGTATAATGGGGACAGTACGATTGATTTTTATAATTATGAAAAGGTCGCACTACGTCATATAATCTTTGATTAGTGACGTTACCTATAGTACAGTCAAACGGGGTATAGTTGAACGCAGGAGTGAGTAGGATCAAAAAATTAAGGCGGATTTTCTTCTTATTTCCAGCATTTGAGTTCTGAATCGTAATAAAAATAGATGCAATCAATAATACAAATATCATTATAAAATATATATGCGTAAGTGAAAATCCTAATCAAAGTTTTGTTTATATTTAACTAGGTACCTTAAGTAATTATCAGGTAACTTTTATATTTAATTTGTCGTTCATGAATTCATTGATTTTTATGTAACCTAGTCAATACGATGTATGTAATGGTATTCCATTAAAAACATCGGACCTATTGGTAAATTAAGTGACAAATGAGCTAAGTACGAAAATGAACCAATTACCTAATTGATCTACCATTACTGATGAGTTTGCAAAACCTGATTGTCAGTTATACTTTCTGTTGGCTTAGATAATATAGTAATTAGTGGCCTATGCTCCTTAAAACTTCCAACGTTCCAAACCATTAAGAACTCTGATTAATGATGGTAATAACTTCACATTGTATGAATGTATCGTTCGAAGTTCATTACTATTTCCATTTTCCAATGATAACATTTACAGACGGGTTGCATAATAGTGGCGTTTGTTTGGTTTTTGTGTTCATCAACATAATTTATTAGATACCAACCTATTTGCCCACTGGCGCTTTTTTGACAAGTAAAAAATTTCGCATATTGTAAACATGCTTATAATTTGTAATGACTTCTGTTTACACGTGCTAATATTGGGCCTTCGACAAGAAATGTCGGTGGAATGAATAACCCTGACAGAGTCGAATTGATATTGATAAGCTTTCCTCTCCACTTCGTCATCTTCGCAGTTCAGGAGATACTATTCCGCTCTTCTGACACTGTCTTAATTCATCTAGTATCTTCTTCTCTTCTTTTTTTCGTGTCGATGGACTCTGACCAGTATTTGGCAACCTGTACAGCTATTATTGGCCTCGTATAAATCCTGAAAAGTGCAAGATGCACTGCATAACGGACAGCACAGTAGGTGACGCTTGTCCTGTGAAGCGGTTCCACTGGCACTGTGTTTAAGATGGGTTTGGCCAGAATGTTTGTGCAGCGGCCACCCTGAGTTCGCAGTCGGTTAAGAGATTTCCAGACTGACCACAGCAGTTCGCGTCCATAGAAATTTTCTGACTTTGGGCGATAGGTCAGCTACATCTTTAGAACAAGTTTCTTCGTATTAACATTGAAAAATCATTTTGGATTTATTATTTACTAGCGACCCCCTCATCTTCGTACGGGTGTTACAATTAGGGAATCCAATCCCGCATCAAAATCGCAATCAAGCAGGCCTGCAGGATTGAAAACAGCAATCCCACGGATCCCGCGGGATTATGATATTTTAATATTTAGCAAAATGCAATATTTCAAGTTTTTGCAGGTCACAGTGCCACTCTGACCTGCAAAATATATTTTTTTTAATATCTCGGGGTATTAAAAAAAAATAAAGAATTGTTCAAAATATTTGTATTGCTAACTAAAGTGTTAGAGTTATTACTCGTTATTAAGAGGGTCCTTTTTCACTCGCCTATCATCTACATCGAGCTTGTTACTTCATCTAACGCAATCCAACGCGATGGTTGACGAAAAGGCAACGCGAAAAAAGAGAGATAACGCCTGAAAACTCTTTTAGCATTCGGTAATTACTCGAATATTTTACAAAACTTATTCCAGGAAATACGTGTTTTTCTTAAACCCTTCAAAGTTTTTGAAAACAATTGTCGCCATTCTGAGTCTTGATTAAATTTGCAAGGTTTCTATTGTTATACTTTTTGATTAAATTATGAAGTGTCAAAGTTCAAAATAGCAGATTTTCAGAGGTCTGTACTGAATTAGTTTTACACAAATTTACAAATTGATTTCAATAGAAGCCTAGATAATATCCCCAAGATACTGTGTCTCCAAAATTTCGAATGAAAAACGTATAATAACGTCATAATCGCGTAAGAGCGGTTATATGAAAAACAGTAAAAATGTATCTATCATGTCGAGTTGCATCCCCTTAATCAACAATTCATTTAAACGATGTTTTAGAGGCATAAAAAATAATCAGGAACGACATAATAAAATATTTTTCAATTATTTTCTACAGGTACTTGAAATTTAAAGAAAAGTCATGAAATCCATGGAAAATTGTTAAATTACTTGTTAATGAGGCTATGCTAGGTCTAATAAATAGGTAATCAGAACAGCGCATCATTTTAACCCATTTTTTTTTTAATCAATCCTGTAGGCTTGTGGGATCCCGCACTTGTGGGATTGGATTCCCTAGTTACAACAAACGTTTAAAATTTTCGGTTTTTCTCCTCTATAATATGCATGTATTATGCAATTGAACCTTTCTCATCACTCTGTTTAAATATTGGTAGAATCTGCATTAAAATCCGTTCAGTAGTATTTTTGACTAACGCGAAAAGAGTCAGACAGCAAATGCGATACAGAAACTTAAATAGGAAAGGATAGCTAGGGTAGGTAATATTAGGCGAACACAGATAATATAACTATAATTTTTTTTAAATAAATACGTTATTTGACGTTGAAAACTGGGAAAAAAATGTCTATATACAACGAACTAAGCATGGCTACACTATAGTAATCATTAACAATCAATGATAAATGATCTTCACCATATATTTAAAATAAATTGCTATAATAAATGAATGTAACGACATCATTTTTCCTATTTAATAACGGTAACTACTCTATATGTCTATTTAATAACCGCACATCACCGATATCAATCTACCGCTGATAGTTATTTAAGATAACGTTATAAAATACGTGTGTGGGACGACTTTATGTAATAGACAATCAGTTGAAAGTATTGACTCGTATCTGTAGTCCATATTCCGGAACCCGAAATAGGGTCCCTACCCGGAATTTCTTTTGATATTTAACATTGAATGAACGAAGAAAAATAAAGATCATGTTGTTGAATTAATCAAGTAATGATTTATTCAAGAAGTCTATGTATAAAAAAAAATAATGTACTACTAGTCAACCTAGCAAGTTCATTGTTGTATTATTAAATGTGATTTTATAAAAACACAAAATAATTACGCTTCTTCAGTTTCTATTCAATTCAAAACAAGTCAAAACACATCAACACGTTTTAATTTAGACTTGTTTTACCAGAAATAACGCAAATTCTGGTGTATTCATAATGATAGCGCATTGTCGTTAATATTATTATTATGTAATTTATAATTAATCATTTGACCGAAATACACCGATCCTATTTCCTTATTTGGTTAAGGCAATTAAAATGCGATGACATTGTTCATGTCATTCAAACAATTACATAAAAGTTATAAAAGCTGCAGATTTAAAGCCATCGAGATACCAAAAAGTTTCGGATGCTGCCAATACAAACAATTTTGTAGCGTCATTCAAAGCTGTCGCCCACCTGATTATAATACCTCAGTCCATGCACGTGTTTAACAACGATACATTTATTTTGTCCCGGCCTAAGATCACGGGCACCAAACTATTATACGAATTTGCTAAACGATTATCAACACTCTCTTTATTCTTCCAAAATTCAAATTCCTGTACACTAACCGGTGATGTGCGGCAGGTTTGGTGGCCGATTTTTTTGTTGATGCTTTGAAAGCGTGCCACCTGGCCTTTTTTCTTGGGTATAGAATCCATTGAAAGCCATGAATCACTTTTGTAACGTCGCCCAATGAGTGTCCAGCGTATCGCTGTAGAAGTCCCTTAGCCTGATTGAATGAATCATAGCAGCTGTAAAACAATAATACAACTCTACATAGTGCATGCATACTTTAAAGTCCATTCTGCAATGACCAGATCGAATTTCAGTTTTATTAGAATTCATTCAGTGAATGACTCTATATGAAATAGGTACAAGTACTTTGTCGTGTGCGTGTAAAAGTAGGTATCGGTACCGGATATCCATATTGTTTAAAGTATGTCATATTTGCACTAGCGATACCGGAATTAAAAAATAAAAATATCAGTTTCATTCATGACACAAAATATCACCGAACTCACGATTTGAACTAATGTCTTGAGACAACTTATCAATTAATGTAATTTATAGAGTCGGTTTTTGTTAAAGTAAATCGGAACAAATAAATCAAGAAAAATAATAAAAATACAAATAGTACAATTTAATCTATTATGATCTTTAATATATATGATATAAAAAACACAGTATTTGCAGCGTACCTATCAAATTGGCAACATACAATGTAGATAATTTTATCATCTCACTTTGACATCAGGGTCACCTGAGTAGTAAAATAAAAATGCCAGCGGCTACTATGATGAAAGTAACCGCTAGAGAACATCTAGATATCAAATTAATACAAACCTACAATCTTAAAGTTTAATATCGCAAGCATAAACTAGGGATAATTGAAGATTCGCAAATGTTAGGAGTCTGTACGAAGCGATGTTCCAAATTGATCTTTAAATTGTTTGAAGAAGAGTCAATTTTTGTGTGTGATAGATGTTGTGACGTCTGCGTGACGATGAACACGAGCGATAGGGCCCGAGGTCGTCGCACCCTCGGTCCCCCCGAGCCTTGGCACCTGGTTGTCCCTTGCTAAGCAGTTACTTGCGAACAGATGTTAGACTCGAGAAAACCCTCCGCCCGCCCCTTCATTCTATTTTTGTCCTAAGATTTTTAAGTATTGTTCGTTAAAGTTTTTTAGTCAATCTTCAGGTACCTCATACCTTTTACTAAAAAGATTCGGTCCTTATGTGCTCAACTATGCATTTTAAACCAAGAATGATACTAAATACATGGTATTGTTTTGTAATTAACCTGATTTCTAAAGTAAACTTGATCATAAAATGAATGGAATCCATAACCGTTATTAATTTAATAGATGCCTTCATAACATGGAACTGTTTTAAAACGCCTGAAGTAAAAAATAAACCATGACAAAGAGGCCATTCTCTCTGATTACAACGTGAACATTTTAACTGCACAGTTATCCTCGGTGTTTTAATTGAATAATTGTTTACTTCAATAACTATACATCATTGTAATATGCTTTTAACATTTTGTTTACTAGCGTGTAGAGTTAGAACAAACCAGTTTGCAAAATGTCAGCCAATCCGTTCTGCAAGTGCCGCAAACTTACATGATGCAACCAGATATAAAGGAGATATATATATATTTAATTGTTTGAGCAGGTATAAAGAGTCGGAGGACCACGGTCTCCATAAAGACATGAAACGGTAGTAAAATGGAGAAATGGATCTTCGAATTATGTGTGGTTTTTATGAAGGTGGCCATCATTTACGACGGGGTATACCGCCCCATGAAAGGCGACGAGCAATAGAAAAGGATGGAAGATTAGAAATAGGGCGGTTAGGGACGCCAACCTTATGGCAGAGTCAACGTACAATAGACGTGTGTGTAGTTCGTTAATATTGAAATAGAGTGGCTTGCCGGTGAGGTCAAAACGACTGACTACACTTTAATCATCCATCAAAGTTAACATAGGCACATTGCGGCAACAGCTAATGTCTGTAATTGCTGTTTTCATAAGGCCTCTTTATTTCTTGGACAGCTTTGCTTTGTTAGTAACTTTAATAAAATATGGGTTAAATTAGATAATGTTTTTCCTCGAAGCATTCAACGCAAGTTCCACAACTACATAGTTTAATAACTATAGGAACCCAATTGCCGTTTACGAACACACAAAACAAAATATGATCAGACAAAAAATACCTGACTTGCCTAGCTAGAATTTTAGACCACAGATTGGATAGCATATTTAGTAAAAAAGGTTTAGAAGAAATCATGGATTCTTAATAGGCAAAGAAATCGAGAATAACTGAAAATAATAGTTATGAAGTGTGTTGAAAAAGTAATTAACAAACATGTAAAGCAAAGGAAAGAAATCACTTGACATTATAACCTTATAAAATTACACGTCATGAAAAGCAAAATGAAGCAGACTTGAAGAATGGTCACAAAGTTCAACTGAAGGGAAATACTAATAATATAAATCTAGAGAAAATTGGAAAACTTGGACTATAGAATATAATGATGGAAGTCATCACTCATGACGTGTGTATTCAATCGGCCATAACAATATGCAATTAATTACTTGAATGAAACCTACATAATCCTCAAAAATGTTATACTTAAGATGTCGTATTATATTACCTACTAGCTGACCCGGCGAATTTCGTGCCGATTAACAGTCAATGAAAATAGTATATCTTTCTATATAGTCAACCGGTTGCGATGAAACAAAGCCTAAACAGCAACATATAAAGTTACACACAATTTTAATGTATTGTAAAAGTTATCTACATAGATTTCGTATATTTTACGTGATGCTCGCGCAAAATAACACTACATGTATAGATGACCGATCATGATTCAGTTAATGATGTTACGAAGATAATTCCTTAATCATTTGCATTTAGTTATGCATAAAGTATTTAAGCTAGAACTACACTCCGCACACGTGAGCCACACACGCCGATCCGGGCGTGTCGGTCTCCATACATTTTTTATGGCAACTAGACTTGTAGAGCTACACTTGATCCACGCCACGCGACGTTGTTCTACGTCAAATCAGGCGTGTTACACGCGTGCGACAATCTAATGTAGTTCTAGCTTTAAAGATTAATCAGGAACAAATGTAACTCCTTATCATACCTAATGTTCTATGGGTTTGATAGAAGATGATCTCAGAAAAAAAATAAAAAGATAGCAACGAAAAGGTTATTGAAAATACTGTACGGAACTTTTAGGGCAAATGCACCTTGTTAATTCTAGTGTCATAACCGAGATTAGGTATTAATACTGATTGATCTATAAAACATAAACACTGATGGCACTGAACAAAGCCTTCATCTTTGCAACCTACACAATTGGTTACAATTAAAATACTCGAATTAACTGATTCGGATTGTTGACACTAATTAATTATTGCAATCTGACTAATCTTCTTGCACTTTTACTAGAACAAGTATGGCATCTTAAAATTACGTTATTATAACAAACGTTGCATCCAATCATTCAACTAAACACACGCCGACGTGGTTCTAATTATAGTTTCCATTAATTAAACTACACGCTAATTAAAATCTAAACAAATCTTCGGTTAAATCCATTTCCGAGGAGACCTCGTAGGCGCCAGCACTATTAGACCACCTGTGGAACTTACAAATTGCATAAGTTTCAATAAATTAACATAGATAGGTGTGAATTGTGAACTGAAACTGAAATTATGTTGTGAGATCCTTACACTAGAAGCGGTGGGTGGGATTCCAGAGAAATATTAGCTTTAATTTAATAGCATGTGCGCTAACAACAGAATAATTATCAAAGAAATAATCAAACGATGAAAAAGTAAACCAGTAATGACAAGGTCTGGCAATCAAAACTTTAATAAAAGAAAGCCTTGGTATCTTACAAAGGAACTGGATAAGAATTAAAAAAAAACAATGATATTCATAACACTGATACCTAATCATTATTTATGATTCTTTTCTGTATTCCACAGAAGAAGACTTCCTAAGATTCATCTACTTCAAACCATTCAATAGAATTTATGACATAATTCAGCTTAGGCCGATTTTTTTCTGCAATGAAAATGAAGAAGTACTTATAATTCTTGTCAAACGTAATTTTCACTTGAATTTTGAAGCAATGCGAGATAATTAAGTACGTGATTTAGGAAAAAAACTTTATAGTAGTGTTAGACAGCGTAATACAAAACTAGACATGAACAACTTTCATTTTATAATTCTCGGATTCCGTGGCTCAGGTAGGCGCCCAGACACTTTTATATTATAATATACAGTCTTTAACGGAATATCCTTTCACGGTGTATTTAAAGATGGCTTAAGTTTTTATTGCACTTATTTTACTCTTTGCCTGCCACATTGTTTTGTTTTTTTTTTCTTCGTTTCTGCGTTTCTTTTTAAAATATTAACAAATATTCATTTGTCTATATTACCAACCCAAAGAACTACAGCCCCTAACGGCTTTTGGTGACCTTGCCTCTTTTAAATCAATATTGGAAACGGTGTTGTTAATCAAATGTGTGTCGCTAGGTTGTGTCTTGATCAAAAAATTTCGTACAACGGTTCCGAACGCCACGGTTCACATTTGGCGAATTCTTATCATGTGCAAACATACGAATATCATGGATTGATTCGTCTTTATTGAAACCAGATTTTGTATATAATTGACAAACTATTACTTTCGCCATTAGTACCGTTTTGTCTTTACCCCTATAAAATCTGTTGTAGTTGTCAATATATAATTTTAAGTCCTCTATGCTGTTTGAAATTTACATTTTCAATTCTTATGAAATGAAGAGACCCATAATGTTTCTATGTTCTCAAATATCAAGTGTTTTTGATTTTCACTAATCTAAAAACGTAAAGCTTGTAAAAGTTTTTTTACTTAGCTAAAGGTCACCAGCATATTCCGCTAAGGTCACTTTATGCAGGTATTTTATTGCCTCACTCCGTACAACGCAGCAATTCAACGCAAGGCCAAAATTGCTTTTATATTTTTTACTCGACAAAATTATACTTATTTACTACATGTAGTTTAGGTATACTTATCTCTTTATCTACTACAAATCGTCTATTCAGACGAATTGGTTGCAAGTACGTAGTTTGAGGTAACTGTTTTATTCTACGCAGTCTGATGTTGATAAATATTGTTATTTGCTTATCACTTCTAGTTATTTCCCAATCTCTAATCACTCATTTTCTAATTTTAATGATAGTCATTATCTTCAAATGGCTCCCAAGGTACACATATTAGTATCTACAATAAATAATAAGATCACGTAATACTAAAGACTAACGCAAACATCTTTGCCTCGATCAATTACTAACGTATAAAATGTTCTACATTTTAGTATTTTAGCTGTATTTGCTCGCTTAGTTTGAATAGGAAATTTAAAACAGCATATGACCTTGCCAGTATAAAACAGGTTTGACATTCGCGACTGATTTCAATCTTAATCAAAGTAGACGATTCTCTTATCGTACATTCGTAGCATTCACTGTGTAATTTTTTCAAATTCAAATAAAATTTTATGGCCGTATAGAATGTATGAGAGCAAAAATGGTTCTCGTTTTGGCATAGTAATTGGTTGACCCTCGAGAGATCGAGAGTCACGGCCATGGATGCTAACCACGACAAGTTCCGGGTCATCCCTTCCCGCTGCGAGTCTAGACGGCAATGCAGCTAGTTGAATTTCACATTGAGTTGTGCGGTTAAGTAAGTAAGTAAACCAATTTTTAAGTTTACATCATCAGCATTGCCGCCCAGCCTAGTTATGTTTCTCGCGTTCGACCATCGCCGGTTGTGCAACGCCACGACTTGCCGACACTTGCTTATTGTGGCCAACCCGACGCGTTGCCCAACTAGTTTGGCTTCTTGTCGTCTAATTACGATGTTTCATTAGATTATGCCTTTTAATGTAGAAATATTTGACCCCCTCCGTGCTCATTTGAGATAAATATTTAATTGTAGATTTGACGGGACTAAATGAGAAATGTTTTACCTTTTCATGCTTAAACTTCCCTAATATTGGCATATTGTTTTAATCTCACTATTGTAGCTACCTGAACATATTCCATGAAAAGCAAATGTAAACAAATGGTAACTGTAAGATGAGCGTTAACAGCTATTATTGTTAACGATTACAATAAAACCTTCGATTTACCTGCTCAAAACAGTTAAGCTTTTTGTTTTTTTTCAATAATAGACTAGTAAAATAATAGAAACCAGTATAAGACAGAGTTATTGTGATTTATATTTCGCCGTTGTTCGAAGCGCGATGAATTGGCATACTTGCTTTAATTTTACTGTGCATTACTGTACTACAGTTTTACCTTATAAACCCAAAAATAATATACGTCATGATGTATTTTCCTGTCTACGTCAATTAGATTTTGAAATATTTCCCACGTCAATGCATTAGGCATCTTTTTTTTTATGAAAATAAATATTTACAAATAACTACCTACTACATATGTCTCTATTTCAAAACTCGTAAAGTCAAGTATTTACATAGCTATTTTATCACTCTCACACTTGTAGCATTGTATGGCATTTGAGCTTTGTTCATGTTATGTTACCTACTTAAATTCATTAAAATGTGAAACTTCAATTTTATTATTATCTAACCTAATGACTCGCCTCAAATAAATACAGCACTATTAATTAAGTCGTGTAAATCCAAATAATTTTTAAATAACTCCAATTTCTAAATAAAGAAATATAGGCTGGTTTTTGTTCTTTTCAATGTTTGTAGTTGACCTGACATTCTTGTATAATATATTGGTTAGTCGAACTTAGTGTATTTTTCTTTTAACAAAATACGAAGACACTAACCACTGTTTCTTTCTTTTTTCAGGACAGATTGGCGAAACCTAAAATACAGTTCCTACCCGGAAATGAAGGGGTGAGTTTCAGAATTCTTTTCTTAAAGTGTTTAAAGTATACGTACAAGTAACCTTTTTTTTAAACTGCTGTTTGTGAATGCATAGCAATAAATTTTAAAATCGTGAATTAAATGATCATAATGAATGAAATTAATGAAAGCTTAATGAAAAAGCAAAATTTCATGGGTGTGGAGGTTCCTCTAAAGTGCCTTTCTGAAACCTTGTTGCGTTTTCCGCAAAGGACCACAGAAGAAAAATGAGAAGCAGTACTTCTCATGGGTTATTGTAAACTCGTCACAGAATTTAAAATGAATTTATGGAATTTAGCTATTTGTGGCAAATCAAACTGTGACAAGTTTACAATAACCCCTTATCATGATCTTTCACATGCTTTTGACAGAGGTGGTAAAATCTGTGAAGGATAATAATCATTGAATTTTATTAAAACCTTTAACTTCCAATTGTCCTTAATTATATCTAAAATTATTCTTCTCAATATTTGGCTAAGTTACTAGAACACCCTAGCAGTAATAAAACTATGTATTGTTTCATTACTGCTAGGGTGTCACAGGGCAGTGTGTTAGGACCACTACAATTACATTAGTAAATGTAGGTATTTATGCATTTTGTTTAGAAACCATAAATAAAACTGTATTTATTAATAATGATTAATTAGTGTACTTTTTTGGGTAGAAAACCCTCAAATAACTTCTCTCTAATTAAAAAATCACCCTAAAAAAAATTTGTCACTGTTACTCGCTAAAACCGTAAACCCGTATTCTTTCAGTTGCTCTTTGCCTTCTAAGGCCGCGGTAAATCATTCGAACAATCCTGTAGCCCAATTAGCATACCCTAGTATCATTATTAGTCATTAATTGTTCAAACAAGCACCGTTATCGTATAAATAAAACGTTCCAAATACATTTGACAAAATGTTCATCTGCGAATGTAATTCAAGTTCCTTTGTTTTCTGAACAGGTATATTTTCGTCTTAACAAAGTACGCTTTGTAGAAAGTCAAGTTTAGTATAAGGTTTCAAATTGTCCTCTTCTCAATTTAAACAATTCTTGTGTGCAATAAACGATACCTGACGTTTATCGCATTGATGCAATGTGTTAACATTTACTTCATACCTATATCAATACATTTATAGTATAATATACATATCTACATCGGAATCTTTTTACCTTTACATTTCCTAATATGTGTGATATAACAATTGTCTGCTTTGCACGTACTTCTCTTTACATTTTACATAATTCAATGACTTTATCTCTAATGACGTTCAGAATGAACATTAAGAAACATTTTATTAATAACAATGTGCTTATATCTCGTTATGGTTGTCACGAGTAAACATACAATTAATGTGTTTCGAAAACAGCTTAGACTGAACTAAACACAAATGCAAAACCAGAACATTTATAATTTATAACTTAAATTCAAACTTATTATTCAAGCTCTGGCTAGAAAAAGCAAACATGTTGTTCTAGCTTCAACATGGAGTTACAATAATAGTAAGTCGATCACTTGTCGATGTCGAATAGAGATATTGAAGATGCATAATGAAGGAGTACAGCTTCGTCAGGATCTGGGCCTCACCGTCGTACGGGCCTTGACTCGCCTCGGGCGTACTAGTTAACGCTTGCGGCACTCGATTCGCTTGCGAAATTATATGATGACCCACTTAGCCGATTTCGATTTGCTGCTTTACGCTGCGGTCGGTGGTCTATTAAACTTTTTACCCTAAATTATTTCGAAAAACATTTTTTTTTTAGATCACATGGCCGGCACGTAGTCAAAGCGACCTCGTAGATTAACCTGGTAGCGCACGAACTCTTAAGACTTTAAATAAACTGACAGCCAGTGACACTGTATCAGTATGTCTATGAATAACACTATTTAATATTCCTTCAATCCTTTTCCTCTGAAAGACAGCATCTTGTTTACTTATAAACTTTCCGCGTGGGGCTCGTCGATAAATTACGTCACGTATAAACCGTACAACCATGAAGAGAGGAGATGGCGAATTTGTGCAAAGCTGTGTGAAATTGAAGTATAGAGCGTTGATAAATTATATTTGGTTTGGTTAGAAGCAACAAGTATTACAGCTAACGCTATACTTACTGTTCACTCATTGCAAAAAACGTGGCTAATGCAATTTTGTTTACAAGGTGTTAATCCTCGGACGAACCCCGCGCCCGGCGCCCGGCGCCTTCGACCGGTTTGCTTGTTGCCACCGCTCGGCTCGCCTGCCGGTTTGACGTGATCTCTTCTCTTGTTGCTCGTCGAGAGTCACTTGTTCGTATCGTATGTAAACGACCCCGACCACCATATTCGAAATCTAAAACCTCACGCTTCAATATTTTCCTGTATAACTAATGCCAATTAAACGATTGGACATATTCTGCTTTGCAAATATCATGCCTTTTTGTGCAAAATAACGTAAAATGTTACGTAGATGGTAACACTGTTAAGCCTAATAGCAGGTCAACCTTGGCTTTGTGTAATTTTTTTGTATTCCTAAGAATATGTTCGGGATAAGCGCTGTTCTCTGAAAACGCTTCGCCATCATTCCCCGAATATCTCTGTATCGGTGTGTTAGGTCCGAGACTCGCTGGCACATATCCAACTTGCACATAATAACCACAATTCAATGAGTCGCAGACCAGAATAGTAAATAAGATAGAGTGGAGTGTGTAAAAATAGCAACAGTTCCAGTCGCTAGTGGGCACATGTGGAGTGCACCTCACAGGTGCGACGGCCGTTGTCCCCTTTCGCGATAATGTTTTACAAGCATCGAAATCGGTACTCTGGAATTATGTTACCTACATCATTTTATGTCCTAAATTGTTGAAATGGATGTGAAAAATGCTATTTGTAAAATACAAGATGTTTTTTTCAGTTATTCAGAGACTTGGTGTTTTGTTGTGTTCGGAAAACTAATGCAACGCACGCATTAGTTTTCCGAACACAACAAAACGCCAAGTCTAGTATCGATGTTATCTCTGTATCTAATGAATCATCCTCCTATGTACATTGAACCCAATGTTCTGCATTGTAAAATTGAATGTTCCTCACAATGTAAGTTGGAATACGTCTTGACTCGGTCAGGTCGTTGTCCTCCCAGCACTTTACTACCTTCTCCAACGGTTTACGGAACATTATCGCAGTCCTTGAAAACAGGATTCGATTTTGTATTAAACGAAAATGTATGTTTTGGTACACAGATAATTCTCACGTGTCAAATATAAACTTCTTGCAATATGTACACAATGATCTTTAAATTGAACTTGTCAGGGATTGAAAAAATATACCGTTGTTTAACAGTCGTATGTAGTATCAGACCAGACTCAGGCCACTTACCTCTTGTTGTAATAATAGTATTCAGTACTCATGTAGATATGTATAGTACAACCAATTTATGCTTGACTGGGACCATGGCAACACGGCAACCACTTGCTAGAAGGAATATTCTAGTCATTAACCTTCATCTCAGCTCTGCTTCCCAGCCACATTTACTCATCATGTAATGCCTGACTGATTGTGACTTCTGAAGGTTAGCAACCGATTGGCGATTTCTCTGTATTGCTCATTATGAATTTTGTTCATATAACCTTCCCTAGCACCTTGTTTAACTTGAAACGTGACACTGACTTGATTTATTAACATATTCTCAATATAAAATCAAAACCTTTAAATGATAAAGTTTAAAAATAATCGGAATCCAATAATCAATATCTGTTTTAAATGGGCCTCATTGGGAATAATGCAAATTCAGTGGAATAGGCGTTTCTATGACTGACATTGTTACGAATGTAGGTATAGAACAAAGGTGTGTTGGCGTGAACCCCTTTATCAGATCATAATAGGTGCAGCCACGTGATCAAACAATAGTGTTTACACTCGCTACAAGGACGACCTGTTGTACCTACGTCCAGTTCATAAAGATCTCGAATACAGTACAGGCCTATTGTTTTTAACGTCTATGTCTCGCGTTAAACTTGGCCCACTCTTTGGAAGCCTTGTCCGAAATAAAATTGCTACATCAAAAAGTCATAATTTTACTTGCAAAAGAAGCAGTATACCATATAAAAATCACCTGTGCAAACAAATTCTGATGATTCGTTTGTTTATTTAAATTTCCTTATTTTTCCGTAAATGTTTTTCTCGAAACGTTCCAACTTCTAGAAAATTTCTTTGATTATAAAAGGCAACTCTCATAGTAGAGCTGAGGTTCTGTTACTTCGTGTTTACTTAATGTTTCCAATCAATGTTACCCAATAACCATTTATTATTTCTATTGTTTATGTAGTTAAGCAATGCCTTTTCATTTAAAACAACTCTTGATTCAGTTTACATTTGACGCGCTGTTTGACGTGCTTACATTAATTTTACTTGCGTATTGACATTGACGTCATTTAACTGTTAGCTACTCATTCATTGCTTTATTGCTTTTTACGCGGAATTATTTAACTATTGGAAACTACGCGCGTAAATTTAATCTTGTGTTACTTTCCATTTTCTTTGAGACATTCACACGCAACACTTCAATACAAATAATAAAAGTTACCATCGAATAGGCTATAGACAGTAGTCAATGCTTTAGCAACGTGACTAATGGTTACGTAACTCAAATCTACGATATATTGCAGACCGGAACCAAATAAATGTAGAAGAGCCTTAGAATCAATAGCTGCTGAGGCCGGTTAGTCTCATGTGCTCGATTCAACCTTCAGGTCAGGGTTGGAAGTACATTCATTTGATATCCCGTGAAGATAAAATGCAATATTGTTTAGGTCGACTTATTTGAGCGTAGGTGTGTCGGGCATGAAACAAAATCTCCTTGATAATGGTAAAGGCAATTGCATTTCGTAGCTATTTAATTTTATTGATGTCATAGATCACTCATTCAACTTTGTATGGTTGTGCAATTAAAGTAGTGTTTGTTGTTATTTCTACTAAGACAACAGGTGCCTCGTAAGTGGAATGCACTTCGGAAAGATTCAGCGGTGCGGTGTTTTTAGTGAGGGTTCTGGGAGCGACTTGGCGGAACGGTGCTGATTTCCTCGTGGTAATTGCAGAAGTATGCGGACGACGGTGTCGTCTTATTGGGGCTGCGGGCCGGCCGTACGTGCGCGCTATTCACTTTCACTTCGCAGCGCGTGCTTTTGCTATTGGACCTGAGCGCACGCCGATGTGGATTTGGGCGTATCTTGTAATTGGGGCCACCACGCACTTAGATCTATAAAAATCACCAACAAGCAATAGTAACTACGTAAACTAAGCAAAAGCATATTTTCCTTCCCCAGGAAAATCCTGCATATTCGTCATGCTAACAATGAAACATACCGTAATGACAACATATTATGTATTTAGGTATATCAATCTTATAAAATCACGCAACGATGACGGGTGCAGTACAACTGTTACAAGTACGTCGCTTTAAAGTTTATCTGTTCCGTTAGCTATTACTAGGAAGAAATTAAGGGGACTTATTCCTAAAATGTAGTGCACGGATAAAATCGAGGACACAACTCGACTTCTCCCGGCTGGTATAACATTTGTTTGGCTGTATCATCAAAATTTATGAATTACCAGGCCCTGTAAGATTGTTCCGGTAGTTGTTCATTTTTACGGTGGTCTCAACAGCCATTGATAAAAAATTTACCATCGATAATTATTGAGCTTCTTTCTCAAGCTTTCACTTTTTGGCTTTAATGGTGTTCCATCGTCTTCGTAGTTGTTAACGACAATCATTACTATCTACTTGGCCTATTTTGACATACCCAAATAAAATTAATTAAGGCAATTTTGAGTTATGAGGAATACATACAGTATTCGGACATTAAGGGCACAGCAGCGTTTATGTTAAACATAAATGTGCTTAATTCGATGGCGATCTTTTACAAGATTTTTTTTCGGACATCCGACGTGATGTCTTTTGTTATCGCTTCATCTCTGCTTCAAACATTCGATTCGTAGAAATTATTGCCAGGTAAGGCTTAGCGTGATCCGCGCTATAGCAATTATGTAAATAAATACGAAAACTCGCGATGGATTGTCTCACTTCGATAAGGTCTGTATTAAATAAAAAAACTAACACCACCATTTTAATCAAAACAAAAAGCCTCTGGTGGATAACGTGAATTGTGCCGTATATTTTTAAAGATGTCTTAGAAAACAGAGCAGTCCCTGCACACTGGCCCAGAATAGAATTATATTAAACATTGTCAACACCTTGACTAAATAGAGCTTGTGGTCAAGCCGGTATCCCACGCGTAACGTTTGTGCCTTTCGAGTTTTATCCTTAAGGCTCTTGATTTAATGCCGTTTTTCCATTAAAGAAGGGAAAGTTGTCGTGTGCGCCGAAGCCGCGTGTCCATCATACATAGCTAATACCGCTTTCGATGCCCAACGAGGAAGTGGACGCAAAATGTGGCTTGTGTGCTCAAGTCAATAAATGCGTAAAATCGGTAAAATCACACACAATTTTATTTATTGCATGCTTTTTAAACCAAACATTGAAAACTATTAACTTGTTACCGTGCGCTATTACTGGCATTTTAGTTTTATTAAATGCTTCGGTCAAAAGACGATCGTTCCCTCGTCAAGTGTCCAATTTATTTTTAATACTAGGGTCGATATAGCATGTTTGAGCTGAATGTCGCGACCAAAGTTACTAAATTAGCAGTCATAAACATTTGACACTGAGAACTTCCACATGTCGCCGTATTTATGACCAGTGATGGGTGGCGCCACTGTCGCTATACTTCCATCCATCGCTTAAATGCACGCTGTGAATTTCTCCTCAGAAATGCCGGTTTCCTCGAGATGTTTTCCGTCAACGGATCGTAATGAATGTGTGCATTAAAGAATCTGGACAAGTCTATGGAGCTTTCAAGTAATATTGTAGTAAATATATAAAATAGTTGCTACTACGTAAATATTGTAGTTACCTACGTATTAATATTATCTGAAAACATGTTGATAACATAAATTTGCTACGACAGAATAAAGAACGATTAAATATCCCATATGTTTTTGAAAGGCTCGACTAAAAGTGATAAATTCATGGACACGCCCTTTTGGCACAAGACGCGATGTTTATTTCATAGAAATCTGAAAATTGTGTTAACGCACTTTATTATCAAAAATATTTTGCGGCATTCACTCAATTTGGCAGCGAATGAGATCACTGTATGCAATGATGCGTGCAATGTGACATTGCAGCTAGCTTGCTGTCGGTTTCGAGTGATTTCCGTTCTCAACCTTACTGCTACGTAATAAGATTCGAAGGCAACAAATCAGTTTACCGGCCATTTGTACTTATAACCCACTGATAATGGATGTAGTGTTATTGTTGAATATCAAATAGGTAATTACGCACATCTTTGTCTTTGCAAAGACTGCACTGGATTACATTGGCATTCCAACTAGCCGAAAATAGCACTACTTGTGTTTACAAATTTACTTAAATCTTGTTTTTTTTATTAAGTATTTTGTTCTTAGAATCTATTTAACGTTCATTATATATTTACTTTCCAATTGTTGAGCTGAAAGTTCAAAAGATCAAGCATACGCTTGTAAGTCTTCGGCCTGCGCCCGTCACATTTTACTAACTTATACATTAGCATTCATTTATTTCATTCTATTGACTACCCTATTGAAATATGTATCAGCTGAGACCCTCGTGAATCGTATCGCCTTTTAAACTACAAAATAAACATAAAAAATAAACAGAAATGGTTACTTGAAATAGTTTCAACGTACGATGTACGATTGTACGATGATCAAGCATAATCAGCCTTTTAATGTTCCCACTTCTGGGACTCAAGCCTCCTCTCTCTAGGAGAGGGAATAGGCCGTAATCCACCACGCGGGCCCAGTGCGGGTTGGTGGATGTCACATGTCTTCGAATTTTTGGTTCTAGGACATGCCGGTTTCCTCACGATGTTTTCCTTAACCGTTTTGAGAGCAGTGGTGATGAAATAAATTACACAAAGTAATGTGCCTGGCTGGGTTTGAACCCGCGACCTACAACTCGTAAGTCGGGGCCTTTACCACTCGGCCACCACTGCTTCAGCTTCCCGATGATCAAGTAAAGAAGTAAATATCGTTTAAAAATGGCTATTTTATATACCGGTTCCTAACGCAACAGTTGACATAGAAAAACAAACAAGAACACCTGTACACTTCTAATTGCAGCTTTCACTTGACTCCATTCAAGAAGACTTAGATCTTAAAATATGATCTATTTTTCAGTTGAACTCGTAGACTCTTATCTTGAGATATTCCAAATGTTCAATCGACTTAACGAGGATTGAACTAGTAAACGTCTATTTATGATGATTTACAAGGATTTACTCGTAGCTGTTGTAAACGCATGCCGGCTAGTCTATCCAAGGCTCAAAACATCCGGGTGTCTATGAAAAGAGGACAAGTAGACATAAAGTGCATAAGCAGTGCTGGCTTACATTACGAAAGCTCGCAATGGAGCCGATAATAAATTGTGCCTGGCAGTCTTACGTAACCAGGTAAAAGTTACCGCTCGTTCGCAGCACTATTCTGAACTTCATCTGAGTAGCTGGCTAACACTGGACAATTGTTTTTTTTTTTTAATGTTGCCGTCACGCCCGTTATTTACAAAAGAACACCAATATGTTATTGTTGCCGTGATGCACTACCGTTTTCGTTGATGACGTTATCAGACCCCAATGTGCTCAGAATCGCTTTCACCGTTCTTTTCCGCATTGCGTGGTTATCCTGGGTTGAATTGAAGATAACTCGAAATTCTCAAAAAGAAGGCAGAAAAAATTAGTTAAAAAAAGTAGATATAAACATCTCCAGTTTCAAAGTTCAATTTCTAAACCACTTGTTAGCTCATTCACTGGTTTACTAGACTCGTTAATTGGTACAATTAAATAGGTACAAAGCAATGTAAAAACCAATTAGTGTCCTGTATTAAATGTTTTGTGTTCCAAAAAAGCAATGTTAGCAAGAGCTGCGTGGCCTTCACCTCAAAACCTATTTTTGATGAATGTAATGCCACGCCGTTGCAAATGTGACTAAACCTCGTTGCTCAAGTCTCCATTAATGATAGCACCTATATTCGGAATCAACCAATTTGTCATTACACGTGCTATATCTACGTAAATAATCAATCGACATTTTGAATACAAGACACCTGCAAATATATTTAAAGTTCTTTGCCGAACAATAAACTAAAACTGTAAAAAGATGTACAGTAGGATTTTCTTTTCAGTCACTGAAAATGTCATCCCAGTAGACTATGGACAAGCTTCAACCGTCAGTCGTTCATACAATCCATTTGAATGTAAAATATAGGGTATTGAACTGATATCCATTTACAATTCGCTATGACGTGTGAAACAAACAGCTGGGACAGTTCCACTTCAAAAACGTTTACAGACATTAGAAAATATTCCTTTCCTGTAGGTAATTGTCTCGGATTAGACGATGTTTAAATTACATTTGTCTTGTTTTATATTATGTTAATTTATATTTGAATTACAATACTTATACATTTTATCTCTTTCTGTAACATATGCATCTGTCGAAGCATTTCCTGTAATTGTTATCTTGATTCAGTTTTTACTTCTGTCAAAACTTTTTAGAGATTGGTTGGAATGATGTTTAGTTTTTCGTAACTTATTGTAATTATTTATTTCAAGTTAATATATGTGATTTTGTTTAATTCGAAGTCTATACAAAAACTCACATATAAAATTACTCGCCTTTGCATTTAGTCAAAAGTATATCTAAAATCTGACACACCATACGGCATTAGTGTGAAAACCGGTCTGGTCCACAATTGTTTTCGCCCTGTTGGCCGCTCGAGTTGTAATGCCTGTTATACAACAAATCTTATTAGCTAAACTAGAGGCCAACAGTTAGTCGAGTACAATTGTCTATTGATCATGTACATACGGTACAGCTAATGATTCTTAATACATACACCAATCTTGGTTATTTCACCCCACTGTCGTTTGTCAACCAATAAAGTCGTACGGATAAAGTTTCACCTCTTTTAATCAAAATTCATTGATACGAATAAGTCAACTTCTTAAGTCGTCTTATTACATTCATAAATTTTCCATCTCCTATCGTGAATTTATCACCGCCACAGTAACGGTTGTGTTTGCTGAGAGTGAAAATTTTACAACATAACGCAAATTAGGCACACGAGCAACATTTGCGTTTTGTCACAATTTTTTAGTGTGCCAAAAATATTCAATTACCAAACCACTTTTTCTTTGTGCTAGTTTTCTTTTTAGGTGTTTTAGGGTTACATTTAATAATATAATCCTAGACCACCTCCAACGCTCTATTGACTTTTGTGATAGCTTTCCATGATATCATTTATTATGCCTACACTGTTGCTGATTATATACACTTCAGTTTGAAATAAGTTTTTAAGTACAATGTTAACATGAACAAATTTCAATTTAAACCTGTAACACCTAGTTACACCTTCCTTTGTATAATAATGTAACAAACGGCTAACTTTCAACTTGACCGAAGTCGTCTGAAGTTCAAAAAGGTTAATTTTCAATAGTCTGGTATTGATCATTGTGATTACTGTAAAGCCATTGATCCATCCACAAATCTTGGTTAAAATAAACGATAATTTAGTCAGGAGCATATCCGTTTGGAAACAATAAAGCCGCACCTACAGTTTATTGAATTCAGCCACCGCGCGTGGTTTCGCAGTCAATTTGTCTGCTTTATTGTGTGTGTTGTGCCTTGTGCGCCGTCGCTGTTCGCCTTTCAGTCTCAAACTATCATTGACATATGGCTAATTTATTTACAACCTTGTTGGCACTGCTGATATATATATAATATCTAAATGCATGGCTATTGTTCCAGAACTCTTTAATACTTCTCATTTTTCTCATTATTACTAATTTCTACTGTAAGCACGAATAGTTTAAAAATCTACACTTGATCTTATACAGCTGAACAATCAAAGATACCCTGAAAAAACAACTCAGTTTTGCGGATATCTTTAACACCTTATTCGTTTTCTTTAAACTTTTAACTATTGTACGACTATTACCATTTTTTGTTTTAGTTCTATTTCGCCAATTCTCGTAATAAACTCGCTGGGCTATTACCATTTAGCTCAAGCTATTGTTAGTTTCGACACTAGCCGTAATTTTAGAGAATGTAATATGTGAGCATTTATCCGTTTATAGGGCTTCAAATTTCTTATGATCTCAAACGTGATGTAAATGTCAGTGTGGCTTGTATAGATTTGGTGTTCCTTCTACATCAATAATTGCGTCGGTAGCAGACGTAATATAAACTCGTAGCGTCGGAGGCGTGGCCGGCGTCACGTCGCGTCGGCGCCGCGTCTATGCCATTGGATTGTTCTGGATCCGAACACACAACACAACTCATTCGCATCAAAAGCGGATTGAATTCTACAAAATTATTATTTCCAAGTTCCAATGCTAATATCGGAAAGCACTGTTCTACTGAGTTGAGCACTACTCGTCACAATACCGGACTCCTCGAAATCACATACACCTACCCTGATAATTGTATTTAACTGTATGTTATTGTTTGTCGTTATCAGCTGTACGCTGTCTTATCTTTTACACACCACACCGAGTTTTGATAAGATGCCGTTTAAAGTATAACTTTGTCCCTTTCGTGACCCTATATCTAAATTCCCATATTTAGTTCGTCGCATTGCGAATTTCCCTTAGTATTTGAAATTGCTTTCCGTTTTAATATTCAATTGAATCGTGTGTGGATTTCTTGTTTGATACATTAATTTCTACTGTTGTATATTCCGCTTTGGTTTCATTATGAATTTATGCGCTTCAACATGAGCGCGAGCGTGATCTTCAACAAAAATTCCTCGGATCCGATCTCGACTCTCGAACGCGTGTTTCGCACCTTGATCTAAATACTTGCGACATTATCTGGTCTCGTCGTTATATTGTGCGTCAGATACTGCATCGACAGTTTCGACTGCCTTGAAGTACTGTTAACTACATTAAACTTAAATTAAAAGTAAAAATATTGTATTGGTGTCATGTTGAACAATATCTGTGCTCAAAATTAATGACTAGAAATCACTGGGGCAATCCTTATTCTTAAAGAGAATCGTGACTTATCTGAATTTTATTAGACGAGCTTATTTTTCCGGTTAACCTCTTTCTTAGCGTCGAGTCCTGAGGGAAATAACCTCGGTCAATCCCCTTTCGCATCAGTATGCTACATTTTGAAGCGTTGAATCTCATAAATTTGTTGTTTTGGCTCTTAGTTGTTTTTAACACATCTTTGAATCTGTATTGTACTTTTTTATATACGCTTTACGTGAGGTAATATCCAAAAGGGTTTTGTTTATTTGATTCCATTGCATATATGAATAATGCCATACGATATGAATAACGTTAGTAGGTAGGTTAAGAACCATCCGTGCAGTTCTATGAAATACTAAATTATAACGAGCGATAGGACCATTTATTCTTGTTGTTCTTGACTAGTTTACTTTCTTAAATTAGCGAATAATTGCAGAATGAAGAATACTACACGTTCTGTTCTTTTTAATTCTTCGTTTCGTTCTATATCTTCATTTCTATGGCTATATCTTGTGAAACCACCATCTGTAGTGGTTTTGGCATATTACAATATTAGTATAGTTACCACACGGCCTAAATGCGTGGGTGAATGTTGGTTAATGTGTTTGTGGTAAGTGAAACAATAAGTTGTTATTCTGATGATAGTTAGTAAAAGTAACTCGGTTTTGTACAATGGCTCGGTCTTACTTGCAGTGGGAACATCCATTCGCCTTTTACTTACTTACCATTGTTTTTGATAGAACGATCTCTAGAATCATGTTTTCATACGTACTACTTAACCATCGTCGTCATAATAATTATAAATATCATCGACTGTCTTAAAACTGTTCGGAATCAGGTTTTTATTATTTTTTTGTTGTACTTATTCATGATAAGAAGTTACAAAGGAACTTTAGCTGATGCTATTTTGTTTCGCATTTAGTGAAATAGTTTCACCATTATGAAATGTCACAATGAAAGATTTCTATGTATTTCACGTTGTATCAAAAGGTGTGCCGGCAATAATTCGTTACGCAAGGTAATCACGTGATCTGCTGGTGGTTTATACGGCGAAGCAAGTATGTAGGTATGTATCGAAGGAACTATCGGGCGTTGAGTAACCGCGGCTGGAAAGAGCTTCGTTACGTAGAGGTTTCGATACAGCCTCGCGACGTAAGGCCGTGGTTGCAGTCACGTCGCCGGTGAGAGGTGCCCCTCCTCTGGCGGAAGGTCGCGAGCGGCCGCCGCGAAGGAGAACGGCACCAGAATGGATCCTTGCAAAGACCCACCCGTCAACCGCAGCGCTCGTGATATTTACAATGCAAGGCACATAATTTTATACTTCAATGTTTTTATTTAACTCTAAATTGAGCAAAACTGTATTATATTTTGTCACGCCCAAAGAATAATCTCAAGTTTGACGTAATCAACGGTATCTATAGTATAGGAAGCTACGATAACAAAATACACGCTCAAGTGGCCTGCGTGTGCTAATCTAATCATTTACCACGCGCAAATAATTAACATAGTTCATTCACCGCAATAGAAGCTTTACGTAAAATTAAATTTACCTATTTGTCGACAAGACAAAGTTTGATTAGGTATTGCGACCGCAAAATTTTCGCAACCGTATCAGTGCTAGGTGTTTGCCCAAGAAACAGAAAATTGCTAAGTTTGAAATTATTCGATTGGTCAGTGTCGGTAGATTCGTGGCACGATTGCTTGGTTTAAATCTTAATCGATCGGATATACGTAAAGACAAGGTATTCTGGTTTGCGAACGCGACTTTTTAATAAGTGGCGCTGCAGCCAATGAGCGTTCGCCGAGCGAGCGAAAAAACCCAAGCTAGGCTGGCATACTCGTACACAGCAATGTTCAATGGCAACAATGCGCGAGGCTCGAATACTGTTTTTTCAACATAAGTATATAATTAAATGAATCAGTGTTACCTCACCGCTGCCGACGATTGCGACAAGAGCGGCCGCATCGTCCATTAGAAAGTCGGCGAATATGCAAATAGTATCGTAGAAACCTCACGAATAACTGGCCACTCACTTCGCCTTTAAATGTGTCTGCGGCGATGAAAGTGACTATTACCGTTAGTAAATTGTGTTAGAACAATTTCTTCCGCGGACGCATTGCCAAATTCTTTACTCTCCATAAACTGGACTTAAAACAATCCTATCTTGAAAGACGCTTCTTTTCGTACCGTATCGTCAAAACGGAAAACAACTTGTGCAAACAGAACATTGTTTATCAACACGTCAACTACTTGAACGTTTACATTCGTATGTTTCTTTTTATGAAGCTCTAGTGATTATTTTTTATGATTCCTTATTTTATAGATAGTCTCGAGAGCGACACAGTACTAGTTCAGGTTTGTAATACGTTTTATTGCTCTTCAAAGGGCATGCGGTCATTTAATACCGAGATCATTCGTTATGGCTTGTTGTTCCACTGATCAATAGATTAGCTATCTGTTTTTTAACTACGTGATAATTTTGCCGGTCGATACATTAAATTTTTGATAAATCTGATATATGACGCGATAACAAAAGGAATTAATTGCAATCATATTACTTGGATTAATTAAAGTGGCTCTTTGTATCTTATCTAAAAAGTAGAATTTATATTAGTTAGTAAAAAGGTTTTGTTTCCTGCCACTGCATTGTATTTAAAATTGAAGGTTAAATTATACGAAATGGAAGATTGTAGGTAATTTGACTTGTCAGATTTCTTTGTTGTTTTCAAGTTTGTTGTTTCCTTTTAATTCCATTCCAGTTCAGCATTTTCTGGGTTGAAGGTTGAACTGTAAACAACTTAGCAATAATGATTGCCAATACACATTATCATAATATATCATAAAGTAAAGAAAATAACAAGTCGGCAAGCAATTAACATGGTGGCGATCACAAGCCAGTCGCGTGGATTTCCCGCTACGATTCGTTTTGAAGTGAACCATTTATTATCGTACACCACTGACGTATGCCAACATCAGTAAAACGTATATTGTACCAACAGCGAGCTATATTTAAAGTTCAATTTGCATCGCACGCACGGTACCACCTCCGCGATGTTACGTCAATAAGATACAACACGTTAACTCGAGGCTGAGGCACACGACCGCTGGTTTGTGTCCGGGTTTGTCCCGTGGAATTGTAAAATACATTATGTATTTTATATCTTACAATGCTTTTCGAACGATTACCTAGAAACAAAGCGGCTTAATATTTATTTATATGTGTGAGCATATAAGCCAATCGACAACCGAGAACACTATCTGCGACGTAGTTGTACCAGTATATCTCTCGGTCGAACGGACCGGTTGTGACGGCCTCTCACTTCGCAAGCCTGTGTACCGCTCGCCGCTTGCTGTGAAATTAGGTAACCAACAAAAGCCACAGTCGTTGCGCACGACGGGCAATACACAATAAAGAAATCCCCAACCACAACCGAAAAAATCAAAAGAATCCAGCTGAAAACAGTTGTTTACGCATTCAGGATGACGTAACCAAAAGATTTACGGGCACAGCTGGCATGTGAAGTCTGATAAAACAACTACAGATTAATCGACTAGGGAGCATTTTAATAATGCCTTGAAAAACGGACAACGGATTTCCTCGTGTACACCTATTTTCCGGTCTAAACGAGGCGCACTGGCCGACCTTCGTCAGAAGACACAATGAAACTAACGACCTTGACATAATACTATTTGCAGATGGTTAGACTATTTACCTATAAATAACCATCTAATCGTATATGTTATTGTATTAGTGACAATCACAAAAATCGGTCAATAAAAGCAACAAGCCAAAACAATACAGGGAGCCATGGAAGGAGCAGCGGGCGATGCGGGCGAGACGGCTGTTCACCGAATGCCGAAGTGTTCCATCGCGAGGCGCTCTTTATATCGGTCGGCTGTACCGCAGAGAAAGCCGCGCCCCGCACTCCCCCGCAGTGTCTGCTGCCCGCACCGCTCGTAGCGGGTTTTTTCCTCATTAGCTCCATAATTCCATATTATGCTCTATGCCTTTACCTTGTGTTTATCAGACTTGAATCGCGTGATGGACAACGACGCTTTGTGCATTATTGACTTAGTTTTTATGGAATACCTGTTCAGATTCTACAGCATATTGCGAAGAAAACGATAACTGGCTAAAAATATAATACTTATCTAGCTAAATGTAAAGATACTGTTACATTTTACAGTAGTTTACGAATTAGTAATCAGTCTTTGGTCACGTTTGTCGAGCAGGAAAATACGTGTGTTACCTAATTAAGTAATTGTCCCATCCCATTTTATCAGCTGGTTCAGGGAGTAAAAATTAGAAGACGAAAACGAGGAAGGGTGTAGTCAGCAATCTGAGTATCGGCTAACACGTTAGCGGTGGGACTTGTCGGGTTATTGCTCCATCGGTGTCCGCTTCGCGGCGCACTCTTTAATAGGTTAATTGCCTGGCATTGTGGTGCTGGCACACATCGTCAGCCGCGACCTTACGGCGGCTCGCGGCCACGCATGTAGCTGTGCGCGTCACCAAATGAGGCACGCCTGGACACTAGTCTTGCTGTTGTACACTACTTTATAATAGAACACACCGCTGGCAAACACGCCGCCTTTGCGTCAAAAAGGGTCATCTTGTAGTCATGTTTCATCAGCCACTGTAAAAAGAAACTAATTTCTGTAGTGTCTATGAAAGGGAAGTGGAAAATCTTGACAAAATAAATTGAGTGCATTTGTTTTTTCTGGCACTGCGTAGCGAACCATGAAGAACGCGCAGCGACCTCAATAAACAGATTCCGAAAGTTGAGGAGTGTTGTTTCGTATACCAAAACTGTTATTAATATTGTTACAAATACTATGGGCAAAATATTGATTCGTAAAGTTTGATTTATTTACAAACAAAATGTATTTAATGGTGAAACGGTATGATACGCTCATCGGTTGTGTAGTCGCGGCGTTGCCATACCAGACGATGAAAGTCATTACTCACATGTTGAGTTGTGTACGTCTATGGACGCATATATGTACATACGCGGTTGCAATTGCGTTAAGCCTACTGGCCCAGGTCAGCCTTATTTGGAAATGTAACAAGAAACTTCATAGATTTCTCATGGGATTATTTTGCTCTTTATCAACTGCGCGGAATCGCAAAGCAGGTGGATAAGTGTATGTAATACAATAAAACACTAGTCTCCCATTATGTGTGATGCTTGATTTCGTCAAACAGCCCCCATAGTAATTTGGCGTTTTATTTGTGTGATTCACACAGTGATCTCGTGCCAGATTTCCCACGTTGAAACTCCTAACATCTTAGACACGCGATTATACAGATTCTTTTCAAATTATTCACGTGTTGCATAGTGTTTCAGGCTCTTTCCTTCGATTATAGCAACGTTATCTGTACTGTTCAGTCTGGCCGAAATACTTTTGTTTATCATTTGCTTACGTCAGTCATCATCTTGTTACGACTAACTATTCACACGTTTCGCGCACATCCTATTTTTGTTCTATAAAAACGAAAACATAAAATAAATATTTATTACTACAGCGTTCCTGAGATAGTCTTCAAGGGCACTGTAAAAGAATACTTGATTATACAGGTATCTGGTTTAGCGAGATGGTCTTATTCGGAATACATGTGTAACAAATCCAAGGATCGTTTCTGTTTAACCAATTGTTGATACTGTGAGCAGAATTCAAATGTGTGTTAAGAAATATTTTAATGTCTTCATAAAGATGTCACGTGCAATAACTGAATGACATTGTTTATATTAGTTCTGTTGATAAGGGCAAAAAATACTTGTAAGCTGATTAATATTATTATTCATAAAGAATACTACAGTTTTCTAAGTAATATCGGGACCTTGGCTTTAAACTCTCACTGTAGCCAATCATCCAATTGAAGCAAGCACCTAATCTAAGAACACTGATGTGTTGTAATTGCTAATTTACTAGACTTGTAACCAATCAATTTAGGTCTAGATCTTAACATTTTCTACATTGTGATTACTATGTTTCGGCAATTAACCTGGTGTTTTCCCTATTTCAGAAAATCTCCATTCCGGCGCCAGCCAGTGGCAATGGCCAATCAGGCGAGGCTACGTTTCACTTCAGCTTTAATAGTAATGCAGAGATGGAGGGTCCACAGGTAACCAACCAGTTCATACCATAAATTTGACTTACTCTTTAGATTTCCAACGGTATTAATGATCTTCTTTCACTTGCTATAGATCTGAATAGTTTACCATAAAATTTTGATCGGTAACAGGTAATTTAAAATTTATATCAGGTTTATTGGCAACATCTGCTTCAGACTGATAATATCTGCGATCTCCAAGAACGTGTCTAGCATAATAACTATTTGACATGTTTCCCCCAAGAACATTTGTTCTTGTGTATGCGAGAGGCCTATGTTCAGTAGTTGAGTTGACATCTACGGGCTGTTATGTGTGTCATTTACAACGCAAACCTTTTGACACTCTAGGTGACCAATAGTCAAAATGAAATGGGTATTAAACTTATTACTCTGTTTAGATTCTAATGTTATACAAGTAGTAGCAACTCCTTGACTCATTGCATGTTAATTTGTTATAGAGTTATATGAGATAGCCAACATTCTTTACCAAAAATATATTGTCTCCTAGGAGAATTATTCAAAATTAATTTGAAGTGATAAATTATTATAATGAGTCCAAACTATTTGAACCCATCCCAGATAGATGAGCGAGACCTTGATACAAACGGGTTTTTTCGACATGCGGGTGTTATCTCAAGCATAGGCAATAGTCATTTTACTTGGATTTTTATCTTTTCCACATTACAGTTCAATTTTTTTCCACTTGATCTAGTTTAACTTTGTATGTTCCTTTGTAATAGATAAGGAATTCTACATTTATGACAAAGCTGTGTGAATCCCTGACCTTCTTCTGACAATCTTCATTGTGATTAAAATATTAATAAATATTGTACTTAAACCTTTACAAGTGAATAAGTATTTTTCCTTCCTTCATGTATAAACGAGTTGTCTTTTCTATACACAAAGTATGTAGATACTCCAATCATCTTAACAAATATCAAGGTTAAACATCAGACGGCCAATATATTGAAAACCTGCTCATATATTGCAGTGGACATTTATAAGGCCTCTATTTATAATATGTATATGAAATTTTCTAGAAGTATTTAGTCACAAAACACTTTATTAGCGCTTGTTACATGGTTACAAAGCAAATATTTTTCCGTTATCACTATTTTCTTCTCAGAATCTATTCAAAAACAAATAAAAATCCTAGTGTAAACGCGAAGTCTTGTACTGTAAACGCCTGTATTTATAGTATTTTATTATCGTGTAAGTGGTACTTTGTATGGACCTCTTCTATCCATGCACAAAAAGAGATATTTTGTTAATTCAGCCACAAAAACACTTCATTAGCAGTTTAGTGGTTATAAAAGAAAAAAACTCTTCCATTATTACAATTTTCTTTTAAAAACCAGACTTGTACAGTATCTTGTTATCATGTAAGTAGTACTTTATGTACGAGTGTATGGATTACACCCTCTTTTATTTTTAGTTCTTACAGTCCATTCAAAGGTTGGCTGCTAGATATCGCTGTCAGCGATAAGAACGATATTGTACCCAGAGTTTGTGTAAAAATTATGTTACTATTTTGGTGTATAATAAAATGTATTGCTGTTCAAAAATACTCTTCTGTCTTAATGCCAACAAAAAAAGAGGTAGCCTGTATTTATTCAAAGTTACATTTTATTAATTCATTAAGCTGTTTAATAGTTAATTGATTATTTCAGCTGATGATTTTATCGATTATCTTCTTTGGAAAGACTTCTATCATCTTACGCCTTCCATTCAACGTTAACTTCAATTATAAAATGTTGCACTGTGTTATCAGGCTCTTGACATACATAAAACGCATGTTGGGTTAACAACTCATAGCCCTTGGCAACTGAGTAATATATACGGTGTTATATACAATCACGCTTTCGTCTTTCACACATCTCGGTCAATTTTTACGACCTAACCAAGATAAGAGACTCGAGTCTCTACGATTGCATACATTGAAGGCATATCAGAAAATTAAAGCATATAATTTAGCGATGTGTTAATCAGCTGATTCAAGATGGTGGTTGATTATTATTCTCCATGCTTCTCCCATGCTGTGACGCGTTCGTGGGTTTGTGGGTCGCGGAACAGTTGCAGCCGATAAATAAATTGCGTGACCGACAAATTCGTAAGAGTAAACTTACGTGTGGCGTCTTTACTATCATCTGAATATTTTCGTGGGACTACGTTGAAATATTTTTAAAATGACGTGTAGTACTGGCAGGTATTAATTGGATACGTATTGAGTAATTTATGTTGGCTTCAATTTTAAATGGATCAGTGATTTGTTAAATAAAATAAGACTTAATGTATGTTCTACAAATGTTTATTTTTTTAGTCCAAACTTATGTTAAAACTAAAATTAGTCGTGATGACTCTTCGGACAAGAACGCTGGCACGAAATTGCATAAGATGACGCGGCATATTTTACAAACTTCCGGACTATAACAAAATCGTTAAGAAATATATTCTATACAACATTTCTTCAGTTGTGATTCGCAAAAAATGTAAATTTCACGTAGACTCGGAATGCGGTGGCACGGGGCGTACTAAGAACGTTACCCAATAGCCGTTAGAAAGCGCGAATTCAGTCGCAGAACGCACACTACGTTGCATCATGAAGTTGCTTCATTTTAATTTTTAATCCAAAATTATTCTCCCATCTTTATTAGTGGAGCCAGATATTTGTACAGTCTTATATATAAGAGTAGGGAAGCTTAGCTATTAGCTTATTTTTAATGAAAAGATTAACCAAAAAACAAAATGTAACGGGACACTTGATGTTAACCCTAAAGGTGTTAGGTAGAACATCACAAATAGCCGAAACGATTCATCGCCTCTACAAGCATTTTCGCGTGGGTGTAGTAATTTCACCCTCCCACGAACTGCGTCCAATAAGCTTCGGAAAAGCTTTTACACTAAGGCAATTCGCCTTTATTTTTTCGCTATACGATCAAATTCCAATAAATACTTAATGATATTTTGGGAAATGGAATGGAAATAATAGTTTCAAGTAATAGACTTACAGCAGAATTTCTTCGTAAATTATATTTGCAAGGTTTCTTTTAAACAAAGAGGCTTTGGATTATAATGAGATTAGGAAGAAACTCAATTTCCGCGACCAGAAAATCTTTTAATTGAACGACCTTGTAAGTAGAGCTGAGTTATATTTTAAAAAGAAAAACTTATTTTAGCACATAAGTCTTTATTTAGCCACTCACTTTTTCTTGTAAAGCAATTCTGTTCGTAGCCACAACACTTGGAAAATAGACTTATAAAAACTTAGCCCTTAAGTAACCTAGGAAAGAAGAAATTTGTGATCATGACTCCTGATTGCCATTTCTGCGTCACTGCCCCAGCGCTTACCCAAACTGTAGTTTTAAAGTCTTCTGCTTGTGTTCCAGGGTTCGTTCGAGTGCGTCCGGAGTGGCGGCGCTCGGCGGTTGGAGTCATGCGGGCCACTACCACGCAGAATGCGTGTTCAGGCCAATGACGACTCGTACGAGGCCACCAAGGATCGTATGGCGAGAACTGTTGCCGCGGAGCAGAGTAAATGGTCAGTACTACGCACTAATTGCACCCTTCACGTTTTTGCACATGAAGGATAAATAAGCACAGAAACTTTCGCTTTTGTTAGAAATAGAACAAAGAACCTAGGAAGTCATATTTTAAACCAAGAGCTTCGTTTAATTTGATTAGTTTGATTCTCACAAAATGAACCTTGGTAAAGTTATTAAAAGTATAATCTACACTTCGTTTAAGCCTCTTTTCCTTTTTGCTTGCCAAGTTTAATAAAACAGAGGTTCTTTTATTAGCATAGTCATTTAGTTAGTTATTTTCCCGGATATTCTGAACCTTTCGCTATAATTATTTCCTTGTTTCTGACAAAACAATTTTACCTTCTTCAGTTGGGTATCTTTAACATTGATAATGGATTGAGAATATAAGCAGGATACTTAATTAAATTAAAGCTTATCAATTCATATATTAAAGGACTAGCTTCTGTGTGTAAGTAGATTTCTTCATATAAACTTTAGACCCCCGTTTCAACCCCTTAGGAGCTGAATTTTTGAAAATCCTTTCTTAGTGTTTGTTTGCGTTGTAAAAGGAAGCCTTGTGCTAAATTTCACGGTCCTAGTCCTAGCAGTTTCATCTGCGCGTTGTTACGTCAGTCAGTCAGTTTCACCTTTTATATATATATAGATTATATACTTAGTTTGATTATTTCGCAATTAAAGTTGTACTAAAAGGAATAATTAGTATATTGTAATAAAGTAGGAATACACATTAGATACCATACACTGCTAAACACACTCATTTTTTAGATACCTAATCTAAAGTTTCGAGCAATTAATTCCGCTTAAGTTCACTCAAATGGTCCTATTCCAGCACCCGCGTGATCAAACCTAACCAGACGGACATCGGACGTCGCGTCAAAGTGCGCACAGCGCATCCTTACTCGGTTGCGGGAGCGACCCAGTTAGCCGAGCGGGCGGAGAGGCCCGACAGGCCTGACAGGCCCGAACGGCCTGAGCGGGCGGAGCGACCTGAGAGGCCCGAAAGGCCCGAGCGACCCGAGAGGCAAGAAAGGCCTGAACGGGTGGAGAGACCCGAACGAGCGGAGCGGCCCGTCCCACCTCCGTCGCGCCCGCAACCCCCGCCTGCGGCGCCGCCGCATCAGCAACACCCCCAGCATCAACAGCACCCGCAACACCCGCCCAACCCGCACCAGCCGCAGCGGCTACCCCCTAATCCGGATCTCACTAGGCGGTCCCTGAAGTAAGTTTTGCATGATTGTTGTTAAACTAAATAAAACACATTAGAAACATGACGAGTCAGGGAAAAATATTGTTCATACATTCAATTCACGACCGTCATTACTTAACAGTGATATGAAATGGCAAATTGCTAAACAATTTATTTCCCTGACTGTACAAAAAATGGAAGGATACCTGCGTATTTTAGCAAAGAGGCGAAAGTACAACGCTCCCTCCACTTGCGCAAAAAAGGTCAATGGAGGGGCGTCAACGTGAGACTTAGTCTTACATGATCTCTCTTTTGCGCACTACCATCATAATTTAGACTGCATCCATGCAAATGCATATACATTAGTTGGTTACGCAATATTACGTATGAAACATATCTGGAATTTGTGTGGGTTTATCCGATGGCGATGACATCATATTTGGAACTTATTCATTTCGATTTTCATAACCTTTCACAAATATTGTTCAATAGTTTAAATATTTCAGACTTCTGTACTATTTAGTGAAATAATTAGCAATATTAATATTTGTGTAAAAAAACAAATAAATTAATACTTGCTGAAATTCATGATAAAACAAATTACTTACGTAAGGTTTTCATTCTATTTCATATTTAATAATGATACATGAAATTGTGACGTCTCACGGGACGTTTTTATGATAATTTTGTCATATCGTTATCATAATAAAAACCGAAGTGATAATTTGCGGCTGATACACAAAGGGACAGTGGTTTATGTAACACTTATTGTGTACAATATCATACATAATTATTTTAAAATTTACCTACGACAAGAAAAAAAGTATTTTATGAAACGCTACGATTGAGAGCTTGTTTTAATCATGATGTTATTTTAATTATCCATTTAATTAATGAAAAATCTGTCTGTACTGGTTTTGTAACATATTAAAACTAGGTCCTTATACACATAACCTCTTTTAACCAATTTAGACGATAGTGTTAGTATTTCAGTAACATTGCTGAAAAACTTGTAGTTTTTTTGTGTTCAAACCAGCGGGGTGGCAAGGAGGCGTGTGCATGTCCGCGCGACTTGCGCAAAATGCACACGATCGGGCAAACGGCCGTCAGTTACAAACTTGTGAGATACGCGATACGTGATCGTAAACAAATTTAAAATGCCGTGTTGTTCAGTGGTTTCATGCAAGAACCGAAGTGATAAGAGAAGCCTGGGTCATCATGGAATCTCTTACCATATGGAAGTACAAGTTTAATACTATATTTATCTTTAAAATCAGTAAAAACAACAAATCTTATAATATCCCTTGCTGCTACTACGTTATTTTTGTTTTCAAATATCAAGGCGACTGTATTACTCTTACAGTACATACATTGCTCTTTAACCACTACTTAATTTTAACGCTCAGTAACGGAACAAGCAATGTAAAAATAACATAACGATACTTTATCAGTGCGGTGTATTTCATAATAAAGCCGCTGTTAGTTGCGGCGAGTTAATGATGTGCCTGTATGATCTACTAATATAGACTATCGACCATAATATCGATTGGTTGGATATCCGAAGTAAAATAATGTAAATATTTTTATTTATTTTGATTATTTTACAGAGTTGTAAAGAAATAGCATAATTCAGAATTTAATAACGACTTTTGCTTAAAATAAGGCAACATGTTCTAGCTCTTTATTTGTTCTCTTTATTTAACAAGATAGAATTTTTTTTTCAAAACTTCATTTTGTTAGAAAAAAATAGTACAGTATTTTTTTTCTAACAAAAGCCTTACATGGTGAGGTTTAGCAGTAAGTTAGGTAAAATGATAACTACAATGTTACTTTATGTTTTCAGTTTCCCGAAAGACGCAATTTTAATAAAGCAATGGATTGATGGAAGGCCACCTAATGGGTTCCCTAAAAAAATATAGTACTATATGCTCATTCCACTTTCAACCAGAAATAATGCTTTAGCCTCTAAAAAAAACGCAGTCTTTTTGAATGGGCAATCCTTAAATTAAGACTAGACCTGAGTTAAAGTTTTTTTAGTAACTGAAAGCTTTTTCATGCAATAATTCATAATACAAGTTATTAAACTTTTCAGGATTTTAGAGGACCAGGACATGTACTTGGCCGATTTTTAGTATTTGATATTGACGTTCTGAAATGACGTATATAATGGCCTTATACGGGTAAATGGTTAGTTTTTGGGTTTTATGAAAACAAATTAATAAATAATTTATTATTATTATTATTAAATTATTATTATTAACATTTTATGATTTTGTTTTTGGGACCCAAAAGAAATAGCACGACAAACAAAAAATGGAAAAATCGATAACTTTTCTATTTAGTCAATCACTAGCGTAAATGTAAAATAAATTGCTTTTGCATAGCACATCGACATTTCATGTGTGCGTAAGTTGTACGGTGCATGGAAAATACACGCTGTTTTTAGGGAGGTAAGGTTTATAATTGACTGTGTAGTATGGACTGATTTATGATTTGCGGATGTGTGCGCGACTGCGTAAATATTACTGCAAATGTAGTAGTTTCGGCGTTGGTAGGGAAACTGGAGACATCGTGTTCCGGTACAATTTTTACTACTTAACATATCTCCTCCCTTCTTAAATCTGTGGTTCAAACAAATGATGGACATATTGACGTATGCCTTCATATTATTTCCTTGTAGCTGAACAGTACGATATTCAACATAATTACATGAGTCAGAGTCAAGGACATCATAAATTATTTCTATTGTACTATGGAAATGGCTCGCAAGGTGATTTCCACTCAATAAATTTCATAGGGACGATAAAATAGTTCACTTTTTCATGATTTACTTAGGTGACATGCATGAAAAAATATTTGTTATCTTTTGTTATCTATTCAGTTTATCAATCAATTTACAAAAATAGAATACTAATTGTGAAAACAATATCAAAATTGGTAGCAAAGCACACGAGATATAACAATTTTTAACAAGTATTTTTCTCTCTCTCTCTCTCTCTCTCTCTCTCTCTCGCCAAGACGCCGTTTTCTATGGTGGCCGTACGTTTATTTTGTGCCTTTGACGTCAAAGACCATGATGGCGCTAGACAACCTGTATAGCTCTGTCTCTTACCCACACTAGAATAAGAGTGAAACAATCTTACTTTGAACGTCATGGTAACCCCGCTTGTCGGACTTCTCTTTCTTAGCCATTGCCTTTGACGTCAGAGACCATGTTTGATTTCTCTTTTTTATTAGCAAATTTGAATCTTTGTACGGGTGTCATGACTCTTGACGTCAAATACCATGTCGGATTTCTCTTTCTTAATAGCAGCTTTGAATCTTTATTATTTATTTGTTTACCAGAACTAAAAATTAATTAATTTAGCAAATAAAAAAATTTGCATGCATATTACTTGCGCATGCATTTTCACTGTTGTTACCATATCATGCTACTGACGTTACCTTGAACTTTTCCACGATGTGTAATAGATAAAACTCATGATAACATAACTCAAGAATAAGTAACGATAGTATGAGATAATCTTACAATTCTGCGCCGGAAAAGAACACAACGGTCTTCTTAAAACATCCGGCGGACAATGCAGCACTACTGTTTAGGAAAATATCCATAAATATTATTCGTAATTACAAACGTCAATTAGGAAATCCCCGATCCCTAATCCCTCGAAAAGCGAAATTATCAATGAGATAAGTAATCGGTTTCCATTCGTATATGGCACAACAAATAAATCTTTTTATATCTATAAGTTAAGTAATCATTAGTCTCTTACCCTTATCTCGATTGTTTTGGATTTGATGTAACATGTTTTCCTCTTTCACACATCTCATGTCTTTTTGGTGGGATATCATCCAATAACTGCTCTCGCTCTGGATGGAACGAGAGGGAGTGTCAGGCTTATACCTACTAAAATCCACCTGTTTTCCTTCAGCTGCCCTTTTCCGTCTAGGGCCACGTCAATTCTTCAGCCTTAGTTTTCACCTTCTTTATGATATGAAGAGCCTGACGACACTCCCTCTTGTTCCATCCAAAGCTTGTTCCAAGATGGAGTGTATAGTAGCCATAGATTTCGCTACATCCCTCTCATTATAAGTACCACGACTAATATATAACATTTTCTTCTATTACAGAGAAAGACTTATACAGTTATTAGCATTGAAACCCTTCAAGAAGCCCGAATTATACGCAAGGCTTTATAGTGGTAAGTCGAGATTTCGAGCACGGTCGTGCATTTGCACAAACTCCACTTGATTAACACTCGCCATACAATTACAGAGGGTATCAAGGACAAGGAGCGCAGTTTGGTGAACAAGATTTTGCCATCAATCAGTTCGCTCAAGGATAACTGTTACCATTTAAAAAGAAACATTTGGAATGACGTCAATGAGGACTGGCCTTTTTATACTGAGGAGGAGAAACGTATGCTCAAGAGGTATAGTATTATTTACTCGTTGATTATTACTAAATTTAGGAAAATATTGACTCTTATGCTGGGTACACACTGGGCCACTGAAGGTTGACAAACATTCGGTCAATACCCTCATCTTCTGCAATTCACGACGATGTTTTTCTGTTTTTATCAAACCTAAACGCAGTGTCGCTTATTTGTTGATGCCTCAACCTGCTCTGAAACCGACATTTACCGATTTTAGAGAAAATCTTAGCAAAGAAGTAAAAATAAGATTTTATCCTAGATAATTTAAAGGTAAGTTTCATCAAGGAATTCAGTAAATAAATACTGCAAAAATTAGTAAGTAAAACATATTTGAATAATCCAGTCCAATAGAATGCGATTTCTCGAATGTTCTATAATAAAAATTCACTGCATTCACAGCTGTGTGAAATGAAATATTTTATAGTTCGAATTGGATCCGAATGTAATGTTGATGAACATTTAAATAAATATAAAGATATTATTAATTGTTGCTTTCAGTTGCAGTACACAAAGCAATTAAACTGAATTATGTTATTGCCAGGCTTGATTGTACACAAATAACAAAATGTTCCATACATATACTTTATATAAAAAATGTCACATTATCTTTCAACAATTTCTTCGAAAACAAGCTAACATAAATAGCCATATTATTCTCTAGTTTCAGACGAGATTACTCTGCAAATAAAAGGAATTGAGAGCAATATACATTCTTTATAGTCTGTGTGATGTAGAATCTTCGAGAAGAACAAATGCCGATCCTAGATTTTCACCAATTTATACAAGCTATTGTTATTATTTCACTATCGATTCTTACAGTTTTACAAACAACTCCAACACAGTTGAGTAATGGTTGGGTATACGATAGTGATGACTCAATACCGCCGTTTGTAACCCACAGGCGGAAACCTCAAAACCTAACGCCACCGCTAAGCAGCGATTCGGCGAATTCTCTATCCCCACGGGCGTCGCCCCGCGGCTCGTGCTTGAAGCGGCCCAGCAGCGGGGCGGGCGCGGCGAGCGCGGCGCCCGCGGCCGCCAGCGTGGCCGCCGCCGCGCCCGGCGCCGCCGCCGCCGCCAGCGTGGCCGTGCTGCCGGCGCTGCTGCCCGAGGAGCCGCCCGCGGCCAAGAAGCAGCGCATCTCGCACTACCGCCGCCCCTCCCCGCCCTCTTCAGGGTACGCCACCACCTCCTCCGGCGAGCGACAAGCCTCCGATAACGAGGATGAGCGGACCAATGGTGAGTTTATTATTGCCTAACATTGTATCAGTCATCTCAAATCTAGGTCTGGCCCTCGAAAGAACAGAAAACCTACTAGATTACGTTCTTAAACAAATAAACGACGAAAGAAAGAATTACGTAGAAACAATGACAGACCAATGACCTGGTGAAAATCGCAGAAATTCGCTGTATAGATAAATAGACAAAACATTTATTCTTCGGATAGAATTTATTCGTGATCGTTGGATAGGACATAAGACGGCCGATATAACAACAGTAAGGATGGCCTATAATATCCAGCAATGAACAATCTTCGGCTGAAATTTACATTTGGTCAATAGTATGACTAGTTGACTCCCAAAATACTTGGTGGGTCTTCTAATCTAAAGAAACAAAACGCGACTGATGTTCTTAGTTACCCTAATACCTCTACACAATTGTTACACCTAGATATTGCAATCTTGTCCTTAAATTAAGGTTAATGCCCCTTGTTACTAGGTTAAACAAGGTTGTTGACCTTTATAGAACTTAAACCCAACCTGTTGTAGTTGATATCTATCTAAATATCATGAAGCTAATATGTAGTGTCACTGACCCTTTGCGTCAGTGAGCGTCGTGGTATAAGATGCCAAGGATCATTCATAAGTTCGTGTCTGTGAGTGCAAGGTCTTCGAAAGGTGAAGTAAGGTGACTGAAGAAAAGACGGCACACAGAAACTCGTCAGAATCCTTACTAGGGCAAAAATATTATCAGTACAGACATCAATGTATGAATCATAATAATCAACACGTAAACAAATGTTCGTGTTACTGAATAATGGCCGACTTGCGAAAGCATTTGCATCGGTTTACAAACTTCAATAGAATCCGCTGCTAATTTTACTGTAACTATATTAAAAATACTTTACAAATATAATTACACTAATGATTTACTCCCGTAGTTATGGAGGATAGGAAATGATGTTACAAACCCCTGAATAAAGGAAATTGAATAGTCGTAATAACCCGCTTTCGTAGCGGTAAGCACGAACTATTTGATAGCAAGAAAATTTATTGTTTACCAAGCGACAATGAGTCATTAAAAAACGATTAATTAGAATTTGAAGCTACTACGAAATACTGATTAGTAAAAAACGTGCCTTTCACTTTACTAATCAGTTAATTTTAAATGTGTTATTTTTTTATCTTTTCAGTTAAAAAGGACAATGGTTATACCCTCAATTATAATACTGTAAAGGATCTCTGTGCCAGTCCTGTGAAGGCGAACGGCTTTAGAAGTAGTCCCCCAGTAGAGCAAACTAATATCATAGGTATGTATTACAGATAAAAAAAGTATAACAAGTGATCATTAGTGAAATTAGGTGAACAGTTAGTGTGGCCAAGTTTACAACGAGCGTACGAAAGACGTACGGTACAAATATTAATCATAGTCTTATAAGTAAATTTTTAGCAGGTCGCCCACGAGCAACTTACCCAGCAACTTTTTGTCGCTGTCTCCTGTCGTCACTTAAAAGATAGGAACACGGAAGCGATAGCGAAGCGATTTTTTCGTAAAAAAATTGCTACCAATAAAACGGGGTGATAGTTGCGTCGCCGAAACTGCAGAAATAAGTCTCCCAGCTGTCACGTTACTTCATGCGCTCACTTTCTTGCAGTTCTTCAGACTTGATATGAGAAACAAATTAGTTGCGGTGACTAGTTGCTCGTTTGCGCTATATCTTAGACTATCTTAGAGCATACAAACAAAGGCTAGCGCAACGCATTCCTCTTTAATTCGGCCAGTCTAAAGTCTGAACCAACATTAAAAAGTTGGTCATAGTAACTGTTCAAATTATTACACTAGTGAACGTATTTGTAACATTCTGTTCTTGTTTATAAATAGTTACAGGGATCGCATATAAATAACGCGATTATATTCCCCAAGTTTACAAATATTACCATTTTTAATACAAGAATTTTATGCAAACATAATATGGCCATTTCGTATGACTATCGCAGGTGACTGACACCTGATCAAATATCTCATGTTTTCCCCAAAAATATGCAAAACTTAATGATGGTAATGTATTTTTTGCGTAACAAGGAAAAACTTTTCAGGACTTGGAAGAATAATTTTGTTATTTTTCATTTACAGAAAAAGACATCACAAATAATGAAACTTTAGAAAATACTACAGAATTACCGCCTGTCCCTGATGAGAATATGACTGATTTGGAAGAGATTGAAAGGTAATTTGAATTAAAAACTCATATTAAATCAGTTAAATAACAGATTTAACATACACTTCAGGTATTTCGTAGCTTACTTACAGTTGATAGAGTATTTAGAAATATTGGCGTAGGTCTAGTTACTTAAATCACACTAGTTTGCAAGCCCATCGCCATCTATTAAAGTAGCATAACTCACTCCCTAAATTGGTCTTAAAAGTAAAATTGTAATAGATTAGTACGCATTTGATACATTCTATGTTTTTCTTTATCCCCAGATCATCAAGGATTTCAAGGTAAACAAACATTTTGAACTAAATTTATACGGTATCTTTCACACGAAAGGACGCGTATCGAGAATATTAATCAGTTTTAAGATTCATTCTAAACGAGATGGCTACTTTAGTGTGTCGTGTAAACGCAGCATGAAAATAAAGATGGCGTCAATCAATTTGCGTGGGAAATGCAAACGTGTGATGAACCAATGACAGTATTGCCCTGCATACATGTGATCGTTTTCTTTGAAATTAGCATTTTGTCAACACCTGGGCAGGTGTAGTCTCTCAGTAAATTGCTATGCGACTGACATTTTGATCTTCTGAATGTAAATGTCAGAGTTTATTCCAGTACGATTACTCGGTAGGAGCAAGTTCACTTGCAATTGATATGTAGCTTACTTTGTCAAGTCATTTATGTTTCCTCGAGTGTTGGTAATCAGTTTGGGTATCGTAGTTAATCTTACGAAGCTAGTAGTTGCACTTTTGCACCTAAATATATCCAAGTTACAAAGTTCTAAATATATTGTTGATACTGGCCTTACGCAATAACGTAATCATGTGCGTGAGGAAGTATCCCTGATATTAGGAATGTCCATTGCGGACATCATAAATTGTTAGAATTTGCAAAGGCTCGTTTGCGTATAGCAACTTTATTTAGGGTACAAATACCTAAACTAGAGAATATCTTAATAACCATAACCTTTCTTCTTTCCAGGCAATATCCGCCTATCACTAGTTCTAACATTCGGCGGGCGTATAAGAACGAGTTCGCGGAGTTGTATACGGAATACCGGTCGCTATACAGTCGTGTGGCGCAAGTGGCTGCCCTGTTTACTCGCTTAGAAGCTGAGCTTAAACGCGCGCAACCGCTGTCACCGCATCATCAGGTATGTTTTATATTCTAAATATGTAAAAGTAGCGATTTCCTTCAGCTTCGGTAGGTATGATATAAAATTGAGACAGAATGAAATATGAATCTACAATCATGTGTAATTCTTTGGATTTCATGGGGAAGTAATGTCTAGCTGTGAATTTATTAAGGCTTTGCTGATGATAACGATGCTTCACATCATTTTCTCGCAAATAATCTGTAAAGGATGGTGAAAATTGCATCATAAGTCATTTAGTAGTTGAAGGACTGTGGACACAAAAGATTTTGTTCTGCACCAGTTAAAAGTAGACATATGACCCTTTGACCAACACCGACGAGTAAATCTAAATTAGGTGTTCACTAAAATCACTATTTAGGAATTTGGGTTTATAAATGAAACAACCAAATTATCAGTAAGCAGGCGCAACTTCAGAATGACGTCTACTCGTCCTCGGGAACGGATCGAGTGTGCCCACGACGCCACACTTCAGCTGGTCTACGTTTAATGTGTATACCACATCTCTGGTATCACAAGCAAATAGTGCATTGTTGTGAGTTAAACAAGGGTTTACTGAATGACAGAATCATAATATTGAGTATAACCCCGGCTTATCTCGCGTGAAAAAATATATATAACCTATTTCACTCGGTGATAAATAAGCATTCTACTTGTGAAAGAATTTTAGAAAACAATCCAGTAGTTTTGAGTTTATTCGTTACTAGCTTCCGCTAGCGGCTTCGTCCGCGTGTAAATATATACCTGTCACTTGATGTTTAAAAAAGGGCAATGTCCGAAAACGGTGAAGGAAAACATCGTGAGGAAACCGGCATGTCCTAGAACCAAAAAATCGAATATATGTGACATCCACCAACCCGCACTGGGCCCGCGTGTTGGATTACAGCCCATTCCCTCTCTTAGAGGAGGCCTGAGTCCCAGCAGAGGGAACATTAAAAGGCTGATTATGCTTATGCTTATTATAGGGCTATGTCCAACTGCGGACGTCGTTCGGCTGAAATTATGATGATGACTTCATGTTAAAATCTACAGGATAAAAGCATTATTTAAATCATTCCAGTAGCTTTTGAATTGGTTCATTATAAACAAAAATACAAAACGTCTTTAAAGTATTAGTATAGAAGTATTGATATTGAAAAAAAAAAACTATAATGAGTATTAATTAATGTCTACTAAGAGATAATGCATAATGGGTGGTCTTATCGCTCGTGTCTTCCAGACAATCTTTGAAATGATAATTTTATGTGACAAACAACACATTCTACTTGGTTACGAAGTTTTCCACAGAGGAACTATTAATAATGTTTAGAGGATATTCCCAAGCGCTATATTGCAATTCATTTCAATGTGGGATTATTCCCACTTAAACTGTTGCTGTATTTCCCAGAAAAACTTGTATAAGAGGTAACATTCCTCTTATACAAGTTTTTATGAGTAAAATCGTAAAAATAAAGTTTTATGTCTATGAAGAAATCTATTGCGTATAAATGTATAATGGATTTATCTGATCGGACCTGTCCTAGCACCGCACAGTCGTTAGAAATCCTTGAGATTCTCGGCTTTTTTATACTAATAATATCCATGTATCTAAACCTTCCTCATGAATCACTCTGTATGTTGGTGAAAACCGCATGTAAATCCATTCAGTAGTTTTTGAGTTTATCGCGTTTATACAGACAGACGCGGTGGGGGACTTTGTTTTATAAATGTGTAAAAAACAACTGTTTACGAATTGGATCGTAAAAACTTTGAAATTTATATATAATTCAAAATTACGTGTTCCATTGAGAGTTCGTTAGGTAAACAATGAAATAGATTATCTACTAGATTTCTCTGAATCAGTGATAAAAGACAAATCGTATATTTTTCCTAGATAAACGAAGATAGCTATGCATGATTCGGACTCATTTTAATTTTATTACGTAACTATGCTTTACAATAATTATTGAAAGCCTAAAAATGATAAAATCACGTGATAAAATATTGACAAATATTTGTAATGAAGAACATAGATTACTCTGTTTACGAAAACATAAAGTTTCATTGAATCATCGAGATATTTCGTTGATTCTGGAAAGTTCTAGAACTTTTCGCAAAGATAATCAGATGACGAACGATTTAGCGGTCATTGTCATGATCACGATCAATCAAAAGTGATGCTGTTGTGACGTCGTATGTAATCAAACAAGGTTTTCATCCATGTTTCGTTTAATAACCAAAATGAACGCAAAAAGTTCACGGGAATTACCAGAATCGGTTGTTGCGGTTTATTACTTGGAGTACTGCGACTGATATAACGATAATGAACACAACCGTCACCACAAATGCTGTTTTTAATACATACACCTTGTGCCAGCAGCTTCGCCCGCGTGAATGTAGGTTTTTTCCATACAAACTATTGACCCCCGTTTCATTCACTTAGGGAGTGAATTTTGGAAAATAGCTTAATATCTTAGCTATATTTCACCGAGACACCATGAAGTCGCGACCATCTCTATAGAGAGTTACTTACCTGGTGTCGCGACTTTGGTAGCGCGACCGACTCGGACGCATGCACTCAAGGTCCATTTGGATACTGGGTCAGTGTGGTGTAGCGACTCTGATGTCTGTATGGTGTCTGGTTTGGTAGCTTACGGACGTGGCGGCGCAACCGGTCGCGCCGCCATGGTGTCCCGGTGAAATGTGCCCTTAGGGCCGGGTCACACCGGAATGGCAGAGGCCGGCAGCGGCTACCTAGGGTAGAACTTCCGACAAGAAGTACGCGGCGTGCGGCCGCTTGCGGTTCCGCGGCCGGCCTCGCGACCTTTTCTTCCTTTTCGAACGATACTGGTCTAAGTATGTGGATAACGTTTAAAATTATTTTACACTGAAAGTGCTCACCGGTGTGTGACTCGGCCCTTAGTGCTCGCCTACGTCATAAAAGGAAACCTTATGCAAATAAATTCACGTTCCTAGTCTCATTAGTTTCAGCTGTGTGTTGTAATGTCTGTCAGTCAGTTTATCCTTTTATATTACAATCCCGAGATGGAAACAATTTAGAAAGAGGTATATGTATGAGTGATATAGGCGAAGTTCTAAGATGAACTCGAAGGGTCATGTTTATGGCTGCACTAGCGTCTGCCAGCGGCATCGTTCGCGTAAAATTTAAAATCATCCCAAGGAACATACTCCCGGAATTAAGAGTTCCATCTACTACACTCGGACGTGGTCTATACTTGTACCAATTTCATCCAAATCCATTCAGCTGTTTAAACGACAAGGAGTAACAAACATACACATTAGTATGATGTCTGGTAGCAGCTGAATGAGGGTAGGATAGAGTTAAATGGCGTGAGATGCAGAGATCTCAGTCCAACAGTACTACATTTAGCAGTTGATTACTGTGTTTAATCCATATTGATCAGCTAGAACTTTCTTCACAACTCCACATACTATCTACACTTCCCTAATAGGCATGTTATTTTTTACACAGAGTATAGAACAACGCATCGTCGACGAATACCGGCGCGTGAACAACAACCCGGGCTACAAGCAGGAGAGGCGACGCGTTAACTACCTGCATCGTAAACTCACTCACATCAAGCGTATGGTCTATCAGTATGATCAGCTGGTGAGTTTATACCCCTTTTAACATGTAATTTTATAGTAATAAACTTCCATTATGCAACCAACACGTCGTGGAGTAATCGTCATGTTTACGAAAACACATTGAAAACCAAAAATTTCGAGGAGTCGAATTCAGTTTCCATCATGCATCGTCAATCTATACGAGAAGTCTTGTAACTGGCAATACCCATATACGAGATATTTCGTACTGAAGCACCAGCAGTGTTGTATATCATTTGAGGCCATCTGCGGCTTTAGAGGTCTTATGATATATCTCAAATGTGGCATCTATGAAGAAATCATCAGTCATGCCAACATATACTTACACACTCTAAGCTGCCGTGGTGGATTATGGCTGACTTGACTCAATCTCTCTGTGAAGAGGTCTGTGTTCCAGAGATGTCTAATATCAGGCGATTTTATACGAACCTAGGTGTTTGCCTTCACCGTTTTGAGAGCAGTGGTGATGAAATAAATTGCACAAAGTAATGCGCCTGGCAGTGTTTGAACTCGCGACCTGCAACTCGTAAGCCGGAGCCATTACCACTCGGCTACCACTGCTCTCAACGGTGAAGGAAAACATTGTGAGGAAACCGGCATGTCCTAGAACCGCAAAATCAAAGACATGTGACATCCACCAACCCGCACTGGGCCCGCGTGGTGGACTACGGCCCATTCCTTTTCCTAGAGAGAAGGCCTGAGTCCCAACAGTGGAAACATTATAAGGCCGACTATGCTATGCTAGGTGTTTGAAGATCCTAAGAAAGGTTCTCAGAAGCAAACATTTGAATGGACTAAGTTAGATGCTCAATTATCGTAACGATGACAATATTTAATCTGAGTGCATTACCTTTTAAAATTGAACCCAGGAATTAAGTTTCCTAAAGGTTATTTCAAAAAAGGGCTGACCAATAAGGCTGTGTATATAATCGAAAGGTTTTAAATTACGAGCCAGTAGCTTATTCACGAGCCGCGTAAAATAAAACGATGTTTTGACTTGTAAATTTTACTGAAAATGGTGTTTAAATAGTATATAGTTTTGCTACAATAGTAATTTTTTGTTCGATCATGAAAGACGCCCTACAAAATGTATACCAGTATTTTGTTTTTTTAATTAGTTATTCATAGTAACTTGGGTGATAGATCACGGCAGACAAAGGCCGATAGTACTAAGTCATTAAAAAAAAACGAATAATATTGATATAAATAAAAATATTGCAGATAGATTTTGATGATGATGTTAAAGAAGAATTATCTAACGACCCCAAAGATGTTCTGTAAATCTTTAGTGCGGCCCTTCAATTTAATTTGTTTATTTCAAGTCTGTATCGCATTTAAAGGACTACGGAAATATACCAGTAAGTGATTGCAATGTCACCGTAGATCAATTACGTTGTATGCTTAGGAAAATGTGTTGTTCAGTAGATAATAAATTTATATATTTATAGATCGATATCTGTGTCTCGTCTTTAGACTGGTAACCCGATATCAATAACAATTTTTAATAGAGTTTAATATAGCGAAGCTTCTGTATAGAAAATATGTCAAACCGGGCTATTTATTCCATAAATAACAGTTACTAGAATATTGAAAAATCAGGCTTTAGTCTTCAGTTTCAAAAACAGTTAAAATGATTGATGTATAGACCCAGATTTTAGTGTAAAAAAACAGGCTTCCATTTTGTATAAAGCCACCTTTTTATTGCCACAAGCTTATCACGACAATCAATTGTTATCGGTATCGGCTTCACAGTGCGAACGTATGATGTTTAGTATAGTGAATTAGTGATAAGACGTGTGAAATGATATGCAAATATTATTTCCATTCCAATTTTTGAATGCATGTGTTTTACTATTTTTTTATTACTAGATTCGGAAATGACTGATGTTTTATCTAGTTCAATGTTTTAGTATGTATAAAATGGTAGATACAACCCTCTTTAGTATGAGCCATTATCAAACAAAATTATTTTTAATAATGTTGTAAAGATTGTTATAGTAAAGTATTGTTTTTGTTTACAGCGAAACTTAAAACCAGATCGTGTTTCGACCGCGAGTACAACGCAAGCGTACTGACACTCGAGTTTCTCGCCGCCCGCCGCTCGCTGCCTTTAGTACTGAAATATAACTAACACGCCTACACAGAGCATCTCAACAGGTCATAGACATTTGTATTATAAGATCTATAGTTTTTATACGAGTCAGTGTCTCCCGTTTAGTGACAGAGTTAAGCTTTTTATATATATAACGATAGGCCTTCGATTTACTCTTAACGGTCCTGGTAAAGCCGCGCTGACTGCAAAATGTTTTATCACAAGGATTTTGAATAGCGATGCAGCCTTATAATGTTCGCAAGGGACGGTAATCTGTGATCGATGCCTGGGACCATATATTTCTGTGAAATGCAGTTGTTGTAAATATCATCAAATAGTAAGTAGTGGGACTATCAGTTCCGGCTGCATTGGTTCCATACTTTGATCATATTCTATTCCTGTTGTTAGGGATCCGATTATCGTCTCTAAATAACGTTATAAGCCAATCGCAGATTTGTATGTAGTTCTTGTCTTGTGGCAGGTTTACATAATTATATAAGTATCTTAATTAATTGAATTATTATTTCCTTCATAACTGTGGGTTTACACGAAATTGCATTTTGAAATCCATTTTCCTTTCGGGATGAGCGGATTTCAAAATGTGGTTTACGATGTTCGTTCTACGTGTAATTCCACTTAGAGCGTTTTTTTTTTTCAATCAGCGGTACCTCGAATCATGAACAACGTTTTCGCTCGAGTATACAAGGAAAAAACCTTAATAAATATGCATGATTCATGCCAATCAACAACTTATTGTCATTGGAATACTATACGTACTAACGAATGACCTCTACTTGAACGAAAATAAAAGTTGCTATTCGTTCGCTATTGAATAAACGCTTGATATCGAACTTGAATTTTGCGTTATTTTTAAAATATGTATGCATCGATGATGCAGTAATGGTGGCCTGCCAACTTGGCAAGACGAACACTAGTTGTGACTACACATGGTTAAGGTAATTATTGTTCTGTTTTTAGTCATTCTCATTGTAGTTAATAAATACAAAATATTAAGTTACATAATAGTATATTAAGTTTCATTGTTCTTCCATTAATTTTAACAGAGCGATACCTTGACCATCTGATTAAACAGAGCGATACTCGCTGTAACTGATGTGAGTTCTCATACTGAATAAATCATATTCAATACTTTGTAATACAAATATATTTTCTTCACTTCGGACCTAATGTTTTTCGCTTTTGTGACAAAGTGCAAATTTTATCAGATTTTTACTTAGTTTTAAACAGAGTGAAAACAAGAAAGGTCCGGCTATAACTGTCCTTGTTTGCCATTGTCATTGAGACTTGTTGACAGTTGCAACTTTACTCCGTCGTCGCTCGTATGGAGTGAATCTATTCCCCATAACGAGGACTTGAACTGGTTGATTTTTTATATTGTAAATAGCATATATGTATATTAAAAATTTAAATTATCAAGTATATAATAGTCCAATTAGATATATGTTCGTCCACATTTAATTCCAGTCGAAAATTATTGCCGTCTAATGTTATTGTTGTCCAAATGAATTTTGCTTATACTGTATGCTGAATTATTTTACTATTTCTCTTGTAACAGGTCAAAGTGTAAATAATTTAATGTCGCAGACGTATAACTAAGTACTGACAATTCTGACAAGTCAATTTGATCGACTATTGGCCTTCTATAACAATTAAAATGCCCTTTTTTATCTAATACTAATAATTAGCCCAATGTCGTCCCTTTCGCTTCTAAACAATCCATCCATATTTTAATGTTGGACGTTCATTTTATTTGTCTTGCCCGGCTTGCATGTTGTAAATAGTAGTATCTTATAAAAGAAATTTATTCACGTTCTTGTTAAATTTTGTTATGACTAGTGTAATAATTCGGGTTTATTTTTCAATATTAAATAACATATTTATTATTAAAATTTGGCTGTGTCGTGTTATTGCCGCGTAAAGATCTTGTAAATAATGTATGGCTTTAAACTATCTCATCGTATGTCACAAAGTAAACTCTTCATAGAGTGATGGCTAATGTTTTAGTGTTAGAACGGGTTCGCGATCACACGACAGAGTTCCAAATGCATAATGAGGTTATAGTGTTTGCCAAAATCGCGGAGTAAATGTTTATTTTCTATTGCCAAACGTAACGTCTCGAAAGATAGCAACAACCGGCCAGTGTTGGACATCCACTAGAAATAAGAGATTTATCTGGTCCTTTTCGGAAATACCCTCCAGATCACAATAAAATTCTTAGTAATTTTAGTATACATTCGGGCCAGTCGACCGACACCGCCCAACCTTGAGTACTTAGACGATGGAACAGTTCGGATGCGACCACCAGCACCACGCTCAGTCCCTGGTCCAATGTGTGGGAAGCCGTCTTGCATATTATGTCCTGAAAGTAACGTCCATATTTGAAATGATTTAGCGTTAAGTGATTCTGATTTTTATCTTTGAAAGCAAAGTCAGTTGTGCAAGTCCATTACATAATTCCAAATGCAATTTGTTAAAGTCAACTTAAAACGGCATATGCGTCCTTAAATTTTGAATGATGTCATTGTAAAGTTAATTTTCACCTAATGTATACTTCTTTGTTGTTATATGCGTATTATATAGTAAAGCGCGAACATTTTGCGTAGGTTTACGAAACCTTGTTAAAGGATTAAAGTTACTTCTGTTAGTTTTTTGTCAATTAAAGTGTCAAAACGGCATTAGGATTTCATTTTCATTATAATCGTCAATTGTTTTATGTATATACAGGAACAGTAGATTTTTCATTAGTGATGTGAAGTTATTTGGTCAATTCAAACGTAAGTGCCCTTTTGTTGCTCACGATAATAGTTTGTGGTTTTATTATCGCTTTTTTTTACTCATTATAATGCTCAATATTGTGGTCATGATATTAGATGATTAAATTTCGCTTTGGATTTTAATTTATTTCTGTTATTTATTTATTCAAATATCACTCATTCTTTTCGTTGTAACAGTCACCATAACAGTTTGTTTCGAAACGTTATTACAATAAAATGCCCTTGAATATACAGTATTTGTTAGTATTAACAATTCAATTGAGTGGAAATCGTATAGTTATCAAATTAAACATTTATTACGTGTCGAATCGTTAATACGAATCAGCACCGCAATCATTTTTACAAAGGAGTTTATTTGTTCTTTTAGCTTACCTAGTGTTTATTGTTGTAATAATGGTTTTCAACAAAAACACTGTTCGTGACTGTTGAAGATTTTCGACAAGGTATTACTTGTACGGGAATTGTCTTATCTTTGTTTATAAACAGTGACCTTTACAATACAGCTCACTGACAACCTGTAACTGATAAGTGATATCACCTACTTTTCAGACGTCAATTGATTATTCTCATAATTCATAAGATTATTCCCGCATTAGTAAATCTTTAATCTTTAACATTTTGCTTACCCTTCCTTGCATCGCATGATGTTAAATGTCATTTATTACAAATATAATAAAAAAAAAAAACTCAATTGAAATCGATAGGAACAAACAGTTTAAAATGTTATTGTTACCACTAGTTTAAGCACTATCGATTGTTTTATTATAATAATTCGTAATAACTATTGAATAACATGCATTATATTAATTGAATCATTCGTTTATTGATTGTAGATTTTTCTTCTGTTAATATTTTTCGGGGAAGTTAGGTTGTTGGTAGTTATTGAAGTGGATATTGTGAAAAATGCATTCCATTTGTCAAAACCGTTGATTTAGCACTGTTCATCGGCGCACCTAGTACATGGATAGCGATAAAAGAATGTGAATACTATATTTTTACAGGCAATAAAAATGCATAGAAGATACGCGGTCGTAATTCCGTTTTAGATTCAATATGACACTACTATCTAGATCCCCTATTACTAATACGCGTCGTGTCATATTGACGTCTGCATAACGTAGATTAGACCAATATTTACAAATCCCAGACCATTTAAAATAAGATATCCCTTTCTAACGTAATACAATATAAATATCTAATTATACTGTCACAAAGGGAGTAATAAAATGTCAAATGTTGCTCGATTGTTACCGGTTAAGTTATTATAAAGTTGGACAGAAATATTTGTATTTTGTCATGTTTATACAAAGGAAAAAAATATCTCAATAAAATATCATAGTCCATTGTACAGAGTAGAAGATATTTAGTATCTAGTGACGTCATCTTCTTCTTAAATCCTAGTTAGTGATATATTAGGAGTACTAATTCCCAAATATGTATCATTTGTTGTCGCATGACAAATCCGCCACAATATTTGTCTACTACGTTACTTTGGTTGTCATCTGATCGCATCTACCTATGAAACTTCTATTCAGGTTGTGTTAACCCCATATTTGAACCGTAACAATGAATGTGGCCTATTTTATTTAATTCAATAATGTTATGTATGTTATCGAGTGGCATTTTTGTCATGTGCAAACTTAATATGTTATATTACTTAACATAGTTGATATTATAGCGGCTTAAGGCGGGCGTTACATACATGATGATCCTTACCTTACTTTAATTTTTAGATATAGATCTTTGAGTTTGCGTATTCTGATCAAATGTTATTGTAAATTTGCTGTACAGTAATCAGAGGTGGCCGCCGCCGCGAGCCCGGGCTCGACTGCTCGACATCGATCTCGCAAGACTGTCGATTCACCGAACAATTTGAATATTATGTATTATGTCAAATGTAAATAGAGTACGAATTAGACATTTAGACATGTTAAGGGATGTAATCTTAGTGTTTTATTTTTATTAATTGCTATGAAATGTATATGACGGGGAAATTATATGAATATAGAATGATGGTTATGGTTGGTGCGAACCGACCGCGCGGCGGCGGCCTTAGCGCGTTGCGCGCGATGAAACAATGCTGCGATATTCCTTGTGCCCCTCGAAATATCAGTGCATTATATATGAGTCAAGATGTATACACGATGCGGTAGTGTTAATTATGTATAGATACGTTTATACAAGCTCGAGTCGGGCGGACGAGAGAGACAGACTTGCCAGCCGGTTCGAGCGAACGACGACTAGCTATGAATCCTGACATCGGCTCACGTTAATTAGCTTATAAATATTTCATCAAAATATAAAATACACAAAAAAAAATGGATATAAATTTCTCGACCAAGTACTGGTTGTTTTTAAATTATTAAAATGTAAAAAAAAATTAGAATATAAACAAAGTATAGGTACAATTTATGAATTATACTTTTCTTTTCGGCATTTCATGTAACAGTGGAAGAGACCTAGCTTTTTTGCTACACCGAAATATTTGTGTAAGTTCGCAACCCATGTTCACATAGAACATCCAAGCACACTTGTTGAAGCAACCTTACACAATGTCGAATGTTTCTATATATTTTGTGATTTCTTTTGCTCATTGTCCTCTTCCATTGCTTTTTTTTTTGTTTGTCAACTGTCTAAGTGTATAATATGATTTTGTTAAGGCAGGGTAATGCAGAAATGTGAAGAGGTACTTTTTTAATTTGAATTGATTGAGGATTTGTTTGAATGTTTTAAATTGAGTTACTTTTATCCATTCAATGGAATTTGTATTGTTATGAAAGGAGCCAGAGTTTGTTGTTTTTTTTTTTAATTAAGTCAATTTGAATTTCGATTTAATGAGGCAGCAGATTAGTTTATTATAACTGTCAAGTTACCACAGAAACAATAGTCAGATGTAGGCTCTCTTTGGCGTTGTCCTTTATAGTTTTGAAAACTTTGGCAGTGCGCGGACGCTAGCCGTCCGCAGTGCTTATATGAAGGTAGGTAGTCAGTATTAGATCATGCAATACATGAGCTGAAGAGAGGTTGTGAAGAGTATCGTTATAAAAGGTACCTATTCAAAATCTGGGCAAACAGACTAACTTATACGACAGATAGTGTTGCTGCAATGTGCATTTATGCCATCTTCACTTTAATTTGAATAATGGGATCAGTGCCAAACTTTCTCCTTCTTATTTAGCTCAAAACGATGCAATTGTTAGCATGCTTGATGAAACAGCTAAGTAATTGTTTAGTTAGTCTGCCATTTTGTGAATATTTTGTTTTGATAGTAATATGTAAATCTTTTATAATATATTTGTTTACAATAAATAAATGACAACATTATAAATAAATGAAATTGTATTTTCCATTTAAACTGATGAAAAAAAAATATAAAAAGAATAATATGCAATGATATTTGATGTTTCATTTTAGGTCTTGCCCTAGTAAAAGTGCATAGAGAAAAATACACCGGGGGAAAAGTACTTTATATCTACCGTATTATCTTTTATTCTAAATATACTAAACAACAAAGTACAACGATTCAAGTTCATTGTGGGTTTTAATAACATTAGATTACCTACAATTAACTAAAGAGGAATCGTATTATTTTGATGAATCCTTTCCCATGGAGAAAAACCACTGCTTGATATTTTAAGCCAAAGACAAATTGATAACTTGCACTAGACCAAAAACACTGAGTCAAGTTTCGGGTCTAGATATAGGATGTTTTTACTCTATAATGTGGTCAACTAAAAACTTAAATTATAAACAAAAAGTATATTTTGTACTGGCAGTTTTATTGCGTTGATCATGGAATGAGTGAATACTTTTGGCGACCCATAAAGAAACCCCTAGAGCTGATAAACGGATTTCGACTAGGTACACGATTCACCATTGCGGGCCGGGGGACAGGGGAAAATGCAGCGGTTGTGATTGGCTGATGCAACAATGTCAGCAAGCATAGTGATGAACAAGTCAGCTTGCAACAATAATATCGATAAAATCGACGATTAATTAATTTATTTTTAAACTTGAGGTGTAAACTGCACTGTTTAACGTTTATTTATTATTCATACTTATTTACTACATTTTAAAATATTTCTAAATAAACGTTAATACTAATATAAAGAAAAAAAATTACACGACTGAGGGATCCTTCTTTATTGAAAGTCAATTAAAAAAATAGTAGCTCACTAGTATCGAAAACTGGGTCAAAGCTACTCTTGGCCAGGGATCCAAGAGAAAGGAACCTCTTGACTAGGAACCGTGTCCAGCAGTACCGCTTTCAGAACCAAACCTTTGATCCAGTCGGCGAACTAGTGTTTCCTAAGATGTTGATCGATAGTCACGCCATAATTATGGCGATAAGTCCTCTCCTTGAGGAGTGCATGACGCAGGTCTTCACCGGACATGGTAAGTTAGGGAAGTTTCTGCACCGGATTTGTGCAGAAGGAACAACGGGGTGTCACCATTGTATGGATCGCACGACGGACAAGGTGGAGCAAATCGTTGAGGTGTGAGGCGATCGCCGGTAACGACTTTTCTCGTCGGGCCGTTGTACAGGCCATGGTCCGGAGCGTAGAAGAATGGCAGGCGATCCTCTTCTTCTGTGAAGCAGTAATGCTAGCGAAGGAAACCTCACGCCCCAGTCGCCGGGATCCCGATCCTGATTTTCAGCCATCGTAAGCGTAGGCGTGCGGACGGCAAGCAATGGATAACCGGCTGTCCGGTAACCGTATGGACCGAGCTCGAGTCGTCGACGGCACGTAGTGTTCCACGCGCGCTTGAAAGAGATGTCTGCATACCGTTATAGGGACCCAGTAGGGTCGAAGCTTAATGGAGACCTGGGCTGTACGAAAGAGAACACGGGAGCCCTGGAACGAAGGCAAGAAGGAACAGGAGTGGGTTTTAGTCAGTAAAAGTCTGACATGCCACCTCCTCACGCTCCACCCGAGAGCGAGAGAAGTAACAGGATAATTTCCCACCTAAACAAAAGATATTGGTCGAAGCTCGTGGCTAGCTGACATGATTATCAGTACAATAATTGCTGAGTCCACATCCCACATGTCAATAACCTCGCGGGCCTCGTCAAGACTTAATTTTTTTCAGCTTCCACGTGTTTCTCGTCATGAGCGACGGTTATGTCAAATATCATTACATGCCTCTCGTATCGGTTCATCGCTACCAATTCAGGCTTATTGACTACAATAGTCTACAATAGTATGAGTTGGGCCTATTCCAATACAAAGTTATATGACCATAATGGAGAACTATCTGTAGTTCGGCACTGTCGATTGTTCGAGAGAGTATTTCAGAGTAAGTTGTTGATGGATAAACCTGGCCACCAGGTTGTGCCTATGCAAGTACTCTCCTTTAGCTAGACGAGAACAACCAGAGATAATATGACGAATTGATTGTTCCGGATGACGACGAACCGATATAACACGTCAACCATGCCGTTCTTCGCAATAAATCTCTGGTTGTTCGCCGATTTAGTAAATCAATCGGCTAATTTAATCGACAGAAAGTATGTCTATTAAAAGTTCCTAATTTTAATTTCACGGCTAGGTTGGACGATGCCTTTCAGGCTCTCACTGATTTTTTAAACGGAATAATTTAATCAAAGATTTCCGGATATAAGATTTGGGGTCCTGTGAGCTGTATTAATCCATTTTTATTTAATTTAGTCAATTAGTCGAGTTGAGGCTCTCAGCTGGCATCTAGGAATCTAACGATCATTAGTGTGTAAGGCGTCGTCTTTATAGAAAGCGATCATCTTGTGATACGCTGTTGTAGCGTTAATTTGTTAGTATGACAAACCATAACATGTCTGTGAATACCGCAGGATTCACTAAAATACAAAATTAGTGTTCTTATTCTTCTTGTTCTTGAAAACTACGAGATATAATATGCATTAGTAGGGTGGTGATAATAATGACGGTGATAAATTTTAACTTCAAACTTCAAAGGTTCTCTATTCAATATTTTTTTTAAATCCAAAAATGATTTTAGTCCTACTGTAGTAGAAAAGTAATTGCATATTAATTATTTACGAAATAAGGAGACGATTTGTAAATTAAAATGTGTTACACCCGCATTCTAAAGTAAAACGAAAAGAAATAACTACGATATTCGAATATGAAAGAAAACATGGACGTAAGACTAGGCGATATGGTGGAACGATTATAGCCTTCCCTAAAACTTGTTGAAAAGCGAGACATCGATTTATCATTTATTACAATTGTTAACATTCTAATACCGATTTTAGGTCCTTGTACTGATTTTATGGTAGACAAAAAAAGATCTTTATGATTTATTAATAGTCGATTTTTTGTGACTTGTACTTGGTAGTTTATAGTTTTATGTTATCTGTCTGGAATCGTAACATAAAGTTAAGATCATTATGATTTATTAGTAGTCGATTTTTTGTGACTTGTAGTTGGTAGTTTATTGTTTTATGTTATCTGTCTGAAATCGTAACATCACTAATTGGAATGAAGTTCGTGCGAGTTCATAAACGCGAGAAAACTGAGAGGTTTTATTTTCGTTTTTCCCATTTCTTTTCACTGTAGAATGATTAAACAATGATACATTTCAAAGATAATAAGACGAAATCAGCACTGAGTACAAGATGGGCTCAAATGTCGAAACAGGAACAAATAATCGAAAGAAAGAAAATGGAGATACAGGCCAAGTTGGAGTCTCAAAAGCAGGCTGCGGCGCTTGCCGCTCAAGCAAAACTATCTAAGTAAGCCTTTTTATGAAATCCAATTATGTATTATTACTTTGTCACGTTTTCATGCAGTTGTAACAATTCTTTGTGGTGTTACTCTCATGGAGAGTTCCAATCAATATGATTTTACGGAAGTAGTTTATGGCATCATTCTCTAACCAATGTATTATTAATAATATCTAACTTGTTAGTAATACGATGTTAGTATCAACTCAAATCACTAACGCAACAACAGCACCCGCTGTTGGTATGTGTGGAATGTTAGTTCCATGCCTGTAATTTCATAAAATAATGATCTGTGTGAAAAGAAGGCATGGTGTTTGTATAATAAATCGGTAAACAAGTAATCAGCGCACTTTGGAAACTGTTGGTGCTACTGTAACATTCTTGATGAGTTAAATATTTCAATACTTTGTATTTTCACCATTCCTCTTCACTACATTGTCTATCTGAAATCTGACTTTAAAACTATACCATTCTTTGTTAATTAAATTTAAATCCTAATCTCAATCACTTTTGATATCACACCTATCATGTATTTCTATGAAAACTTGTATATTTTGTACAAATAGAGCTTATGAAACCTCTACACCTTTGATATGGGTCCTATAATCCTCAAATATCCTTAACAGGATGCCAATGAATCCTTAACCTTTCAAGGGCTTTTAATTTTTATCAAACACTCACATTTATTTCGCCAGCGTTGCACATCCACAACCAAATATTCCATCTTGTCATCTATGTAGATTGAAGAGCTAAATGAGATGATGCATGCAGACTACATCTCATCTGTTTATAGTCTATATGACTGATTACATTATAACAATTATATAAAAAATAAAAAATGAGAAAGTTCTCACAGTCGCAAAACACACTGACCCTGGCCCTGGCATATAGGACATGAAAACACTTGTTGGACCAATCCAATGCTAGTGTTTATAGGGTTTACTTATTAATTTACCAACATCAACAACAGGGACAAAAATGTTACATTCATCAACATTGTTATTGAGTGGAACGAAACATTGTTAGTCATTAATAGTGTTAACAATGGGGTATCAACAAGCGTGAAATACCTATATAAAGCATTTGAAGACTACTATAATTTTAACCTTTTGAGTAGCATAATTAGAGACACAATAGAAAGACAATGACCTAGTGAAGCCGGCATTCGCTCGGGGTTTAATGAATTAAAGGATATAACAAAATACACTGTATATCTAACTGATATATAAATTTTGGTATTCTGTGCACACTGTAATATTCAGGTAGCCTTTGTATTACGACTACAATTGACTGCAACAAAGAATGCACACAAATGTATTATCAGCTATTTAATGTGTAGGTAGGAAATTGTTGATGCAGAAACAGTAAAAATTGTTGTTGAACATTGATGAAAGTAAAATAATTATGTGCGTGCTTGCCACAATATGAATAACAAGTGTGTGTGTTTTTTTAAACAGTTTAAATTTAATATACAGCAATTGTTAGAAACTATCAATATTCATACTAGCATTATCATAAACCAATATAAAATATTATTTAAAAAAAAAAATCTTATTTTAGGGATCTAAAAACAATATTTTATCAGTTACTATGGAAAACTTTAATGTTTAACAAAAGTCACAATTGATTTTAATTTTCTATTTCAACAGATTAACTAATTCAGTCACAGGCTGTTGAAGGTCAAATTCATAATGCCTGTGACTGAATTTAATCTTGCTTTCAAAGTTATAAAGAGCCAAATTTGTTTGTACAAGTTAATTACTGAAAGTCGTCATCTGATTACAAAAATTCTTGCCCCGTTAAAAAGCCACACTATCTCAGTATGCAAAATGTAATATGCACTTCTGTCATGGAGTTGCAGATACCACCTTTACTTATGAATAAATATGTACATACATACAATAAGGTATTATTGCATAAGTATTCTAAGTATGAAAACATAGCATGGTTGCACACATTACATGTAGGTTATATGATGGCTGATGATGGGATTGGCACCAAGTAATAAAGCTGCTATTATCTTTATTTTCAGTCCAATCTCAAAGGATGATAAAGGGAACGTCAACATATTCTCCAATGATGGCAGCTTCATGAACCAGTTCAAAGCGCTGCTAGAGAAACAGAAGCAAACTGACAAACATGACAAAGAAGAGCAAGAAAAACATGTGAAGACTGATGAAGAAGCAAAACCTGTCAAGCATGAGGTTAAAGAATCAACAAAGGATGATGAGTTTGAAAGTCAACACTTTGGTCTGGGCAGTGACGAGAGAAGGAAGTCAGGAGATAGAGGCCAACAAAGGTAGTTACATGTTTCTAGTAACTTTAAATTAATTTAGCCCACCCCGAAAACATACCATCTGGTTGATGGCAATCAGCTTTCTTTTATTGTATAAGACAATTATAGGGGTTTGTTTTAGATACACCTTCACATTACTTGTCAGGGAAATAGGCTTAATATTTTTTTTTGTGTTTTGCCTGCAATCAGTCTGCTGTTGACTATAAGCAAATGGGTGGATGGTTATTGGCGATTGGGGTCTGGACACTTTAGTCCGTTTCCTTTCTTATATCCTGTCTTGTTTGGCTGTTGGAATCCTGAATTAAGTCACATGCCAGAGGATTGGTGTGACGTCTCACTGGCTCTAGGTAGATACTTTCCCTGGCTTTTATTTCCTCATCCACAGTGAGGACCTCCAAATACTGGTGAATCTCGGCATTTGTAGTATCCCATAATGCATTAGCTAGAATACTGAATGAATGTGAGTGCAGAAAAAGTAATACTTATGGTCCTCAGAACATACAATAATTTATTTGTGTTTATGTGTCTCTCATGCCATTATTATACAAATAGCTAGTTGACTTGTGTATTTTTTTACAATTATTTTGGTTGCTGGGTTCTTGGCACAGAAACAGTAAACTTTATTGGTTATTATTAATTTTTAGTTATCTTATCTTCTAATTTTTTTGTCTTTAAAATGGTTATGACCAACTTTTATACCTAAAGAGTATATTTACTGTAATGTGCTCTAAGAGTTTCTATGGCGAAAAAAAACTTCGTCTTTATAATGGACCTCTTGAAAATTCTTTTTGGCTTTGTTTGAGTTTTGGAGTAAGAAAATCTATATCGAGAGTGAATTGGTTAATTTCTAGGCAAATATGCTCCATTGTCAACCAGATCATCGCTTAACATCAAGTGAGATAACGATAGATCAAATGCGAGTCCATCATTAATAAAAAAAAAACTTCTATATTTTCCAGAACATCAGAAATGTTATAACATTATAATTTTAACATTATTATATTAACATTATTACTGGAAGCATTTGTATCTATCTATAAACTTAACCTTGTCTACATCAACAAAAATTACACAACCAATGGTCCATAAATAGGAAACTGGTTTTAAAAAAGTCACACTAAATCAATTGACGTTTACTTATGGTATATTGTATTCAAGTAAGATATATTTTGTGCAACCTTAAAATAACAAAGTGCTAATCAAAAAAGTTTGAATGTTGTTTTCTAAGTAAAATATTTAATTTGTAAATTATGATAAAAGCTATTCATTTTTGTAATTTTCAGAGAGAAACATCGCCGATGGAACGATAGAGGTCGACCCCGTCCCCATAGCCCTACCACACCAATACTAGAAGAAAGAAAGAAACATAATGTTGAGAACAAAAATCCCCACAACATACCAGCACTAATGCAAATCCCTGTAATGCCTCCAAATACACAATCTATTGATTCAGATCACAACCAATGGCATATGGGCTCAAAGTCAGATGAAGATGTAGATTCCAATGGAGAACATGGGCCGAATATGGGCTCTGGACCTATGGGTCCTGGACCGTTACCTCCCGGTATGATGGGTCCTAGTCTTATGGGTCCCGGACCTGGCATGGGTCTAGGGTCAAACATGGGTCCTGGTCCTAATATGGGCCCCGGACCTATGGGTCCCGGCTCCAATATGGGACCTGGACCTAACATGGGGCCTGGATCCAACATGGGGCCTCCTTCTAATATGGGACCAGGGCCTAATATGGGACATGGCCCAAACATGGGACCTGGCCCCAATATGGGTCCAGGGCCTAACATGGGCCCAGGGCCAAATATGGGTCCGGGTCCGAATATGGGCCCGCGACCGGGCATGGGACCAGGGCCTATGATGGGTCCAAGGGGACCAATGCCACATATGCCACCTGGTGGTCCAATGCCTCCATTTATGGGCGGGCCACCTAATTTTCCTATGCCACCAAACTTCATGGGTCCAAATGGTCCAGGTCCCATGGGACCAATGCCTCCGAACATGTGTGGTCCTAATATGGGTCCTGGTGGTCCTAATATGGGTCCTGGTGGTCCTAATATGGGCCCTGGTGGTCCTAATATGGGCCCTGGTGGCCCCGGACCAAATGGTCCTATGCCTCCTTTCTTTGGTCCTCCATTCCCGAATCCTATGATGGGGCCTAATGGTCCTCCTAATTCGATGATGCCACCAAATTCTATGAATAACTCTAACATGCCTTTTATGGGTGGTCGTCCGCCTTTCGGGCCTAATGGCCCTCCTAACTTTGGTAACGGAAATGGTCCTCCCATGCCGCCTTTCATGCCTCCTAATTCAATGCCACCGAACTCCATGCCAATGCACCACCCTGACTCTAAATCTCTAGACAAACCTTCAATGACACCAGATGGAATGACGCTACCTCCACCTCTGCCTCTCGGCCTATTGGGGAACCCTAAGGACATGGAAAATTCTGGAGGACCATTCAAACCATCGCAAGGTAAAAATCGTCCATCAACGTCTACCTTCCATGCCTTTGTATTATTATTTTCGTCTATAATAATGCAAAGGCATAAGGTCTATAATTATGCAAGATGAATATTCTGATTTAATTTCAATAGTTTTCTGATATTTAGTAGACTGAAAGTTATGTTTTAACTCAATAAAATTATCATAGCTATTGTGAGCCCTTATAAATGAAATGTCATAGCCATTATCCAGTATTGCAATTTTGACTTATTGAAATTCTAGTAAACAACAAGTTCTTCCGATAAACACAGTAGCTGAACTATATCTGCTATTATTTTATATTACTGAAACATTAGTTGCTGCAATAAAAAATAAATAGCAACTTGCTTTCAATGTAACATAAATTTATAGAAAGTTCAGTCATATTATTAGAGAATTTGCATGCGCTGTAACTATCTCGCAAATTCTGAATGAATGATATGTGTAGCTTACTTATCTATAATTGTCGTTAGTAGACTATTTGGTTTAACGCTAGAAGAAGCGTAGAGTAAAGACAGGAATGGCTAATGCGTAAATGAACACCAATATCCTCGAAAGAATTATTGTATAACGTGTGTCCTTATTAAGAAAGAGTTATCATTCTCAAAAGTCAGTATCGTAAAATAACTTTAGTAACCAACCTGCATCGTGAAAATACAAGGGTGCCAGACTTTGGTCGGCAACATCGACCAAAGGTGCCAAAATATGTCACCTCTAATAACATACCTCTAAAATATTTATGTTACGATATCGTGTATCGACCGACTATTGTCTACAAGCATATCAATATTTAATTTGATTGTAATTTAACGTTGGGTTGGTTGTGAAAGTAATCTTACGAAATATGGAATATGCATGAAAAATATATTTGTTATCTTATCCAGTTTATCAATAAATATGCAAAAATAAAATATTAAATTTGAAAACAAAATCAAAATTGGTATAAAAGCGAACAAAATGTAATAATTTAAAAATAAGTAATATAATGTATCACTCGCCAAGATGTCGTTTTCTATGATCGGCGTGATGAACTTTAGCGTCTACGTTTTAAGCTGCTAATAACAAAAAGAAGTCTGATATTAAATTATTAAAATTACTACTATTTGAAGATATTTTAAAGAATCCTTCATATTTGTTAATTAGACCAAAAAATTATGTAATATAGCAAATGAAAAATTCATGCATATTCTTTATTAAATATGCTGAAGTCAGTGTATTGAGCAATAAAGTGGTGTTCATTTAGGTATCGTGACGTATCCCATCTTTACCTAAAAGGTAGTAAGTTTAATGTCGGCCCGGCGCTTCGTCGACGTGACCGCCAGACAATATGTTGACTCGTGGTGTGCAGTTCTCTCTGCAGATGCGTTGCCGCCCACAGTCCTGCGCGCCGCCAGCGAAGTCGCGTGCAACGGCGACCACTGGGAAAATGTCCTGAAAGCAATTCACTCACAAGATCAAAATTTGTGGTAATGCCACTGTAGCCACTTTGATCCCCAACTGGAGGATACGTGCTGTATTCTTTTTTATATTTACATACTTTTTTTTTTGTCGCAATCTCTATGATGGAGCAGAGCAAATTGCTTTCATTCATCCTTAAAATAAGTATATCGCAAGTCTTCTTTTTATTTTGTATATTTGTTTTTTTTCATACTGTTCCATCATAGAATTTTCAGGTTAAGTAAAACCTAACACAAAAGCATCCTTTGTTGTTCTTTACCCTTTACATTAGATCACTGTATTAAGCGAATCATTCCAGGTTCCTTCACAACACAAATTCGAACGAGTATAAGGCGTTTAGAGATATAGTTTCTAAGATCAGGGGAGAAAAGGGCGACAAGAAGCCTGAAGTCAAACCTGAGGACAAATATGAACCGGAGTTCAGTTTGGAAGATGACGATAGCAATGACGATTACAGATATAATAATAAGGATGACAGTAGAGATGGGTATGTGATAAAAACAATTATATTTCTTCATGTTTTAATACAATTTGTTTTTTTTGTTCATAGTCAAAATATGTAAGTAATCTTAACTTTAATCTTTATAAATTAATCATTTATGTAAATATCTACTGGCCATATTTAAAAATATACCTCTTTTAATAGCAATCCATTTGGTTACGGTCGGCCATATAAGCGGGAACAGGCGAGCTCTCAAAGTGATGAGGAATCTGACAGCAGACGCGAAAGACGTAAGAAGAAGAAGTCGCGATGGAGCGATGACCCGCCGTCCGCTGATATTAAACCTCCCGGAGTGGTAGCACCCCTGCCGACTATGTTACCAGGTAGAGTAGAATCTAACCAATATCTGAAAAAAAAACAGACATACTTCAAAAGAGGAGACGGTCACGATTGTGATCTGCTTGTCAAAGCAATATCGATTTATGAAGTTTGGGAATCAAATTAAATCAGCCTGATGTTTGGAGTTTCATTACCCCTAATCATCATCTTCCTGCCCTTATCCCGTATTATTTGGGGTCGGCGCAACACGTTTTTTTCTTCCACTCTGCCCTGTTACTCGTCATGCTATCACTAACTTCCTTTTCTTTCATATCACTCTTCACACAATCCATCCATCTTTTCTTTGGTCTCCCTCTTCCTCTCCATCCATCCACATGTAAACTCATAACTCTTTTAGTAACATGCGTTTCATCCCTCCTCTTCACATGACCATACCAAGACAAACGATTCCCTTTCAACTTTTCAGTCACTGGCGCCACTTTCAAACTTCCCCTAATATATTCATTTCTCACTTTATCCATTCTCGTCACACCACACATCCATCTTAACATTCTCATCTCCGCTACATGCAATCTTTTTTCATCCGTCTTTTTCACAGCCCAACATTCTGATCCATACAGTATGACAGGCCTTATCACGGACTTGTAGATTTTACCCTTCAACTTGAGGGGCATCCGCATTCATTACCCCTAATCTTAACCGATAAAAGTTTCTGATAAAACCGGAGTCTAAATAACAGGTTATTGTTTGTGTTGCTCGGCCAAACAAATGATAGTCCAGACTAGAAATAATAGTCAAATCTTGCTATTTCTATATATAATTTTAAAATTCCAATATCCATAACCAAAACTAATAATTTCATATCTGTAATCATCATCATCTTCCTGCTCTTGTCCCATCTTATTTGGGGTCGGCGCAACACGTTTTTTTCTTCCATTCTATCCTGTCAACCGTCATGCTATCACTAACTTCCTTTTCTATCATATCACTGTTCACACAATTTAATTTCATATCTGTAATCATATCTGAAATTTCAAATTCATAACATCCTTGGTCTCAATGACTCATTTACATTAAACCAACTGACTGAACTGACAGTATTCACTTCACACTGTCCAACTTTCAAAAAGCTTTTATTGCTGCTGAAGTTGACACTTAAAACTAAAACTCTAAATTATTATTTCAATGAAAACTTTTTCCTCTTTGTATAATAGATACATATACAAAATGTTGGTTTTGATATCCCATAACTTGGAACTCGGTTTATATTCTATAAGGAAAATTATACTAAAGTTCATAGAATATGTGGAACGAAAAAGCACAGTTTCAAAGATATAGGTACTCATAGCACAAGCTCTGCTTAGTTTGAGACTAAGTGGCGTTGTGTGAACTATCACACAACGCCATCTAGTCTTTTGTACAACTATGTAGAATATTATTATATTATAATCATTAATCGCTATAACAAATCATAACTTGCGACGTTGCCAAACTTCGTAGTAGGTGTAGTAAAGTTATAAAAAAATATAACAGTGTAAATAATGATATTACATATTTACGCTGTCATATTTCACATGGATGTTTTACATTAATAATCGTGAACTTATCAAAATATTATGTGTGGAAAATGAAAACAAAAAAAAGATAATTGAAAAATTTGCTATGGTCTCATTTATAGCAAACAAAAAGACACATTGTATAATAGTGCTGCACCCTTTTAATTAACTAAAGTTTATCCTTGAAGCCATAACAAAATAATGAAAAATAACTTTTTTATATTTTACATTAGTAGTGAAACAGACTGGTATTGTTTCAAGTATGTATATATTTCTAGTTACAACTTAAATTGGTGCAAAGGTTTATTAAAAAGAATGTTACTAATTCCTGCATATTCCATCTACTGATTATTAGGTCCCAAGTTGGCTAAGATTGACGAGGAAGGTATAAAGCTGAGTACCGTCAACCGCAGTAACCAGGCCTTGATGCAGTACGCTATGACCAACTATGGTACTACCAACCTCAGTGTTGAAGACTGGAAGAAGTGTGAGGACAACTTTAAACTCAATCTTTTGTATCAGGTATGTAGCCATTCTTTTTTTTGTATACATAGTCCTGCTTCCTGTCGGATTTTCGTGAACTTGAGCTATTTATTATTCTCATTCTTGTTTAATTCAGTTTTAATTCAAATTGACCAATGACCAATGTATCGCCTTTGACCTTTGTATGTTGACCCTCATTATTTAGTTTTGATTTGACATAATTTATTTAAATGTGTTATTTGTCTTATCGGTTTGCTATTTTTTTGTGAATTTTTAATTTTTCGCCTAATTATATGTGCATGCTGTGGTCTCAGTGTGAGCATTCGTTAAAGGACCCCATGCCTAATGATTTCTATTGCATCTGTGTGACCTTTGTTGGAGATCCAAATAAATAAATAAACTTTACGCGACGATCAATATGCTGCTTGGTTACATAAACACAAAAGCCGCATCGCAGTTTTTGTGTTTTAAACCTTTGTATAATGAATCTATTTGTACCAGACACGTTCAGAACGTGTCTGGTACAATTTTTTTTTCTTAAATTCTAGGCCGAAGTCTACTTCGGCTTTAATTTAAGAAAAAATAAAAATCTGTCATAGGCAAAATATTTTTTTATGTAATACTACATAAAAAAATATTTTATATCATCTATTATCATTTTTGATAAAATAAAAACAGGATAATAGCTCAATTATGTATAAGTTATTGTGTACGAATTATTTTGTGTGTTTTGACCTTCAAAGTCAGAAAAACTAAGATTTTAAGTATATTCAATTGACACTTGGGAGTTCTACTCATGCATTTGCAATTACCTAATGATTAGTAATATTTAATAAAAGCTTAAGTCAAAAAAAAACAATGCATCGCAGTTTTGTGTTTGAGCTTTAATCTCGAAATCTCACATCAACATTTACAAGACAGAACCCAAAAACCGTGCGAATAATTAGGCATGAGATTAAAAAAATCGTTTTTTTTTTTTATAAAATAATTATTTCAAATTAGGCTGAGAATTAGCTTTTTTTACGTCTTAATTTACAAACAGATAGGTTCCTAAAAGCCATAACCCTTTCCTAGTGCTACAGGTAAAAGTTGGAAAGAGGAATTGGAACAAACTCCGAAGCACACAGATTGTTGATTATATTATTGAAGGTTATCATAAAACTAAGAGATTACTTCTAAGCCACTCACTGTTTACCTTTCACAAACAGGACATGTTAAAGAAACGACAGGAAGTGGAACGGTTGGCGGCAGCTGGCAAGTACAAGTATGAATATGACAGCGATGAAGACACCGCAGAAGGCACCTGGGAACACAAGTAGGTTTAATTTATATTTTTTCAAATATTTACAACTTTTACAAGTACTTGAACCATGAAGGTCTAAGTTAATTATAAGAGAATACACTCGAAATGTCTGCCGAACACCGTAGCCGTTTTTTTGCGTTTGATTTCATACATCAATATCAATAGATAGATATTCGAATTGTTAATAGGTCAAAATTAACCCAGAAAAGGTCTTTTTTGGCAAAATATTGAACAAAAAAATAAAACGAAACAGAATATAAAAAGTTACATTACTGTGTCAAAAGGGCCTCTCTCTCGGCGTAATTTTAGGTGGCAACACTTGGTATTACAACTTAACATTTACTGCATACGCTTTATTTGAAAATTGACATTTATTTTCTATGTTACAAGCGTCATTCATGATGAGTCTATAAGACATTAAAATAAACATTTAAAAAAAGATTAGATTTTTTGAAATGCAACAATAATACTACGACTATTTAAAAGATAAAAAACTCAAAACTGTATGTGCTTCCATCTTCTATACATATGTATTTCTGTCATCTAAATAATACAAAAACTCCGCAAGCTTCCAAACCACTTAAAAAAAGAAATGAATGTTCGCCTGTCCAGCTAAATAACAGATTATGAAGTGCATTTTTGGCACGCACAAGTCTGTCCCAGTTACATGTGATAGCAACAGGTGGCACCACGTGTCTTATGTTTTGAACATCGTAGTCTTTTAATAACTGTCTCGATGATTGTTATCTTTGTTTTCATATCGATAATTTTCCTGTGTTTATTTTTATACTATATTTAACCGCCATTGTACCCACAGATTTAGGTTTATGTATAAATTGTGTTACTTTTTTGGTGTACAAAATATTTATTTTATTCTCTTCTATATTTTATACGAAGCAACAATAAACACTAATAAGAAAACCGAAATCCGCATCAAAATTAGTCATTAAATGTAGCAGCATTTAGCATTTCTAATATTGATAAGAACAAAAGTGGTGGGAAAATCTCTTTTGTATGCGCGTAGTATAATGACTGTGACGTCACATTTTAGTTTGTATATCGTTTTTCTTTTACTTGACAGCTTCTCCTTCTACCCGATTTAAAACTTTTGTAACTTATCTATTTAATTATGAACGGATTTGAGAAGCGGAGATAATGTGTGGTGTGACGACAATGGATAAAGTGAGAAATGAGTATATTAGAGGAACTTTGAAAGTGGCGCCAGTGACTGAAAAGTTGAAACGGAATCGTTTGTCTTGGTATGGTCATGTAAAGAGGAGGTATGAAACGCATATTACTAAAAGAGTTATGAGTATACATGTGGATGGGTGGATAGGGAGAGGGAGACCAAAGAAATGATGGATGGATTGTGTGAGAAGTGACATGAAAGAAAAAGGAGTTGATTGCGTGACGGGACAGAATGGAAGAGAAAAATGTGTTGCGCCGACCGGGATAAAACGGGACAAGGGCAGGAAGATGATGATGGATTTGAAAAGTTATTTTTATTGGCAATTTTGGATAAAGTTATTACAGCCAGCTCGATCTCGCATCATGGAGAGCAATAGAGATGTGGTCTATTATAGGATGACCCAGCTTGAGATTATTTTGACAGTCAAAGTCAGAGGTCACCGACATTTTTTGTCTTGTGGACCCCTTGGCAGTTTTATCAGTTTTGAATGATCCCCACTTTTTTCCAGTAGTTAAAAAAGTCAATCAATTAGAGATCCCCATTCATGCGTTAATATCATCTCAAATCAATGAAATAAAGTCTGAAATTCTTCATGCTTTTCACGTTTGGTGGGGAAAAAACGACTACTATGTACCTCTTATGCAACTCCATTTGATTGTTCTTTGGAATAGAACCCTTGCAGTTCTGCGTAGACCTCTGGGAGTTCAGAGAATAACTGGTCTAAATCATCAATTAAGGACTGTCAAAATAACGTTTTCACTCAGAATGATTTGTTTATATGAGACTCAATCACACAAAGATCTACAACACCTAATGGGTATTTGGAGGTATGCGGAACAAAGTGTAAAGTCAAACCTTCGTTGAAAAGGGAGGATCCTCCGACCATGTGTTATGTCTGGTGGGCAACTGCTCGATAGATAATTTCGGGCTGTACTATATGTTCAAATCACGCGGAGAACTTTAATTGCGCGATGCAGGATTAGTTCTTATGTGGCGACATATATGTCGCTACATCCGTACAAACCTACCTTACCTATGTAAATAGTTCGATTCCCGAATGGAGTCTCGAAGATTTTTCAGAACCACAAAAAAAGTTGATTTTTTTATGATGTAACAATTAATTTATTGTTTTTAGATTTATTTTTTTGCTTTATGTCAAATTTTAGAATTCTGGATCAACGGGAAGTACCCTGTAAATTTTGATTCCCTTGAGAGTTTCGAAATATACGTTTTTTTGCGACATAAACGGCTGTATATTTATTTTGTTTTGCGTCAATTTAGAAGTTTGATTTTTCACACCTTCAAGGTACTGTAGACCTGAGCATATGGTTTTAACTTCAACTTGATATATCCACGCGTTCCCGAGATACGGGTCTTGACCGACAGACAACACAACAAAGTGATCCTATAAGGGTACCATTTTTTTCCTCTTGAGGTACGGAACCCTAAAAACTTGATTATTTGCCATACAAACCAAACTCCTTTGTTTTTATTTTAAAACAGATCGCTGAATTACTCAGTGTTTTTGTTTATCTAACACATTTCTTATTCTTTGTTCGTTTCCGTTAATAGGTTAAGAGCTAAAGAAATGAATGCTACTGAAAAGTGGGCGGATGAGTTAACCAAGCAGGCGGCTGGCAAACATCACATTGGCGATTTCTTACCGCCAGAGGAGCTTAGAAAGTAAGTTTACGTTTAAAAACACATTTAATTTGCTTGTTTTGTTCGCAGTCAAATATAAACGGCGATTAATTTCTTTTTACTGGGTAGTTTGTTTTTAGTTTTAAACAATATTAGTTTTAAACGGGAATGTTCTAAAATTGCTTTACAAAATCGTGCCATTAGAATTTTTCCGTACATTTTTTAATTATTCACATTGCTTGAAAAGTGTTTTTACTGTGAAAATGCAATCATATTGGATAAACAGTGTGTTGGTTATTAGACTGACTACGATTAATCTTATTTTGTTGGTTGTTAATAACTTTTTATATCTGGCGCCCAAACGGGACTCATCTATCTTGATTGTTAAAATCTTTTTATATTTGGCGCCCAAACGGGACTCATCTACTTGATAGATGAGTCCCACTTGGGCGCCAATAACTATTTATGGAAATCCGGCTCGAAGGGCCAAAGTTTTATGCTCCTTACGTAAAACACACTGTATGCAAAGAAAATTCCGATTCTTTCATATTACTAAACGTGATTGGATTTCCAATTGCAATATGATAAATTCTACATCCGGATATCTATATTAATATAAGCGCACTTGGCAGATTCATGGAGAAATATTCGGCGTTCAAAAGTGGCAAAGAGCCAGACTTGAGCGACTACAAAGAATTCAAGTTGAAGGAAGACAATGTCGGTGAGTGCGCCTAAATATTTTAGTGTGTCAATTTTGTATAACCATTTTCTCTGTCTCAAGCCATGTATTGACATCAACCAAAACATAAGTTTTCACAGCGAGGTCTTAAAAGAATAGCACTACAGTAGATCGTCAGACCACAGATATAACTTAAGATCAAAATGCAATAACTTCTTACGACTCACACGGAGATCTCAAACAAACCAATACTCTCTCTTAAATATGTGTGATTTACTGTGTTCTTCATTTTATCATGAGATTTTTGCAACAGTATACTGTACAGTCATCAGCAATAAGATATCCTTATAGCGATATGATACATTGCATTTTCAATCTATCTAAACTTCTGCTATCCAGGAATAATTATACGACAAATGATTCTTAATTACCTATTCATCAAGTAGGTCATTTAGAACCAGTTGTCGTACACATATTTCTTGAAGAGTAAAAGTAAACATCGAAAATAAAACAATGTCTTATCAGTCTTATAATAAAATAATGACATTCGTGCAGTAGTTTTATGTTGCTTTATTCTTATTTTTAGTGATTGCGTGCTAGTGAGTTATACCCAGGATTGTCGGGCGTCTCCTTCATTCCAACCCTATCGACAAGGCATATCAAGTTTAATGTTAAGCTTATGAAAACGATGTATTTGCTTGTTCTTCTTAGTCTCTTTTAGAATGGACTTTTTCAGAGTTGCAGAATTGTTCGAAGGTGTTTCCGCAACCGAGTGGAATGCAAAGGGTAACTGAAGAAACGCAGATGGGTTTTAGACAGTATAAGGCTGACACTCCCTCTCGCTTCACCCAGAGCGGGAGAAGATGATGATTTCCTACCCAAAAAAAAAGAAATATTTCTACAAAATATTTCGTATGTGTAACATCCAAAATATTTGGCATCTGATTCTCGTATCTCTAGTGCTATTTATATTGCAATGTCAAGTTATGTCGCAGTAACTATTAATGGGCCGCCAAAAAAAAAACCGGGTAAGTGCGAGTCGGACTCGCGCACCTAGGATTCCGTACAAACTTACCTATGAAAACCGTTCAATTCCTAAATTGAGTTAGGAAAATTTTTCCGAATCGCAAAAAAAGTTTTCTTTTTTTGACGTGACTACAAATTTACAGTTTTCAGATTTTTTCCTATACCTGTCCTATGAGAACTTAGCATAATAATTATGCTATGAGAACTTGCTTCATGCCAAATTTCAGGATTCTAAGTCAACAGGAAGTACCCTATGAATTTTGATTCCCTTGAGAGTGTCGAAATACACTGTTTTTGCGACATAAACGGCCGTTTCTTTTTTTTCGATAACTCCGAAGTTTGATTTTTTCGCCGCTTTAAGGGACCGTAGACGATGTTTTTAATTTCAACTCAATACCTCTACAGGTTCCCAAGATAAAGGGTCTTGACAGAAAGATAGATAGATGGACGGATGGATAACAAAGTGATCCTATAAGGGATCCGTTTTTTCCTTTTGAGTTACAGAACCCTAAAAAACACTAGGTAGTTTTTTACCGTGTGGTACTAGTCTAATTTATTATCGTATGGTAATCAACGCCCAGAAAGGTGCGCGTATAGTCGTGTACGGCGTAATATATTACCCGTCTTAATGTACCTATTGACACTATGTCATACATAATGTGTCGATAAATAATTCTTTAGGGGGCCTTACCATGACGTGATTAAATGTCAGGCTTGTGAGCGAGAACGAACGATGGAGCTATACACCCCACATAGTCCCATCCCTTTAACAATTCAGTTTAGGTCGTCAAATAAATCGCGTTAAAAGCTCGTGTTAGGGCCCTGAGGCCCTGAGATGCCTGAGAATCTTCGCAGTATCGTTTTGCGGTGAAACACACTGATGTCATCATCACCATCATTTCAGCCGAAAGATGTTCACTGTTGGATATAGGCCTCCCCCAAGTCTCGTCACAATGACCGGTTCTGTGCGTCTCGCATCCATCGGATTCCCGCGACCCTCGCCAGGTCATCGGTTCACCTTGTGGGAGGCCTTCCAACGCCATGTCTTCCGGTACGTGGTCGCCATTCCAAGAATCTTTCAGCCCCAGCGGCCATCCATTCTGCGAGCAATGTGCCCTGCCCACTGCCACTTAACTTTGGCGATTCTTCGTGCTATGTCGGTAACCTTGGTTCTCCTGCACAGACTGATGTGAGTGGCAAAGAATGCGTGTGTAACAACTACTGTTCATTAAGCTTAAATAAATGTGTTTTTTTTTTTGCCATTGTGGGCGTCACTTATGTTGTTTACTAAGACGAGAGAGTGTTGAGGCAAGTTTTTATATCGGTGAGAAAACATCAAATAACTTGTTCTGCTCTAGGTGGAGCGAGAGGGACTGGCAAACTTTTACTCTCTAAAACCACGTGTTCCTTAAAGTTGCCCTTTGCCTTCCAGGGCAGTGGTAAATCTCGGATAGTTTCTAGGGACTGTCATTTGTTAATTTTGACGTTCAGAAAGCGCTGATAATCAATACAACAGTGAATAGGCCTTTAATAAACTAATGCGCCTCACCATCAATGAATGCATCACTGCTTACCATCAGGTGGGATCACAGTTAAGCACTGGTTTATATCAATTAAAAATAATAATAACTATAATCTAACAATATAACTAGATTTTGATTCATATTACGTGAGGCTTATTATGTGAGGAATTTCATTGGTACTCACATTTTTAAAACATTTTTGGCTTTTTATTTCCCTGAATAGCCTGGTCATTTCCTCTGTCACTTGCATCTTCAGCATTCTTAACTCTGACTTTATCGCACGGAATGTATCACAATTCCACGAACTTGTTCCGATATTTGGATACAGTCCAGGCACTTGAATGAGTAGTAAATACTGATGACACACTTGAAGAATTGCGTTTTAGTATCGGACGATTTGTACGAGAGATTTGTATTGAGACTAATTATTACATTTATAATGTTATCACCACCTTCAGTGTTTTCTTCAGTATCTTATAGCTTTCACTGTTTCTGGGCCTTATGATATGAGGGTCTTTCTAGGGGCTCCATAATGTCATGCCACCGTTTCTAAATCATCCATACTATTTCTGTCATTAATCTCATGTCATCAGATGACTTGGTTATTTTACCCGTGGCACTATTCATATGTCCTTACATTTTGATCGTATTACCATTGGATTTTTGTACAAGTTAATCGTATAGTGAAAATTCATCATCATCGGGTCGTTCTCATGAGTGTTTGGAAGTATGCGGAACAGGTTGTAAAGTCCCACACACCTCCGTTGAAAAGGGAGTTTCCTCCGACCAGACGGATGTCTTGTCTGCTCCGGGCAACTGCCAATTACGTACTGTTGTAAAGAGTGTCCCAAAATTAACGCAAGATTTGAATTTGCCGCCATTTGTGCAGTAAAGTGTTGGCAATCCCTAGAATAACGTATGTTCATTATTGAAGAATATTTAAAAAATAATGAAAGTTTGACAGCTGCAGTTCAAAAATTTCATACAAACATGATGACACACTTCTTTCTGCCTCAGTTGATTGATATAGATATAGATGACATGTGGTTTCAACAAGATGGTGCCACATGCCATACATCCCGTAAAACAATTTAATTATGTCATGAGACATTTCCTAGTCGTGTACTCTCTCGTTTCGGTGATCAGAATTGGCCTCCTAGATCTCGTGATTTAACATCGTTAGATTTCTTTTTATGGGGTTATTTAAAGACATAGGTCAATGTCAACAAGTTCACAACCACCAAATTCAACGAAATTTAGCCATATTTTCAGCAAAACAAGAAATTTTTAAAATTTAACGAACTTTGAACGAAAAAAGTTTAATCAGAATTCAGTTCTTCAATTTTGCTCATCTCTGAGTTCTTCAATTTTTCCCAATTTCTTTCGAGATGACAGTACAACGACGTGACGTCACAACATGGCAATCGATCCTATTCTTATTTGGAACGCATTGTACTAATCGCACGGAGAATGTTAGACTTCTCCGTGCGATGAAGGATTTTGAATTTTAGTTCCCAAGAACCGTCATTTATATATGTCGCTGCAAGTGCTAACTACCTTGATTTCTTCTTTTACCCTTTTTTTTGAGGTTTGGAAAATCAAATAACATTTCCCGCTCTAGGTAGAGTGAGAGGGAGTTTCAGACTTACTTACTAAAACCCAGACTTGTTCCCTCAGTTGTCCTTTACGTTCCAGGGCTACGGTAACTCTTACGATTTTCCCTTCCATGTTACTTGATTGATAATTTTAATTTTGTTTCTATAGGTTTCAAGATGCTGCAAAAGCTTGGCTGGACAGAGGGTCAGGGTCTCGGCGCTGAAGGTTCTGGTATTGTGGAACCTATTAACAAGTAAGTCATCTCTGCATAATCTATATATATAAAAGGGGAAATTGACTAACTGACGTGATATATCAACGCACAGCCGAAATTACTGGGATTAGGAGCGTGAAATTTTGCACATCCTTTTATGACGTAGGCGAGCACTAAGAATGGATTTTACAAAAAATACTCCCTCCTCTTAGTAGAAGCGGCGGTCCAAAGTTTGTACGGAGAAACCTACAATCACGCGAGTGAAGCCGCGAGCAGAAGCTAGTATAAAATAAAGTCGATTTCCGCATCTCTGTCTTGCATGATTGTGTTCTAACTCCTAAATCACATAATTTGATGAGGTTTTCAGTAATAGAAAGAGCGATTAACCTTCAACCGCTTTCGTCGGATTGGTTCGAGATTCGCCAGTGTCGTGTGTTCGCGCCTGGGTACTCCATCTCGTTTAGCTCTTAAATCCCCATAGGTAACACAGAAAAACTGACGAGATGGAGTATTTGGTCGTGGATGTGCGACCCTGGTGGAATAAACGAGAGCGTGTTGGTCGGTTATATCCGATGCAGGCGGTTAAAAAGTCGAAGACAGTTTGTATGTATAAAATAAATTACAACTGCTTGAAACTGGGACCTGTCACTGGTTTAGTATATAGTATTCAATTATTGTTTACCGTAAAACGGGAGTGAATGAAGATTAATGCCACATTGAAGTGGACTTTCGCGTTATTTATGTATGGAGTACAATTTATGAAAGAATCTAAACGAAAACACTCCAATGCTTTGTTACAAATCAATAATATTTTATCAAATCAGAATCACAGTTTTATATCTATTCGCTTTTCACATAATATATGCAGGTCTATTGTAAAACTAACTTCAAGATAATGTATGCCATGGGGATAAATTATGATGATGATGATTTTTGATGATGACATCATCAATCGATCATTACTTTCACACACTTACTTTTACTTTCTTTACCATTTCCATTTTATGTAATACCATTTTATACCACGTTTTACGCAAAATATATTATTATTAACACTTGTTTATAATATTTTGATCAGTGATGTTATTTACTCAGTCTGATCCACTTTATAAATAAAGTCGGTTAGATTGTAAACAAGTTCAATATCACGAACAATATGCTTGAACTAATAAATAACAGACACATGGCGCCGCGCTGTCATGCATAATTTTAGGCATTTTTCTAAGAAATACTGCCTGGTTTTTTTTAAATTGGGTCTTAGTATTTTGGAATGGTATTTACTATGATTATTGACGTAGGAATAACTGATTATCTTTTACAAAAAAAAAACACATTACGGTGTTTGAGGTTGTTAACAAAAGTATTCCGTTTTTTGCCGTATCGGTCCCTCTTTACATGGTTTGCGATGACGTAAAAAATCTGTAACCAAAATTAGAGTATAATCCGAAATAATTTGGTAACCGTTACTGAAACCGGTATTATATTATTCCTATATCCGTTTTCAGATTCGAAATTTCATATCCATAGCAAGCCTGAATTTACATCTCATCTCTACTAAAATAGAATTAACTGCCGTACACTCTCAGTAAGGTTGAGTTGAAAACCAGCGTCAGGCAACTACCACTGGCTACCATGTAGTTGTCTGGCATTTTTTGCTGAACTCAACGTATTTGGCGCAACCGTGAGACACACATTGTGTCAGTATTATTAATATTTTTATCTTAAATTTTCTAAATGTGGTTTTTACAGTGTGTGCCAAATAAAATATTTTTCTTTCTTTCTAGCTTTTCAAAACCTTATCATATCAATTTCTGATCACAGAGCAAATCAACCTGTCGCCAACTTGGGTCTGGGAGCGTCCACATCTGACAATGTTTCGGCTGAAGATGACGAATTCGACGCATATAGGAAACGGATGATGCTTGCCTATCGCTTTAGACCAAATCCTTTGGTACGTATCTTTTTATTCTAGTAGTTATGTGTGTACTTTTGTAACTATTGAAGGTTAGAGCCCTGGGATTGGTCGAATGAATTACCAGAGCCCAGAAACGCTGTATTAATAAAAGTCTGATACTCCGTCTCGCTACACTCAAAGCGATAAAAGTTATTAAAAAAAAAATATTTCACATAGGCCTACATGGGCACTTACAAAACGTCAGAAGCTAGTGCACGGTTCCAAATCGGTTGTTTCCCATGGAGAAGAACCGGCAAGAAACTCCATGGCTACTCTTTTAAAAAAGTGGTTAATGTTACAATATTTTCATATTATAGTATTAATAGATGTTATGTAAGAACAGTGTAGACCAGTCAATATTGTGTACCCAAAAGCTCAATCAAATCATATTAAAAAAAAAGTGAGTTGTAATAGGAAGTAATCTAAGAGTTCTTGCAGTGCTCTCACATTGAAATTATAAAAAAGAGGCTATATAGAAAAAAGATTTTCCACCTCAAAAAAATAATTATGTATATGGGTCGTTCTTCTTTTCTAACGGCATTGCTTGTCCCCTTAAAAATAACTTAGATATTGTATTTACGCTTGAAATATTAAGTTTTACAATTCTCGTAAAATACATTCAAAGGCTTTAAATTAGATAATACTCCGTTGATTCTGGCTTTTAAGAAATGCAGTGGTTGGAAACAAAATGGCGGGCTTCTCTTCGAGAAATAAAATAGTGATAACATTGAAATAAACTTTTTCTATGAATAAGTTCATAGAACTCTACTTCACTTAGCTTATAAATTATATCTATATTTAATTTACATAAAAAATGAATATTCCATCAAAAAATAAACGTTCTCTGACGTTAAAGATACGCAGAACGAAAATTATGTAAAACATCAGAATCTCATTTAAATAGATTATACAGGTAAATATTTTTGCAGTGGGTAGTTTGCGAAACTACTAAAAATATGGAAATAGCCCAATATACTGAAAGGAGTTTCGGACCCGATTTTGATGAAAACTTAAACGGTGTAATTCGTTCAATCTAGCAAGAAATTGAATCCATTGATTTTCTTTTCTCAATGTTCAAATTCCAGTCAAACCGGTTTCAGCTGAATACCAGTATGTTACATGGAATGACTGCCTATCTGACTTCCACAACCCAGTAACTCGATAACACGATACTCCCTTGACAGGACTGGTGTCAGTTTTTCTGGCTTCTGTTTATACACAACGACTGTCAAAGATCCATAAATAACGCCCGGGACAAACCGCATGACGTGCTTTCCTAGGCACGAAAGAATCTCGGTATTGTCAAGATGGTCGCCCATCTATAGACCGACCTTGGCATTGCTTTACCTTGGGAATCCATCCTTGACCATTCACACCCACTCGAAAAATTTACCCTGTATAACGAAATCAATCGAATGCAAAAGTCCAGTTGAAAATAACTTGTAAATCTATTCTTTCAATTAAATGTATTGTTACGGAGATCTCACGTGCATTTCATCCCGATTCGTAATCCTCCCTCCCACGCCAAAACGTGAATGTAACTCGAAAACAAACTGTCATAATGTATTAAGGATGTTTGCCAAAGCTACAATTACCACTGTACTTTGCACCTGTTTTCTAATTACCGAGTGTCTAGGTTGAACTTATACAACATCCGTTTTAGTATATGCGAAACCCGAGACACGTGTACGTACGTAGCATTTTTATGTAAAGAATCTATGTAGAAAATTTCATAACTGTCATAAAAATCACAAAGTTATTACCTGGTTGTCTGCATAATTACATGGTCACTGGGTTTTCCGGGCGACTGAGGGGTTGTTTTACTCTCGCTCCTAGCTATGCGCTGGCGCCTAATGCCTGCTATGACCTACCGTGTCCTGTGTTGTACTTAGTGTCGATGGTGTCTAACTTGTAACATTTTTAGGAAAAAATATAAAATGGTGTAAAAATTATTGGAATCGATTCAATTACTGATTCTGAACAAAGTTTATTCAGGTTTCGCGTATACTAAAAATAATGTTGTAAATAAACCTAATTTTAAAACCGAGTGCCAGATAGACTTTTTCTCTATAAACTAGATTTTGAACAAGTCTTTTAAAGCAATTGTCTTTTTTTTTTTTCAGAATAATCCACGGAGACCTTACTATTAGGAAGAGTTTATGAAGACTAAAATATTCCCGTAGTTAGACAAAGGTTCTGTTCTAAAGGTGTCAAATTGGGTTTAGCGGTGTTTAAAGATATTTTTATTCCTTTTATAAATGGTTGCTATTAATGTTGTTGGTTATGCTGCCAAAATGGATTCTGTATTTTATGTGGATGATTTAGTACTTAAGTTCCTTACTTAGTACAGTACAAAGAAACAAACCCTTTATTCGCAAAGACCCTATCGTTCATAAATGTCTTTACACACAAGTAAAATGTTATTTAATTCTTCCAATATTTTAAGATTTTTGTATGTTAATTCAGATGTGACTGAACTGAATATAAAAATATTTAATATAGGTTTTATTTATAAACGTTTATAAATGTCAAGATTTGTATGCACGGGGATTGGGGGTTATGGAACTATGTTCTGTAGGTTGGTAGTAAGGGACCTACATTTGATATAGTATTTTGCATTATATCCTTTTTTCTAGCAAATTGAGATTGGCTTTCAGTCAAATGCATGAGCATAATTGTATTTAACATAGACAACAGTTCAGATTTATAGGTGCAATAAAAACTAGTTCAATTTAAGCTTGAATTCAAGATCTTAGATTTTGTACCGCAAACTTAATGTGATACAGTTTAAATTCCATTGTAACAATAAATGGTTACTCAAAAAACAACTTAGAAAACATTGTTATAAAGTAGATAGTTGAGTGGCGGCATTTAATAAAAATTAAAGATCATGAATTCAAGTCCTCCTTACCCACCCAATAAGTAATAAAAATACTGTCTTTATCAAAAGATACAGCGATATTATAAGACTAAAGTAAGGAATATGTTCTGAAATACAAATTATGTGTGTTGTTCATTACTTATAAGTTGGTTATAGCTAGTTGGCAATAAAGGAGATTTTAATGATTAAGGCATTTCAATTGGTTTTTTTTTTATCTATACCTTTGTACGGTTAACTTTTGAATAGAAAATAAAAAAAATAATGGGCCTTTAGGGTAGATATAGTAAACGGTCTGCAAAAGTCTAATGGGCTGTTATTTAGTATTCAACCAAAAAAACACGCCATGTGATAATGGTGACAAAAATATAGAATTCTCATTTTTTATTAATTTTTTTTTCTAAAAATAACTAAGTATCCAAAACAAAAGGCCAAGTATACATTTTGAAATTTAGTACGTATCCAAAATCGAAAAATGAAAGAATTTTTCAAATCTATTCAGAATCAAGTAAGTTGGAAACTACCAAACTGGTGGAAGGCGAAACTGTCAAGTAACTGTTACTTGACATAAAGAATGCACAAATTGAAATTTGACGTCACCATCGTTTACGCACATAAAAAAGACATGGCGAGATGTCCCCCATCACTTTCCTCATACCAATTTTCAAAAAAATATTTCTTTTTAGTGTTATTTAGTATAAAATATTGTACAAAAAGAAGTATAATAAATAAATAATCTTCATCGTGTTATTATACACAGCACAGTAGCTTACATAATATACGCTTAAAAAACAATAAGGCCCGTATTAATAAACGTTGCTTAACTCCGTCCTCAAGTACGATATCATTTGATACCCGATTATACGATGTCAGAAGCTCAAGATCGTTGGTAATTAATAAACGCATGAGTACAGAATCTCAATTACCAAGATCAGCTCCTCAATGCGCTGTACTCAAGCTGTGCTTATGGTGTGTTCAGATCTGGCTAATGCGCCGCTCGCGAGCCGCTTGCGAACGGCGCACGTGCTATCGCGCGCGGCTCGTTCGTACGAAGCCACTACGCCCGCGTCGCGCGCGGTTCGTACAAACATAAAATGCACGCGCGCAGTTCGCAAACGGCGCATTTGCCACACCTGGACGCACCTTAAAGAGAACGATTACGTCACATTGACCGAAGTTTAAAATAAAATCCTAAAACATTGAATCTTAAATGAATCGTCCGGTATTCTCGCACCATCCGTATGGCCATGACCCTCTGGCATGCGTTTAGCCGGGCCGCCGGCAGCTTCCGCAGCGCCGGCGCCCATACCGGTGCACCATAAAGGGCCATGGACCGAACGATTCCCGCGTAGAGCCTCCGGCAGGAGGCGTCTGGACTCCCCAGGTTGGGCAGAAGCCGCCCGGGTATCAAGTAGGTACATCTTGGGCTGAGGAATGTTTAATAATACGGGCCCAAGATGCACAAATATTTGTTTTGAACTGTGAATCGAATTCGCGACCGAGCACAGATCGCGAAAACTGCGTCACCTAGTGAGTCAACACGACGCAAGATCACAAGATAACAGAAAATCGCATATTGATAAGAGCGTGATCATCGATACAACATAGATAGTAACGATCAATAACTATTAAACGACGGGTAAATAGAATACGGCAGTTCATTTCACTTATGGTGTTTGATTCACTCCCTAGCCTTGCGTACAATGTTTATGAATCTGAGTTATGTGCGGTAGTAAAGATGAATTGGGCGTTTTTCGACTGATCTAATTGTATCATGAGTCAAGCCGTTCTGCAATACCGAACGCCGCGTGCGCTCCGCTCTTTACATCTTCGTTTAAATTTAGAAGCGAGTGACAAAATTTTCATGTGTGAGCGTTATCCATTCAGATAGCAAATTCTTAGTTTTGAAACGGACTTCAAAGTGTACGCATAGTGAATACTGTGTTACTGGATGTTTATTATAAAACAGTTTTTATTACGTAGTGTTAAGGTGTAGAGCACAATGCCAGGGTCAAAAAAGCCGTTGCCTATGCGCAAGAGTTCGAGTTGTCAGGTGTATAATTTTGTTAGCCACATTAACTCAAGCAGCAGTGAAACATCGGCGTCGTCGAGCTTGTCAGAGAATTATGATACGCCACTCAGAAGGTAAGGAATTCAATTGACTGATCATTATCATTTAAACACTTGATTTATCAACAAGAAGAAAAAACTTAATCCTTTATGCTCGTTTTCACTCTGCTCGTTTACATTTGGCTATACCTGGATTAATTCTAAATAAATATTGTTGCATTGTTTGATTTTGAACTCTCGGTACTGTTTCGAGCGTTGATAATCCAACAGCGCTTAAATACTTCCATCTGGGTATTATCTGGGTATCTGTGAAAACGAGCATTAGGTTTATTTGAATTCAGAATTTGAGATAAGTATCAAATGGAATAACAAACTATTTGTAAAACAATACCAATGGTTACATAAAATAAGCACAATCAGCCTCATAATGTTCCTACTGCTGGGTCTCAGGCCTCCACTTTGGAAGAGGGAATGAGCCGTAATCCACCACGCCGGCCCTATGTGGGTTTTTTTTTTATTGGGTGGGAAAATCATCCTTATGACATCCCCGCTCTTGGGCGGAGCGGGAGATAGTGTCAGACTCTTACTGACTAAAAACCCACTCCTGTTCCTTCGTTGCCTTCGTCACAGGGCCCCGTATTCCGCTTTCACACTACCCGTGGCCCCAGTAGGCTTCGACCTTGCTGGGCCCCTACGATTTGCTGACATCTCCTTGAGGCGCGCTTGGAACAGTACGCGCCGTCGACGACTTGGGCTCGGTCCGGACGGTCGGACGGCGAGCCACCCATTGCTCGCCGTCTGCAAGCCCGCGCCTACCGTGGCCGGAAATCGGGATCGGAATCCCGGCGGCGGTTGGAGCGTAAGGACCGTTGCCTCACGCGATCGGCCGCCTCCTTTGCTAGCATTACTGCTTCGCAGAAGGAGGCGACCGCCTGCCACTCTTCCTCGCTCCGGACCATGGCCTGAACCAAGGCCCGGCGCGAGAGATCGCCGCCGCCGATTGCCCCCACGAGGACACTGCGTTGCTCTGCCCAAGCGGGGCACACCTCCACCGTGTGCTCTACCGTGTCCTCCGGGTGGGCCACACAGTGGCGACACCCGGGCGTCGTTTCCGCACAAATCCGGTGCAGGAACTTCCCGAACTTACCGTGTCCGGTGAGAACCTGCGTCATGCGGAATGTGAGGACGCCATGAGGTCTTTCCAACCACGCCTCAAAGAGGGGACTTACCGCCATAATTATGGCGTGCCCGGCCCTATGTGGGTTGGTAAATGCCACATGTTTTTGAATTTCGGGAAAAACTGACGAGAAATTTTACCACCGGGGGTCCAGAATTATGTACTGGATCCATGGTATTCGTTTGTGCGTCGATGTCAATGACACCCTGTATACGTACACGTTCATCATCATCATCTTCCCGCCCTTGTCCCATCTTATTTGGGGTCGGCGCAACACGTATACCTATACAGGTTAAATTGTAAAAATAACAGACAAAAAATCAACAACATTCCTACTCAACTTCCGAGGCGTTTTCATGAATGTTAGTGACCGCTTTGAAGAGCCGCGAAGGACGATATTTGAATATTGTAATTTTCTCATATTTTTCAGTTTCTATTTTTGTCATTTAACGCGTACCTATACATATATTATATTTGCAAGTTTTTTGTGCATTTACAAAAGTTTTTTTTCTGAGATACCCAGTTCTACATACCGGTTACTATACAAAACTCAAGCAGACTCGTTAGTGGTGGCGATGTATACAAATTATCTCGAATAGGTTGTCTTATAAGATAGGTAATAGCATCATAGGTGTAGCTCATCTTGCCACAGGTAGTGTGAAAGCGAAGCCCGGGGCCTCGGAATGTAGGCAAAAAAGGAACAGGAGTGGGTTTTTAGTCAGTAAAAGTCTGACACTATCTCTCGCTCCGCCCAAGAGCGGGATTTGGCATTAGATGATTTTTCCACCTAAAAAAAAACATCTTACGCAGGGGTACTTACATACACTGTAAGTACAGTCAACGGAAAACCTTCAAGATGACTTATCAAAATTTTCCCATTTTTCATTTTAAACCAATTTTCTTTGAAAAGTTCATCAACAGAGCCTAAAAATTTTGTGAAAGTGTTTATTCGATATAGAGCCTTGGAAGGAGCATTGGCCTTGCTGATACTGCGTAAGTAAGCGTACGCATGATGACTACCGCTCCTCAGGAAATAGTAGATTCTGAACTAATAGTGCTCTATTGGTGTAGGTTTCCGCTGTAAGGCATTCCGATGTGAGGATAAACAAATAAATAAAACACGCGTCCCAACACGTGTGAAAGAGGTAGATAGCTATACTTATCTATACAAACACTAACACGACAGTTTTACTTGTAACCCTTTTTTTTTTTTTTTTTTTTTTTTTTTATTGGGTGGGAAAATCATCCTAATGACATCCCCGCTCTTGGGCGGAGCGGGAGATAGTGTCAGACTCTTACTGACTAAAAACCCACTCCTGTTCCTTCGTTGCCTTCGTCCCAGGGCCCCGGGTTCCGCTTTCACACTACCCGTGGCCCCAGTAGGCTTCGACCCTGCTGGGCCCCTACGATTTGCTGACATCTCCTTGAGGCGCGCGTGGAACAAAACGCGCCGTCGACGACTTGGGCTCGGTCCGGACGGTTACCGGACGGTCAGACGGCGAGCCACCCATTGCTCGCCGTCTGCAAGCCCGCGCCTACGGTGGCCGGAAATCGGGATCGGAATCCCGGCGGCGGTTGGAGCGTAAGGACCGTTGCCTCACGCGATCGGCCGCCTCCTTAGCTAGCATTACTGCTTCGCAGAAAGAGGCGACCGCCTGCCACTCCTCCTCGCTCCGGAGCATGGCCTGAACCAAGGCCCGGCGCGAGAGATCACCGCCGCCGATTGCCCTCACGAGGTCACGGCGTTGCTCTGCCCAAGCGGGGCACACCTCCACCGTGTGCTCCACCGTGTCCTCCGGGTGGGCCACACAGTGGCGACACCCGGGCGTCGTTTCCGCACGAATCCGGTGCAGGAATCTCCCGAACTTACCGTGTCCGGTGAGGACCTGCGTCATGCGGAATGTGAGGACGCCGTGAGGTCTTTCCAACCACGCCTCAAAGAGGGGACTTACCGCCATAATTGTGGCGTGCCCATACTTGTAACCCTTCAATTTTTTTTTATCTCAATGGAAATTACATTGTCTTAGTTCTATCTACTTCCCACATCAGCTGATATTCCATTTAACGATTTTCAAGTACTTACCTAGCCACCTTGAAACCAACTTATCGTAAGGAGGTATTGAATGTTTTAGGAGTAACGGTTATGGCTATTGAACGTTATAAGAAGCTATAACAGTGCGGGCATAAATACCATGATCATAAATACTGAAACCATTACTCTTTATAAAGTAGGTACCGAGAAGTTTACTACCCCCATTACGACTATTATTTATTACATTAATGCAAACGCGTTTTTGTTATTTTATTTCAGTTGAATAGTTCTCGAACTTCTCGAGATTAGTTCTTTTTTTTCAGTTAAGTATTTAGATAATCGATGCTCTTCGAAAGGTTGGGTGGCCTAAACATGTCTTTAGCTTCCTTTTTTTATGTAGGATATCATTGAATAAATTTATTTATTTATTAAACTTCATGCAACATAAAGTACAAAGGCGGACTTAATGCCTTAGGCATTCTCTACCATAAATTTTCCCGCTTGGTGTAGGACGTTAGTGAGTATAAGACTTTTATAAACTAAAACTCACTAGTTTTCCTTCAGTTGTAGCGTTCCAGGGCCGCGGTAAAGCTAGAACTACATTAGACCAACGCACGTGTGTAACACACCTGATTTGTACGTAGAATGACGTCGCGTAGCGGGGATCAAGTGTAGCTCTACAAGTCTTTCCGTATAAAATGAATGGAGACCGACGCGCACAGATAGGCGTGTGTCGCACACGTGTGAGCAATGTAGTTCTACCTTAAATCCCTTTAGGCCCTTACCCTTGCAGGTAACCGTTAGCTATCCTAAAGTTATGTTTGGGTTAAACAATATCCATCTACAGAATAATCGAATGAAATAAGATGTGTGTTTAGGCACTTAGGTAGGTATGTGCAGTCAGCACCAAAAGATTAAGGCCCGTGCCTCTGGGATGCCATGGCCGTGCTGCCCAGTTCGCGCAACCAAGAGAAAATTGTATGATGTTAATAAACCTCACCTGGCCACGTATTACCATATTTTTTTTTTACATGATAACCTGATTATTATTAGGCCGCCATGGCTGGGAAGCCAGACTGGCTGCTTTACTGGGAAGTAAAGCTACTTTTTAGACCTATCTAGACTAAATTGACACAATTTTCTCGATAATCGGTTTTCATTAGTTGTATAAAGTTATAGATTCTTAAAATTTTAGATAGGTAGGTACTTCTGTTCCGATTTTCATTAAATATTTTTTTCAATCATTAGAAAATTAAAGTATTGATGGATTTTTGTTGGCGACTGTGCGAAAGATGAATGTTCTGTAAAAAAAACTGGGTAAGTGTGAGTCGGACTTGCGCACTCAGGGTTCCGTTATACAAACTACAATTCCTGAATGTAGGTAACAACAAATTTAGTGTTTTCAGATATATTCCTATACTTATGCTATAAGACTTTATGCCAAATTTCAGGATTCTGGTTAAACGGGAAGTACTCTATGAATTTTGATTCATTTGGAGAGTATCGAAATATACGTTTGCGACATAAACGGCTGTATGTTTTTTATTCGTTAACTTAGATGTTTGATTTTTTCACAGCTTCAAGGGACCGCAGACCTGAGTATATAGTTTTAATTTCAACTCGATACCTCCACGCTTTCTCGAGATAAAGGGTATTTACAGACAGACAGACAGACAACAAGTGATCCAATATGTGTTGTTTTTCTTTTGAGGTACGGAACCCTAAAAAGACTTTCAATTCATGATAGTGTCTACGTGTAAGATAAAATTTATTATCTATCTACATGTATCAAGTTGTTAAATTGATATCAAAAGAGTTATATATTTACCGATCTACCCATAAATCCAGGCATCCAGGGTGTGCCTGACCCTTTCATGGCTAGATCCGTAGATATATACAGCTGCCTAATGCTAGTCACACACGAACCAGTAAACCGTCAAGTTTGCAGCCGACTAATGTCATGCATACCTTCTTGACTACAGACTAGTAGACTTGTCACACACATACCGTCAAATTTACCTAACGCCCGCTTCAAGCGCGCTGCAACCAGAGGCGACCACGATCTCTTAACGCTATCCATTTGACGACCTAAATTGAACTGTTAAAGGGAGGAGCTATACATATGTATATGATGTATAGCTCCATCTCTCTTTCTCCCTCGCACGTCTGAAATTTAAACACACGGATCGTGTGTGACTAGCATAAGCACGTATCAGGTCGGTTCATCCAAGATATAAAGCACCTATTAAGGTTAAGGCTTACCCTAATTGGGTTAGTTAAACAGCGACCTTCTCTCGAAGGATGGGATGACCCGCTCTGACCCGCAGGCCGCAACCCTGTACGATGAGTGAAGGTCGGGGAGGAGTTGGGTCGATAGACGTACGGGAGCTCTCATATTTCAAAAACTTGTGTTGTGGGTTTGAAGTTTAACTCTGTTTAAACCTTTGGGGATTACAAGGGTGATGTTATTTTTATTTTGTTGGAAGTTAGTTTCAAGAGGTTTCTGGTACCTACACTTATGTCAATAAAATCGAAGAATTTGGTTATTCTTCGGGGGCAGCGGGAATGTTCGAAAGAGTTACCGTGGCCCTGGACTGGCAACTTCAGGCAACTGAAGCAATACAGGTGGGTATTTCTCAGTAAGAGGCAACTGAAGAAGGTTGTTGGTACCTACACTTAAATGTCAATAAAATCGAAGAACTTGGTTATTCTTCGGGGGCAGCGGGATTGTTCGAAAGAGTTATCGTGGCCCTGGACAGCAAAGGCACCGGAAGCAATACAGGTGGGTATTTCTCAGTAAAAGCCAACTGAAGTAATACAGGTGGGTATTTCTCAGTAAAAGTATGACACTCTCTCTCGCCTTACCTTAGAGCAGGAGTCTATTAATGATTTCCCGCACAAAAAACTAGGATTTGGCGACCTGAGTCGTGACGCCTCGGTGCGTCAGGCGCGGTGTTGACCCAGAGGCGTCACAAATTAAATTTTGGAGCAATATATCCCCAGAATATCTTATTCTGCTCTTATGGCTTGGAAGATTTACTTGACGTTTGTAGCGACGTCCTTAAGCGGAACTGACTTTTTTGCAGTCGAAAAAAGTCAATCTGTTTCAAAACTTCAGCCCCGATTTGTAAAGCTATACAAGCTCATTAGACTTAATAATTGTACCTACTGTTTTCTACACTAATATTATAAAGAGGTAGTTTGTTTTTTTGTTTGTAGGAGGTAATCTCTGAAAGAACTGGTCCGATTGCTAAAATTTTTACCGATAAAAAGCTGCTTTATTACTGAGTGACAAATGCAAGGGCTATATTTAATGTAGGTACGCGGGCGAAGCTGCGGGTAAAAGCTAGTCTCTAATAAATAAGAATAATTAAAATTCTAAATCCTTTGGAGCTTTCACTAAATTTTTTTTAATGAGATTCTTTTACACTGCCGTTCATCTACTTAGATAGCATTTTAAGCTTTTGTAACTCTTTGCGCCACCATAGGTGCAGTAGGTATAAAATTATTGGGAACTCCATGCCTACCTACCGACCACAATGTGAGAGACGACAAATATGTCATCATTCATATGTTATGTATGAAATGAACAACTTTTATAATGTGACCCCGACCAATCCTAAAAATGGAGAATTAAATTAGCTGTACAGAAGATACAATTACGAGTTAATTATGCAAACTTAGACTAGGTATTCAGTGGTAACATATCGACGGTGAAGTACCAATAACTCCTAACTGTCGGAAGTCAAAATTATCTGTCCAAAATTGTTAGGAAGTAATACTATAGGTAAATTGACACGTTGGTTTAGTTAGGTGTTTGTTTCCACAAATTAATTTGATGCAGTTGCAACTAAATATCCGCTTCGGATATTTTACGAAGCATGCGGAAACACGCATTTAAAATATAAGCACTTAAAAGTAATTTTATCGAAAAATGTCAGTTAGAAGGTATTGGCACTTCACCGTCGATATGTAAGTGTATTTAGTCAGGGGCGCAGACACCGTGGTTGCTCGGAGGCTCGAGCACCCATGAGAAATAAACAGTGGGTGCCGAGCACCCCTATGAATAGACATCAAGAAACAGATCAGTAATCGCCTTTTAGGTTACGTAAAAGTTGTAATATTTCTTAATAACAAAAACTGGGTTTCATTTTATATAACTATTAATTTTATATTTTTATCAAACATAATTAGTAATTAAGTGCGCAGTATGTAAGTAGTAGGACATCTATTTATTTGTCAGTCTATCAGTGTGCATTTCTCTTCTCACACTTCGCCACTTTTTCGAGTCCATCAAATGAGCATGAGCACCCATGAGGTTTTCTAAAAGCCGGCGCCCCTGTATTCAGTGGTAGTTATACGGGTGTTACGGTCGTCTCCACATTACATATTGTGATCATGTTAGCCACATTGGTAACCTACTTATTGGATAAAGCACGTTTCACGCAAGCAAGGATATAGTAAAATGTGTTAACGACTGTATACTGACGTCATGGCGTGGACGGCGCGAATGTGCGATTCATAGTCTAAGGTCGTGGCCACCTGGCGCTGGTGAAGGCGAAGTGACGAGAGTGGGACGTTGCATTCGCACGAAGAAAATATACAAATGAGAAATAAGGACAGATCGAAAGCAATAGACCTCTGCAGGGGCGCCGACTTAAAGAAAACCACATGGGTGCTCATGCTCATTTGATGACTCGAAAAACTGGCGAAGTGTGAGAAGAGAAATGCACAGTGATCGACCGGCAAATAAATAAATGTTCTACTTACATACTGCGTATTTAATTAAGTACTAATTATGTTTGATAAAAATATAAAATCAAATCATTATATAAAAATGAAACTAGTTTTTATTATCAAGAAATATTAAAATTACCTACTAAATGAACACAACACAATATGTACTTATACCCTATGATACTAACCTAATAAAGGTAGGTACTACAGACAGATTGTTTAATAAAATGACTAATCAAAATTAATAAACTTTCGTATATAAATCGAACCCCCGACGCTTGCATCTCAACCGGCGCTCTGAACCACTGCGTTAAACGGGTCTTCGGATAATGAAAAAACGTCCATTCTCTAAAAGGCTAATACTGATCTATTTCTTGATGTCTATTCTCAGGGGTGCTCGGCATCTATTTATTTCTCATGGGTGCTCAAGCCCCCGAGCACCCACAGAGTCGGCGCCCCTGGACCTCTGGTTCCTAACCTGGGACTTGGGAGTAACTCCCAGATAGTTATGATGGAAGTGATGTTAGAGTCTGTTAGATTGATATTCTATAATTCAATATTTTTGTTACTAATGATGTTGATTTGAATTTATATGTAGACACTATATTTATTGGTAACGTTAGGGGAGTTGGTGGGGTCGTAAATCTGTTTCTCTAGCTAAATCATAGGGGTAGGAGTCAAGATCGAAAAGTCTAAATTTGTTCGATCTACACTTGTTCCGGAGGGACTGGCCAGAGAAGGAAAAATTCAAAAACTGTTGGAAGCTTGTAGCAAATAACCAGTTATTTGCTACATGGTTGGAGACATTTTCCCAACAGAGGGACAATTTAGGTCAATTTAAAATAAAACTGGGCAAGTGCGAGTCGGACTCGCGCACTGAGGGTGCCGTACAAACTTGAGAGGTAAATTGCGGTTTACGATTTATGACGTATTAAAAAAAAAACTACAAATCAATTTTAGGTGGAAGTTTGCATGGTAATGTACCTACATCATATATTTTTTAGTTTTATCATTCTCTTATTTTAGAAGTTATAGGACACACACACACATTTTACCACTTTGGAAGTGTCTCTCGCACAAAATATTCAGTTTAAGAAAAAAAAAAATATTAGATACCTTCATATTATTTTGTATGGGATTGATGAAAAAAAAAAATTGATTTTTAGTTCTAGGTATGGGGAACCCCCAAAATTTATTGTTTTTTTTCTATTTTTGTGTGAAAATCATATTGCGGTTCACAGTATACATCTACTTACTAAGTTTCAACAGTATAGTTCTTATAGTTTCGGAAAAAAGTAGCTGTGACATACGGACGGACAGACAGACAGACATGATGAATCCATAAGGGTTCCGTTTTTTGCCAATTGGCTACGTAACCCTAAAAAGTAGTAGGTCAAAGGCCTATATTTCCGGAAGTGGATAATTTTTCGTCTGATATGATCAACCAAGGAAAATCTACAAGGTCGATCCTACTGATTCGAAAATCGCGATGAAGAAGTAATTTGAGGCTCGCAGGTAAAAGATATGAGTGCCACTTATATACAAAACTGTTTGATTAAAAAAACAAATTTACTACTTATGATAAATAATAAAGATACTTACTATAAGGTAGGTAATATCTTACTATAAATGGTGAGGGTTAGATATACACTTACGTGGTATTACAAACTAGCGACACATGAGTAGATAATCAACTCATGTGCTAGCGACTCTCCTTTTGTCGGTTTTTTTCTATTTGTTATACATGGTATACCTAATACCCTCTCTAATTTTTGAGTTTGTCACGAACAGATAGCCAGACTCGGCGGGGGCAAAGTTGTGACTGTAACTTCAATCAATAATTAATCATTGAAGGTGTTCATTTTTTTCCACATACAGTATGTGGAAAAAAATGAATCATTGAACAAGTACAAAATTATTTATCTTTATTTTTTTTTCTGATTTAAAGTTTTATAATTACTATGGTTATTTATTACCTACATGAAAGCTTTATCACGATTTTAAGTAAAGTCAATGTAAACATTAACATAAATGTTATTTTTGTATTGATAACCTATCTTCAATAATACATAGGTACACGCGTGACTAACACAATGTTTGAACACCTGGCTCCCATCCATTCCATCTAGATAAAGCCATAAAGCTGATATTTCTTAGAAAATCGACACAGCTATTGCACAAGGCTGGTGACGAAAAGATTATAGAATAAATCATAGATATTATATTTCTATGGAATAAATACTACGACGTAGTACGACGGTACAATTTAGGTACCTAATCATAATCAGGGTTGAAGGAATTTCCTCAAAACTGACTCACTAGGACCTGTACCATGACGTTTAAAGTAAGATTGTTTCATTCTTATTTCCAGTGTGGGTAAAAGATGGCGCTAGACAACCTGTATAGCTCTGTCTCTTACCCACACTGAAATAAGAATGAAACAATCTTACTTTGAACGTCATGGTACACGTAGCAAGCAAAGGCACTATAGAAGTTTGAAGACCAGAAGTGTTCCAGAAAGTATAGTATCGGTTAGAAGGCCTGATAAAGATCGCAGAAACTTCTGTATACGAGAAAAATTTGACCGACCTCTGACGAGACTCCGGAGAAGCCCACGTCCAGCACTGGATACCCTTCGACTAATGATGAATTTTGAAGTAGACTAAAATACCTATACTCTTTTCGTGATAGCATTCGACAGAAGTTAAAAAAGGTTATTTTAGTGTACACTTTGTAATAAGTAAATTATTTGTAATACACAGATTACATATAATGTAATGTATTGAAATCAACTTATATACCAACTGTTATACTTAAATGAATTCATTTGAACTAATCTTCTGAATTTATGGGACTTTTAATTAAATAAATTATTCAGTTTTTACTTATCCTACTAGTGTCCATGTTAAAAACCTAAAAGAAGAAGAGATTGTCAGTACCTGGAACGTTTTTGATTATACTATTATATATTATTAGTTATTTATATTTGTATGAATGTTAAATAATTATAATGTTGCCTTATATTGTGTACAATTCATTTGTTTTGTAAGAAGGAAACTTGTTGATACGCCATTTAAAAAAAAATTGAAATTGTTTGAAATAAAATTACATTATTTTAAAAAAATCAATTTCCATTAAATGTATAAGTGTTTAGTACTTACCTTACAATAATCAAATTTATCTAAGTAGGTAATGTTAAAATGTTATATTAAAACCATTATTTATTAAAATTGTTTGAATTTATCTCGAAAAATAAATATTGTGCACACCTACTTCTATGAACGTCTAATGTAGAAGTGAATGGTGTATAGTTAGCCTAAGGAGAAAGCGCCAGAGTCGCCCTCAAAATTCAAATTTTCCTAAGGTTTTTTTCGTCTTACCCTATTGAATGGCTATTTTATGATAAAGGCATTCAATAGTGTAAGACAAACTGAGAGGCTTGCACATGATTTTGTGAAAGCCAAGTAAGACAAACAAATCAAGTATATTGACTTGGCTCGCGAGGTTGCCTTTAGTAGACTAATATGAAGAAAGACACGCTGCCTCCAAATAATTTGGAATAAAAACCACTTACTAAACTACTAACTGATTTGCAAAATGCAAAAAAAACTTAAGAAAATTCAAATTTCGCCTTAATAGTAGATAATGTGACTAGGGGATAAAGCTGTGTCTTTAAGTCGCGGGCGGCATGTTGAATTCCGAACGAAACGAAAATTGCTAATTTTTAATCGCGAAAAAAAATCGGCTGTTCCCTACATTTATGTTCGCATAACTCGTCAAAATGTATGGAGCAGCTGATTATATTATTTCAGGAGATATTTAAGGTTTGGTCCCATAGTAAAAGTTGTTCATAATGAGGAGTACAATGTCCCCTCGAAATTCTTTAAGTTAAGTTTTACAACAACTTATATAATCAATTCCCGAGCATAGCGTGGGAGTTAATATAGAAACCTCAGTGAAGTGAGGAATTCAAACCGCCCAAGATAAAGACAGCTTTATCCCCGACTTGGATACATATAAAAGGGCATTATCGAGCAGGTGGTGTAAAAAAAAAGCTTTGGACTCAGTGGAAAGGCGTGCGAAGAGGCTAATTGGGGATCCAGATTTGGTTAAGTCCAATCTTCAAAGCCTCGAGCACAGGCGCAGAGTAGCCAGCCTTTCGGTATTTTATAGGTTACATTTTGGAGAGTGTGCGCGGGAATTGCATGACTTGATTCCGCCATCTCCTTTCTACCATCGGACAACCCGACGAACAGCGAGTATCCACCCTTACGTTGTTGAAACTTCAACGGTCCGGACTAAGCGTTTCGCTTCGTCGTTTATACCGCGTACATCGAAGGACTGGAACAATTTGCCTGCTGCGGTCTTCCCATCCAGCTATAATTTAGGTGTCTTCAAGGCTAGAGTGAATAGGTTCTTAATAAACTGGTGCGCCTGACCATCAATGATTGCATCTCCGCTTACCATCAGGTGGGATCGCAGTCAAGCACTGGTTTATATCAATTAAAAAAAAAAAAAAAAAGTAAATAATGTCCTAACCTTAAGCGCTAGCAGGTAAATTAATTTAGGGCCTTTTATTCCATACAGGTTCAATCGCATCCTACGGACATCCGTGGCGCGGCACTGGCCCCACTTCAAGAGGAACAATGCCATGGCACTCAGCAGGTCGAGAGGACGCTCCGTGTCGGACACAGGACTTTGTGAAATCGTTGACAAGGGTAAGGAAGAGTTAATCATTTCTATAGTCTGACAAGCGAGAGTTTGTGAGTTTGTTCCTGGTACCTATTTCATGGTTACACAGTTTTGTTGTCTTGAAGACGTAGGAAGCTAAACCTACTTAATTTGGCAAATGAACCGCAAATGCCAACTGAAAGAACATGAGTGGGTTTCAGTCGGTAAAAGCCTGACACTCCCTCTCAATCTACTCAGAGCGCGAGAAATTATTTGATGATATCCGACACTAAAAAACACCTACATAATTTAGAACTTAGCTTGCTTCCCTAATCTTGCCGTACTCTAAGCTTGCCTACCCTAATTACCTTAACCCTCGAAGAAGATGAACCACCACCTAACACCAGAGGTATATGATTTGTACTCGTAGAAAAACAGGGCCTTTGGGCCTCACAGGTAGACACTTAAATAAGTGTAGTAGTAACATGCCAGCTCTGTCATAACAATAGCCGTATCAAATATTAACCCGAGTAATTTAAATCAAAGTAACAATAGTTATAAAACATTATGATTGAATCCCTGATAGGAAACAAAGAGGTATTGAAATCACGAAATACTTTAATAAATAAGAAAGTAAAATGTAAGAGATTGATGCAAACTCACGCAACACTTGTTAAATCTCGTGACTAGAAAGAATTGATCGCTTGGAAACTAATTCTATAGTAAAATCGCGATAATATGGAAGGTCAGGCAAAAAGTATATTGCTTACAAATTGTGTGTAAAAGTATTTTTTTTATAGTAATTAATCATACTTCCAAGTGTCCTTGACTTTTAATTATTCTTGAATAAATAAACTTTTGTAAGCCAAGACGTTTGTTTACGTTTCATACTTGCCATTTTAAACATTCGCCTCTCTACATGTTTTCCCCACTAAAACTGAGTGTCAGGGGAAATCCAATGTCTACTAAACTATTTCGAGAGTCTAGTTTGTCGTCAACAAAATTATATAAGTAATTCATGATTTTGCCCGAGACGTGATTACAGTGTGTAGGTAAGAGATAGCTCATGTATTAAATATGTATAGCTCAGTAAAGTCTTTATGAAAATTAGAGCAAGTGGCATTAAATAAGATTACAAAACTTCCCTCTCTTCATCCTCATCATATTGTTAGATACATATCGTCAAAATCAATCAATAATTATTTGTTTTCGTAATTTAATCATTTGTTTATGGTCATTGATAATAATAGAGGTACCTTGCGACGCCATTTCGTAACTCTCGTAACTCCTGACAACAGTACGCACGGCTCCGTGAGTCTATACAAATCAAACAGTTTTTTGTTTCTCTTGTACAACTTACAAAAGCTTGACAATGTTCTTTCTTTAAAAAGTTATTGCATACTTTTTAAAGTGTTGTTCTTTCTTTAAAAAGAATGCAATAGCGAGCGTAGCGCGCTCGAAAAATTGTGATGCTTGCTTCTCTAATATTATACGAGGTCTATTAAAAAAATATTCTAATGTTTAAAATACCTATTTTGTTGGAAATCAGGAGATGCATATGCACCCCGCCAGATGGGTATTAGAAAAATTCTAGCAGCAGAAAATAGTAAAGCGCCCCATCTTTTAAATCAATATTAGATTTATTTTGGTAAACAATTACCTGCACTAAATATTTAAATACCTCATCTACGGCAATTGTCAAGCAAATTGCGGCGCTTACCACATTCCTCATAACTCTTACTCCCACAGGTCCAGCCGTGGCGTACCTGGACATACAAGCGGTGTCACCCCGGCGCTCCCTGCAGACGATTGGCAGGGAATCAAATGACGTACCCACGCTTTTTATCACGTGAGTTCAGTTTGACATATGCTGGCTTCAGGCTTGTGCACACTGAATGCGATTCGATAATCCGATCCAGCCAAAATGCTATCCCCAAACTAGGTCAAATTCCACTTCTTTTGAAAAATCTCAGTTATAATTTTGAATTTTAGATCAATTTTTTATAGCAAGTGTGTGGAAAAATCATAATCAAGAAATTGTTAACAAATTATTGGAATAACTGCCCTAATCTGTAGAACGATTTGCGACTTCCAGAGCACTTTTGGATCGCACAAAATCGCTAATTATTCAAAACCTTGAAAACTCATGCACATCTTCTTCTTCCTGCTTATATCCCATATTAACAGGGGTCGGCGCAACGGGTTCCTTCTATTTGGCAGAATCTTGATACTCCGATTTTTATTTGGCATAACTCACATGGCATAATCTTATTTAATCGAATATTTTTAAGGCATAAAAATTATTTAGCATAACTTTTGTTTGGCAGAATATTTACGTGTCCGAATTTACAATGGCATACTTTTATCTTGGCAGAATTTTGTTTCGCATAATTACCTTTGCCATAATTAATATTATGCATAATTTTGTTTAGCATAACATTTATTTAGAGATACAATTATTTGGTATGGGTGCATATTTGAACATCAAAAATTAAAATAGATGTATCTTCTTGTAAAAATTAGTGTTCAAAACATCAAAAACTTATAATATATGGAATAAAACTGATAATTTAAATAAAGTAAATTTATGCTGTCGAATGGTTAGATAAACTACGAGCAATGTATTTAAAATCGAATGGTCTGCAAAAGTGACATAGAATGTTCTAAATATAGCATGTATTGGTAGCATTTTCAATATTAAATTAAATTTGTGTTATAAAAAGTCAATACGTTGTGCTGCAAAATTTTGTGACCGAAACGAATCGCTGCGAAACCGACTTTACGCAGTCTTGTCTGCCCTACCCCTAGAGTGTAATTTAAACCCGCGTAGGCGCGGAGCAAACAGGCATACAACATGCAAGCAGGCATGCAACATGCAGCATGCATGCAGCATGCATGTAGCATGCAAGCAGGCATGCAACATGCAGCATGCATGTAGCATGCAAGCAGGCATGCAACATGCAGCATGCAAGCAGGCATGCAGCATGCAAGCAGGCATGCAGCATGCAAGCAGGCATGCAACATGCAGCAAGCATTGTTTCTGTCACGGCTCCGGCGCTACGGGGGTGCGGCGCCACGCGAGCTTATCGTCACAGATGGTTTTAACGCTCATCACCGCAGCTTCGGCTTGCTGGCCGGCCAGCCTCAGCCGCGGTGGCGGGCCTTCAAACCACCTGCTTCTCAGCTCGCGGGCCGCCCTACCCCCGTAGCGCCGGAGCCGTGACAGAAACAATGCTTGCTGCATGTTGCATGCCTGCTTGCATGCTGCATGCCTGCTTGCATGCTGCATGTTGCATGCCTGCTTGCATGCTACATGCATGCTGCATGTTGCATGCCTGCTTGCATGCTACATGCATGCTGCATGCATGCTGCATGTTGCATGCCTGCTTGCATGTTGTATGCCTGTTTGCTGTTGAAAGAGGTAGCAATTAACGTTATAATCGCATGTGTGTGGCGAAAAAAATCAGTTCTGCCTTTTAATGACTATCGATATAAAATGTATGCCAAAAGACGATTCTGACTGTAAATTTTCTGCGATATGATGGTTCTGCTTTTTAATTATTATGGATATAAACATTATGCCTAAAGATGATTCTGACTAACAAAATTATGAGTTTTGAATGTATGACAACTGAGTGTATGCGAAATGATTTTCTGCGAAATGAAGTTTATGCTATCCGTTGTTATGCAAAACAATATTATGACGTAAAAAGTTCTGCTATAAAAGGTAGACCCCGGCGCAACACGTTTTTTTCTTCCATTCCGTTTTGTCACCCGTCACACTATCACTAACTCCCTTTTCTTTCATATCAGTCCTCACATAACCCAGCCATCTTTTTTTTAGCCTCCCTCTCTTTGTCCATCCATCACATCACACGTAAACTCAGAACTTTTTTAGTAACATGACTTTCAACTTTTCAGTCACCGGCGCCACTTTATTACTTCCTCTAATATAATCATTACTCACTTTATCCATTCTCGTCACACCACACATCCATCTCAACATTCTCATCTCCGCTACATGCAGTATTTTTTCATCCATCTTTTTCACGGCCCAACATTCTTCATTATTATATTGTAAATTTTACCCTTCAACTTGAGTGAATCTGTGGGTCACAAGTTGTTCCTGTGACCTGTTGCCATATCATCCATTTTGCGCTGATCCGATGTATTACATCTCGGTCTTTGGACGAGCAACCCAAGATACCGGAAATCGGAGCAAATCGGTGTGGGCGTTCCGGCGAGAGCTAAAGGCACTGGATTGGAGAAACCCCCGAAATCGCAGAACGCATACTCCGTTTTGCTTCTACTCAACTTCAGGCCAACACTCTCCAGTCGGTGCGACCTCTAATTTGTTCTGGACCTCTAAGCCACTTTCGGCAAACAGCACAATGTCATTGGCAAACAGCATACACTAGGGAGCCTCTTCCTGAATGTCCGACGTCAGAGCGTCCATTATCATCAGGAAGAGGTAAGGGCTGAGAGCCAACCCTTGATGTAAGCAGACAGCTACATTGAAGCTGCCAGTGTTGCCCACTGTAGACTGGACTTGGGTACTGCATCGACGGCACATCGCTCGGATAAACTGCACATACTTCCCAGGCACACCTTTCTCCTTAAGAGCTCACCACAGATCCTCACAAGGTACCCGGTCGTATGCCTTTTCGAGGTCAACGAATACCATGTGCAAGTTTTTATGCGCATTTTTTCATGCAAATCGAATGTTCAATAAAAATTTTAAATTTTTCTTTAATTAATATTATCTTTTACTCGCGTAGTTAAGGAGTACTTATTAAAGAAATACATACATAAATAAAAAATATATATATATGTTATGATATAAATCTATCTCCTTTCTTTCAGTCCATCCAAAGGTTATCTGTGAGAAATTGCCTTCAGCCATAAGACCGTCCATTGTACACTTATTTTTATAAATTTTAGTCCCGTATTTTCTTTATGCGGTGTACAATAAAGAAAATAACAAATAAATAAATAAGTATTTACTTTCATAAATTACGCATTGGAAGCCCTAACCAAGACTGGCGGGGTACCATGACGTTCAAAGTAAGACTGTTTCATTCGCATTGCAAGAGACAGAGCTATACAGGTTGTCTAGCGCCATCTCTTACCCACTCTGGAAATCTCTGATCGCTCTCTGTGTGCACAAACTTTTACGGCGGGTATAGATTAATATCTTTGTTGTGTCTGTGCTTAAACTAATCTAATTTTGTATGGGAGACTGTTTTGACTGCGAAGTGCGGAGATATCGGTACGTTTCAGCTTCATCTGTTGCCAAACATTGCAGGATGTTGTGTTGGTGCAACACCGGAACCTATTTAGAACTTTCCATTGTAAATATTTCAAAGAAAATATTTTGGAAGTCTAGTCTAGTCTGAAGGAGAATTGGCGATGTGTTCTTAAAGCGTGAGCATAGTATCAATAACAGTAGAATACACTTGTCGAAAGCCTTATTAAAAGCGCAATTTTGGATTTTTTAAGATAATATAGATGATGATAATAATTTAGATGTTTCCCGGGCCCCGGGATGAAAGCAAAGAAGGAACAGGAGTGGGTTTTTAGTCAGTAAAAGTCTGACACTATCTCCCGCGCCGCCCAAGAGCAGGGGATGTCATAAGATGATTTTCAAACCAAAAAAAAGATGTTATCTAGTATTATTGAAAACGGGTAGGTATACATACATATTCTTTCTCTGTATCAAACCTAACAAAGACGAAAACGCACAAAACGTTTTGGGAACCCTTTTATTATGCTTGAGCGTACAGCCACAGAATAAGTAATAGTACAGTACAGCTAAAGAGTGTAATTCCCTGCTGGAGTCTGTGTTTCCTGATGGCTACAACCTGGGGATCTTTAAGTCAAGAGTGAATAGGTTGTTTCTAGGTAAGCGCCCTCCATCGTCGACCACATCGTCACTTTCTGTCAGGTGAAATAGCGGACAAGCGCAAACCTATCAACAATGAAAAAACCGGTTAAGTGCGAGTCGGACTCGTTCCGTACAAACTTACCTATAAAAATAGTTCGATTACCCAATTAGGTTACAAAGATTTTTCTGGATCGCAAAAAAGTTTTTTTGTGACGTAATTAAAAATTTACATTTTTCAGTATTTTTCTTATTCTTGTGCTATAAGACCTTGCTTCGTGCCAAATTTCAGGATTCTAGGTCAATGGGAAGTACCTACCTTATGGATTTTGATTTCCTTGAGAGTGTCGAAATACACATTTTTTTGTTGGCCGTATCTTTTTTTTGGTTAACTCAGATGTTTTATTTTTTCACAGCTTTAAGGGACCGCAGTCCTGAGTATAGGCTTAATTTCAACTCGATACCTTCACGCGTTCCCGAGATAAAAGGTCTTGACCGACAGACATACAGACGGACTACAAAGTGATCCTATAAGGTTTTCGTTTCTTCCTTTTGATGTACGGAACCCTAAAAAAGGCTTAAAAATGTCTAAATATAACAATTCTCTAGACCTAATCTATCTCTTTTGGTCTAGACTCTAGAGCATTTAGTTAAAGAATAGCCCAAAATAATATTTTTTTTTTCATGAAATTAATCCCATATTAACTCTACAATTAATTACATTTAACACAAATACATACACAATTATATGTATAGATTATATTAAAATTTAATTTATTTCCTTTCCATGTTAAAACAAAAAAAAAATATTCCAATTAAAGTCTTTAAATAGAAACAAAAAAGAAAAGAGAGAGAGTATGAGTAGTACCTCCAGCATCGAATAACAACGCTGGGAGCTGGTGAACACTTCAGTACTATGACCTCCCACGTCGACGGCGCAGACCGTCAAAACAATAATGTTTGGGGTACATAGGCTATCGCGTTAATTGCGAAATCTGTTTCTACGTCGTTTGAGATATAATAACAAAACAAAAACTCATCAAATAATTCCTTGCGCTCTGGTTGGACTGTCTAAAATCCACTAGCCTTCAGTTGTCCTTTGTGTGCCAGGGTCAAGGGTCTTTCGAAACTGCCCTGTCGCCATGGGATCTGGAGGCCACACAGTCCTTCCATTTGTGTATGGAGATGTAAAGCCGGAGCGAAATTTAAAAGTTCTCATGGCGATATGGCGATATGGCGATAGCGGCTGTCACAAATCTGTGCTGGGCACGCCATAATCATGGCATTAAGTCCCCTCTTTGTGTAGTGGCTGGAAAGACGTCACGGCGTCCTCACCTTCCGCATGATGCAGGTTCTCACCGGACATGGAATGTTCTGGAGGTTCCTGTACCTGATTCGTAAGGAAGAAAAACTTTTATCGACGTCTGCTCTTGCATAGAAACTGTCTCTGAAATCGCAGAAGTAATTGTAAAACACCACTGATTGCTATACTTATATGTGCGGCATCAACTTGTGGTTACCTATTTGAAATAAGCAGAATAAGTAAGTAAGTTGTATGTACAGCTACCTACTTAGAACGAAGAATTTCCTTCTACAGATACTTGTAGCTACTCGATAGTTTTAACGCAGTGTGCAGTATGATAAATAAAGCATTTAAAAAAATATACAAATTTCCATTTATTCCATAAAAAAAATGTATTTCATTTTTTAGCGTAGCACACGTACACGCGAGGTAAGCGCTAGAACACAAAGTGTCAACTGATGTATAATTTCTAAACAATGATCAAGGAATTTGCTATTAGTCAAGTCACTGCCTTTGCCGACATTCTCGCATATTAAGTGGACACGGAAAATCGTTTCATGATATTAATTCAAACAGCAGCTACCATAAAATGAAGTTAGACTTTGTGTGGGTTCCTGAATTTTTTCTTTACCGAAACAATGTATATTTTTTTCTTTTGAAGCTGCTATTATATTGTAGCTATTCATACTCAGTTTTCATTTTTCTATTGTATTGCTGTAGAAGTTAATCTCTGAAGTTACCGTCTACTTTTTTTACTTGATATAAATTAGTGCTTACCCTGCGATCCCGCCTGATGGTAACCAAGATTTATGTAATTCATAATATGATTTAAAAGAGTGTCCATGGAGTTTTTTGCACGTTCTTCTCCATAGAGATCTGCGCTTTGGAACGTGCATTTTTGACTGACCGACATTTTGACAATTCAAAGTGTCTGTACTTGGTCTATTTGAAATAAACGTTTCTGATTTCTGCTAGATAAGCATTAATGTTATCGTTGATGGTGAAGCGCACTAAGTTTATTAAGAGCCTATTCACTCTAGTCTTGAAGACACATAGGTACTCAAATCGGACGAGAAGACCGCTGCAGGCAAATTGTTCCAGTCTTTCGATGTATGCGGTATAAACTACGACACAGGTGGATTAGTCAGTAAAAGTCTGACAAGCCCTTTTGCTCCACCCTAAAGCGAAAGGATTTGATGACTTTTCACCACAAAATAATGTACTTTCAGAGTAGCATGAACCCTCTACATTCAAACCATCTACGTAAGTACTAACTATTATAACACATTAGAGGCTACCTTGACCTTTCCTGCAGGTAATTGTGTCGAGATCAAGTTGATTCCATTTATGTACCGACCTACCACATGCATGCCACACTACCTACTACCTAACTCTATCGATTGTTGCGTGGGTATCACGACATCGATTGAATACCTACAGAATTTCAATCACTGTTAGAGAGCCTAGCTCTCATGAGTTCTTAAATAAGGGCTAGTCTAGCCGTCTATGACTGGCTTAACTATGAAGATGTCAAGACTGAGCACAGGCTCGGTGTAACAAAACAACTCGTTTAAAAATAATTCAATTATTTTTCTATCAAATTCAAATCCTATCCTAAATTTGCATAACCCTTTAAAAGTATATTCGCCCGACTGGACCACGCGCTAACAATGTGAATTTTGTTAGTCATGCGATTTCCCCCGATATCACAGTATCTACTGACCAGCTGACTTGAGGATAATAACCGGTCAAGTGCGATCCGGACAGACACAACGAGTGTTACGGACAAACTTACAAAATATATGTAAATAGTTCAATTCCCAAATCGAGCCTCGAAGACTTTTCCGAATATTTTTTTGTGACGTATCTACAAATTTAGTTTTCAGAAATACGGTTTTAATTTCCTAGTGACTGTCAAAATATGCGCCATTTAGATTTTGTTGACTTAAGTTTGATTTCTTCACTGTTTTTTGGGGTAGCAGACCCGAGTACTTACTTGATATTAATTTCAGCATAATAAATTTACACGTCCTTGCTAAAAAGGGCTTTGACTTGACAGAAGGACTACAAAGTGATTCTATAAGGATTCAGATTTTGCCGACTGAGGTGCGGAACCCTAAAAATCAGGCCATGCCGTCCAGGCTCCATGGGGCTAGCGGGCTCTGCGTCTAAACTGAAAGATGACTGACTTATGAATAAATGTAAATTTTAGCAATCATGTTTTTAAACTTCATGAGGGTTTGGAATTATTACTGCACTGCGTGTCACGGGTTCGATTCCCGAACGGATCAAATATTTTGGTCTTGCGTGTGAGAGTTTACGTGCCTGTGAAGGTGCCCACGATTCAGCAGAAATTTCTAGCGTGGAGCAATGTTTTTCTAAATAAATAAATATATGTATATTATATTTAAAAATATATGTTAAGTGTCCACCCATGTGCAGATACTCGATGATAAATACAAAAGCAATAATTATGTTAGTAAAATTGATTACTTGTTTGCATGTAGACACTAATTAGTTATTCGTTGCGTCGTCGGTGAACTTGTAATATTGCACTTTAAAATTATCTAGTAGCTTTATAATAGAATTTCATGATAACCTTGGTATTATTTAACCATACTATTTTGTGTGTGGTTATTCAATTTAGATTTAGATACTTTTTCTAAATTGCACTAAAAACCGCTAAAAATCGAAATGTGCTTTTCATTTTTGTGGCATGCAGTCAAAGAAATAGGCTCTTAATAATTAGTGAGATTTACCATCAACGATTGCATTACTGCTTGGTGCGATTCGCCATCAACGATTGCATCACTGCTCACCGTCAGGTAGGATCGCTGTCAAGCACTAGTTTATATCACTAAAAAAAAAACTCGCAGAGTCACATACTTGAGTTCCCTTTAGAAAAGATAGCAGTAGATACACCAAAATTATGAAGAAACAGCATAATATAAGAGCAGCAAAGCGATTATTTTTTCACTTTAATAGTAGTAACGAATAATAAGTTTTTATTCGTAGGTGGTAAATCATCTAATGACTGCTCGCGTTCTTGACCGTTTCCTTATGTGTCTTAAGTTGCTCTTTGCGATTCAAAGGGAAACACGGTAAAGGTAGAACTTTGGGCGCACGTGGACCACGTACGCTGATCTGGGCGCGTCGGTCTCCATACATTTTATATGGCAACTAGACTTGTAGAGCTACATTAGATCCACGCCACACGACGCGAATCTACGTACAAATCAGGCGAGGTCCACGCGGCCACGTATGCATCAGTCTAATGTAGTTCCCTCTCACGTCCCGTTTCCCTTCTCGTACACTGGCGCGCAGCGGTCCTATTGAGCCCCTTCGGTTTTACAGACATCTTTTTTTTTGACAATTTTTATCATTTTTAAATCGATTTGTTCTAGTTTTCAGTACTTTACAAACGCTCACTGCTGTTTTGTTTAGGCACCCGGCACTGACAGCTAATGAGGTCCTAAGAGCTTCATTATAAACAAACTTTCTGCTCAGTTAGATTAGTTCTCGCCACATTTCACACGGCGAATTCGTGTGAAGGAAAACTGCTTCGTATTTAACTTTTCACGAAACGCTTATTTACGCTACGTCGCCGATCAAAGGAAACTGAAAATAAATAATTATGGACTTTACATAGGCTTCTGTATTTATAAAAGGGTTATTTGAAATGTTTACAATACTTTATTTTTATAAAAGTTTATTTATTTTATAATAATATAACAGTTAACAGCTTTATGGTACTTATTAAATATAGAACGCATCCATAGATGGTTCGTTAACTAATAAAAACTAAGCGAATTTTATAGTTACCGGAAACTCCGTCTAAACGTTTATAACCCTCAAGTTATAACCATGTAAAATGACAATAAAAACCAAAACGAAATCAAATTTTCCGCCATATTTTCTATCATACATATGATTGCAATCAATATTGTGCGCAATGCACCACTGCGCATGTTTCCCTAAGACCGGCTTATTGATAAGTAATTTTAAACTTTAGCTGGAGAGTGGTAAGGGTGGGGTTTGCTTGAATAGGGGGTAACCCCAGATGACAGGCCGTGGTTTGGAGTGGATGGACAGTTTGCACTGCCTGTTTTGTGTAGCCTGTACAAAATACGTGATATTAACATAATATTCAGTGTTATCCCCGCCGTGTTATCACAGAAAATTGTGTTTTTATCAACAAAATATCGTGTGTTTCAGTGATTCCGTGTGGTGAAATTGTAAATTGTTAAATCTGTAATTGGATGCGACTATTAAAGTGCGTTAATTAATCCGTTTTAGACGTTTAATATTTCCTTTTTGTTACGAGGTAAATAACTTAGAAGGTATGGTTTCAGAAGAAAAGATTCAGGTTTTTAATTGGATGCATTTTTATGATAAAAAATAATGTAGAAACCGAGGCCCTTATTGTAAAGGAACATTAATTGACCGATAATACTTAGCAAATTAACAAAAAGTCCCTTACGTTTTAAATAGAACAGTGTTTTAAAAAAAATTGAACATTCGTCACAACACGGTATTTTGTATTGTTATTTATTCATGCAATAAATAATTTTACAATCACGTAAGTAAATTAAATAATACAAGACAGAAATGCGACGTCGCATTATTAACTTCTAATTTCCTCATAGCGACTAATATTACCAGTTATAATGTATCAAGACTCTTACAGATTCTTTACATAATAGTTTTATATTTTGCCTTAACAAATTCTCGAGTGTAATAAACAATATTGTTAATATTTATTAATTAACTTTTAATAATTTCCGTATTCTTCTCATAACACAACAGTAACTTGTTAAGCGGACATATTTATTCTATTTTATCATCGATACATAGTGGATTGAGTTGAAAAAATAAATACTTTTTGTTTTGTCGTAGGTAACTTGCACGATAAAATCATAGTTTGGAAATAGATTTTCATTGGGCAGAAGTTTATTTATTTAATGCAAAAAAAAAAACTGTTTATTAAGGATACAAAAATAGAGAATTTTGATGAAATGCATCACCAACGAGTGTTACAAAATAAAAACTTAGAAATAAAAATAGTATAAAAAGAAGTAGGTATAACTTATATTTTTTTTAAAGTATAAATGATTACAATAAAGGTACAGTTTTAATCTTAAGCGTACAAAATAAATAATTAGGTTTTAAATTGAGTACCTACAGAAATTATAAAAATGTAGCCAAGTTTATTCACAGATATGGAAAATAAATTAAATTATTTCCGAATAAGGGCGCTGTAAACCCTTGAATATAGAACTAAAACGTAAAATTGAATGCATCGTGTCATTGCATGTAATCCAATGAAATTGTAAGTCATCTCGGACTCCTCACACTAACTATAAACGATCGTCTTCCTATACCTAATAGTTCACAAAATGGATGCTTTTACAAGTTGCATTTAATATGGAATTTCATACCGTTAATTATATTCAATGAATTTGCGGAAAATAACTCCATGAGAATTTCCGCATAGCTGCATTTGTTGTTAATGTTTTTAATTGTTCATAATAAGTCAAATGTAGTGTTAAATTACTCAGGAATAACATAAATCAACCTCATATATGTAGTTTTAAAGTATTTATTTCTTTTGGACGTGTAGCATAAGCAGATTTACACAAATATACACATAATTTATCATTAAGCATAACAGCGCACAGTTATTTTTACAACTGTTGAAATAAACTGCAAAAACTAAACTCAAAAGGAAGTTACGTCAACAAGCACACAAAAAATTGGCAAGTTTTTTCCCGTTGAGTGATATTTGATTACTGATGGGTTATTTTTGCTTGCCAAAACTAACAATGTGTCATCGGAATCTGGCACTAAAATATTTTTGATAACAGACAATTCAATTAATTTTATCTGAAAACAGACCTACCAGACAAATATTCTGTATACTTAAAATTAATGTAGGTTACTCATCAATTAATAATGAGTAATTAACATCTGGACAATCAAATTTCAATACTCAAAAATAGTCGCTCACATCGCTTCATATCAGTTGAGATTGTAGTCAAACGCAACCCTATTAATAACGTAAAAAGCGGTTTCGTTTTTGATTAAACGAGCTTTGACTTAAACGTTAATTAATTTTCATAAACATGCCGCAGGTATCTCGATCGGTAAAATTAATCAGCATAATGGAATCGGCGTACCCAAATCGAAAGTGATTCAAACTATGTACGAATGTGCCCAAGTGTGCCCATAGCATAATATTGTGTGAGAAACGTGTATATAAAATACCAAGTCATTAGTCGGCTGAAGAGAATATTTCGGTAAGTTTTTATTTCATTGAATAAATCTTATTTTAAAATATTTTATATTAACTTGGCTCGATCACTTCCTTGTAGGCCGAAATACACATGAAAAGTATGCAAGTAACAAGCATGCCTTAGGGCAGCGATACATATACTTGTAGCTGGCATATAAGTATGCAAGTAGCTTGAATGTCATTGTGACTTATCTAAACCAATCAGAACTTTTTGTGGTCTTTTTGCGTGTACTCTACTTGCATACTTTTATACTAATTACCAGCAAGTGTCACCCCTTATTGTGATATCCACCAATCAGAATTTGTTATGGGTCATTGGCATGTAAGCCACTTGCATACTTTTGTGTCAGCTACAGGTATGTATATTTCGGTCTCATCTGGAAGTTTTCGAGAGCACGACAAAATTTAGAAAAACTAATAATTATGGTCCTAAGTAGGTATGTTCCTTATAAAAATTTAAAGTAAAATATTCAAAAAGTAAATTATTTTGTAATAAAATCGGTCAAGTGTTTTCTCTCAAGATTTTTCCTGCTCAAGACATTTTTAAAGGCCAATGAAAACTATTGGCATAATTTACTTTTTCTTTTCGCCAGAAATGAAACCTAGGTTATATGTCAAAAGCCAATACGAGGAATCAATAGCAAAAAGAATCAGGTCTTTAAACCGTAACCGAACTTAATACGTATAGAAACATTGTAGTATATTTTTGTCAGGTGTTACCTATTTTCGTTAAATTATAATGAAATGGAAATATAATACGTAATATTTTGAGGTTTCCATTGATAAAATAAATTAAATTGGTTATTACTGTTATGTTTTTTTCACACTCGCGGTTTTTCATGACTAAAACTAGTAAAAAAAAAAAATGATAAACGAATCGGATAGATACGCGTTAGTTTTGTGATAGTGATTGACACTCACCATAAAAACCGAAACTAAAAATATATTTAACGTAGGGAAACTTAAAACATCAGACATACAGTATTTTTATTTAAGAAAAATAGCGCCAGATAACAAACTATAGCAATATACTAAATTATCTCTAACTTCGTTTGGTTACGGTTGGTAGACATAATTCTTATTGCTATTGATTTATCATACAGTCCTTTATGACTGCCTAGGTTTCATTTTTGGAAAAAAGAAAAAAAAAACATACCAGCAATGTATGGGATACGTTTCATTCCCCTTTAATCGATAGAAGTCATGAAGCAAATTACTAGAAAATATCGAATTATAAAGTGCAACGAATCGAATTGCACTGTGCGAACCTTTAATTTTTTTTTACCTATCGTATTTACATATTTTACATTGTGTAGCAATGCTATGAGGAAAGACTAAGGACTTTTTTACTGACAAAAACTTGAGAAAAATCACTAAATACCTAAATAGCTTGAAGTATTTACTGTCAGCATCTTGTAATTCAGTATGTTATTATTGAACACCGTAGTAGGTTACAATATTGTTATTAAAATTTATATTATGTATTAATAGAAGCTTTGGGCTGGCTGCAGATATTAACAAAACTTCCACTACACACACACAGTATTATAGAGATTACCCCCGCCCGAAGAGCAATAGGTAGTTCGCCGTCTATTGTGGACCTAACCCAGGGAAAGTTCTTTCAAAGAGATGTAATCAAGATTGACCCGTTAGGGCCGTTGCCTGCCAGAACTACGAAAATGTTGGAAAGAGTTACTGTGGCCCTCGCATAGGGCAACTGAAGAAAAATAGCTAGGTTTTAGGCAGGAAAAGTCTGATACTCTCTCCCGCTCTAGAGTGGAAAGAGTCATTTGATGATTTTTATAGACTTTGTGTGAATAATCTTTTTTTTATACTCCTATACCATTATTTTCCAATTAATTTCGTTTTGAGATTCAAGATAGTTTAACCGTTCTTCGGGCTTAATCACCACTGTGGCTCCTGGCTATCAGGAGCAGCTGACTGCAGTGGTTGGCTCGAGGGACCAATTATTGGGATGGGTAAAAATGAGTGCAGGACTGTATTTTTATAAGCGCTGGTACAAATATCGATTGCTGTTAGTTAGTAAATATTCAACAACGTCCCATCCCAAACACAACACTATCTATTTTTGAGTGTCATAGGCTATTTGTTATCACTAAAAAAACGTGACATTTCTAAAATCAAAATCCAACCTGTATACCGTTTCTAAGTAAACAGTTTCATAAAAAATCGATAGGCTTCTACCACTGATAGTAAGTATAATACTACTAGTATATGAAAGGAACATCGATAGCTCGTAAACACGCGGGCAATCAATCACTGCCGTCTTCCTTCCTGTAGATACGTCTGTATACTATCATAAAATAGGCACTGGCTGAGTACGAGAATTCAGAGATAATGCTTTTTAACAATAATAAAGGATGATGAAAGCATAGTTTTCATTATAAAGACTATTAGATTTAAGTTACACAAACTAATAAAGGTACCACTTTGTGGTGACACAGTTGAATCAATCCTTATAAGATTATTAAGTACTTTTGGTTCTGAATTAACTCGTATTTTATGGTCAATCAAAGAATTAATCATTATCTGCAAAATAAGCTTATTTCTTATCATCATTATTAAGCAGACAGCTTGTATTTAGGTATATTGGTTGACAAACCGAACCGAAGAAAGAGTTTTTCGATAGATTTTCTTGGAAAAAAAAGATTCAAAAATCGAATGGGCTACTTCTAGGCAAGCGTGCCCCATCGTTGACCACATCGTCATTTAACAATTAGTGAGATACTAGTCAAGCGCAAACCTATCTACACTAATATAATAAAGAAGTAAAGTTTGTTTTTATGTTTTTTTTTTGTTTGTAGGAGGTAATATTTGAAAGTACTGGTCCGATTGCGAATTTTTTTTCACCGATAGTAAGGTGCTTTATTCCTGAGTGACGCAGGCTATATTTTACGCCGCGGGAAAAACTAGTCAATAATAAAAATAAAAAGATCTTGACAGCCCTTACGAACCCGCTCAGAACTATCATGTCTGCGGCCAGCCTTCCGCCATTCATGCCCTTGTTATTTCTAGGTATCAGCATGGCGTGTGACAAGTATATCCCTTACCATATAACCAAGACTTAGTGCCTGCTTGCGGCTTTTTGAGAGCTTATAATGCGAAGGTACTGAGTATATGCATGTGCATGCCTGATTGTGTGATAGTGTAGTAGTAGTTACGCTGTAACGAGTGTTTGTTTTTATTTGTCCTGCAGGCTTAGACCAATGATGTGACGTCACTTGCCATTTTGTACTTTTGGCGTTTGGCGGGGATGCTAACAGAGAAATAATTGGTCTAAGCCAGCAGTTTGGTAAACAAATATGACGGGTGACTGAGATTGGAAATAGGGAAAATTCATGTCGGTATTTGCTACTTCAAAGCAGTTTCGATTTTGATCAATAATACAACGTGTAACTGAAATAATGCATACTTACCTTCAAAAATTAAGTTACAATCATAATTTAAACACTGAAAGTGTTTTTTTTAAGAAATTAGTTATTCTAAAATAATAAAGAATTGGATGCTGGAGTTTCTTGCTCATTCTCCTTCATAGAGATCTACGCTTGGACTTATTTCTTGACAATTCAAAAGTGCATGTAAATGGTATAATTGAATAGAATAGAATAGAATATAATAGAATAGAATATATTTATTGTAAACTTTGTATAGAATATATCTATTGTAAAAATTGTGTGTGTTGAACTAAATGCTTTTGATTTTACTAGGCAGATTAATTGTTTTAAGCAGTTTTGATGTTATCTGTACATTCATTACTCTGATCGATACAATAACTCGCGAATATTACGTTTGTTTACCAAATAAGTTCTGCAAGGTAAAATACGCTGTATTTTCTCCGTAATCCCTTTGTCTTTAACTGCACTAACCTACTTATATAAGTACTAGTATTACTGTAATCTAGCACGCTTCAAATTGTACTCTAAATGAGCTATTAAACTGTGTGTTTTACTTTGAAACTTGTCCAGTAAATTCTACACATACCCTAGACTTTTTTATTTAGAGTTTGAATTTGAGTACTTATTTGTCAAACTCTTTAGTTTCACAACCAATGCCGTAATTAGCCTTCTCTTTTAATCTAGATTTCATGGATGGATGTAAAATAGTTAATTAAACCGATTTTCGTTATGATATAAGGTAAGTTTATATTCTTTTGCCAAACAATAAGCGCAGGCTATTATTATTATATATAACTGTATCTATTTTATTCTTCATAATAAGCACTGGACAAACATTTACAAAAACAAGTGTACAATGGGCGGTCGTATCGGATAGGGCAATTTCTTACAGACAACCGAAGGACTGAACAGAAGGAGATAGATTTAGGGTTGTCAGTGTACAAATATAAATTGAGAAAAACAAAATGTGAGGAAAAATAAATTTGTTAGTGGTTTTTGTATATTTAACGTTATTGAAAATCATTAGTATGTTATCCTATATCAATTAATTAGGAATCAGCTTTGAAGCCAACCATTTCCTGAATTTCAGTGTTCAGTGTTTTCCATGAAGCCAAAGCATTGACATGTTCGGTGTTTATTGTTAAATTATTTATTGTTAACTTCATCTTTATATACAGTGGTGTTATTTAGGTGCAACATTATCTACCAGTCAACCTTTAAGCCCCTCACTCACGGTGACTTTTTGTGGAGATGCTGTAGCACGTTCGCATCGATACAGTCGTGATGCTGTAGGGCGTTTGTAGCGCGTTGGCATCTTTTCTATAGCGCTTGCTAATGCGACTAACGCGCCTTAGTAGCGATGCTCTCACGAAACGCGCGACAGCTTCGCTACAAAAAGGCGACGTGGGCGAGGGCCCTTAGGTTAAAAAAAATTAAACTGTGGTAGGTACTCTGGCTAATTCAATAGCCACCAATATCTTTTTTATTTATTCGGACTAATTTTATTGGAATGAATCACGACTTACAGTAATCGGGTTAATTTTATAGTTAATAAATCTCTGTTTAATGTATATGGGATCATTGGGTACTTGCAAGTGTCTATTTTTGTACAGTATTTTGTATTAAACAACAAATAAACTAAAAATAAATCTTTTCTTCAAAACTGCATCACAGTACAAAACAAAGCTGCAGTTAGCATTAGCAGCATTATTATTACCATTCCACCAGCTGCATAATGTGAAGCTGCAAATAGCATTTCCAACATTAGTGTGAGGAAATGCAGGCGCATGGTGGGAACATCTCGCTATCTCCCTCTAATTTACGCGCATGACCTAATAGCGGTATTTCAGTGTGTGTGTTATTCTGTCACTTGACAGTTTCAGCTTCTAGGTTTAGTCAGTAAAGTCTGATATCCCGTCCCGCTCTGCCCTAAAGCGGTAGAAGTAATTGGATGATTTCCCACCTTAAAAAAAAAACAGATTTGAAGGGATAACTTTGAACGGATATGAAAAATTCTTACTATTTGCGATAGCGTTATTATTTGTGATATAGTTACTTTTTAATATAAATTACTAGCTTCTGCCAGTGGCTTCGCCCGCGTGAAAGTTGTTTTCTCCATACAAACTTTGGACCCCAGTTTTATCCCCTTAGGGGGTGAATTTTTGGAAAATTCTCTCTTAGTGCTCGCATATGTCATAAAAGGAAACCTTGTGCAAAATTTCACGCTCCTAGGCTATATAGTTTCGGCTGTGCTTTGATATGTCTGTCAGTCAGTCAGTCAGTTTCTCCTTTTATATATATATAGATAAAATTATTTGTGATAAAGTTACTTTTTAATAAATTGATTTATAAAAAATTATGGGTCAAGTTCCCAATTATTCACCATTTAGTTAGTATTATACTAACTGTTTAATGTATATGGGATCATTGGGTACTTGCAAGTGTCTATTTTTGTACAGTATTTTGTATTAAACAACAAATAAACTAAAAATAAATCTTTTCTTCAAAACTGCATCACAGTACAAAACAAAGCTGCAGTTAGCATTAGCAGCATTATTATTACCATTCCACCAGCTGCATAATGTGAAGCTGCAAATAGCATTTCCAACATTAGTGTGAGGAAATGCAGGCGCATGGTGGGAACATCTCGCTATCTCCCTCTAATTTACGCGCATGACCTAATAGCGGTATTTCAGTGTGTGTGTTATTCTGTCACTTGACAGTTTCAGCTTCTAGGTTTAGTCAGTAAAGTCTGATATCCCGTCCCGCTCTGCCCTAAAGCGGTAGAAGTAATTGGATGATTTCCCACCTTAAAAAAAAACAGATTTGAAGGGATAACTTTGAACGGATATGAAAAATTCTTACTATTTGCGATAGCGTTATTATTTGTGATATAGTTACTTTTTAATATAAATTACTAGCTTCTGCCAGTGGCTTCGCCCGCGTGAAAGTTGTTTTCTCCATACAAACTTTGGACCCCAGTTTTATCCCCTTAGGGGGTGAATTTTTGGAAAATTCTCTCTTAGTGCTCGCATATGTCATAAAAGGAAACCTTGTGCAAAATTTCACGCTCCTAGGCTATATAGTTTCGGCTGTGCTTTGATATGTCTGTCAGTCAGTCAGTCAGTTTCTCCTTTTATATATATATAGATAAAATTATTTGTGATAAAGTTACTTTTTAATAAATTGATTTATAAAAAATTATGGGTCAAGTTCCCAATTATTCACCATTTAGTTAGTATAATGCGGTCTAATTTCATAAACAAGAATTGTGAAGATGTAAAGCCTTTTCTTCGCTAAAATATATCATGTATGGTCTATACGTCTATTTGTTTGTTTGTTGATGCTCACATCGTGCCTTTTGTGTTCCACCCCGCAAGTAGAGCAACCCACTTGTTCTCTCACAACTTGCGCCTTTTCCTACTTTGAATGTGTGTCCCACTTGACAACCACTTTTTAGTCTGTCTTCAAGCTTAGATGGCTGATAAACCACGTATAGTACTCTTATTGAGAACTAGAATGATGTAGAGAAAAATAGTTGTGACATAAATGTGACGATAAAAGAAATAGTAGATATTTGAATTATGTCAATAAAGACAAAACAAAAAGTCTACCGAAACACAAAGCAGAACTGCTCCCCTAGCCAAGTTACGATCGATTCGTTTGCATCGAACACCTCGAGTAGGCCACGCCTCCGATTCCTTTATTCTGATGTCATCTAAACGCTCAGTCACGTGGTTAGAACAAAGGAATCGGAGGCGTGGCCTACTCGAGGCGTTCAACGCAAACGAAACGATCGTAACTTGGCTAGGGGGGCCTGGATGTGTCTAGGGATCAAGTTAGCACAGTGATGAGCAATTGGCTGCTGCGCTGTGTGTCGTGGATTCGATTCCCGCACGGAACACATATTGGCGATGGTTTACAGATTGACATGTTTGTGAACACACCCATGATATAGGAGTAATTCCTAACGTTTCTTTAAAAGAAAAAAGGAAAAGAAAGTACGTTTGAAAATATTGCTGTGATTGTGTGGTTTATTACAATAATAACAAAAGAACCAAAATACATTTTTATTTGGTCCTATCTAGTAAGTTTTAAATTTGAATGAACATCTTTTCTTATCCTGCTATTGGTGTGTGCTGTGTACCTATTTCTACTTCGTGCATCTAATGACTATTCGGATGCAAGTTCTGCGAGTGATGCTGCATTCATATCATGGGGCTGATTTTCAGTAGTCATGACGTACAGAATCCAAGAGTTTACGAAATGATTTGGACGACAAGCAATGGGTAACTCGCTAAAAAAAAAACAAACAAACAAAACAAACTCAAACAAACAAAACAAACTAAAACAAACCCAAAACACACAAACTCAAACAAAAAACAAACCCAAAAAAAAACAAACCAAACCCAAACTCAAAACAAAAAAACAAACAAACACAAACACAAACTCAAACAAACACAAACTCAAACAAACACGAACTCAAACAAACTAAAACTCTTTTTCTTTCTTTTCTGTCCGGCCGGTCAGCCAAAAATTCAAGACATGTCAAAAAAACTGAAGGGGTCCAATAGGGCCGATGCCTGCTAGGGCTGCGGGAATGTTCGAAAGCGTTACCGTGGCCCTGGAACCAACGACAGGGGCTGTAAGGTCGTTGCTTGGAACGCAAAGCAGGACAATAATTTGATGATTTCCCACCTCAAATAAAAAAGTGCTTTCGAAATGATGGATGGTGACTATACTGTCTGAAAAATCAAAGTCTGATCGATTGAAATTATTAGGTACTTTGCTTTCGTATTCAGATGCTATCACAGAAATAAACTAATAATAACTGTATTAGCCATGAAATATTATTGTTTCTGTTTGTTTGGGCAATCAATGTGACATTTTCCTTTGGGCAATTATTTTGTGTTGATCTTATCTTAAACTAATTGCTTCTATTCCTGGTGCTTCTTGTTTGTAAAGCTTTTGGCATCAGACTGTATTCTATTTCGAATTTAAAATCATTTTGTCTATTTGCCATGTATAAACTTACTATAGCTGTCCGCCGCGGTTTCGCCCGCGTCTTTGGTTATTGTTCTGCTTCGGAGGATCATATCGTGATGTTATACAGCCTGCTATCTGCTGCTAGCGACTTCGTCCGCATGATGGCAGAAAATTATCCTAAGGGAACATATTCCCGGGAGAAAAAGTATCCTATGTGCTGTGCCAGTTTCATAGAATTCCCTTGAGTATATTTGCGTTAAAGAGTCATCCATACATACAAACTTTCGTGTTTAAGGATACTATTCACCATAAACCTGGTTATCCCATTCGTATCAGTTTAGTAGATCTAAATTGATATATCTAGATTCTATATTGATCTAGATTTTAAATTGATATTAAATTAAAACTCTATAAAACGCAACAACATGTGGAAAATTCCGATATCTCGTGCAAGCTTTCAATAATCCAACCTAATCGCAATCTATCTTCGTAAATAATACCACTTTATGGATTCTAATAGCATAAAACGAACACATTGACCTATATCTCCCTTCTATATTGCCCTGTATCAAAATTATTGTAAAAAAATAGAAGTATTTAGTAACCTATGGATTTATAAATAAACGCTTAGACAAAATTTTCCATCGCGCCATTTTTTTATGATGTAATGACAATACACCTAGAGATTTTCTATATCATGACCAGGCTAAGTTTTTGACTACCTGTATTTATCACCAAAGCCTCCTTTACTTAAATGTGATACCCTGAGCAGTTCCTTGCTAACCGCTAATTATTTTACAGCATGAACTATGCCCCAAAGAGTTTTACAAAAAGTTCTTTATTATACTGCTATCTGGAAGCAAAAAAATGGCATCTCAAATTTTCAAAAAAAAAATCGTTTTCTTGTTTCATCGGTAAGCTTAAAACTTTCCACATCTGGCTGGCTCATTTAAAAATCCATGACTTTATCGGAACGCGTTCAATAAAAAAACTGGGCAAGTGCGAGTTGGACTCGCGAACTGAGGGTTCCGTGCAAACCTACGTATGTAAATAGTTCAATTCCTGTATGGAGTCCCGAAGTTTTTTCCGAATCGCAAAAAAAGTTCTATTATTTGTTGTGACGTAACAATACATTTCCTGGTTTCAGATTTATCCCTATAACTGTGGTATAAGACCTTACTTTATGCGAAATTTCAGGATTCTGGGTCAACGGTACCCTATGACTTTTGATTCCCTTGAGAGTGTCGAAATATACGTTTTTTGCTACATAAATGGCCGTATCTATTTGGATTTTTTCACAGCTTCAAGGGATCGCAGACCTGAGCCATTAATTTCAGCCGAAAGACGTCCACTGTTGGACATAGGCCTCCCCCAAGTATCGCCACAATGAACAGTCCTCGCATCCATCGGATTCCCGCAAACTTTAAAAGTTCATCGGTCCATCTTGTAGGAGGCCTTCCAACGCTACGTTTTCCGGTACGCGGTCGTTACTCCAGAACCTTTCGGCCCCAACGGCCATCTGTTCTGCGAGCAATGTGCCCTACCACCTAAGTATGTGCCACTGAAATTTGGTGATTCTTCGTGCTATGTTGGCAACCTTGGTTCTCTTGCGGATATCTACATTCCTGATTCGATCACGCAAGGAAACTCCGAGCATAGTTCGAAGCATATGGTTTTAATTTCAACTCGATTCCTCCACGCTTTCCCGAGATAAGTAGTCTTGAAAGACAGACAAACAGAGTTTAGGAAAAAACGTTATCTATATTAATCTTGTTTTATAAATCTGAAAGAAATCTGTTCATATATTTCGAAAGCACGCCAAAATGATCTAAATGAAATGAAACATCTAAGAAATAGCTTTGGACCTGGAGAAAAACTTAAGATAATTGTCAACATTCTATGCACGCTTCACTTTGATTGACTTTTTGGCTTCCGAGGGCAGCATAGGTCTACTTCTAATGCTGAACATGCTCTAGCCGTTTCTGTCACTAATTTAAATCTGTGTGCTTGTCTTTTTCTCAACCTCTAAGCTATTGTAGTTTGTGCTGATAAGAAAGAAGTAGATGACAAGATTTAGTCTTTGCATAATTTTGCGCTGAAACGAAACGAATATGAGTTCGCTTGTCACCTCCTGGCGCGACATGATGTAACATCAAGTCATGGTTCCTCTGCTGTTGTTAGCCTGGCTGAGCTGTTCTTCTGTGCAGGTCGGCGGGCGGGTCGAGCAGCGTCGGTGCAGAGGAGGCCAGTGACGGCAGCGACGCTGAGCGACCCCGCAGAGGACACCATCTCCGTGTCCCCACACCGGCCCTACCGCAGTGAGTACTTGATTGTATTTTTAGAAAACAATTTGATTGATCAGCAGTTTCATGTACATAAAGCAGTTCCTTTTGGATCTTCTTGGTCCCGTGTTTAGACAGAGTATAAACACATGTTCACCGAAGTCAAGACAGTGTTCATGTAACGCAGATAGGACAGTTTTGCCTTGTGCTCAAACAGTTTTTACCCAACTGTCCTAGCAGGATAGGAGGGTAATGGAGGGTAATGGCCATTTTCTTTGGCTCACCATGTAGCTTTAACAGGTGTGTGGATTTTTTAACAAAAGAGGTAATATTAGATTCGGTTTGACTGCCGAAGTGACATATGCTATAGGAATTTTGACTAAGGAAATTGCCATTAGATTTGTGAGGTCGTATGTTTTTGTGATACTCATTTGGCTAGGTATCAAAATAAAGGGCTTGAGTAAGCGATTTAAAAAAAGAAAAACACATAACTACTGTAAAACAGGACTTTTATAGCTGTCTGATGAACTTGCGAGTATCAAATCTATGATTGAACTAAAATATATGTAGTAACTGCCACCAACTGCATTAGACTGCTTGAAAGTGTCTTGCCTGAATTTTTTGTCGTTTTTTCAGTCGGGTTTTTCGAAAATATTATTTCTGTGACACTTTACTGTTGTATGCTATTAAACAGTAAAGTGTAGTGTAACCTCGTGGTTAGGTATTAATGTACGTTAAATTCTTCGAGTACCTAACGAAAACGTCGACAAACAAGGATTTTTGCTTGTTCTGAAACGGACATTGAAACCGTAGAAAAAAAATGCAAATTGCGAATCCTGATAATTTCCAATTAAAAGTAAAAAGGAATAAATCGTCTTTAAACATTATAAATTATGATGCAACAATTTGCAACTCGGATAAGGATAAAGTTAGATTATATTGGGTCGTTTACAATTGTCCAATGGAAAGTGAGTAGAGTTGGCACAGTCAACTTTTACGTGGGTGTTACGTCTCTTTGATCAATCACGCAAACTCAAGATGGTTGAGGAAAACAGTTAACGTTAATAGGCATCAAAGATTTGGTCACTTGATGCGAGATTATGTGACGTCATATTTTCGAATAGGACGTATGTACACGTACGGGATTTCAAGTGTTTCAAATGCATTTCATGATCTCAACACGCGAATGCCTTACGTGGTTATAACCCTTGTAGCTTATCAAATTGAAAATCAATTTGTTCAACATACTAACCGCTATGCCAAGTTTCTATCGTCAACCTTGACTGCCACTCCAGCAAGAATACAAGTGCTTTAGTATGGATTGGATTGTTTATAATAACAATGTTATCCATTTTGGACTCTGAAGGGTTTTCGCGGTAATGTGTTTGGTAGATTTCCGAGCGAATGCGAGCGTTATGTTTTTAAAAGCTAGTTGATTTATTTAGGACATTACATCTCATATCTATTTTCTTTTAATATTTGAGCAAATTGAGTTGGAATAATATAAAGTTATAGACTAGATTATTCACTCGTTTAACTTAAAATGTGTGTTCTACTGAAAGCTTCACAACTTTTCAAATCAATAACTACGTTTACAGACTAAACAAACTATTCTACGTTTCAAGGCTTGAAATTGTGTTTAAATTAATATTTTGTTAAGTCACTGCCGTTGAAGGTCTTGAAACTAATAAAACATTATAAACAAACTTGTATTGTCCAAACGTCATGACGATTGTAACAACTTGGCGCTTGGCGATAAAAACATTTGAAGTGTAAAAAAAAAACTTAAAGTCAACTCACATCAGTCATAAAATAATTTAAACAAATACAGTACGTATTTACACATTTTCCAACATTATCTTAAAACGTAAATATGAAATAGAAACCGCGGAGATAAGGGCTGCAGCATTCATTTAGTTTCCAACCTGTTGTTATCGTTTTTAGATCGTGTAATGCAATTGTACGTGAAATTCTGTTAATTGTAGCTAAATATACGACAAAATGGCTGTAAATAAATGTTGAAACGTGAACTGTTGAAATTTCTGTGTTATGTGGTAGTGCAAATGGAAAAGAATGCAGAGAAAACTAGTGTTCGTACTGTTCGATGGTCGTTGCGCCGGGATAGCTTACCTCTAGCTCAGTTCAGGCAGGCTTTCCTCAAAGGTAAACGGAGTATCTCCCCTGACAGTTTACTTTGGCGACGTCGGTAAGTTATATCGAAATATATCTCAAATATTCTAATACAACCAAGAGTAATAAGAATAAGAGACATAATACATTAGTATTCTCTTATTCTTATTACTAAAACAATATAACGTGGCATGAGCAGCGGGCGTTTTTCAGCCTCATTTGTTTTTATTCGATATTTAAATTCAATATTGTCTTTCGTTCTTGCCAGTATTTTTAAAAGGAATTTGGATTGTATTATTGTATGTCGCAATTTTTCAACATTTCGTGGTTGTCAGCAATGTTCGTGGCTACTAGCAATCGTCTTGTCTTCATTAATTTCAATTGGTTGAAAGTAATCTAACATCCATTGTAATGTAACGTACAATGAATACCATTTACCGTCAATGCTTCCAATAACAATAAAAGTTATCTATTATTAACATAGAAAAATTTAATCATATTTTATAGTTAGATGAATTCAATACAGAATTTAATATAACTCAAAATCAATTAACATAATTCAAGACTCTTCAATAATTTCAGTCATCATCTTCCTGTCCCATCTTATTTGGGGTCGGCGCAACACGTTTTTTTCTTCCATTCTATCCTGTCAACCGTCATACTATCACTAACTTCTTTTTCTTTCTTCAATAATTTCAGTGTGATCAATAAATTGGGTTTCATCTGCTAATTGATCATTCCACCCCAATTTCCTCTAGACCTTGAAATCTTACATTGTTATCACGAAAAGGCAGCGTGAGAACAAAACAACGTTAACTACAAAGTAAATTGACAGACGTGTTATCAGTGAAGAGGGCATCTAGGGAAGATTATCTAAGTATCAACTGTTATATTATTTCATATGACCCGTTCTGTTATGTAAAGTTCACACTTGGGTGCGTTCAACTGATAACTAACGTAGCGGGTTCATCGATGCGGAATGCGAAATTGATGGTCATCGATTTTTGTTGGCACGAGGAAAGCACGAGGTACTGAAATGCTTTCTATCTATCAGAAATGAGCTGATTTATAATATAATAATTGTTAGAGTTTATCAGCACCATGTGGCATGCTGGAGCTTTGCGTGATCGCATTGATCATTTTAACAATATTATAATTTGAACAGAAAGATGTCGTCTCAGACTTTTGTAATATTGAAATGTAGTGTATCGTAGCGTAGTCCGTAGCACGTAGTGTTGTATAGCAGCAAAGTGACGTAGCGATTAGCGTCGTAGTGCGTAGTGGCAAAGCACGCACCTAGTTCGTAGCGCGTAATGACGTATTCCACGTATTGACCTTGTGCGTAGAGTGCGCTTATGGTCGAAAATGTGGTCATTAGGTCACCTGAAGTATTGCTCAACCTACACATTTTATGAGACATGCCAAATACGTAAGTCTAATATTCGGTTTAGGTTTTTTTAATAAATCTAAAGTAATAAATAACTGCTCTCAAAACGGTGAAAGAAAACATCGTGAGTAAACCGGTGTGTTAAGACATACGGTTCTAGGGAACCAAAAAATTCGAAGATATGTGACATTCACCAACCCGCACTTGGCCCGCGTAAAAAAGAAAAGCGTCTGACAAAAGTTTTGATCGATGGAAAGTGTCTGACACTTATGATACTCCTTTAGAATAATATTCTAAAAAACATATATAAAAATCAGTAAGTAAGTTAAGTAACTCTTATTTTTAGTTACCTTTCTCCCCTGGTATCACAAGGAGAACTCCACAAGCACACAAGTATTCAAAGCACATGAGACGCTACTGAGAACCTAAGGTTTCATCCATGTGAAAATAAGTTATGTCAGATCGCTCTGGGATCGTGGACTAGTAGCTTTACTGGCACTTTTTATTCCGTAAAAATGTTTATGCTCTTAATAACTTACTTTAGATTCCCGATGTCAAAGGGCAGTAACTATGCGTAAAAATATAGATATGGGGTACCTACTTAGTATCTTTATAATATAATAATATTGTTTATTATTATGATGTTAGTTACTACGTCGAGTACAGCAAGCGTACGTGCTGGAAGCAAAGTTTACGTTCCAGTGTTGAATAATTAAAATAAATATTTTCATTTCATATCAGATTTGTTATCTTGGAGTAGATACATTCTGAGAAAAACATGCGAAATTTGTTATATTTATTAAGTACTAAGGGGAGATTATAAATAAACATAATATGGACATGCAGTGCCGTAATTTTCAAATAAATGTTTTCTTTCTTTCTAATTTGGGCGGTGCTAGCAGTCCTGGACACTGCTAGCATAGAGCGCAAGCCCTGAAGGGGCGCAGAAATTATTATCAGGGTGTTTTGTATCATGCGTGGTAATTATGTAGTATAAATACAATCTCTAATATTTATCGGGCACATACGCACCCAGCAATATGCATATAAAAACCCACAAGAGGTAAATCGTGGGGTAAAACCTGAAAGAAAAGAGGTAAAACCTGCTGTATTTTCTTGGAACAACCACTACTATTCTCCTCTAGCTTGCGCAGCTGCCCTAGAGAATAGGGTAGTTGCGCAGAATAGGATGTTTATAGTATTTTTTATATCTAGTCCTTTTTTTTGTATTGTTCGAGCTGGGTAACATTAAAACTTTTTCTAAGGATGCAGTTATAGAAGCCAGGTGCTTCAAAATATAAAAATATATAAAAGGCTAATTAAGACCCCGTGGACATGTTATGTGCGAGGAGTTTGTGGTTAAATAATAACATCTAACTTCGAGGTTAAGCTACGCTTGCCGAGGTTCATCAATTGAGCCCGAGCCTGTGGTGAGTCCTAGAACGCAAAGGGTAACTGTAGAACACAGATGCATTTGAGTCAGTAAAAGTCTGACACACCCTCTCGTTCCGCCTTAGAGCGCGAAATATCATTTGATGATTTCCTACATCAATAAAAAATGGTAGGCCTATAATATCACCTTGTTGTACACTCAAGTGTCTCTTCATCAGTGGAATGCTCTACTTCCTCATCAAGATTTCGCATAGGATCTACTTTCTCTTTCTAAAATTTTAATTTAATCGAAGTCATGTTACCAAGGACCTACTGCGCTTTTACTACCTGCCGTATACTATAACATATCTGATAAATTATTATAGGCCATCTATTAGTCATCACACTGTATCTATAATTAGTTGGAATATCCTTATTGCAAGATAAAATACCTACTCGTATTTGAGTTGTGACTAATCGTAAATCTGTTTCAATGTCGTGGACAGATTATAGAAATTGATCACTTTATGATATGGCCAAATAAAACAGGCCAGCCCCCCTAGCCAAGTTACAATCGTATCGTTCGCGCCAAACGCCTCGAGTAGGCCACGCCTCCGATTCCCTTGATCTGACGTCATCTCAAGGCTCAGTCACGTGGTCAGAACAAAGGCGTTCGGCGCGAACGAAACGATTGTAACTTGGCTAGGGGGCAGATAACGTTAAAGTTAAAGTTTGATGATATTTCAATCTTCGTTTGGCCTACTTTATATACTTTTTATTGTCATTGAAATCCTACATCAATGATATGACCAAACGAGGATTGACATATCAAATGTTAACGTTTAAACGATTTGGCCAATTTTAGTTGGCCATATCATGAAGTGATCAATTCTAAGTTCTGGCCGCGACATATACCTACATATTTATTTGTATAATTATGTTTGAATATCTACAAATCAACTAAACTAAAAGCCAATGGGATTGCCACTATCAAGTTTAGAAGCATTCCGCAAATTCTGTTGCAATTCTGTAAATCCAGTTTTGTGGACAAGCCTCGAAATTCCACGAAGCAAAAAAGTTGAGTCGTGTCTAGCTTTATAGCATACAGTCACATCTATAGAATTGGATTTAGGAGCACATTAAATCGAATGGTGGCCGGGCCTATCCCTTCTATTTCTGAACATGTTGAAACTTCGGACTAATGGTAACTGTAGCATCTGCAACTGACTCATTCTCCAACTTTCCATACCTTTTTTTTGAAGTGAAATCAAATAACTCCTTCTTCTGTGTGGCGGGAGTGGGAATGTCAGACTTTTACGCCCCAGAGCCGCAGTAACTCTTTCGAACAATGCCTCAGAACTTGAAACGTTGGCATAATTCACTTTCCGTCACAGAAAAGGCTTGCGTCTTACTTAGATTCTTATAGATCTTGTCTGATAATAGGATTCGAAGAATTGATTCGTCCTCGTTTCTACCAATACTAATCTTGATGCTAATTACTAAACATTTTTGGAAGTGCGAAATCATCCAATGACTTCTACCGCTACGGTGGGGCGAAAGAGAAGAAATTACTTTACGGTTTTGCTGACATCTCTTTGAAGGGTGCGTGGAACACTACGCGTCGCCGTTGACGACTCTACACGACGACTCGACAATATTTTAAAAAATCGTAGTAATTAAAAGAACCACTAATAGCAATGTCATAATTATTGGAAAAACAGTCGCCTAGCCGCTCCTTTAACTCACAATGCAGTCATTGTCCCGCGTTCACTCCACCATAAATGTCCATTCGACGTTTTATTGTATAACCTCGTCCCATTTCCAATAGTCATTCGCATTAACGTAGGAACACGCCTCCAAGATAAGACGACCTACTACCTGGAAATCAGGTTAAATTTCCCGTATAAGAAAAGTATTGCGTGCCTTGAAACGAGTTTTGTAAAGAAATTCTCGACGGGAGATTGCGTTTTAGAAAACTCTTTCAATATTTGATCAAGAAAAGCTATCAAGGAGTGGGATTCCAGGGATCGTTCTTGAAGGTCGAGGATAAAGTAGCTTACGAGAAGTCCATTGCTATGATATAAGATTTACATATGTATGAGTCTTTTCCTCTTGTAAAGTTTCCACTTTGCTGCCTCCGTGAGGTTGCATAACTTTATAATCTATTCTGTTTATTTATATCTGTATTTATAATAAAACGCTTAACTAATTATAATAATGTATACACTTAAACAAAAGAATAATAAAAATGCCTATCTAATTAAAAGTGGCTAACCAAAAAAAACCTCTTCTGCATCGCAAGACGCAGCATTGCCACGCTGTATTTATGACTGTAGAAGAAATTAAACTATATGTATATTTTTAGGACTAAATACCTTTATTGTTAGGTAATTGTATGATCCACTTTCACTCGCATAGATTTCATAATACATATTAATTTATTCCCACAAAAAAAGCCACTATTTTTAATTAATAGCGATTTGCTGACGGAAAATAACTATTCAGGCTACATAACACTTGACCTAAAATGGCGGCGATAAGTGATTGAACTCTATAGTGCATTCAGTATGGAAGTTTTTAATGAATTCACTTTTTTTATTTGTTTCATCTACGGCTACACATACATCACAATTTTTTTTTTTTTTGATTGGGGAAATTATCAAATAACTACTCCCGTTCTTGGTGGAGCAAGAGGGACATTTTTGTGTCAGACTTTCACTGACAAAAACTTACCTGTTTTCCTTCAGTCCTGTCAGGCATCAGGAGTAGTGAGTCCTGTTACTCATGCTGACAATCTTTGAGATGCGCTGACAACGCGATGTTGACCCAGGTCTGTTTCTTATCGGACGGCAAGTTACCCATTACTCGCTGTCCGCAAGCCCACGAACGAGCTCATAGAAACCTTATCATCTATTTTGCAGCATTTGCCTACTTTCCATAAAAGTTTTCATGACCATTATATTATAGGATGACTCAGAACGATTAAAATTTTGGAGTAGGAACTGTCAACGTTTCGATATTAGTTAATTGATAGACAGTTTTCGTGACCAGCGCGAAAAAATTGGCATTGCCCTTCAATGTGGCAATGATGCCAATCTTTTGGGCATATTGCCGGAGTAGGTGCCCAAATGACACTGACGTGGAGGAGTCGAGTCAAGACACCCATACCCGGAACAACTTTCAGTAGATCATAAAAAATATTTGTATCGTACGGGAATCGAACCACGCAGCGCTGCAGTCAATCGTGCCGTCAAAAAAAAAAACTGGATAAGTGCGAGCCAGGCTCGCGCATTGAGGGTTCCGTACAAACTTACCTGTGATAAAAAACTAACCGATTTCACTAAAAACACTAAAAGGATCAAAATAACTTTAATTTCGGAAGTGTGTGTTTCTCGGTATTGTTTGTTTCTTATTAAACACCGTCTTCCGAAATTAAAGTTATTTTGATCCTTTTAGTGAAGTCGGTTTTTTTTTGTGATTTTTTTTTATTTCTCTTTTTAGTTGCGATACACTTATATATAACCAGAGTGCCTATTTCTCAAGACAATTCCAATTAACTCAAACACCTGCTAGGTTACATTGTTTATATATGAAGTTCCTGTGTCTACCTTTCACCTTCCGGTTCTATCATCAGATCAGTTCGATAGTATTTTAGGCTATAAAATACTATCGAACTAATTAACTACTTTTCATGACAATTCTACATATCATGATATATTGATTCATTACACAGGTCCGCTGCTTATCTTTCGGCTTCATCATCATCATCAGGTCACTTCGATGACACCATTTTCAACATAACTATTCAGAACCTTTTATTTATTTGTATTGTCATAATTGCTTAACTATCTTCATTATGTGAGTGTGAAGTTCCGTTGGCCATTTCTGGTCAAATTCATCAGTTCCACTTCATCAAATGTTACTTTTGTAGTTCAATTCCCGAATTGAGTTACGAACATTTTTCCGAATCGCAAAAAAGTTTGTTTTTTGTGGCGTAACTACAAATTTACAGTTTTCAGATTTTTTCTACTCGTGCTATGAGACCTTGCTTCATGCCAAATTTCAGGATTCTAGGTCAGCGGGAAGTACCGTATGAATTTCGATTCCCTTGAGTGTGTCGAAATGCTTTTATTTCGAATTTTTAAACTCAGAATTTTGATTTTTAAACAGCTGCAAGGGTCCGCAGACCTGAGTACCTACATGGTTTTAATTTCAACTCCACGCGTTCCCGATATAAAGGGTCTTGACAGACAGACAGACAACAAAGTGATCCTATAAAGGTTCCGTTTTTACGTACGGAACCCTAAAAACACACAAAAGTGCTTTAGCTGTAGAGCTAAAGCACTTTTGCGCACGCACAAAAGTGCTTTAGCTCTACAATAATTTATCAGCCGGTCAGGCTGATGCTCATGAGGAAAAAGCATGTATATGTATGCATGCATGAGTTAAGGAATTTAACATCATTGATAGCACCATAGTTAATTAGCATGACAGTCGAGGAAAACCTACGACCTCGCGCCAAGCCATCTCGATACGTGCAAATACCATTAAAATCATACCATCATTACCTACGCTAAAGGTTGATGTTAGGGAATTCAATCCCGCATACGCGAGATCACGCAGTTGAACTTTTTTTGCGGGATCAGAAATACGGGATTTATCAAGCGGGATCCCGCACATTTGTGGGTTTTTTTTTATTGGATTTAGATGTACCAGTACAGCGATGTAAGAATTTCAAATGGAATTCTTGACTTTCCTACAGAATTTGTATGGAAAATAATGTTTGTTTTCAATCGTTACCTATACGGCTAAATATTTAAATTACGTGAGTCCTTTGTCGTAAGTTGAACGAAACGCATAAATACAATTATTAGTTTTTTGAGGTGGGAAATCATCCATTGACTTCTCTCGCTCTAGTATGGAGTGGGAGAGCGTGACTATGCTACCCGTTGCTCGTCGTCTGCAAGACCGCGACTACCGTGGCTGTCATTTGGGGGTCAAGGTCACGGTGGCTGAGGCGTGAGGATATCCATTACCTCACGCCTGTAACCGTCAAAGTGGTCTCCTTCGTCAGCATTAGTTTCGCAGAAAGAAGCGACAGCCTCCCATTCCCTCTCGTCCGGACCATTTCCAGAACCAGGGTTCGGATCGGTTTTTTGTATATTGTCTACTATTTAATACAAACAAATTAAAAAAAAATACAAACCCGCTAATCCCGCCAGGATTAATGACTTTAATCTCGCTGGGATTGGTAAATTCAATCCCGCATGCTTGCGGGATCGCGATTTTGATGCGGGATTGGATTCCCTAGTTGATATCTACTAATGTAGGCTACAATTTGCGCAAGAGTCGGCAGGGAGTGTGGATGACCAATTGACACTGCAGTCTGAGTAGCTGACCTCTTCGGTAAATAAATTCGAGTCAATTTAGTGAAATATCACCTTTCGTATGCAATTTATTGAAGTACTTAATTTTAATTAGAATGAATTTATATGGGGTGGGTGACCTGATGAGAAATGTGTGATCAAGTTTGCCTTAGACCGATAAGGTTCGGCATCATCAGCTCCAGTCTTTTGTAAAGAAGCTTCTTAGCATAGTCGGCCTTATAATGTTCCCACTGTTGGGACTCAGGCCTCCTCTCTAGGAGAGGGAATGGGCCGTAATCCACCACGCGGGCCCAGTGCGGGTTGGTGGATGTCACAAGTCTTCAAATTTTTAGTTCTAGGACATGCCGGTTTCCTCACGATGTTTTCCTTCACCGTTTTGAGAGCAGTGGTGATGAAATAAATTACACAAAGTAATGCGCATGGCTGGGTTTGAACCCGCGACCTACAACTCGTAAGTCGGGGCCGATACCACTTGGCCACCACTGCTCTCTAAGAAGCTTTCTTACTCATTTATAATAAGATTACTATTTTTTTAAATTACTCTAATATTATTTACACCAAATAAAAAATTACCAATTAAAATAAACTTACCAACAATAAGTATTACAGAAACTGAAAATAATAGTATGTTCAAATTCGTTAAAAGTTACTTCGTTTTTTAAGATATGAAGAGACAAAGGGTTCACTTAAGTCGCCAAAAACGGAACCCATATAGGATCACTTTGTTGTCTGTCTGACCGTCTATAAAGACCCTTTTTATCAGGAACGCGTGGAGGTATGAAGATAAAATTAATCTTCACTAATATTTTAAAGAAGTAAAGTTTGTTTTTTTATTTTTTTGTTTGTAGGAGGTAATCTCTGGAAGTACCTACTGGTCCGATTGCCAATTTTTTTTCACCAATAGAAAGCTACTTTATTCCTGAGTGATATAGGCTATATTTTATGTACGCGGGCGAAGCCGCGAGCAAAAGGTAGTATCAAATATTTAAATCTGCTGACAAGCAGCAGTGAAAATTAAATTCTAAGTCAACCTTCGATCAACATGTGAATCGAAGAAGTCATCGCAATTAGAAGATAAGGCCGTTTTTGCTCCGTTTTTGCTCCGAACATATTTTGCAAAATCTTTAAGGTACTTCTTCCCGTTGACCTAGAATCCTGAAAAGCATAATAATAGGCGTCAATGCACAAGTATAGGAGTCTGAAAACAATAAAGTAGTTACGGCATAAAAAAAAAAAAAAAAATTGTGACTCGGAAAAATCTTTAAGACTCGATTTGGGAATTGAACTTAGGGTTCAAATTCAACCAGGACATTATTTTGTGTAATTTATTTCATCACCATTGCTCTCAAAACGATGACGGAAAACATCGTGCGAAAACAGACAAGTCCTTGAACAAAAAATTCGAAAACATGTGACATTCACCAATCCGGACAGGCACTGGGCCTGCGTGGCGGATTACGGCCCATTTACTCTCGTAGAGAGGAGGCCTAACTCCCAACAGTGAGAACATTATATGGCTGATTTAGCTTATGCTATGATGGCCACTTCACAACACTCTCTGAACTGCTCGACAAAGTTTCTAAAATGGACATGTTAGGTTTCTCGGCCTTATACACTAATCAATTGTGGGTTAGAAACCGAGGATCGATTAACAGGGCTAATAATAGCATCTTTACCAGGTAAACCCTCATTATGTTGTACCAATAAGGTTTAATATGATGCCACTTTGTCAGTAGCTTTGTCTGCGTGGAATTTGTACTTCTCCCCTTAATAAATTAAAGTCTCATCAACATCGGTTCAGTAGTTTTAGTCTGAAAAAATAACACACAGCAAGAGCTAGTATTATATAGTAGGAACAGGAGTGAATATTAGAGGATAGGATTATAAGTAGGATTTGTGCTGACCGACGGGCGCTCTCTAGAAGAAAGTTTGGACTCAGAACCCATACAAAAATCGCAAAAGAAAATGATGTCTATGTCATTATTTTTCCTAAATCGTTATTGCAATTTTAACAATAATTGACCGAGTCGTTTACACAGACAGCATTTATTTTTAGGGTTCTTACTAAGATTTCACCGTCCGTCGGTCTGTCATCAGGCTGTATCTCATGAACCATGTTAGCTAGACAGTTGAAACAGACTAAAATAAATTGTGTAAAAAAAATGGATACGTAATGGTACGAAACTATTGCGTATCAGCATCTGCGACGTCTTAGACAAATCTGCGACGTCGTAGGTAATTCTGTCTAAGACGATCTTGTCTCAAGTGTGCTCAGGCCCTTAGATTATATCTTTCGGTCTTTCTTTTTAAAAGCTTTTTCACTTTCCATTCCATCAATAGATCGGACACATTTCCGTACTGAACTTGACCCATCCTCATCCATCTTCATTGCCCTGAATATCGCCCTTCTTTTGTCAGTTTTCCACCAATCTTTCAAAAAGTGGGCTTTACGGGCAGTGCGTACAGTTAATGCTATCACACTACTATAAAGTTGAAAGTTTGTGAGTGTGTGAGTATGTGTACTGCAGACTTATTGGAGTATTATCAGTATTACTTATACGTAAATAGTGATCGTAGTTGGGAGGTTTTTTAAATGTAGGTTACAATGTATTCCTCCTTGTAAGAAATTAGCAATGAATCAGAGGATCACACTAATATTACAAAAGCGTAAGTAAGTAACTGTGAATGTTAGTTACTTCTTCACGCTCGAACGGCTGAAAGGATTTTGATGAAATTTGGCACATGGATAGACCATATCCTGGAATGGCACATAGGACGTTTGAGCCCGGGAGTATGTTCCTTTACATCTATTTTCTACTTTCACGCGAGAGAAACCGCTAGCAGCAGTTAGAGGTGGGCTTGCGGACGGCGAGCAATCGTTAGCTCGCCGTCCGACCGTCCGGACCGAGCCCTAGTCGTCGATGGCACGTAGTGTTCCATGCGCGCCTCAAGGAGATGTCAGGAAACTGTAGGGGCCCAGCAGGATCGAAGCCTTCTGGGACCATGGGATCGCTTCTGAAAGGAAAACCCGGCTCTAGAATGAAAGGCAAGGATGGAACTGGGAGTGGGTTTTAGTCAGTAAAAGTCTAACTCCCAGGGGTGGGAGATGTCATTGGACGATTTCCCACTTTAAAAAAAGTAATTAGTTGGATATAAACTAGTATAGTTGCGATCGGGATCGTTAACAAACTACTACGCTTGCAAGTAATTACTAACACTAAAGTTTCTTCACCACGTAACCGCCATATAGCTCGCCAAGCAGAACGGATGCACTCGGCTCATTTCCATTTAAATGTGTCTTGCCGGGCGTTCACGCTTGCCCTCTAGAAGAGATTATACATTACAAACAGAGATTAAATTAATTAGCTAAGTACATTACTTACAATGAATTACCAACACTACCTGAATTCAAGGTGAACAACGTAGGTTAGTGTTTTTTGTTTACCAGTACGAAGGAAGAACTCTTGTTTTGAAAGTGCCCAACCTCTAGTGATGTAAGTACACTGTCGCCAATGTGTTTGTGCCAAGTGACGTCGCGACACTCCCTCTCATGCGTGCCAAATATTTTGAACGTCACATTATAAACAGCTACGTGTCGGTCGGTTCCTGAATGGCGCAAAAGTATCTAATTTTGTTACGATTATGTGTGCGCGTGTGGCATAGAATTTCCGTTACATCACTAGCTATTGTTTTTTGCTGTAAACTGTAATTACACGTGTTCTATAGTCAACTCGTAAAACACGTGCAGTAGGAGATCATCATCATCATCTTCCTGCCCTTGTCCTGTTTTATTTGGGGTCGACGAAACACGTTTTTTTCTTCCATTCTGTCCTGCCACTCGTCACACTATCACTAACTCCCTTTTTTTTCATATTACTTCTCACACAATCCATACATCTTTTCTTTGGTCTCCCTCTCCCTCCATCCACATGTAAACTCATAACTTTTTTAGTAACATGCGTTTCATCCCTCTTCTTCACATGACCACACCAAGACAAACGATTCCCTTTCAACTTTTCAGTCACTGGCGCCACTTTCAAACTTCCCCTAATATGAAGTATATTCGTCACACCACACATCCATGTTTACATTCTCATCTCCGTTACGTGCAATCTTTTTTCATCCGTATTTTTCACACGTGCAGTAAGAGATATAGGTAATATTATTAAAATGGGAGATTAAATAACAAATTCTTCTCAAGCATGGAATTAATAATAAACATTTGAATTATTTATTTAGATTTGTATGCTACTTAACTTTACTGCACGTGGGTGTCCCTGGTCCCATGAGTAAATATGGTAATACTTTCAATTTCCGTACCTGCTAACGTTTTATACGCCCGGCGCCAGTTTTTGTAACTGAACCCCTAAAAAGTCCAAGCTAGCCTAAGTTTATTTGTAGCTGACACCTAACGCAGGGTTTGAAATGAGTGTTTCGGGAGGTACCATGAGTTTCGGATCTGGCGGAAAGGAACGCTCGGGTGTAACTTTAAGCAAGACTGTGACTGTACTGTGACCAGGTCGAAAACCTACTTGATAGAAAAGGGAATAAAGGTTTATTCTTAAACACAAAGGAAGATATTCGTAAAAGAGCAACTGCTTTGCTTTGCTCCAGGATTTTAGACAGGAAAAGGAGAATGGAAATTGATCTAAAGTGATTTGATAAAGTGAGTGTGGGAATTTTAGGAAGAAGGATAATGAAAGTCATACGCCAGCTTATAGGAAACATCGCAGTTGGGAGGGAGGAATTGATGATGTGTGTAGTAGGGAGCAAATTTTTGTATTAGTAATTTAATACAAAAATTTGCGTACGCTTAAAGAAAAGATAAAAGCTCAAATTTTTATCACAATGTCTTTGTTATTTTATCAAGGTGAGTTTATAGTGTTTATAAACTCCTTGAAAGTGTAATCAGTTCCTACGTTGAAAGATATATCCAACCCGTATAGCCTGGATTGCCAGAGAGTGTAACTTTTTCGGACAATCCCGCAGCCCTGAGAATCTCACCCGCCTGAGTCGCCCCGGGAGTCGGGAGTCGCAGGACGATTTCGGGTGTAAGGTCTTGCGGACGGCGAGCAATAGGTAGCTCGCTATCCGGTAAATACCAAGTGAAGACGGTGTTGTGTACCACGCGCGCTTCAAAGACATGTCATTATGCTGCCGATTGCTTGAAGGAATTGCCGTAGCCCTGCCAAAAAAGGTAAATGAATGCAAACGCTGTGAGTTTTAGTTAGTAAAAGTTTTAGACTCCCTCTAGCTCCTACCAGATCAGAAAAAGTCATTTGATGATTTTCCACGTAAAAAAAACCCTGGAAATCTAGGTGCTAAGTCTTTGATTATTCCTCGTGGGGGAGATCGGCGGCAGCCGTCTGTCGCGCAGGCCCTTGGTACAGGCCATGGTCCGAAGCGAGGAGGAGTGGCAGGCGGTCGCCTCCTTCTGGGACAAGGAGATGCCAGCAAACCGTAGGGGCCCAGCAGGATCGAAGCCTACTGGGGCCAAGGGTCTGCTTCTGAAATGAAAACTCGGCCCTAGTACCTATTAATGGCAACGAATTCCGCAAATTCATGCGCTCTACTCGTATGTGCCGATTGAACCGAAAGAAAATAACAATATCGAAGAAAAATTTAGTTTAAAGAAATGCTGATGCACTAAATTCATGTAATACGTAGTATATTGAGCAAGCCAGGTGTTTATGATTATAGGTTAATTGCTGACCTGAATGCGTCAGAATTTATTACTACTTAGTATTTAGTATCTTTTAGAATATGAGGTGAATAGTTCGTAGAATTTTGAATTTGTCTTCCTATAGAAAAACAATTATTATATTATTTATTTAAAAGTTTGTGATCTACTTTCCATGTGATCTATCTGTAACTTTACATGTAATTTTTCATCCTATTTGTTTGCTCTTGTTACAATGTACTATACTTAGAAACTAGTGATGGAAAAAAGATGAAAAAGAGGTCAATCGTCGACTCTGACTACGCGGTAACTTCCAACTTCGTCCAACATCCTACTACAGTGTCTCAAGTCAAAAATGTATGAGCAGTGTGTGTGATGTCAGTGATGACGTATGACGAAACGTTCACAATGGGCCTCATAAAATTCATCAAAAGTGCAATGGAAAGGGCCATGCTCGGAGTTTTCTTGTGATTGCATCAAGAATGAAGATATCCGCAGGAGAATTGGTTTTCCTTTGGAGTTTGGCGATTCTTCGGTCTCCAAAGATCCGTTCAGCCGTTTGAGCGTGGCGGAGTAACAAACATACACATACAAACTTTCGCCTTTATAATTTTAATAGAATAGAATAGAATAGAATAAACTTTATTGTACACCAAAATAGTAACAAAAACTTTTACATTAACTTAAATCTATGGGTACAAAGGCGGTCTTATCGCTGACAGCGATATCTACCGGACAACCTTAGGGTGGAATGTAAGAATTTGAAATAGAAACAAAGGGGGGTAGCCAGCAGCAAGTTTCCTATATGCTATTCCAGGACATAGCCTACCCTTGTTGTGCCATCCAAATCCATCCGGGCGTGAAGAAGTAATAAATATATAAATATACACACAAATTTTCGCCTTTGTAATATTACTTTAATGTGATATAGTACGATTACTGTGCTCCTCTGATTCATTTCTCGTTTCCAAGGAGGAGTACGAAATGACCTACATTTATAATACCTACCAAGAATGACTTCTGTTTACGTATACTCCAATAAATCTATAGTTGATTGAACTTGCAGGTGTTTACAGCACGTCTAAGAGCTTTCGATCATCGATTGTTTTCAGCACTTACTATCCGAAGTTCCGTCAACAACTCGATTATAATTATCGATGATCGCTAAATTCTCGTATCTTGTTTTTTCGCAAATTGTAAACAATCGTGTTTAAGGAAGGTAAATATTTCCTTTGGGAACTATATTTAGCTGTGACAGGAGACTAGTCTTCCTGGTATAATGTACTTTGATGTATAATCCTGTTTGGTATCGTCAACATTCCAGTAAATATTGTGCGAGACTCGCGGATCCTCGGGTTGTTTACACATTCTTAATGGAGGGAATATCGATAATAATATCAAGTACACGTGGCAATACAGAAAAATTGAGACTACATTTTCCTGGAAGATCTTCGTTTAAGGAAAACAACTCTACGAAAATCATTTTACTTCGTGGAAATCGTACGTACTTGTTGTCGAAATAACCTCCCACTACCATAGTAACATATCTGGGACAGGAAAGATCGGGATTATATAAGTACATTAGCTAAAGAGTTTGTATGTTTGTTTGAATAATCTTAAGAAATATTGGTTCGAAATGAAATAGTATATTTTAATACATGTGGAGAGATGCTTTTCAATACACTTATGAAGAAACTAACTTCTGCCAGCAGTTTCCCTGCCATGAAAGTAGATTTCCCCATCCATTCAAACTTTGAAAACCCGTTTCACCCCCTTAAAAGTTGATTTTTCAAAAATTCCTTCTTAGTGCTCAGTAACGTCATAAAAGGAAGCCTTGTGCGAAATTTCACGTCCCTAATCCCAGTAGTTTCGACTGTGCGTTGATATATCAGTCAGTCAGATTCTCCTTTTAATAACAAAAGATACGGGTGAAACCGCGGAGGACAAACCACGGCGGATAGCTAGTATACCTACAAGTATAATGTTGTTGTTTTTTTTGCTTTATTTATTTACTAAACTTATTCTTTATTGTACCTACACCTCGTAAAATCACAGGACAATCATTGACACAAACAAATCGACGGCGAAGTGCCAATACCTTCTAACTGACATTTTTAGATAAAATTACTTTTAAGTGCTTATATTTTAAATGCGTGTTTCCGCATGTTTCGTAAAATATCCGAAACGGATATTTAGTTGCAACTGCATCAAATTAATTTGTGGAAACAAACACCTAACTAAACCAACGTGTCAATTTACAGTATTACTTCCTAACATTTTTTGGACAGATAATTTTGACTTCCCACAGTTAGGAGTTATTGGTACTTCACCGTCGAAATGTAGGTACTCTACAATGGGCCATCTTATTGCTTACGGCATTTCATATAAGTAGGGCTGCCATCCGTCCGGGTTTCCCCGGATTTGTCCTAGTTTGAAGGGCGTCCGGGGTCGTCCGAGCGGGGTTTTTAAAAGAATCCGGGTGAAACCCGGACTCCCGGACCCGGACTACCGGACAGTTAGTGTTTTACAATTAACCCTATATATACTTAGTGTTTAATTTTATTACTAAAAATGTCTATTGATTGTTGCGGCTACATACGTCCCTTGGTGGTGGTGTGCGTGTGTTCTGGATACGGTGTAGCCTTGTGTAGGGAGTATGATTAAAAGTCACTGCAGAAAGTTACATGAAGATTTATTTGGTTCAGTTCATATCTAATTCGATTTTATTAACAACCTGTATAAAAAACCATATTTCGCCCAAATGTCCGGGATTTTTGCCGATTTGTCCGGCATCGGTAAATTAGGCAGTGGCAGCCCTACATTATAAGTAAACTGCAGTTTGACTGGCCTGTTGGTCTATTGGTTAGTGGCCCTGACAGCTACGTCGGAGGTCGTGGGTTCGATTCACACCCAAGACAAATGTTTGTGTGATGAGCATGATCATTTGTTCTGTGTCTGAGTGTAATTTATCTATAAATATATATGCACAAGCTGCTTAGTTCAGGACTAGATGGCGTTGTGTGATAGTTGTGGAATATTATTAGACAACCTTTGGATGAACTGAACGAAAGAAGATAGATTTAGGGCTACGCGGGTTTAGCCCTAAATAATAGTACTGATAAAATATAATAATATAAATTACATTCATACAATACCAAAAAAACATTGAAAGCAAGGAGATAGCGATACACATTGTCTGTACCATGACGTTAAAGTAAGATTGTTTCATTCTTATTTCCAGTGTGGGTAAGAGATGGCGCTAGACAACCTGTATAGCTCTGTCTCTTACCCACACTAAAATAAGAATGAAACAATCTTACTTTGAACGTCATGGTAACCCCGAAGGTCATACCAAAATTGCACCTTAGTTATTACTATTTCTTCGGGGTTCCTAACCTTTTCGATCTTGTTACCCCTATAATTTAGCTAGGGATACTGATTCACCCCTCTCCTTCACGTTACCAATAAATATAAGTAGTACATATAATTATAAATCGACTTTATAATTAGACATGCAACGTGCTCGTACAATTCATACATGCCGTACGTAAGTAAGTTCGTACGTAAGTTCTTTTTGTGAGATATGTAATATTATTAGCGCGGCTTCGACTTGCCCTTTGATTATACAGATAGGGCATGAAATGCATTAGTGAGCTAGATTCGGTCTCATTGGTCTGTTATATTTTTTTTACTAGCTTATTACCCCCGCAGGCAGGTTAGGAACCGTATCTGCTTATAACTAAAAGTTGACAGATAGAAAATTATTTTATCTTTGCTTAATTAAATTCGCTTATGTGGGTACATTTTAGTGCATTGAATACATTTATTACAATAGGTATTATGTTAATAATATAATTTCACCGGTGTATGAGAGCTTAAAGCTTTGTCAACCGTAATGAGGTTAGTAACCTAAAATAATTCAATTTTAATTTAGCTATTAATTTATTTATTTATTGTAATTAATTAATTTATTCTAATTTTAATTTACGAACTAGGGCCTTAAGTGCTACTGCACTTAAGCTAGCTAGCTTCCGAGCAGAGCCATAAAACAGTGATTTTGCTGAAGCCTACTTCTCGGTAAGGGCTAGGTCAATAGGTTTAAAAAAATGTATACTTATTATAGATTCATAAATAACATTATCAACTTATGATTTTTTCGTATGGCTAATACTTTTGTCAAAAAATAATAATAATACTTGATATTTTTTCGCTTGGTCCGAAGCAAGGAGTGTGGGATCCCGATCCCGATTTCCGGCCACCGTAGGCCCATGCCCTGCCCTGCCGGCCTGGACAAGCCCACGCTTGCGGACGACGAGCAATGGGTAGCTCGCCGTCCCACCGTCCGGTAACCGTCCGGACTAAGCCCAAGTCTTAGACGGCGCGTACTGTTCCACGCGCGCCTCAAGGAGATGTCAGCAAACCGTAGGGTCGAAGCCTACTGAGGCCAAGTGTTTGTTTCTGAAAGGAAAACCTCGGCTCTGGTATGAAAGGCTACGAAGGAATAGGAGTGGGTTTTTATTCAGTAAAAGTCTAACATACCCTCTCGCCCGCCTAAGCAAGGGAGATGTCATTGGATGATTTTCTCACCTAAAAAAAAATACCTCCATCACTCTTTCTCGCTCCTACGCTTGACATTTTACCACGTCATGTTAAGGCCCCTGCACTGTAAGGCAGCTGACCAGCAACTAACCTCCAAAGTTGTCATGATCTGTCATATTATTATTATAATTGTTAGGAACTGAAAGATACTTGGATTTCACGGTGGTGAAAGTTCCGTACAAACATTTCCTCAATTACCTACCTATCAGTGTTTACTGTTGGGTCTCTTGAAAGTGAATTACCTACCCAGTAGTAATATAACCGCTCAATCATTAGACGACCGGTCGGCAGTGCCCGTATACACAGAGCCGTAGATTAGCATCTAGTTGCTACTAATGGTCTAACTTTGCGGATAAGTAATTAGGGTTTGCTAATGTACTGGCTATTAAATACGAGTACTGGTTGTTAGGTACTTATTGGGCAATTTGAGCCTGTACCTTTTTCGGATAGAAAAAGCTTCTGCGTCTTTTATGAAATTAGGACTAAGGTACTTACTTTAAAAATAGTCTCGGATTATGTGGATAAATCTATACTTATAATAAATCTGTAGAAGTGAAAATTCTGTACATTGAAAACATCAAAAAAATAAATAGCAAGGGGTGTTACTAGGCCGACACAGGAACCCAAAAATGTGAATAAATTTTTTTTTTTTGTCTGCCTGTTTGTTCAGGCATCACGCAAAAAATACCGGTTCGATTACGATGAAATTTGGTATAATTATTCTTTAATATCCTGGGTACCACACCGGTTACTTTTTATCCCGGAAAAGTATATACAATAAAAAACAAACTTAATTTCGCGGTTCGATCCCTAGACCCGATTACTGTACGAACCGCAAATAATAAGTTTGTCGTAGGTTACGTCACCCGCAGTGGAGTTCACTACACGCTGCACACGGCTAAGATACTATAATATTTTATCTTAAGATACAATATCGCTTGCCATACAATTCAATGGACTATCACAAACGACGAAGATAATACTTAAATAATATTTCATATTTTCGTATCTCAAAAAAACATAATAAAACCATTTTCAACTTCTACGCGGACGAAGTCGCAGGCAAGAGCTAGTGATTAATATTTTTATAATATTGTATCCAATGAAGATGGACCTTTATTTGAACGCTTAGAAGGATGGGGTAGTAGGTAGGGAGCACGCCACCTACGTAACATGTTTATGTGTATTACGGATGACAAATAAGTCATTAGGATCCCTTCATAGCCGTAGTCTAGTGGCTGAAATATCCGCATATAATCCGCGAGACATATCCGCGTCGTATATTTTAATCATAAATCTTTTCCTGATAACAATCTATTAAATAAAAGGAGAAAGAATTTATTTGTTCCAAATATGAATAATTAAATTCCTTTGTGTTTTACAAAGGAAAAGAGACACAAATAGGGAAAATATACGTCCAATCCACAGATATTTATAGTGCAGTTTCTCTTTAGGTTATAAGTCTGTGGTATATCCGCGCAAAAACAGCCAGCGCTTAGCATAATGCTCTCATAAACCTATTCAAATTATCAGCAAAAACGTTCAAACTGACCGATAACTGCTGTTTCCTCATTAATTCCTATCCCGTATACCTATGTACCTACGTCACAAACACAAGTTTGGTTTTCTCGTTTCCTAGGAGATTCCTGTGGGTGCCGGATTATATTGATCGCTTACCGACTACCCTGTTTTCGTTTGTGTCGCACTTACTGTATCGGTGTCCTGTTATCATTAGATCCCGTCGTAATAATATGACGAGCTACGTAAAAGAAACGACACAGATTGAGTACTTACTGCCTTACGACATTTTCTTATGACGTCATTCAGTAGTACCCAAAGAGCTTTATCAGAAGATCAAAGACACGATGGATAGACTTATATGTATAATTTAATATCTATGTATAGTCTATATCCATATTATAGTATTAATATAAAATTTAATGTTTAATTAATTTGCTAGCAGTACTCCAACTACCCCTTTTTTATTTTTAGTTTTTTTTCAGTTCATCCAAAGGTTGTCTAGTAGATATCGCTGTCAGCGATAAGGCTGCCATTGTACCCATAATTATGTTAAAGTTTCTGTTAAAGTTTTGTTACTATTTTGGTGTACAATAAAGTGTATTCTAATCTTTTCTAACATGTCAAGAAGAAGAGAGTCACCCGTCGTGACTCTCTTTTTTTCTTTCTTTTTTAATTACTTGTTATTTTTTCTCCCGCTCAGGTTGAAGCGAGAGAAAGTGTCATCTTTTTTATTAATTCGTATCATGTTCCTTCAATAGCCCTTTCTGTGCCAGGGTCGTGGTAACTCTTTCAAAGTATCCCGCAGCCTTACCAGGCATCAACTCTAGTGGGCCTCGTCACTCTTGCTGACAGGTCTTTGAGGCGCGTGTGGATCCTGCCCCTGGTTCTTATCGGACGGCTAGCAATATGGCGCCGCTGTAGGTCGTGCCAACGATGACCGGGAATTGCCCTGCTACTCCTAACTCCCGGGGCGTCTCCCGCGGAAGACGGTGACTAATTGACTACCGAGATGATTGTTAATAGAGAAGTACATATAGAAAAAGAGGCGTTATTGCACCTAATCCAAGTTAATTGGGATGAGGGTGGGAGAATGATCACGCGTAAAAGTAGAATTTAATTTAATACGTAAAAATCCTTGTGTCACCGATTTTTATGTTTTTTTTATGTATGTTTGGTAGATAGGTCTGAGAATAGATCGTAGGCTATTTTTGATACCCTACCCCCGATTTTTTCTTTGATAATTATCATTTATATGACAGAACAAAGTTTGCCAGATCACCTCTGTAGAATTAGTATAAATTGGTACATAGTTTCCACTACTAACTAATATTTTACTGTACCTAACTTTGTTAGGTACAAATTGGTTTACTGTCACCGTAACTACAACTGTTGATCATATTACCATATATTATAACCAGACATTGCCATAAATGCTTCAAGACAGTTAAATATGAAAGAAAAGCAATCGTGTTTTTATAGCAAAAGCTTTCATATCTCAAAGTTTTTTATTAAAATGTCCTGATTTCCTGAAATCAACAACAGCATAACATTTTATTAACTAGCGATGAAGAACGACCTAAAAAACTAATTTATTAATATGTTTTTCTCGAGTTGTTTTCTTGCTGCGAAAGATATTAGTCTTTATTTTCTAGTTCTGATCAACAAACCATCAATTTCTAACAGAGATTAAACTCGATCAGATTAACAACTTTTGTTTGAGAAAGCTAATCAATTAACACGAGCGAGATTGTAGAGTCAGTGGATAACAGGGCGTTCATTAACTGGATTCATCAGTCATGAAAGCGAGCTAAGGTCATTAATTTTCTCCTACTGGAGTGTTTTATAGCAACTAACTGAACTTAGATCAAGAATTGTGGGACATACTCAGGCAGGAGACGACCTGCTTACCTATCTTTGTTTTCAGTTTTTCACATGAGCTCCTTCAAAGTGGTAGAAGTCAAAATATGTAATCAAAGTCAAAGTCAAAGCAATTTATTTGCATTAAATGCGGTACAAAAGATGGTAACTTATATTTTATTAGCGCAAAGACACATTTTGCCATGAGTTGGCATGCAAATATTAAAATATGTTATGTGGTGCTCACAGTAAGCAAAACTCAACCAAATTTATGACATAATATTTTTTAAAGAAAATATTAAACTTTCAGAACTCAGGACCACAAAAAATATATTTTTAAGATATTGTTACTTGCGGAAACCAAATAAAACTAACTAAACTTTACACAAATTAATAATAAGAATTATTTTGTGATGTATGTAATGTACCTATTTGCCGTAGCGTTATTAACATTCTTAACAATTCTTAAAGACATAAAGCGGTCTTGAAGTGACATCTGTTGTGATCCTTTACTAGGTATATTTTCTAGTCTGTAATAAAAACAGTTCATTGTGGGTTTTTCGGGTGACTATGTTTTTTTTTAGCGATATTACGATATTAGGTGTCATGAAATCATAAGGACAATTTCAAGAGGATTTCCAATAGGTACCACACTCGCATGCACAACTTTTTGAGGTCAAAAGTTATACCTACATAACGACAAAGCAGTAAATAGGTTAATATGAGTTACCAAATTCAATATTACATAGGTGGATATGGACAGACACTACTGATGTGCACCTATTTACCTTATGGGTACCTATTCAATATTTTATTTTAATTTTACCTTACCAACTATAAACACAACAGTATTGCATTAAGCCATCACGTTATAAATGCATGCTCCTTTGAGTGTTTCCCTGACGTATTCAGAGTCGAGTTGTTGATAGCTTAAGTTAGAGAGGTTTGGAGGATTTCCCATCACATGGATAGAAGCGTGCAGGCAAATAGTCAAGACTAGAGCTGGCTATAGACAAAGGCCCTTGAACCTTAGATTTTGCCCAAAAGCGAGTATTGAACCCTGACGCACTTGACCCCATACTCTGTCTGGGCTGCCGAAACATATTTTCGCAAAATAAAGACAGTTTAATCGTCGTTGCTGAACTTTTTAGAACCAACTTAGCGCAATCTGGCGATAATAAAAATGTTAAAATGCGTAAACGGTCAGTTTCTAACTGTACATTTTTCACGCAACTTCTAAGTTTTCTTTGAAAATCTACTACCATTTAAGAAAAAAAAGAATATAAATGTGATCAATTGATTATGTGTCTCGTGATCGTCTCAGTTTTCAATCAGTCAAAAAGTATCCAACTTTAGTTTAGATGATACAATACAACGACATTATTTTTTATGCGCCATCTGGCCACATCTGGCCCTAGATAATAAACTTTAGTGTTTTTTTTTAATTCAATCATAGACAAAGTTAGTTAATTTTCTGATCGGAAAATTTTATTCCTTCATCCTTGGTGCACGGAACGAGCACATTATTTTTGTACAAGTCCCTTTAAAAATAGTAGTATATTTGGTTTACTACGAATTGTTTTCTACTATTTAAATACGTAGGTATATACCTACTTAAGGCTTTATTGTGTATGTTGGCTATTTACGACAATTTCAACCTGTTAGGTGAGTTTGGTTTCCGGTAACCCTGACGAACCCTCCCTTTGCTTTGTTTTCCCAGTATCGATCCAAACGCGCCGTCACGCAATGGGATATCATTTAATTTTCCTATGTTTCGTCCTGCCTGAGAAAGTGTTTTAATAGTTATTTTAGGGATTTTTGGTTTTAATAATAATTATTTTAAATAATGTATGGATCAAGAAGTTAGGCATCAAGGGTGACTATTTCCAAAGCAAGCTCTACCCATTGTTTCAAACCTTTGTAGGCATAAAGAAGGACAGCTATGTGTTTGGGAAGTAAAGTCATAATGGATGTCAGAAAACATAAGGCGTCCAAAACACGATAGGTTTAGCTGTCAGTTTTGCCACAGTCAAATATTTTGACTGACGAAAAACCTACCGTCTAATGCGATGACTGATGTTTGCATGACGAAAAACGTATGGCGATAAAATTCCGACATTCAAACATCATTCATGATTGATGGTTTTGAATGATGCTTGCATGACCGTGTAATGGAGGCCTAAGATTTATCTATTCAGTAGGTACCTATTCATCATGTTAGCTGAGTCATTTAAAAAAAATTATAACAGAATGCTTTCTTTGCGTGTCAGTATGTAACAACCTCCTTTCTTATATCTATGGTAACAACTTACGAGTAGGTAGGTACTTACCTACCTTATTACGTACTAAGTAGACAAGCTGTACCTACACCAGGCGAGGTACCTAATTGGGCATGGGAATTTTCCATCACGTCTATCTATGCGTTCTCATAGAATAAATTAGTTACCAGCTTTTAAATATTTTGAACATTAGATTATTTAAAAATAAATTGTCTGAATGATTGTCTTCTTGTAGTGAAAAAATCATCATTGACAAAAAAAGTAGGTAAGAGTACCTACCTAAATTTGCATGCTTGTAGTTAGCGACACGTAATGTTCTTTTAAAGGTATTTACCATCTTTACCTACACCGTGTTAATTTGTAAATAAATATATTTTTATTGAAAATTTCCAAATTCTCCAGACCTTGGGGTTCCAGACTCCATAACTGTGGAAGTCGTTTATCGAGAGACTAACACGTAGACCTTAGACCCTATTTATGAAAGGAGGCACCAACCTACGATTACCTCTGTACGCGGTATGCAAGTGCATCTAAAGACAACCCTCGGTTCGTGCGACAAAATATGGAAAGCAAAGATAGGCTATGGTTTGGGGAGGCTAAAGTGGATTGTTACTAAGAACTATATAAAGGCTATGGTCCTGCCTGAATCATGATAATAAAATATATCATTAATACATAATTATCTTTGACCATAGCTACGGTTTTTTCATAGTACCTCATGGATGTGGAAACGTCGAGTATTAAGTAAAGATAATGACCCTTGAACCCATCGCATCATAAAAATTCCATGAGCAATGTCAACAATGTGTGAATTAGGTAGGTACTCATTGTATTTAGGTCTGGGTTAAATCTATTTCCGTGACTTTATAGTAGGATTGGAATGAAGATTATCTGGGGTGTAATTCTGATTTAATAACTCAACGTAACATTCGCCGTGAAAAAATTGGCACTTGTCAGGTGCCATAGAAAACGACGTCACATTCTTCATTCATTGCGACGCGGCGCACATTTTGTGAGTCGCCGCGTGGATGCTAGGCCGAGTGGGGGCGACCAAACCGGTGTCAGTTCGCGAACAGCCGAGGCCGTGCAAGATTGTGTTTCTGAACGCAACGCGACTTACGGGCGGTTACCGAACGTGAAAGAAATGTCAGTTTACCCCGATAATTTTCGGCGGTCTACATAAATCCTTCGATTTTTCGAACAATTGTGATTTCGTGATAATAAACGAACAGTGAAACTGTGAATTTTAATTGATTATTACCGAATTCTGTTGTGTGGACCTTGTGGTTTACCATTTTATTACAAGATATCGATGTTGAATGTGTTTTAGTAACCCAGTTGCGTACACCATAACAAAATAAGTTAAATTAGATAAGTTTTAATCGAAATTCAGAGAAGTCTGTACTATTTTCGTGTCTGAAAATGTCCGGTGACTGGCTTTCTTAGCAAATTAAGGTTGGTGTAACGAATCGCTGACTATTGTGACCTTATTCGAGTGGATTACATTAATCGAATATTAGTAATGACCTTCTAGATGAAGGAGTCGTATCCTGATGAAATTATGCTCTGTTTCGTTCAAGGATTTGGTGAGAGTGAGCGTGGGTTTAATAAGAACCGTGAATTTGATGGCCATGTGTCTTCAGAGGCGGCTTTGAAGTATAAAAAACGTGGTAAGAGAGTGTCACTGCAGTTGGAAGGTGGGGAAATCGAAGAGTCTGTGGAATACCGGTCTAAGAAGTCGCAGGGTTTAGTGACTGGGAAGTCTTTGAGGCTGTCTTCAGGAGGCCGGTTTCCTGAGGTGAAAAGAAGTTTGAGTGACCGTTTCTCAGTCATCACTGATGCCGGAGGGAAGAGGCCAGCGAAAGGGCTCTTGACCATAAGGAAGACTTGGTAAATATCCCATTTAATCATAAAGTTGTTTACAATTCAGTTGTATGAAAGTCAATTCTTAAATAACACCAATTTACATTCTTAATAAGTTAAAATATAAAGTTAATCAGTAGATTTAAATATTATTAGCATAAATGCAAAGTTGAAATGTAAAGTGAATCAGTAGATTTTCAATATTATTAATATAAATGCAGTAAAATGATTATCAATGGAGGGCCTATCCTCATCAACTTACTGCATCCTTTTCTTCATAAATTCAGTCCCATAACTTGACAGTTTTGTGTTACTCAGTATCTACTATAACATAACCGTTTCTTCTGTATTTTCTACTTCAAAGTATCTAATTCTATTATAAACCATAGGTCACCTAACATTGTGCAATTACCTGCAGTAGGCAATATATTATCTACATATACTAAGGTCCCAAGCCTTTCTGTGGACCTGGTACCTAAAAATGGATAATTAAAGCAAACATAAAATCTTCAAGCTTTAAAATATCCTTGCAATGTTATTTAGCTTGGCGTAGACCTTTTTTTTTTAAGGGGTGAATGCATCAAGTAACTTTACCCACCCAGAGCTGAGAGAGAGTGTCGGACTTTTAATTACTAAAACCCTCCTGCATTCCTTTAGAAGCTTTCAGTGTTACAAAAATCCTGCAGTAGTGTAGAACTATACAGCTTTACTAGATATGTCAATCACATTATAATATAAAGATGAAAGTTTGTGAGTGTGTTTTTATGTTTGTTAGTTCTTCATGCTCAAACAAATCCCAGGTGTATAATAACTAGTGCGCCTGACCATCAATGATTGCATCTCCGCTTACCATCAGGTGGGATCGCAGTCAAGCACTGGCTTATAACAATTAAAAAAAAAAGGTTTATTAACCTTGTTTGAAAGTGGCGCCAGTGACTGAAAAGTTAAAGGGGAATCGTTTGTCTTGGTATGGTCATGTAAAGAGGAGAGATGAAATGCATGTTACTAAAAGAGTTATGAGTATACATGTGGATGGGCGGAGAGGGAGAGGGAGGCCAAAGAAAAGATGGATGGATTGTGTGAACAGTGATATGAAAGAAAAGGAACTTAGTGATAGTATGATGGTTGACAGGATAGAATGGAAGAAAAAAACGTGTTGCGCCGACCCCAAATAAGATGGGACAAGGGCAGGAAGAGAATGATGTGTATTAACCCTTGGGACATTTTTTAACTTTAAGATGGGCGAAGCTGTTGGCTTAAGTGACATAATATTGATGATAAGTACTATATCTTATCTCCTTCTTAACTATCTGCTTTCAAATCTTGATTGTACAATAAGGAGGAATTCAGAGTCATCTGGTTAGACTGTAGGCCAATCCTATCATAGTTAGGATAAGATTAGGGGGATTATAATATTGATTAGTTGAATGGTAGGTATGGGACAGCTTCGTTTGTTGAGGGATTGACTGCAGCACTATTTATTTATTTAAACTTCATGCAACACAAAGATACAAAGGCGGAATTTATGCCTTAGGCATTCTCTACCAGTCAACCAAGGGTAGTGAAGAGAAAACATGGTAGGTGCATAAAAAAAAAAGAAAATATTAATAGGAAAACAAGGGATCAAATGTATATAAATATATTAAAAAAAAAACATACATAAATATTTAATATAGTACATAAATATATATTATTTATATAAGGAAAAATGAAAGGATTTTTGAGACTACTTCGCTATTTGTGTAGAAAATAAAGCCGCAACACTATGTGTTGTGGGTTCAATTCCTACATGGTACAAATATTTGTATGGCTTACAGATTGTTGTTCTGGGTGTAGCTGTTTTGTGTATGGGAGTTTGCATGTTTATGAACACACTCAAGATACAGGAGTAATTCGTAGTGGGGGTATTATTTTTTTCTTTTATTTGTTTATAGAGGCTTTAGTCCTAAATCTATGACACTACACTAGATACTAAACTAAAGCTCTTATGGATCTATTGCATATAAAATTTATAAAATTCATTAGACACTACTGAGGTAGGACTGTAGTGGGGGGTAAATGTTTTTATAAATTAAAATGCTCTTTATATTATCTGCTTTATTATATTATGTAGTCAAGTAATAATATATATGATATAGATTTAATTTATATCATATATAGTAAATAGTAGTATCATATATAGTAGTAGTAGTTTTATTTAGATTTTATTTAATGAAAGCTACTCAATTCGCTATTGGTAATCAGCTGAGCGTTGAACCATGATTAAAAATACTTTAGTCAAAACTAACGTGTATAAAAGTCTAATATTAGAATATTTTGTTATTTTCATGAAAATTCTTTCAGTTCAAGTTCCATTCAAAGAATGTTCAAGCAATTAATTCTTTCATTGGTTTGGTATTGTAATCAAAAGTTTTTATTCCAACAGAATTCTATGTTTTAGAAGAATTCTTGATTGGTGTAGTAAATTGTTAACTAATTGGCCCTCAAGTATTGTTGAGTAATTCTGAATGTGTAAAATGGTTCTTTCATCATCAATGCCTCTTTCTCATGGCGATCAGAAAGCTCTTGTGCCAAACTAATCTAAATTCTACCCACACTCAATTTTGTCTGCCCACCTCCTGTAGCTAAGAAAACAGGTAGATATAGTGTTTGTTGGGCTGGAAGATTGCTTGATAGAGTAACTATGGCCCTAAACTCAAAGGGCAACTGAAGAAGTAGGTGGATTTTAGTTAATAAAATTCTGACACTCCCTCCTGCTCCACCCAGAGCATGATGAGTTATTGAATGAATATTAAATTTCAAACCCCCAAAAAAAAGATGATAAATATTTAGTGTTTGTTTAGTTATTCAATATTCAAAGAACATATTGCAGTAAATACCTATTTTGCGTAATACATACCTATTGTTTACCCCTTGTGATAGATAAGATATATTAAGTCAAAATATATTGAATGAAGTAGGTATTAAAAAGGATATCAATAACCTTTTCAATTAAACAAATTATTTTAATCACCTATTATACCATTATTATTTAGCTTATTATGATAAGACTTAATAATGTTATGCACGTCAGTGATAAATGACATTTAATTGCTTAACCGTAACAATATGATATTGACGTAACCTGTAACGTTTGTTCAACCCTTGTTTCTTAACAACCCCTGTCAGTCAAGGTTAATGCGGCCTTAATAAACCTTCATGACTTTCACTTTAGTATCTGACAATGTCACTCATTACTAAAGCGGTGGTCACAAGTCTAAGTAGGTACGTATTTAATGTTTATAATGGTGTGTCCTGGTTTAGCCTTGTAAATTATTTATTTCTATATATAAAATACTATTAGGTATTGCGTGTAAACAGAATGAGTATGTTGTGTATGGACTTTGTTCTGATATTTATTTATTACCTATTTGCATTAAAATATTTTTTTTTTTAATTAAACGTTTTAACAATTGAAATAAAGTCTTCAATTAATTAACTCTACAAAATTGAAGTCTAATAATGCCTATTATAAGATTTAAAACTGGTAAATCTATACTAAACTTGATTATGTTAATCACTTTTGATCTCAAGTAAATAGGGACTATATACCTATTAAATAAGTACATACATATCAACGCTTGAAAGGCAAAAATTACTAAGCGACATTGAACTTTAATTTTTTAGATTTTTTTTTTATTATTAACAACGAAATAGTCGGATTTAGATACTATTAACATCGTGTTAATGATATCTAAATCCAACTTTTTTTAAACTAACAATTTTTTTCTAAAACAATTTATATTTTAAACACTCTCTTGTAAAGCATATTCAATGTCGCTTAGTAATTTTTGCCTTTCAAGCGTCGATATGTTTATCATATAAGTAATAAAATTTTCATGTACAAGGACTAAGTGCAGAAACCTGACCACAAAAGATAGTACGTATATAGGTACTTTAAGTATATAAATGTGTGCCAAAACCACACTAATAAACAATACAAACCAAGGTTCTTGTGGTATCATAAGCAATTTATAACATACAATTATTATCAAAGCCATGATTTTACAAAAAGTATCAAGATTGTTTTATCTGTTTCTGTTTTTGAAAAATATGGTTTGTGATAGGTATTGATAAGAGATAAGTAATACATAAGAATAACTACATTTTCCTGAATACCTGCAAGATATGATGAGATATTATATTTTTACACAAATACCTAACCACTCCACTTTAACTCAATTCCATAAAAACTAAAAATTAAATAACAAAGGTTAAAAATATTATGTGGTAAATTTTTGTTGTTTATGTTGAAGTTTAACTTTATGACTTAAAATATAATGACTATACGTATTCCTTTCCTATCTCATCATCATCATCATCATCATCAGGATCATTTCAACTGAAAGACGTCCACTGTTGGACATAGACCTCCCCCAAGTGTCGCCATAATGACCTGTGCGTCTCGCACCTATCGGACTCCCGCGACCCTCATCAGGTCATTGGTCCACCTTGTGGGAGGCCTTCAAATACTACGTCTTCCGATATGTGGTCGCCACTCCAGAACCTTTCGTCCCATCGACCATCTGTTCTGCGAGCTATGTGCCTGCCCACTGCCAATTAAGTTTGGCGAATTTTCGGACTGTGTCGCTAACCTTGGTTCTCCTGCGGATGTCTTAATTTCCTATCTCATGTTTAAACTAAAAAAAAAACTTTAGAAATAAGTTCAATTTTAGTAATGTCATATGAACATTTTCACTGCACAAAAACGGGATGCAAGCCCATAAAAGGTGTATTTTGGTACACATCTAATTACGTGTAAACACCGGTGCAGTGTCGCAACTTTATGATAGATTCTTACCATGTGCTGTCGACCTACTTTGAACGGCGATACCAAAATAACCGGTACGTTAAGGCCAAGACAAATTGTTTCATAAACGCTCGTGTAAGGACACAAGGGACGCTGTTCTGGATAACTTGACACATCGTGATGTCAAAGTAAACAAATATAACAGGTATTTTTTCGATATCCTTGTCCTAAATCCATACACGATTATTCTGTTAAACATACGTTTTAACTGGAATAGTTTGAGGTTGACGTAAATTATTGCACAGAGTTAAACCATCAACTTATTTTTAGTTCGCCTAGTTTCGTGAAAATGGTTTCCACTTCTTTCGTAGTGATAGGAAAATATTGACTGACACTTTCAGTGACTCATATGATTGCGCAAAGCTGTGGTAGACTGTTATGGTCAGCGGTGGCTAGAAACTTTCTCTACATGAACACTTAAATTACTTTGAATCCTAAGCTATAACTCAATATCATCTGGCAATAGAAAATCTTGTTTTGACGTATCGTGCTCGTTTCGTTTTGAATGATTGAATCTGCGTACGTTACACGACTTTTATTGGAGCATTAATTAATTCTCTGGACAGCAATGATGAGAAAATACGGTTTCAGTTAATGTTGATACTATCCAAATTATTTAGTTTTGGAATCGAAACATTTAACAGTAAATCTTCCACGCTTTAGGAGGTTTTTGCCGTTAACCCAAAATATTAACTTTAAAACTGTTTTGTCTGGTTCCAAAAATTGGTACATTGGTCCCTAATCTTCGGGAGCGGTCAGCAATCATCTAGAGCAGTCGTGTACTTTTTCAAAGACAATGCCAGGCTAAGCCGCGCCTCTTGACTGTGCGAATTTTGTAGGAAGCAATTGTTCAGATGCCCATATTTTTATTAAATCTATGCTAAGCCCATATAAATTTTGAATACATATATATCATTCATGAAGTTCCGTGCCTCCCAACCTGTGCCAGTAGGTAGTGTTGGATATTAATTCATGACCCATAACGATGATGTCACCGTACTCGTTGCAGCATAAAAGGAAGCTCCTAATTTGCCGTGCGTGGCCTCTTCGACTAGTAATAATGCCATCTCAATAGTTTTATTTGGTTATTATGCGATATTTTATATGATTGTATGACGGCAAATTGCGCCATATTGGCTGTCTATGACTGTACTGTCACGTCTAAAATATATTTTCTTAGTTGATGACAACAGATCTCTTGTCTTGAAAACATTATTTTCTCTGGATCGTATTTCTTGTCTTTATTCTTGTCAATTTGAACAGGAACACTTGCTAGACTTGTCTTTAAGTGGTGTTAACGCACTTATAAGTGTGTTGTTACAGCTTGCAGTTTAGACCAACACACAAGGAGTTTGCACATATGTTCAAATTAATATGCAAGTATAAAGTATCATGCTTAAGTGATATAGATAAATGACTGAAATATTTTGATGAATATTGAAATTACAATGATCCCGGATCCATGTGTCATAATGCCATGTGCAACTGAAACAAATTGAAAGAGCTTCTTTATATTCTAGGTATTGAACGGGAAAACCCAATCACACTTCTTGCTCAACCTGGGAGCTTTAGGTCCGGTTGGCTTTATTTCATTACTCGGCGAATTTACCGAGATTTCAATCACAAAGGGACGTTCTATTTCAATAAAACAATGATTATGGTGCTTAACGTGACAAAAGCTAATTGTTAAAACATAACGTCATTTGTTCTTAAAGCGACTGTTACCAAGTTCGTCAATCGTAATACTGACTCCTTCAAAATGTTGATTTATTGTTTGAGTGGATGTTTCGGATAGGGAAACTGTATGAAAATACTGAAAATGCGCATTTTCACATTGAGAGTGTCACTTTGGAGTGTCTTCAGAATTTATTTCCGTATTTAGTGACCTAATCCTGTTACGGACAATCTAAATAAAACTGAAATTAGAGAGAATTGGATTAAAATTGTGAGGTTTCACTTTAACCTTGTTTAGTAAAGGTTCTCGAATATTTTAAAGCGCTTCCTAAATTGGATTGTTTGGAAGACCTTTTATCATATTTAGTGTTACAAGTTTTTTTGCACGACCAGTAGTTTTTGTTAATTTAAGTTTACTTACATCATAGCTTCATGATGGATAAAATGAAGCAGTTAAAGTTGTAGTTATCAACAAAATAATATTTTTTGCCACAATTTGAATGTCCATCCGCGCCGTTTTGACTCTACACATCTGTTTTCTGACAGCCTGAAATTAAGTTCGTTGTTCTTTCAGCGACTGTTATATTATCTCAGAAGTATGTTTTTTTTCGTCATAATTTTTTTTCTTACGATGCTGTCTTTGGTTTTTAGACGGAGTCCAGCTAAGCGACGATCGCGCTGTTAGTCATCGGTCGTCGCCTGAGCATGACGTATCCTCAATTCCTCACCAAATGTCATCATATGTGACAATTTTCTTGTAGAGTATAAAGCCAGTGCCAAGGCCATCGTACAATTTATACGTGATTGAACAGCCGACTGAATTAAACATGAGTTTGTCGCGCCATAGCACTTTGATGTGTCTGTGCTACTGAAATTGGTCGGTTGTGACAATTTTCGTTATTATATATTGTTTCCTCATATAGAGTTTTATCTACGTCGAGTATGGAAGTTGGAACGTTTCCAACGGTTGGTCTCTCCATTCGTGATATAACTATCGCACGTGCTAAGGAACTCGCCTATTTACTCTTCTTGTTAGCTTTCTATAATTGTGAACTTTAAAAATGCATTTGAGACGGTTTAACTATCTACATTTCTTTTGAAAAATTCAACTTTGCAACCTTTTGGGGTTCCATATCTAAGTTGGCAAAAACGAAACCCTTAAAAGAACACTTATGGTCCGTCTGTGAGTCTGTCTGTCTGTCAAGAGCTTTTTTCTCACGGTCACGTCAATGTATTAAACAGAAATTAATATAAATACTCAGGTGTGCTATCCCTTGTAGCAGTGATAAAATGACACAGTCAACGCAATCTAAAGATCCGTTTATGATCGGTTTTTAGGCGCATATTTCCCGTTAACCTAGAATCCTGAAATTTTGCAAGAAGCAAGATCTCGTAGCACTAGTAAAGGAAAAAGTCTGAAAACTATAATTTTTTTATTTCTATCACAAAATAGTTCTTTTTTGCGATTCGGAAAATTTTTAGAGATAGGATTCGATAATCGAACTATGTAAATAGGTAAGTTTGTACAGAATCCACGGTGCATGAGTCGGATTCGCACTTGATCGGTTTTTTATGTTCTTGAAGCTTTAATAGTAGGCATTCTAAAAATCTGTTTGTATAAGAATTCGTGTAGACTGTTGTCTAGGCGTTAACTATGTAATTTTATGAGCTCGCGGGTAGCTAAATTACCGGACGCTAACCACGAGTGCGTAAAATGAGAATTACGGTCTCGTGTGGCAAACATTGAAAAATCCTTTTGTTTTTAGAAATCCATTTTCGAAAGGATAATTCACTTTCTGCTGGATATATTGGATGGGCCAGTCTGAAGCCTCGCTTACTAAATGGACCGTTTTCAGTTGGATTTCTTTAATACCAAGTTTGATCCTCGCAATTCGGAGACGCATTTTGAAGGGTGATTGCGGGAACGTAGAACTTTTCTCCTATTTTATTGCTAGGTATTTTAGAAAGTTGGTGTTTGTTCGTAATTTTGAAGATGAAGATGACAAAGTTTGTGTCGTGTGATTTTTACGTCTAATTTAATAGTCCTTTTCTTTTAATTGTTTTTTGTAAGTTTTGTGGTGTGGATATATGATTGTTATTGGATGGTCTTTGTAATGGCTGAGCACGTGTATCTTTATGACTTTCAACTCTGTCACAAACGAACTCCTTAATCACGCAAAGAATTTTGGTGAGGTTTTCATTGATAGAAATAAATACTCGTAGAAGTAATCAAGGAAGGTTTTTGTTTACAATTTGCATCTGTGCAAAGCTGCAGCGGGTGATTAGTTTGAAATAAATTAAGAACTTAAACACAGGTCGTTTTCCAATAATTCATCATCATCATCATTTCAACCTTCTCATTTCAAATCTGACGTAGTAATAAATGACGTCATCTCAACGCTCAGTCACGTGGCCAAAACAAAGAAATTGGAGGCGTGGCCTACTCGAGGCGTTCGACGCAAACGAAACGATCGTAACTTGGCTAGAGGGGCTGGTTGCCAGTGATTATATTTATCATGGAAAAAACTTTAGGAAATATAACCTGTGCTTATACAATAGAAACATGTGCTTATACAATCTAATCTTTGACATCCCGAGTGTCAGAGCAACGACTCACGTTTTTCGGAAATCTTTACGTTTTTTTCCTTTCTTCTCAAAGATAGTAAACCTGCTGAATAAGTTTAAAGGTTAAAACCATACTAAACTTAGAATATACTTAGGTTAATAATATACCAAATGAAGTTCAAATATACTAGTACGCCATACCATCAACTATTGCATCAGTTACCATCAGGTGGGATCGCAGTCAAGCATTAGTTTTTATGAATTAAAAAATATGTGAGAACAGTTGATATACAGTTACTAAGTGAAAATGTTGAATATGTACATACTGTGTACAATATTGTTCATATTCTCTTGAGAGTAAATACAACTGCAGGGGATACGGGAGCCAAGCACTTGAAGCTAACAGCAATAAAGATTGTATTTGCAATAGAAATGGAAGATGAGTCTATCTTTTATGGCTGTCATTAGTACGCCATTACCTACGATTGTATTTACCCACTTGTAATGATGATGGCATAGAAAACAACTACCTACATAAATGTGGGCCTAGATATGCCAAAGCTCTGGAATCACAGATAATGAACTTGACGATGATATCGTACTTACGATTCTGATAAGATGCTGTTCTTCATTAGTCTATTAGTCAAATAATTTGTCTATGATTTTTATATAAAGATGTTTATTTTGCAAGTAAAAAAATAATACTTTTACACGTTAATTTAAACTAGATGAGGCCGGTGTTTCATGGCTGCCTACCTTGAGAAGTAACATCAAACAATTTCAGAGGTCAGTCTCTTTTAAAATCCATACAGTCAAATCATGTGAGAACCATGCATATTAGTGTTTGAGATGATATTTTGAGAAAAGAACCACACAGATTTGAGTAGCCCTGTCCAGTCAGTGCAAGTGCCAACGAATATTGACAAATGTATTCGTATAGATCAACTCAGGACTAGTGAGGAGCTTAACATAGGACCACAAAGGGTGGTTGATGGATCGAAATAATAGAAAATCAATCAATTTATACTTACTTATCTATCTAACCACCTTATCTAATGTATTTTCCGAAACACCCAATCATTGTTTCAAATTCTATAGAAACTAGTTTTGACTGCTTTAGCTGGAACTGGTTTATTATATGCGCTTGAGTCGATCCACTGCGCGATTACCAATTTAATGGCGGCACATACGTCATTGTAAACTGATAGTGCTGAATTGCACACAAGTAAACGGCACTGAGTTTATGATACGAGTTCGATGTGCTCAAAACTTTTGATAAAGCCAGTGATCTAAGTTAGAAACATACAACTGCCAAGTTTTACTTTCGTCTTGAATTTACAGCAGGATCTCTTCCATATACGTTACCCATTAAAATTTCAGGACTTGATAAAACGATAAACCACAAGGCAGCCTCCATCTGTGTGTCAACAACACCATACCGTGTCCTGACGTGACCAATAAGCCTGCCAAATGTCAAGCATAATTCCTTGCAGATCTCATATAATAACAAAAACAGACAAAAAGATATAAATAGGCTACTAGGATTGTTAGAAAGAGTTACCGTGGCCCTGAATCGCAAGAGTATAAAAGTCACACACACTGGCTTCATCCTAGACAGGGAGGTTTGTTGATTTCAAACCTCGGAAAATGGTACTCACACGACTGCTATGCATATATTTTATTATACATTAAGGTTGAGTTTATATTTCAACTACAACAGTTGTTAAGGTTAATCAGGTGTTGACTTTGTCAAGACATACAGACAGGTTTCAACAGATGCTAATGTTTAATAAGCAGATGACGATACATCTAATATCATTGCTCATCTTAATCCAGTAAGGACTAAGAAAGGACGTATATCATATCCAAGGATCTGTCTTCTTTTATGACGAAAGAAATTTAAACAAATAAATCTTTTATGTCAACAATGTTCAAAACATTTCTCTCATGTTCCTATCATATTATGCCTTTGTGAAGAAATACCATACTTTTAATATTCTCATAATAAAATAAATTGAGTTGGCTACAGACAGATTAGTTTCTGACGATACCTTTTTATTTCCAATAAAGGCGTTTCATTTTCCTCTTTGCAATATTACTATTAGATTTTAAATAAGTAGACGAGCCAGCCAGTTTTAATATGTTAATATTGAACCAAATTTGTCGTATCACAATGGTTTTCTTAAATGTGATCTTTTAGATAAAACCTATGGCTTTCATTTAACACAAAGATTTTAGACACGGTACCACAGATAACTAATACATGACATTTCTAACCTTTCATATATCTCTTTTTAGACTAAGCCTCTCCCAAAAGATGTCATCGTTAGTAAAGCCACATTCTGCCACATATTTGTTTCCTTTATCGTAATACCTTCCTTACCTTTCGTGGCCGCACCCTTCAATATTATGGTACATAGGTATTCTGATATCGATATGCGATCTATGCGTAGACGTGGGCGTCCCAAGGCGTCAGTCCTGCGGGCGTCATGGTTCCTACGCCAATAGCTTTCGAGAATTTACTTATAGAATGTTTTTGTTCTTCATAGCCTTGAACTTTTGCTTAGTGCTCAGTGAAGCAGTAAAGTTTTGTCTACTGAATAAGGGTCCGTAACTCATTGCCTGTTATATTTTTTGATAACATTGTTGGTCCTTGGAGATGTGTGAGGACTCTCAAAATCATAGAAGACAAAGGCGAAACAACAGTATACTATAGTATAATCAGCCTTATTATAGTGATCCCACTGCTGGGACTCAGACCTCCTTTCTAGGACAGGAAATGGACTGTAATCCACCACGCAAGCGCAGTGCGTGTTGTTGTATATAACATATCTTTCATTGTATGGTTATAGGTCATGTTTATAGGTCATGCCTCACGATGTTTTAAAATGTCTGGGGTTAAATCTACGATCCATCCTTGCAAACTTACACTTGCCCTTTAAACTTGTTGAAGTTCACAACTCCTGAATTTGTTTTGGAGTTTATAACTTTTTTGATAAATGGTTTCATTAATCACAGCATGAATGCTTCTGATTTGAGATCACACTATGGGTAATGGAGATAACTACGAAATAAACTAGGTAAATTACAATTCACCACATAGATTGATCAGTGTTTGTACAACTAATATATCTGCTCATGTCATTATTGTACCGTTACTGTGTGTGTTAAATGTACAAAATAAATATTATTATTATTATTGGAAAGTACAGAAGGTAATAGGAGAAACTACAATATTATATTACTGATATGATTCGATGTCAATTTAATCCGATCCGACTCATTGGTTTCGAACGATACGAATATTTTGAGTGCTCTCGTTTGCATCAAACTTCTTATAAATCGATTATGAGGCGTTAATTGTCAGTCAAAGATATAAAAGACATTAAAAAGACGTCATATAAAATCAAACACGTTTCGGTTGACGTCATTCGGGCTTCTCAAATACCACTTGTTCCCAATCAATGTCTATAGGTTGTTGAAGAGGTGGCCTAATTCAATCAAGTTATTGGACCGTTTTCATATGTGCCGCATCGGCGATTCTTACTGAGAAATCTTTAAACATCTTCACAGTCTCACCATCATAGGAGTTTTTTATAATTTTCCCCTACATTATCAAGGTCAAACAATTTCTACACTAGTTCAGTTCCCAGGAAACACGTTGTTTGCGGTATTCGTTGGCGTTGTCATATGAGAAACAACATATGGCACACGTGTTCACTGACTTGACAGAAAATTATTAAGGATGGTTCTTTTAGGTCGCCTTTGTTTATAGCCTGGAGAATATCTCATTATTAACATGCACGATGAAAAATTAAACACATTACTTCAAAAATTGTTTATTTGGTTACAGTCTATTTTTGGCGTTCAATATATTACCAGGATTGAGGAATTGGAGGAACTTCTTTGTAGTACCTGCAATTATAAACATTTTTAAAGTCTAGATGTTAATGTGGCTTAGTGAAAGGGAAAATGTCAGAGGCATAAGGCCGAAAAAGGGAATTAACGTGGTTATGCTTCATGTCAGTTTTAAACGCATTAATTAACTTACCTCACAAATCCGCCTAAAGGTGAAAAGGCTTTGTCATTTAAAGGCACAAGGATAGGCGTCGACTGAAAACCTTGGGGCATTTTAATGAAGTATTTCACACTGCTTGGAATCAGAATACCTATAAATAAAGGGAAATTAGCGGAAACCAAACAAAAACTACAAAACCGAGACACGCACATTAATTCATAAAAATATGCAAATTGCTCTAACCATTTGCGTCATATCGATATTTGCGTAACAGAGACTGCATGTTCGGATTTTGCATGTTGGACAATACCACGACGGCACACGGCTGCAAATAAATTGAGAACAATAGTGTAGGTATAGTTACTTAATCGTTAAACAAGAAAAACCTTATACACAATTTCACCGATTTATCTATTTCTACCTTGTTGCGCTTTTCAGAAGCAGGTTTTTTATCATAGTCTGGATAGTCGTCCGTTTCCCGTTCATCGTATGGTGATCGCAATCCAATGACTTTTTCATTCACGGTCTCAACGCTCTCTTGTGACTGAGGAATTTCCGCGACCGACGGTGTTGGTCGTAGAGTCATAAATTCAATCGGCAGCATTCTCTAAAATCACAGAAACACTAAATAGTCCTAGTTTGGAACACAAAACAACACGAGTATATTTTTTTCAACTTACACTTTGAGTACAGAGAATTTTTAAAAAAACTACTACAGCAATTCCAGTAAACTTCATGATGGATTCAGTTTCTTGCTGACAATGAAGAGATCCCGATGGTCGGGCTAGCATAGTCATAGTTTATAAAACAGAAACTCAAGTTTCTAAGAATATGAGAAGTTTTCTTCAACACGTTATGTTATGATACCATGTTTAAAATAAGCCAGAAATGTTAACGTGCAGAACGAATGCTCTGTGAGTAGACATTTGAATTTTGAAAGACAGTCAAGTTAGTCAGCTGAAAACATTAATATGGAAGACGTCGGGCAAGTGAGTTGTTGTAGTAAATACAGTATTCGCTTTTTGTTCATAAGGCATAAATGTAGGTATTATTGTTAAGACGTAGAAGCATAACACGTGTGTCTTTTCACATGAGAAGTTAACATATACATATCTGCATGACCACTTTTGAAGGTCAAGAACTATTCGATATTTCTTGGAAGGTTTCTATTGATTCGAAAAGCTATTTCATTATTTTCGGGAATTCGGGATATATTCTTTCGTCCTTTTATTTATTTTTTATCAGAACATCAACATGCAATTTAATTTTCATTTTATATACCTAATGTATCTAAATGTAGCAGTATAAGAGACCGTGAAAGGTCTTTGTTATTTACTTAAACGGGCTTTTATTTGTCTTTCGTTGAAAGCCAAGGGACTCTTTGTCTAGTTCGCTTTTTTCTTTTATTCTCTAGTTCGCTTTTAATAATGCTTATCAACTGTAATGGCGCCCGCATTCGCTTTAATACTTGAGTGTGTGTATACTCGGATGGTTTTAGCCGTTCTCTTTTATTTTTCTGTTTTATTGTTAAACGTTAGATCGAAAAGATTCCTTCAAGGTTTCAGTATTGTGAAGATACCACGAATATTAGGACACCATTGGCATGTTGCCCTATGCCTGACGCGAAAGAAACTGATTTCTTGTTCAGTTTATATAAAACAGATATTATTCATGGCCCGCTTGTTTTTATTAACTAGGCATTGAAAATAAGCAGTTGCTGGAATAGTTTTCTAAATTGCTTGGGTTATCCACGGATTATATACAATATTATAATTAAGTGGAATGAGATTTTTGGAATGTATAGGTTTAAGATGTTAGTGCTTATGTTTTATTGGATATATATGAGCATCATCTACTCGTGTATCTAATGGAGCACGTGGTATGATATCGGCAGACGGTCGGGCGCCTTGCCCCCAGTTTATTTTGGTTCGGCGAGCTCGCTAGTTTCTTTATTGCTTTTCCTCTAGCTAGTTAAACCCTTATCTTCAAGAAATCTATTTCTACGTTACTCACTTACCTACATGATCCATAGTTATAAAGATATAAAATAAGGAAATTAAAGAATAAAAGTACGTTTTTATTATTGTATGCTTTTCACATCTGCTACTGAGAGCGTATATTTATTCTATGTAACATAAACATACATTAATTATCATACTTGATCGGCTGTCAAGATAAAAGTCTTACCAAGGTAAGGAGCAATGATCTTCCTGTTCTTCTCCTTGATTTATTTCCTCCGAAATGTTTTTTCCTGCCAAGATTTGAGTGTACAAACGCCAATGCCAAAAATTGCCAGTCCGTCGTAAGAAAAATTTCGCCATGTCCGGTGGGCTTTTCCAGAATGACGAAGACACGTTATTAAATTAGTCGTAATGGTTTAGCAAAATTTAGTTTGTTTTTTCAGAGATAGCGCGTATTTCCTTACTGTCCTTGAATGGTTACGACGCAATAAAGAATGTAGTCCTTGGGTACAAGAGAGCATCTTGTTTGCGCATCTACTCCCTTCAGGCGCTCTCAGGCAATCAACTTGACAGGGTCAAGGCAAACATGAACAATGCAAATTTTATACCCGTTAAATGTTTCTATGGACTTCACCGTTTTTCTTATTTCTATATGTAATATAGGTACATGTTCTATAAACTTAATTTGGCTTGTGAATGTTTGATTTATTATCATTTTTTCAATCGTGTCGATAACATTTACAAATGTTGCTAGGTTCGGCAATAATTGTTATGATTGTGGAACTTGTGTAGCGGAAATGTCTATTTGACTTAATTATGATGTTTTTCGTGTCCTTGAATTTTGAGTCACTAGTGTTGTTTACAATTTAATGTAGATTAGTATAAAAATGTATCATCGAAAATGATGACAATTGCGTTTTTATATGTTGGTTTTACTATAATTTTCTGTAATTATAGACGGATAATTCTTTTGTAATAATATTTTTGTATAACAAAAACACCCACGTATATATAATATGTAATACAATCAGCGGATACGCGTTTTTTGCTACAAGACATTTTATTGTCCACAAAATTCAAAATATACTCGGTACTGACGTTCAGTCATTTATTTGTACAAATGTAGAATGTTCATGTATTCGAGTAGTGCCATTGTACTTTATTGCACAGTCGGTTGTGTGTAGGTTAGAGCATTGGTTTTGTGATATGAAACCAGAATGGCTTTATACTTAGTTGTTTTTAAAGTAAAAAGTATTTGCCAATAATATATAGCTGTGTGCATTGTAGTTCCTTATGTTGATAAGTGATTGTTCCGATGATAATAATGTTTGGACTTGCTTTCATTGTTCTCAAATGGCAAGAGGTTCATAAGGTGTAGTGCTTTTGAGGTTTCGCCAGTAGTGTTTGTATTGTCAACAGTTACTGTGGTGTCTTGTTTAGTTTAAGATGGTCAGAAAGAAAGTTACGAGGAAGATAAGGTCTCATCCTTCTTATATTGTGGCTACCCAGACAACTACATTAAGGCGTAGGAGTTATAGGTATAAAAGGTACGAGAGTTGTGTTTATTTGCCTACTGTAATTACCACAGGTCTTCCTTCACTTTTTTTATACTTAAAATTCAAAGGTCAATCTGGAATCAAAGTTCTATTTCGTGATCTTTGTTCAGAAAGTAACAATTTCATGTCGAGTTCGACATACGAGTAGTTTTATTATAATAACTGCTGCTTTAACTGTTTGCGTGTGCTGCCAGCTGTTGTTTTTATATTGTAAATCTTTATGATTCATAACATTGGTTTTTGGTTTTGGAACTAGTTGTACGTGTTTCATGATCATAATCCACATCCCAACTTCACCTACTAATAGGGACACGCGTGATTGAACGGACGTTCTAACACCCATGCCGCCGGGACCCCGACCCCGACTTCTAGTCACCGTAGGCATGGACGTTCGGACGACGAGCAACGGTTAGCTCGCCGTCCGACCGTCCGGTAACCATCCGGACCGAGCCCGAGTGGTCGATGGCGCGTAGCCTCAAAGAGATGTCAGCCAAATCTTAGGGGCCCAGCAAGGCCGAAGCCTATTCGGGCCATTGGTTTACTTTCGAAAAGGAAAACCGTGGTCCAAAAACGAATAAGGCGAAGAAGGAACATTGGTGTGGTTTAAGCCAGTAAAAATCTGACACGCCCTCCTGCTCCACCCTCGAGCGAGAGAAGTAATTAAATTATTTTCCGCCTAAAAAAACCTACTCTTAGGAAATTGCCTCTTGTCTTGGTTATATATATGGTATATTCGGTTGATATCTAAACGTTTTGGTTCCCTTCCACATTATTTCTTCTGGGTGCGGCCGTATATCGTTATCAGATGTCCCAATTCCTGGACGCTGACATTTCGTAGGCAGATTGCGCGAGATGCATTTCCGAATGACTTACTTTTACACACTAACCGAAATACTGATTCTAATCTTAAGAGCGAACGGTAAATCTTGCTTCTAATTCTTATTGTCTTGCCCGGTCTTTAATTTTGTACCTCAGGACTCTCGCTTTAGCAACAAGTACACCCGTCTTTACTGTGTCTTGTCACAGGGGTAATATTGCCTAAGTGGAACGACATTTACTAATTCCGCCATGTATAGTTGTTTCCTTCATCCAGTTGACAGCTACTCAGAGAGCAGTACCTACTATTTGTCACTGGACGAATGTCATCCCTACTTTATGCACCTTCCATTACAATACTGTTTGTATGTTAACGTCGCACAATGCCACAGAATTGTAGATTACTCATTGACACGACAACACTAATCATAGCTCTGACGGCACCACACACGGTGTTTCCAGGAATTAAATTTTACAACGTCAACGAAGGATGAGAGCATATTACTATGCTAAATATGATAGCCTGGCGCTCTGTTATTATGTTGGTATTATTCTTATCTGTATTATGTATGTTAGACTCTACTATAACAGCCACTACTACTTAATGTTGATTTTGATTTGCGATGTTTACCGCATAGTAAGGTTTGATTAGATAGGTAGGTACTCTTCATCTTAATGAGATTTTTTGGGTGGGAAAATTATCCTATGACAAATCCCGCTCTTGGGCGGGGCGGAAGATAGTGTCAGACTTTTACTGACTAAAAACCCTCCTGTTCGTTCTTTGCCTTTGTCCCAGGGCCCCGGGTTTCACTTTCACACTACCCGTGGCCCCAGTAGGCTTCGCCCCTGCTGGACCGCTACGATTTGCTGACATTTTGAGGCGCGCGTGGAACAGTACGCCCCGTCGACGACTTGGGCTCGGTCCGGACGGTTAACGGAGGGTCGGATGGCAAGCCACCCATTGCTCGCCGTCCGCAAGCCCGAATCTACTATACTTACTTACTCAGTTGTAGGTACTAGTTCCGGCATGATAAACGTACCGGCAAACTCATAATCGGCAGCAGTCAGCTACAAATTCCGATATTAAAGACATAAGAGAAAATATTGCAGAAACATAGCTACTAATGGCTCCTGTTCCAAATACCTCATGCAACATATCCATTCTTCAAGCTTGACTGACTGTATGTTTGCTTGTTTCAGGTCAACCGGCAATTTCGCGGCCGGTGCGGCGGGTGGCGGGTGCGGGGCTCCTCGCTCCGCCCCCGCCACCCCGCTGCAGCTCGAACCTCACCCGCCTCGGTCTACGAAGCATGAGAAGTAAGTACCCACGCTTTTTTCTTAGAAGTTTATCCCAACGGAACGCTATGGAAGCGCAGCAAGTCTGTGCAGATTCTTCACCTAGCGTCTGATTTATTGCTTATCGATTGGCAGGGCTATCAGGTCAGGTTAGATTTAAGACTCTTCAACCTTAACCACCGTTTACCAAACGTTGTGTTCAAGAAGCATTTAGACATTCGGCTACGTAGGTACTCAGAAAGTCAATAACATTCACGCTTGATTTGATAATATACCAATATCGTCGAGGTTGTTATAGAGCCACAAATCATAAACCAGACGAAATACTAAGGCAACGGGCAGCTGTTTCACCTGTGCTGACCAGCTGACCCACCGGTCACTAACCCTCTTACCCACTAGCCTAAACAATTAGTATTTAGAACAATACGATAAACACAGTATTGTATTCGATTGCCTTGATTTATTTTTTAAGAAGTACTCATGAAACTAACTCATATAGAAAAGGTACAATACAGGCTACGGTCTTTTATACATTTTTTTTTTTAATGTGAATGGATATAATCAAATAACTCTTCTCGCTCTTGGTGGAGTGAGAGGGAGTACTGACTTAAACCCACCTGTGTACCTTCAGTTATCCTTTGCGTTCTAAAGCTGCGGTAACTCTTTCTAACTAATTATTGTATCTATAAAATATAATAATATTCCACAACTATCACAACTTCGTCTAGTCCCAAGCTAAGCAGAGCTTGTGTTATTAGTACTACACAAATGATAAACATACTTATATATTTCTAAATACATACATATTATATGATAGATAAATTACACCCAGACACAGAACGAATGATCGTGCTCATCACACAAATATTTGTCTTGGGTGGAAATCGAACCCACGACCTTCGGCATAGCAGGCAGGACTACTAACCACTACACCAACAGACTAGTCATATATATATACCAGGTTACTTTTACCGTAAGAAACTGGAGCACTTGTTCCTAGAAACTATAAAAAATGTAAAGCTTTTATTCACGACTGCTCTTGCGGAGAAAAGGCAGTGCGGTACGAATATAACTGTCTCTAATATCGCGGAAGTAGTTGTAGAACACCACTGATTGCTACACTTATGTGCGGCTTCAACTTGCGGTTACCTATTCGGTAACATTTTGAGATAGCCAGAATGCTGTACAGGTATCGGCACGGATCTTGAGCGCTCGGTGAAAGAGTGGGGATTGCTTTGCGCATCGTACACTTATGGCAAAGAAAATGTACACCTATTTTATTTTATTTTTTCTTTTACCTGCTATCTTCTTAATTCTGGTTGAAGGTAAAAGTAAAAACAAATCATAAATTGTTTAAATCAAAGTTGCTGTGTTTCTCTGTCTGTTTTTCCGTTTACTTATGAACCATGCAACAGATTTTCATACGGTTTTCATTATCTTTTAGAGAATTTCTACTGGAAGGTATGCATACTGTAGCAAAGACGAAAATTTCAAAGATTTGTAACATCCCTACGAAAAAATTCCTAACATTTTATCTATTTTTGAAAGGAACTTTCTCTATACTAAGGAGGATTTCCTTTTACAGATAGCTGCTGGTTATTTTTGGATCTATAAGCAGTACGATCATTTAGTTTTGGCGATATAAGGTAAAATCGACCACGGCTCGGTTGGCTGCTGTGCTGCGTCTGCTGCAGGTTTAATTTTCGCACGGAACAAATATTTGTATATGTGGCCTTCATATAGTTGTTTCGGTTCTGGGTGTCTTCTATTGTACTTACGTGTTTGTTAACGAAATCAATATATTGAATTTTTTCCTAGGTAGGGCAACGTTTAAAAAATTGTGCAAGAATCTCGCTAGGGTCCTGGGTTTTGGGCTTTTTTTTATGTGGGAAAATCATCTAATGACAAATTTCGCCTTGGGTGGAGCGAAAGATAGTATCAGACTTTTACTGACTAAAAACCCATTCCTGTTCCTTCTTTGCCTTCATCCCTGGGCCCCGGGCTTCGCTTTAACACTATCCGTGGCCCCAGTAGACTTCGCGGCAGCTGGCTTCTGCTCTCCAATATATTTTTCAATATACTTCGTACAGATACCGGCGCGAATCTTGAGCGCTCGGCGAAAAAGTGGGGATCGCTTTGCGCATCGTACACATTGGCGAGCCAATTACTATACAAGGATTGCACTACTCGCTCTCGCGTCTCACTTCATACGACTAAAGAGACCCGATATTTCACTTCTGCGCAAGTGGAAGTCAGTGCTCAAGATCCATGCCGGTATCTTTACCGCTTTTAATACGCAATTGACTGTTTTCGTACCTAACGCGGAAAAGAGCGCGAGCTCGCCCCCGCCACAATTTGCATGCGTCGTATAAGGTTAAGGCTAAATGACCTCGACGGGGTTTGTCGCCGTTCAACCCTCGTTTATTTATTTATTCGTAAGTGTATTGAAAACCATCGTTTGATACACGAAAATTGTCACTAATCGGCTTCATAACACCCTCGCCTGCGGTTCGGCCGAATTCTGCCTCGGTCGCAATACTTGCAATGACAAGCTTTCTCCATTTGTATCAAAATGCCTATTTTTTATTATTATTTGCTCGGCGACGAAGCACGCTTGCCTAGAAGTAGGTGACATAATCACTCTTGACTTAAGACCTCCAGGTTATAACTCTCGGGGTAAACAAACACCGTCCGATATACAAAATGTTCCCATAAATCACCCGAAAAATCACTTCATTGTCGGTAAGGATTGTGTCATTTATTAATCGCGCATTATCTGCGACTATAGTTTGATTACGATCGTTTTGTACCTACAGGTCAGTCTTGTTTACGTCGCCAATTCAACTGAGCGTGTGTTTGTAATAAGCATTTACCAAATTCTATTGTTTTACATAGAAATGCAATGTTTGTTCCTTTGATCCCAAGTGATAATGGGTTAAGGATTCTTGTGCGCGCGCTGTTTTTGTGATTTTATAATGATTGTGGAGATCGAACCTCTGAAAGACGGTGAGGACCAGTCTTCTTGGAGGGTTATTAGAGCAGCCTCGTATGTTACTGGTGGATTGAGGTAACTATCGCCTTGAATCTACACTAATATTATAAAGAGGTAAAGTTTTTTTTTTTTGTTTGTAGGAGTTAATCTCTAAAAGTACTGGTACGATTGCAAAATTTTTTTAGATCACCGATAGAAAGCTGCTTTATTCCTGAGTGACATAGGCTATATTTTTTGTACGCGGGCGAAGCTGCGGGCAAAAGCTAGTTTGTTATTTAAAAATAACTATCTTCTGCCAGCCGCTTCGCCTGCGTGAAACTAGGTTTCTCCATACAAACTTTAGACTCCCGCTTTATCCCCTTAGTTGTTGAATTTTGGAAAATCCTTTCTGAGTGCTAGCCTACATCATAAAAGGCAACCTTGTGTAAAATTTCACACTCCTAGTCTCAGTAGGTTCGGCTGTGCGTTTATATGTCATTCAGTTTCTCCTTATAGATATATAGATGAACGTTACTATGGCATTGTGACTTTGTGACCTATATATTGACAAACAAGCGGTTAACCTCCAACCCAACAGCAGTTCCATGTTCCATTTCATTGTAAATGTAATTAAAACATATAAGCGAGAAATTTATATAGGAAGATCGAGGAAATGAAATGATTAACGTACTGATGAACACCAATGGTGGGACGAACATCAGTCAGTAAGCGTCTGACACTCCATTTCGCCCCTTTCTTCTCACCCAGAGCGGAAGAAAACACCTATTTAATGATTTCCCTCCCTTTAAAAAGTTAGCTTATGTACTGACATAGGCTAGCTTTTTTTAAAGGTTTTTTAATGCTTTTTCTGGCTTGTAACTACTGTTACAGGTCAGAAAGGCGCAAATTGACAGCTGGAAGGACTTCTACGAAAAATAGGACAACGAGGGAGTGTGGGAAGGTATCTATAGGGTCATCGTGGAGACTTATTTATAAGAGAATGTATATGTTTGTCCAGACTGTAGAGGTGTTAACAATGTAAGGGTGGACACTCTCCATATGTTAGATTGTCTGATAGCAGAAAGGTGATGGCAGAATCAAGTTATGTAACTCCAGCGCATACTCTTCAAAATCCATCCTGTAAAATACCGAAATGCTGGATACCCTGCGCCTTTGCTCCAGGCTTTGAAGATTGGACTAACACCAAATCTGAATCACCAATTAGCCTCTCCGCACGCCTTTTCACTGAGTTCAAAGCTGCTAGATGGTATTTTGTAGCACTAGCCCATATGTGGCTGCAGTACATACACAATCAGATCTGTTGTTTGTATAACATTAGAAGCTGTCCCGGTGTGAAGTAACATCATTTATTATGAAAGAGAAAACCCATTCTTGCAAAAAACAGACTGTTGCTTGCGATGTTCTTCCTAAAAAATTGGGCAAGTACGAGTCGGACTCGCGCACTGAGGGTTCCGCACAAACCGACCTATGTAAACAGTTCAATTCCTGAATGGAGTTTCGAAGATTTTTCCGAATAGCAATTTTTTTTTTTGGGACGTAACAACCACTTATTCCTATATCTGTCCTATAAGACCTTGCTTTATGCCAAATTTCAGGAATCTGGGTGAATGGGAACTACCCTATGAATTTTGATTTCCTTGAGAGTGTCGAAATATACATTTTTTTGCGTCATAAACGACCGTATCTTTTTTTCGTTAACTTAGAAGTGTGATTATTCTCAGCATCATGGGACTGCAGACTTGGCAATATGGGTTTAATTTCAACTCGATACCTCCACGCGTTCCCGAGATAAAGGGTCTTGACCGACAGACACACCAACAACAAAGTGATCCTGGTTCCGTTTTTACCTTTGGAGGTACAGAACCATCAAAATGGTCGATATAGATATGACTATTTGATTATTTTGGCACAATAGAACACAGAAATGTAATTTTACTTAAAACACATTGCCGCAGCATGACTCCGGTAAATACGCTAGTGATAAGCTTTTTGCGTGAGTGTCGAAGGACAGATAAATATTGGCGCTCATTGAACATTGGGCGCACATACAAATAACAATATGCACGTACCTATAAAAAGATAAAGCTATACAGGTATATAATATAATTAATCACACTAAAGTATAAATCTCCAAACTTAAGTGGCAGTGGGTAGAGCACATTGCTCGCAGAATAAATGGTCTATGGGTCGAATAGTTCTGTTCTGGAATGGCGACCACTTTGTGGAAGATGCAGCGTTGGACCGAGAAGTGGACAGGGCCTCAGGAATCCGATGGATTCGAGACGCACAGGACTAGTCGTTGTGGCGACACTTGGGGGAGGCCTATGGCCAACAGTGGACGTCTTTCAATTGAAATGATGAGGATGATGACTAAAGTATAAACGTGGAATTAGGATCGTAGCAGGTGTCGTTCTTAAGGAGAAAGCTTAATGACCAAGTTCATCATAGTGGAATATCCAATTCTAGCGAATACCATTTCCTTGATTTAACGCTCGCGCCAGGCCAGGCACGCTGCAGTCAGCTAGTAGCTGCCACTCTAAGTTTTCTGCTGGTAGGAAAAACTTTGGGAAATAGACATTGGTTTATGTATCACCAAATGCTAAGTACAAAATGTATGGTAATGATACTACCTGCGGAGAAGTAATGTGACAAGTAGCGTAACATGTAACAGCTGCTCTGTCTCTGCTCATTTGGGTTGTTCCATAAATTTATATCAGCAGTCATCATAGTGTTCTGGGCCCTGTTCTGTATTGGTTAGATCAGTATATATTTCATCTCAATCAGATGTACGCTATATTAAAGTTACCTTTTCAACTCTACTAGCATATGTTAACGTCTTCGCCCGCGTGAAATTAATACTTTCTGGTATTATAGAGTTAGGCTATAGTCTATCTGTTAATTCAGAAAATATGCTATCCTGGTTTAATTTACGAAATAAGTTTTATCGAAATCCGTTTAGCCGTTTGAACGTAACAGAGTAACAAACAGAAACACATACAAACTTTCGTCTATATTTGACCTTAGGCATAGGATTAAGCTTCATTTAGCCACTATCTCACCTGATAGTAAGCGATGATTTTTTTTATCTTTAGGTTTAATTAATTAATTATGTTCAAAATTTTCTACTATTATCACTCACGTGTTTGTCTTCGGATTTTAATGGTGCTCTTAGTCAATATGAGCATAGGCTTATGCGTATGTTTACGACTAAGATTTCGATATTATAATAATAACTTTAATAAAGGTAGATTAAATAAAGGCTAGAATAAAGGGCTTGCTTTATATTGAACTAGCTTTTGCCCGCGGCTTCGCTCCCGTCTATATACTACTACTCTACCCTACTCTACCCAACTCTACCCTACTCTACCCTACTCTACCCTACCCTACTCTACCCTACTCTACCCTACTCTACCCTACTCTACCCTACTCTACCCTACTCTACCCTACGCTACCCTACTCTACCCTACTCTACCCTACTCTACCCTACTCTCCCCTACTCTACCCTACTCTACCCTACTCTACCCTACTCTACCCTACTCTACCCTACTCCTATGTCCGTCCGTCGGTTCTGAACTACTTCCCCACCAATTTTCAGCAAAATCGGTTGAGCAGTTCTTGAGTTATAAATAGTGTAACTAACACGACTTTCTTTTATATATATAGATTTTGATAGTTTCCACTTAAAATCTAAAATTATTTAATTCGATTTAATGTATGCCTAATGGCAATTGCCTCCTCTAATGCTTTCCATTGTTGCCTGTCATGAGCAACCCTTCTCCAGTTTGGTCTTGCTGTCAATTTTATTGTCTTCCCACCTTGTGTGTTGTCTTGTATGTTTTTACCTTCCCTTGGGTATCATTCAGTGACTCGGTTGCTCCATTTTGTCACTTTATCTCGCATCATATGTCCTACCTACCTTCACTCCTATTAGTCGATTCGCATGTCGGGGAGTTTTTTAGTGACTTTAGATCAGTGTTTCTAGATTTCGTAATTAGACGATCATAATTGTCCCATGGAAGATAATATAGATAAATCTTCCTCTGTGAGAAAATCCTTTGAATTTTACGCATTTGCAGCGAGATTCTATCTTTCAATGTTCGGTGGACCCACCTACTTATTTATTCCTTGACGCTCGGGATATTTATTGTTTTCATATTCGGTTTTGTTTCTATAAACCCAAAAAGGTGAGATGATTTCATTCATATGCATGAAACAATGTAAGCATTACATTTACATCCACTGATCCGGCCGATCCGTCGATATACGTATATATTCTATAAAATATATGTGTCACTAAAATTGCCGTTTTTTTTTTCACGTTTGTTACTTAGATTGTCCTAAACAATATAAGTCACAACGGCCTATTTGATGGTTCAAGCTAAATAAGAACTAAATCGTGTACAGCCGATTAGTATGAGCCGACTGGTGTTGAGTGTCGGCTGTGCAGCCGACAACATGCTTCATCATACATACAGGGTTTCAAAGGTGGGTTTTAGTCAGTAAAAGTTTGACTCTCGCTCTCGCTTCACCCAAAGCGAGAAGAGTTATTTGATGATTTCTCACCTAAAAAAATAAATTTAAGAAACACACGACTTAAGTTGTGATTTTTTTTTTTAATCATCCACTCTTGGGCGACCCATTGCCTCACGCGATCGGCTGCCTCCTTTGCTAGCATTACTGCTTAGCAGAAGGAGGCGACCGCCTGCTACTCCTCCTCGCTCCGGACCATGGTCTGTACAAAAGGCCCGGCGCGAAAGATCGCCGCCGCCGATCGCCCCCACGAGGACACGGCGTTACTCTGCCCAAGCGGGGCACACCTCCACCGTGTGCTCCACCATGTCCTCCGGGCGGTCCACACAGTGGTGACACCCAGGCGTCGCTTCTGCACGAAAACTTCTCGAACTTACCGTGTTCGGTGAGAAAAGTTGTGAATATTTGGGATTTACTCACAATTAAGCGGTCTGGTGACGAAAATTTAATTGCTATATTATGAAAAATTTGTCAAAGTCCTAAGACTCGATTATTAGGTTTTGACGCAGACGGCCATTAGAACATCTCCAGATACGAGTAAAACCAACAGTAAATACTTTGATTAGGAAGTTCATTCATTGTCCAGACATAGTTCAACGTACCGGTCAACGTGGTCCATTTTCAACAATGGATATCAAACTGTTATCATACGTCAAACACAGTCATGCGTGATTTCCTGATACTACTTATCAGAACCACTTTATCTTTACGTTTCTTCGCTTGTAAGTTGTAAAGATAACTTCAAATAAAATGATGAATAAAATGTATATTTACACGTACTGCATGGAGATTAGGGTACTTCATCATCATTTCAGCCGAAAGACGTCCATTGTTGGACATAGGTCTCCCCCAAGTGTTGCCGTAATGAACGGTCCTGTGCGTCTATTGTGGGTGTCTTGTATTTTATTATTATTTTACCCCTAATTTTAATGTATAATTTAAATCTTTAAATTGCATTTACAATGTAGATTTTTTTAAATTATTATAATTAACAGCGTCTACAATGATTCATAGCTCTAAGCATGTTTGTTAGCACATTATCAACATTTTAGAAGTAAATAAATGAATTGAATTTATGAACTTGCCTGCTGCGGTCTTCCCGCACAACTATAATTTAGGTGTCTTCAAGGCTAGAGTGAATAGGCTCTTAATAAACCAATGCGCCTCGCCATCAATGATTGTATCACTGCTTACCATCAGGTGGGATCGCAGTCAAGCACTGGTTTATATCAATTAAAAAAAAAGTGATATTGTGAAGCTATACATAATTTTTCAGGCTCTCTAAGATGTACTTTACACATTTTGTTTTTCAAAAGAGATACCTATTTGGGGAAGCGTTTTACATGAAATATAAAACGGAAATTGTTTATTATTCTCTGGTTTTCCCTCCGGCCTCGCTGTGTAAGGCTTTATATTAATTTCTTGGGATACAAAACCTTTTGTACAATGTCAGCAAGACCGGAATTTAATTTAACTACCAGGAAATCAATGCTGCCAACGGCTTCGTCTGCGTGATAGTAGAAAATTATCCTTAGAGAACATACTCCCGGGATATAAGTATCCTATGTGCTATTCTAGGACTTGGTCTACCTGAGTCGAAATCCGTTCAGCAATTCGAACGTGAAGAAGTAACAAACATACACACACTCACAAACTTTCGCCTTTATAATAATGGTGTAGTAATAATAATGATTATAATAATTTATTTATTGCAAGTAACAGACTCATATACAATCAAGGCTCTTTTTTTTCTTCGTTTTAACGATGATTCCAAAACAAAATTAAAGTCAGTGTTAAGCCGCATCGACAGGCTTTGTCAAATACCAATTCCTCCTCCATAGATTTAAAACTTCTTCATTTTAAAAGTCCTACAGCATTACTAATCATACGCCTGGTGTTATGATTATTATCACTATTCCATAATCGTGTATTTTTCTTTTTGACGTGCTTTTCTTTATAAATATTCATATTCCACTAGATTTCGCTGACGTCAAACTATTATAGCATATCGAGGATATTACAGATAATCCCACGTCGTAGTAACAAATCTTAGCTATATATAAATAGCTGTCAAGCAACACTGCTCATATCTAATTGGCATTCAAAGAAAAGGCCTTTTCATAAAATTACCGTGAAGGACTTTAGACGTTGCAAAACTGTAAATTAAAACCAAATAAACAATGAAAAAGTACTATGTGAATAAATGTTACTGTTAGTATTTTGAAGTAGATCCTAGCTACTACTACGGAATATGCCAGAATATAAAAAACTGTCCATCATTGGCAGTCTAGTGTCACTGTCTGCTGAATATAACCTTCTCCCTTTTCCGCCGTGTCTGGTCCGACGAATCTTATACCAGGTCTTACTAGCGATCTTTTGTATAATAGACCATCCACCCATATAAGTGTTACTGGTTGCCAATGTTTCTTACGGTTTCTCATTTTCAAACCTTAAAAATATTATATAAGGTCTACTTTTTGCATCGATAGTCTCCTTTCCCTCAAAGTATTTGGGCCTAGTAGCTGACTACGTCTATAATGGTGTTTGTGCGTTAAGGTCCTCCAATATGCAGATGTAGGGACACTTTGGGCACTCTAGTAAATCGCCATCGTCTGGTCAGGAGCACCACATTCGCACTGGGTGTCTGAGGACTCTATATCCAGTCTATATATATAAAGTATACCTACATAATAGGTTTATGTATGTACTGTAGATAGACTTAAACAGAGTGATCTGTATCGGTAGTTGCGAGACACCTTCAGGCTATTTGACCTTTACTTCATGAAACGATTGTCCGTTATACACGTACACGTCCTTGACTACATTAATCAAGTTTTTATTACGATAAGATACGTTGTATAAAACTTCCTTGACATAATTTTACAGGTTTTGTTGATAAATGTGTCCATAGTATATGTGTTCCTTAAAATGGGAGTCTTGTGTACACAAAGAATGGAAAGGAAATAGAAACCTTGACCAGTTCTAAGTAGGTACACAATAAAAATAAATAAAAAAGAAAAAGACAGGATATACTGTGACTTTGACCGACAAGTTCGCCAAATCTTATACCTTGAGTATCTTTCATGAATGGTTTCTATTTGTTTTTCTTCCTCTCAAACCATTCAACTTTGTTATATTATTTATTTTTTACTTAATTAGCATCGCAATTAAGTAGTTTTTTTTCATTATCTCTCCGTCATCCTATTGATTTTATTTTATATATCCCCTAGCTGATCTTTGGACAGCGTCTTGTGCTGTGTCGTTATATGTTTACCTTAGTCATCTATGTTTTATATTGCAGCTGTTTGTTGTTCATGTTTATAAAAAAATAATCAAATTACGGATTTCCAATTTTGAGACAAAGCTTTTCTGGTTCTAGTTTATTATTTGTTTATGCCATCACCAGTACTACCACATCAAAGATGGTCTATTTCGAATTAGATGACACAGTTTCTAATGCTTATAGAGATTGATGTCTTACTAGAACCAGTTTGGTTGATTTTGGCATAATATCTCACAATTCCATCAGTTCCACATCTTTTGAAAGTACCCACTGTGTCTGCTTATGTGGAGATTGCTCATGGATGCTAATGTAAATACCAACAACATTCTTAACTTGATGGTATTCGATTTGGCTTAAGCTTTCTTAACCTTTATACATTATATCTGGTAGAGTTCCGGTTCGATTACATTTCTAAACGTCTGAATTATTTCTCTCTTGGACCTTAATATATCGATGGTCTACGAATTATCTTTAGGTCTAAGTAATATAGCTGTAATTTCGAGGAAACATTTAAAGTTTTGTTGAAATAAAGTACCTTCTACTGGCAGACTTTAATCAATGAAAATTAACCTTGCTGGATTAGGATTAAATATTACATTGTTTGTACAAAGTATGTACGTATAGTTGTCACGTGTGAACAGCAATACAGTTGTTGAGCCCATTTGTCCAATCAACGCAGATAATATTGATGTTCCCGGCTTGGCCCCGTTTCGCGCGAACTGCTGTAGCGATAGCAAAACAGTTATTTGATTGTACTTTACTATCTTGCGGATTTAAATATTTTCGTATCGTAAGATGGTCTTGGCTCAACAGACACTCAAAGAAAGCTTGCGGTTTCGAGCCACTCTTGTTACCTTTAAAAAGTTAGCCGTGGTTGTGAATTTTGTAATTTCGTACCTAAGCTTCCAATAACATATTCAAAGGGTGTCTGTCACTGTTCTGCAAATTCGCCATTGTTGAAAATTTCAAATGCAAGACGGCTTTTAATACTTAACATTGTTATTTTCAGTGTCCGTTAAGTGCAGTCGTATTAAAATTGGCAGTTTCACCACACTGTAATTAAAGAAAGTGCCCATTAATATTGTTTTGTTCATCGACGGCAATATTTAATAATTTATCGTTTGGCTCATACAAGTGGAGTTGGCCATAAATAAGCGCTAGGGAAAAATTCTAGCTTTAATGCCAATCGAGACTTTTCTATAGAGTTCAAGAATCAGAAGTTACTGTGAGTTGATTCACGTGTTACCATTTTCAAAATAAAACATTGCATTGTTGATAATAGAGTCAAAGTATTTTATTTAAAACGATAATATTCCATGATTGAATATGTCAGTGCGAACGATATCACAGCATTTTTATAGAAATTCCTAGGTTTTATAATCCATTGTCTTCTGTCCGTACCTTGCTTGTTTATAAACATTGTCGCTTTACTTGCCTGCAAACATTATATTTCCAGTCAGTGTATTCTCGCGTAGCATTCGAACTGTACCGCCGTGGACCGACTGAATGGGGGCCTCAGGTGGTTCGAGCCTTCCGATCGTACGATCGTAGTGTTACCTTTCTCTCGGCTCTTCTCGATGTCAATAAGACTCGATCTCACAGCAACTGGGCACGTCGGTAGAGATATTTCATTATTATTAAATGTGTATGTCCCGATTCGCAAGGTCGTTGGACTCGAACGAGTAATTGACTTGAACTTCCTTCACGACATGATGCACGGTCCTCCGATATATTCATATTTGAAATTACTTCAACTTTGTGTCGACTTTGTAAAAATACACTACGGGTGTGTTATTATGAATGTTTTGGTTTCCTCGTAACTCTCTCTATCTTATCGTCGCGATAAATTAGTCCGTACTCGATACACAATCGATATTATAACTAGATACGTTTATGTATAACTGTTTTCAACAGTTATTCTCGCGAGCGCGCACAGGCCGCTACATCGGTGTCTTGTACGCGGTTTTTAATTCTTAATTATTTATTCCACGTCCGTAAGATAGTGTGTTAACTATTTTAGTGAAGTCCGAAACGAAGAGGCATATAAAGTGTGTGTGTTTGTGTGTTAAAATTTGAGCCGGTTGGTTTTATCAGTGCTGCGTGTAGAAATATGTTAGGAATATCACGAGTGGCGAAATCGTGATTCCACATGTCATTCGCTCATGTTTTGTTAGTTTTGTTTATATTGTGTTTAAACCGGATAGAATGTAGTAAATCTGACGCGTTACTTGTAATGTTTTCTCGACCGGTTTCAACCGTCCTCTTTTGCTCAACTGAACAATTTCCACTGACCCCGCACTGCATGGCATCGTGATCATTTATGTCATCGTTCTATGTTACAACTTTATTTTTATCGCGCTGTGTAGAGAGTAGGATGTAATTTTGATGAAAGTGTAGGGCTATATTCAATTCTGTCATTAACGACCACTAATATCTATTATGTGTTCAACGTTCGTTTTCTTATCTAATCATCGAAGTGATTACAAAAATGTTTAAGCAGCTGTCCGTTTCTTCTGTTTCTTGGTCAAAACGATGTTCAATGTGTTACGAAATGTGAATAATATAACTGTTGTAGTAGATTAGATGATATTAATCCTAAGCAAGTGTTGTAGTGTCTTAAGTGTTAGATACTTAAGTTGTAAAACTATCGCTAATTCTTCGTTTTTATCAGTGGTTGGTAGTGTTATCACTTGTATAATCTGTTTATCCACCTATATACCGCACACCTGTTTATTTACGCATAACCAATCGTATGGTTGATTATAGATATACTTATTATACCTATACTAGCTGTTACCTGCGACTTCGTGTAGTTTAAGAACTTTACTCTCTTTTTTTGGGGCAAATCGTGTAAAAAAATTAGAGGAAAACCCCCCGGAATCAAATCCCGTACCCGCGAGAAAAAAGAGGTAGTCTAAGTTACTCTTTGTGAAATCAGCTATCCGTCAGTGGAAGTCGCGTCAAAATAGGGCCACCCGTTACTCAGATTCCGGCTGAATCAAAAGACGGACAACTATTTAAAAAAAAAGCTGTTTTGTATCAAGGTATCGAATATATCTTCATATGCATTTAGTAAAAAAAATAAGTTATTTTGATATTACAAACAGACAATTCGATTTTATTTATTTATGTGTATTTAATAAATGAATAGATAGAAGATTATCGTGTTTGAGTTGCTCCAATTGCAATTACGTAGCGTGATCGTTACTTGAAGTAACTATGGTAAACAGTTTCATATCATTGGACAGAAAACCGTGTCTAGAATTCAGTACAAAATAAACTAGATCTTGTTTTAAAATAAGTAGGCTTACTGTTGATGTAAAGGAATTTACCATTGATTTACGATTCAACAAAATTGTAAACCAAACAAATGTGTAAAGCAGACAATATCCAAATATTTTCAAGTAGTTTACTAACCTTGATTTGCGTCTTAGTATCGCGATTATTCATAGCCACGTTTAAACCATTAATTGGGAAAATAATTACAAGATAATGTGACTATTACTAATCTAAGCTTTACGACAGTCGTGACTTTCCTATATCGTATATTTTATTGAGACACAATGTATTCGGTCACGGTGTTCGAATCGGCACATTTTTATTTTAATATTTTTTCACTGACGATTCGGGCCGCACTGTTTAGTACAGTCAGTTAGAAGTTTAAAAATAATATATATTATTATGGAAAAATAAAACGCTACCAAACCTATTTTAAGGTGAATTTAAGGCGGCAACGTCGGGTAATTAATTTCTTTATATTTTAAAATTGTTTTTTTTTATCTTAAAGTACAGCTTAGTAATATAATATTGTGTCTGAATCGTCAGCAACTCATTTTTATTAAACGTGTCTGATATCTAAACTCAAGTCATACACCATTTTAATTTTCAAAACCTTTAGTTAATACTATTTTATCCAATATATATTTAATGTTCCATTCTTTGATTGGTTCGTGTTAGAACTGGAGTTTCTAGTGAAAGATGTGAAGTTATTAGGTGTGTGAACTGAAAATAGTGAAGAATGGTGGATAACGCTTCGTTTGAGTACTCTGATGAGTCTAGTGGAGAAAGCACCCATGACATTAATGGACGGTAAGATCTTGATCTAACTTTTTAATTAATTATTATGATTAATAAAATAACTACGGTCTATCATACTGTTTCCTGGTCTCCAATATTCGGTAGAAAGTGATTATATTGGTGATATAATTTAATTGCATTTTAATGAATTGATTCTGTTTTTTATTATTATTATAATTTATTAAACGCCCTCATCATTTCTCAAATTTAGTTCTATTTCTAGGTACGATTCTGAAGTTGGGCCTCGTTAATTTTAGAATTATAGACTCTTTTACCGACTTCAGAAAGGAGGAGGTTCGAAATTCATCGTTTTTAGTTGTTTCATCATTGTTTTGATGTTTTAGAACAAAATCTATTCATAATATTCATGGCAATAAATTCCTGTTATTTAAGAGTGTTTCACCGTAAAGAATATATTCTACAAATTATGGGATATACGGTACCTATATAATCTTTCATCCATGCTTGTACAAAAATAGCTCGTGTAATATTTCTCTGAAGAGTTGTTTAAATTGTCTCGATATCAATGAAATGGAAAAAACTAGTAAATAACCTGAATTTGTATCATTTACATTTCACATTGAAACTCTGAATACTAAACTGCATCGAGCTGCTCTCCATATGGCCTGAATGATAAACGATATCATACGGTTCCCTGTTATCCGTGGAATATTAAAATTCAATAACTTGCGTAGACTCATGCGTCATATAATGTTTTATGTATTTAGTTCATCATCGATCACTCCTTATCTCTCTTAGAATAAGGTATATTTTATCTCGATCATAGGGACATGTTTTCGCGCCGGGGTCCAAAACTTTGTATGGATGCATATAACCTGGAACAAATACGGTTGTTGGTCAGTTGTATGTGTCGTTGTTTTGAAGTCGGTGTCCTCCTGTGCTTATTGAGAAAATGGGTGTGTTTTTCTTAAAGAGGTGAGATTTTTATTTCTTTCTGATTCTTATCTTGCGAATCGGCAGAAGCATTCCTTAAGAGTACTGATAAGATTTTATTGTGGTCTGTTTGTTTTCTAAGATCTTTTGTTACTTTATGATCATCTATTTTTAATATTCTCATATCATTGCAGGATTATCTACAAGATTTTAAATTGTATTTTTTTTCATTCGTTTACTAAGTATTTCGTATTTCGTCCTCTTCTACGTTTCATACTAATAATAGGCTAAGAACGCTCAAGGAAGTAAAAAGATTTCGTCGTAGATTTCTGAATTTTTCTAATTTTCTGCGCAACTTTCTTTTTTTTTCTCTTTTGTAAACCTTCTCCTGACAATAACAAACGCAATAAAAGAATTAGCGAAATTGGTCCAGCCGTTCACGCGTGATGACGTGATCACGGGAAATAAAGATTAATTTTTTATATACATACTAGCGGTCCTGACAATCGTTGTCCTGCCCGAAAGCTGGCATTTTGTCAGAAGAAAATAGGAAACGATTGCTGCGCCACCTAACGAGTCCACTCGAATTTTCAAGCCACCCAGGGACCCATTCAAATACATCACACAAAGTTATTTTCAAATCTGTCAAGCCGTTTACGAGGAGTTGGTTGACAAACACATGTACAGAAGAATTTATGTAAAGATATAAATTCCAAAACTTGGCGACACTATTTGTTCTAAGAGGTTTTTGAGAAGGGCACGGTTACATTCGAAATTGGTTTTTTTTTTTTAATTGTTTTTTGGCGGATAGGCGCTGAATGTTAGCTTTATATACTTTTCTGTAATTTATTTGTACCTATATAATATTGTTACATACAATAGCTTTTTCTGACCCATTGGATCCTCACATCGAGTTTAATGTCTATCCAACCCAGTGTTTAGGACGGAAATTAAACGCTTGCCGCAGTCATTACTGTTTCCTCTCATGTGTTTGGTGCTGCGTATGAAAGGAACATTCCAATAAAAGAGATGGAATATAAAAGAGCGTAGGCGTTATTAGGTTTAAATTTTGGACTGGAGTTTGTGTTTTTTTAAAGGCTTTGATATGAGAGCTTTAAGTTATGGTAAAATTGCCAGGGTACTTAAGTTTTTTTGCATTTTGCTGGTCCTGGTATCAATTATTATAATAATCTTATTACCACGTAAAATAAACTTTATAAGATATTAAGATAAGGTTTCTATATCTTAAATTTTTATATAAATAAATAAATATTTATATATCTTAAAGGGGATTTTTCCAACTTTAAATGAGGTTGCCACTTAGGGAAAAAATCAATATTATTCTGAATTGTAGTTTTTCGAGCTACGTGTCACCAGGGTAAACATTAATCTCCAAATTTTTTAGTTCAGAAGACAGGAAAAAATCTGTTGATATATATCGTTATATATATCATGATATATATCGTTATATATAATGATATATATCCGCTGATACATATCGGCGAACCCTGCATAGAATACTTTGCATCCCAGGAGTATTGTTCCCTTGGGAAAATTTTCTACTATCACGGGGGCAAAGCCTTAGGCAGCAGCTAGTAGTTACAATATAGTTTCATTATTGGCTCCCATTTGCAAACTTTACTCCTAGGTTCACGATAGCAGTTTCCGCTTTCAAAACAATGTTTAACGTCAATCAATCATTGTGTGTCTGTTTGTCACTAAGTAAGCGTGGTGAACTATAAACTGTGGGCTTTGTTTCCTTTATAATACGTAAATAATGTTTCCGTTAAACTATCAGACATTGTCATTTATATAGATAAATTGGTGCTTACATAAATATGAGTGTACACCGAAGGACTGGAACAATTTGCCTGCTGCGGTCTTCCCGTTGTAATTTAGGTGTCTTTAAGATTAGAGTAAGGCTCTTAATAAACTAGTGCGCCTCATTGCTCACTGCTTACCAACTACTGCAGTCTAGCACTAGTTTATATCAATTTTAAAAAATAACGAAACTGAGGAAATGATTAATGTTCTTATAGAAATTTCTATCTTATTTTTTTTTTATATATCGTTTTTATTAAATTAAATTATTTTTCTATCCTCAGAATCCATATAACAAGTTCAACTTTACAAGTAAAATTGTCTTATCTTTCTGACCAAAATATCTTTTCCATTAGCCTTTGAACATTTGAAGAGACTTTCATTTTAGACATTTTAATCAAATTGATATTAGCTATCGGATTTATCGGCTTTTGTTCTCAAAACAGAATTAATTTTGGTTCTCTCACTCCATTGAACATTTTATAAAAGTTCAATAACACCTGTTCAAATAATAAAATGGAAATTAGTACTCGAAACTTTGGTTTGTGAATTTACATGAACCTCTATGTTGGCAACCCACGTTAAAGAAGTTTTTTGCACAGCTAAAACTGGCTTTTGTTGTTCTTTATAATATAACATTTTAAGCGCATTTAGTTCCTTTTGTGAATAGCTATCCTGTAAGGATCAGGCAGGAACCTTCCAGGCATTTTCTCCGTAATATTCACAAGGTTCAGTTACACGGGCAAAAACTCACCCCAGCCGCCGGGATCCCGACCCAGATTTCCAGCAACCGTAGGCGTGTGTTGACGGACAACAAGCAATGGGTAGCTCGCCGTCCGGGCGTCTGGTAGCTGTCCGGACCGAATCTGAGTTATCGACTGCGCGTAGTGTTCCACGCGCGCCTCAAGGAGATGTCAACAACACCGTAGAGGCCCAGTAAGGCCGAAGCCTACTGAGGCCATGGGTTCGCTTTTGAAAGGAAAACCCGTGGTCCTGGTACGCAAGGGTTTTAGTAAGTAAAACCCTATAGTTGACTGCTGATGTTTGTTACTCTGATCTATCCCAAGAACTTATAAACAAATTGGATCGACTTCTCAAAGAACTGCATTTGCTTCATATTTATCCTTCATGACTATGATCACATTTCTTCCTTTCGTTCTCAGCTTAAATGGCTGCCTATTTGTCACAGGAGATCCTTCAGATCCCTCTGCACGCTCTTCATCTTAATGAACGATCCTTGTGCTCCTGATTATTTAAAACAATATTTTAAAGTGTTGGGTAGTTCTCATAATCTTAACCTTCGTGCATCCAAAAACATGCTTCTTCATATTCCTTCTCACCGTACTGGCTTTATGTCCAATTTTTACGCTGTCTCCACCATAAAATTCTAGAATGTGCCTCCCCTTGACATTAAAAAAAGCTGAAAGTAAATTTTCTTTCAAACGTAAAATTCGGAACTACTACTTGAAGTCCTCTTAACCATAGTTCGGTCTTCGTCATAATTGTTATATTTCAAGTTCTCTTATTGATTTGATATTTTTCATAGTATTTATTAGTTTATAATTTTAGCAACCTACCACAGTGTTGTCTTTTTTAACCCAAAGGTTGACTGGTAGAGAATGTCTCGTTGCATTAAGTCCGCCTATGTACCACTACTATACATGAAGTTTAAATAAAAACCAAACCTAAAACAGTTAGAGTTGAAGTATATAAAAGGACTACTGTCCATTCTCCAAACACACGTGAGTGTCGTAGTTATTTGCAGTGGAGTGGAGGAAGTGCCATTCTATTCTTGACCAAGACCTTGGAAGTTTAGCACTAATATAGCCATTGAGGTCTTTCAACTCGTCATGCTTGTGCTCTATATGGCTTCTGTTTGTGATTGCTTGATTTGTGGACATCTCATCTGAGTGTGAACGTGATCCATCACGTTTTTGTTAGGTAACACTTTCTAAGCCAATGAGCATTTTAGCACGTGCCAGAACGCTGAAAAATTTCTGCCGTTACCATCACCCTATTGATTTTTCAATCAGTTCGTTTTAGTGGAAGAAAATAGCTCAACACTTTTTCACAAAAAATTGGGACTTACCCGAAGCAATTTAAAATTTAAATTACTGTACAAAAGGGATGCTGGGGTGATGAAGGGTATTTTCTTGTTATTTGATATTTAACTATGTGCTTAAAGTTAATGTTTTAAAAAATCCAAGCATTGTCAGGACTAATCGTTTGGCATCAAAGCGAAAAATATAATTAAATTTTGTCCCTATTCACCCCGTTTGACGGTAATTAATGTCTACCTTTTAACTATGTATCACAACTAGACAGCAGACATCAATTGACTAGATATATTCGTCCGATAAAACACCCGACTTATATAATTATAGAAAGATAAAAGAAACAAAGCCAACACCTAGCTGAAGGATGAAACAACGTACAATAAAACATGTATTTATTAGTCCAAGCCTTAGTCTGACGTATCCATTCGCTTATTAAGTGGCAGTCACGTGGATCAGCAGTAATTTGTGAGCCGCGCCACAGGTCATCACGTGCACTGTAATCATGGCTTTATGGGAAACACTGAACCCATGAAGTTGTGGAGAGACGATGGACGATGGTAGTTACATAAAGCGGATAATAATGGTGGGTTTAACACCTGATAAGCGTTGTGTTTCTTTGGGGATTCGATGAGGAAAACTGTAAATGGCATTGCAAATACATATGTAGATATTTATATTAGGGATTTCATCAAATCAAGAATTTTGTTTGTGACATCGTTTCAGGCAAAAGACGTCCACTGCTGGCCATAGGGTCGTGTTGCCACAACGACCATCATGTGCGTCTCACATACATCCTCATCTTGCGACATATATAACTATAAATTATGGCGTAGCTGTAGGAGACAGGTGAAATCGACAACGATAATTTTGCGGATACCACAAATTATTGTGAATTCTGAAGAAAGTTTTGTTAGAGGCAACAGATAAAAGAAATATGTAGGCTCTACACTCACAGCTCAACTTTCTACCAAAAAATGACCCAAACACAATGAATTTTACAGTCATTTCATGCGCAATTAAGTATTTTAATTGTTCATAATTCCGCTCAAATTATCTGTATAATGGCATTAATAAAACTGAAGTACTTACCGTACGATCCCAACAACGTTAAGTGAATTTGGAAGGAGGAAGTCGACCCAAACTTGACCTTTAAAATAAATATGACCGGCGCGATGAAACAAAAACGTGTTTGTTACATAATGGACATACTGTTTGTCCAGCAGCGAAACAACACCTACCAAGGGTGTAGATAGATGAAAAAGCTTAATGGAACCTGATGCTTCGCTGACTCCAAACAAATTGTACTAAGAGAAAAGAATGATGAGGTAAATGGGATACAAACTCTAAAGGAACCCGATGAAATACTTTGATCGATTACTTATGTCCACTTTAGTAACACTTTTGCTTATCAGTTAAAGATTTAGGCATTTAAAAATACTACAATACTACACTGTGGTAGGTGTGTAACAATAAAAAATAATATTTTAAATAGAATTAAGTTTTATTAAGATTGCTTTAATATATTTGTATTTTTGTTTGTAACGAATAATTTAAAAAACTAGTGGACCGATTTTAAAATTCTTTTCACCAGCAGAATGCTACTTTATCACTGAGTAACAAAGGCTGTCATATATATTTTTTTAATTATGCGGGTGAAGTCGCTAGCAGAAGCTAGTGCTATAATAAACCAATTAATACTATGTAAATATTCAACCTGTAGCAAGTCCACTATGTCAAAACTACTCAACACCAAATTGAATACTGGCTTCTACGTTTTTGAATTAATTATGTTAATTTGATACAAAAATGGAAGCGGCCGCCCTTTACCTTAAACAGCTTTGAGTTTCTTCTGAATTCTTTACATTTATATCTACTTTACTAATAATAATACTTGAATAAACAAAAAAATTGTTAAAATATTTTTCCTGTTGCTTATGTAAAATATTAACTGATAAATCCTGTTTGATCATGATGTCTCGACTAAAACATTTACTTTTTACTTTGCGAGAACGGCTACTTTTTACTTAACTTTTTGTCCGAAGAAAGTATATTAAGATCTCCAAATATTCCGCTTTGAACCACTTTTCTTGTGCGAAATATTTAATAAAGTATCCTTACTTTCCAGGATAAGTTTTATTTAATTATCTGAATTTTGTAGCGTGCCACATTTTTGGCATCAAAAGTCCCGTTCGGGCTCGACCGAAATATACTGTAGGTAACTACGGGACTATAGTAGATGTAAAAACAGCAATTTCCTTGAGTGTACACTGTGAACAATGGCACATTGGAAACAGTCATCTGCTGTCAAACACAGTTCTTTTTTTTCCTAATCGTTACTTTCAGGTTGCAGCAACAAAACGATATTGTGTCCATCTAAACATTTATTATACTTGCGACACACCCTAGCTTCGCAAGGGTGTTCTTGTCATCTAAATCTTTGAATTTCTCGGTCTCTGCTATAAGTAATATGTATGTATAACTTCCTAATGAATGAAGCCTTCTTCATGAATCACTTTGTCGATATGGAGAAAACCGCATAAAAATTCGTTCAGTGGACAGTAGTAGACGCGGCGGGAGACTTTGTTTTTTAATATGAGTATGTAGGGATATAAAATACATTATATCTATATACATAAAAGGAGAAACTGACTGACATATTAACGCACAGCCGAAACTACAGGGTCTAGGAGCGTGAAATTTTGCACAAAGCTTCCTTTCATAACATAGGTGAGCACTAAGAGGAGGATTTCCCAAAATTCATCCCCCAAGGGGATGAAACGGGGGTTCAAAGTTTGTATGGAGAAACTAACTTTGACGCGGGCGAAACCGCTAGAAGAAGCTAATATATAAATATAGAAGGTTCCAAAGTTTGTTATGAGACACCTATTATTACGCGCGTGACGCCGCTTGTAGGCGTTGGTTTTTTTTTTTAGGCTCGTGTTTGACCACTATCTCACCTGATGGTAAGAGATGATGTGATTGCCGATGGAGCACACTTGGCTAGAAGCAACGGCCAAAGTAACCTATTAATTTTTAAGTCAAAAATAACCCTAGGTTTCCACTATCAGAAAACAGACTCCGGTAGGGAGTTCTACTCCTTATGTGTACACACAATAGTTACCGAAATGTATGGGTGGGATGTCCACCATTCTTAGCGACAAGAAACATGTAACAGAGATATTTGTAATTACATAACATGATTGAAAAGAGTGTCCTTGGAGTTTCTTGCACATTCTTCTCCATAGAGATCTACGCTTTGGAATGTGCAATTAGCATAATTTTTTCTGACTTCTTGACATTTCGAGAGTGCCTGTAAATGGTTTATTTGAAATAAAATGCTTTGAATCTTTTGAATCTTTGTACAAAACGTTGGTATTCTGTAACAGACATTATTTACAAACAGGATTAGATTTATGCTCGACACTATTTTGATTACCTACTGACTTAGTTTCACTACCGGTAATTTATTATAATAGGTTTAAAGGGTCGTTTCGTGTATCGTAAAACATCGTATGAACCAAATTACCCTAATGTTACGCTATTTAGTAGTCGTAAAGTTTAAAACTAAGGAAATGAATGGTACGGTCGTGAGTTCTTTTGTTTAGGTCAAATACGATCTGGTATTGTACTCAATAGCTTGGTTGCCAAATAGCGTTGTTTTTTTAATTATTTTTTTCGGTTTCGAAATCATCTTATGACATCCCCCGCTCTTGGGCGGAGCGTCAGTCTTTTATTGACTAAAAACCCACTCCTGTTCCTTCGTTGCCTTTCGTGCCAGGGCCGAGTCTTCCTTTCAGAATCAGACCCTTGGCCCCAGTAGGCTTCGACCCTGCTGGGCCTGGCATCTCCTTGTGGCGCGCGCGGAACAGTACCTACGCGCCGTCGACGACTTGGGCTCGATCCGGACGGTCACCGGACGGTCGGACGGCCAGCTACCCATTGTTCGCCGTCTGCAAGCCCGCGCATACGGTGGCCGGAAATCAGGATCGGAATCCCGGCGGCGGTTGGGGCGTGAGGACCGTTGTCTCACGCGATCGGTCGCCTTTTCCTCCAGCGAAGTTTCGCGCCGGCGTTGCACCTCCACACGCAAATCGTGCATGCGTGCAAGGACTGTTGTCTCCATTTTTACTTTAATCTAAGAATTTTGTGTGTTAGACAATGGATGGATTGTGTGAGGAGTGATATGGAAGAAAAGGGAGTTAGTGATAAGGTGTTAGGACAGAATGGGAGAAAAGAACGTATTGCACTGACCCCAAATAACACGGGACAAGGGTGGCAAGATAATAAGCAAGACATTGAATAATCCTCTGTGCCACAGATTACTGAATAGTTACTACGTCTGTGCCTTGGAAATAACGTTAAGCCGCTGGTTCCCAATTTTATTTGTAGTTCTTTGATAGTCATTACGAGTAGTCAGAAGCCAGAAAGTCTGAGGACAGTCCTGTTAGCGGGCATAGTATTACTCATTTACTGGGCGGTAGAGGTCAGATGGGCAGTGACATCTTGTAAAATACAGGTGCCAGCTGCATCTGGTAAGACTGCAAGCCGACCGAAAATACTAAGCAGATTGCAGTAAACAGCGATAGATATCTAGATGGCAAATGAGAATATGATTATTGTTGCATTTGAATACATACTTACCTATATGTTCTGACTTCTACGACATGTGGTATTGCCTATTTGCATATTATCGTGATGATGAATAAAACTAGAAAGACGTTTATATGTGTGGTCTCATTGTGAGGTTTACCTTGCACGTTTCCTCCTCTTGAAGGAGACTTTATTGTAAAGATACTAAGGCATCCGAATGGAAAGAAGTTCCTTTCACTATATAATATGAATTAAATAACAGTCAAATGATACTAAAAGCAACGTACTATATATAGTATAGCGTATAACGTACGGTAGCAAAAGTACCGTGACGGTCGAATGTTACATATAATTATTTGAGCTAACTCTTAATAACCAAGGATGTGACTCTTGTAGTGTCACATGCTATATGGAACTTTTGAACGGTATCATAAGATGAAAACGCCAAAGTAACCCGCGATTTTTTAATTTTTTTGTTAATTTTGCCGGTCAGAGTCAAGTTGTATTTTGATTAAAATATTATTGACTTTTTCATGAAATTGCCTTTCAATAGGGTTGGGGGAAATGAGCAGGTTATATGGTTGATGAATTTAATTCGAAAATAAATACATGATGTGGCTGCTAATCATATTTTGATCACAAACAGAGAACTTGACACTGACCTGCAAAATACAAAAACTTAAGAAAATTTGAATTTCGAGCTACTTACCTGTTTTTTTAGCTGGAAAATCAGTCAATGAGGGCGTGTCAGACTTTTACTTACTAAAACCCACTCCTGTTCTTTCTTTGCCTTCGTTCCAGGGCCCCGGGGTACACATTCGCACAACCAATAACGCAGGCTACCTTGGGGCAATCCACCTTAAACTGCGACAATGTGTACCTGACTCCTGGATCTTTTGTATGAAGAAGATCTCCACCAATTTAGTTTTTTCTATAATCTCAAATTAAGCATCACTATCTGTTTTGTTCCAGACAGGCCATAAAGCCGTTATCAGGGTCGGCGCCGTCAGTGCGGGCCCCGCTCAGCGCGGCTGGTACGGGCGACACGACCGATGGCAAGCAGCCCAGCAAGTCACGACAGAAAAAGTTCCATCGACACTTTCCGCAGGTCGGGCCGGAGGAGAAGGTGCTCAATTGTAAGTACATAAGTGTTGAATAGGGTTTTGGATGAAGGATATGATGATGCAAGTTTGGCTACACATGACACGTTCGGCAGTTTCATCATCCTCCCCCGATGTTATACCGATAGAGAATATGCAAGTAAAAGAATTGTGATCTAACCAGTTTATCAAAAAATGTGACATAATAGTATGTAAGTAGGTACTATACTGTGAAACCAATATCAACATTATTAGGAAAGCAAACGAGATAAATCTAAGTAACAATTTTTAACTAACCGTCTTCTCAGTCAAGTAGATATCTTACTTTGTAGGTCATCATCTCACGCACAATCTTTCATCATTAAAGAAATTATTTGGGTCTACACTTGTAGCTATCCGCTTTCATACTACAAGCTTCCGCGTCTCTACAAAATTCTGCATTAGAGTAGCCAGACTATACTTTTAAGTATTGTAAAGTACTGTTGAGAGATTCTCAGGCTTTTACTGACAAAAACCACCTGTGGTCCTTCAGTTGCTCTTTGCTGTCCAGGGCCACGTACGGCCACGGTTACTCTTTCGATCAATTCCTAAACAATCAAAGTCACTTGGTAAATTGGATCAGCCAGTGGTGGCGATAGCGCAGGGCACCAAAAACTTCACGTTGTCTCAAACGCTAGCCACCTACCGACGATCCCCCTAGTCATATCAGTTGTCTATAAATGGCAGTAATCGATACCGCTTTCCATCAGGTGTGTCGTTAGCCTGTTTGCCAACGTATGACATAAACATCAAGAAAAGTGTCTCGGCTTATCTTGTAAGACATTCCAATTACTTAAGTCTGTTAATTGATGATGGCTATTAAAGTCTATGTAACAGGTCATATGACCTGTTACATAGACTTTAAATATAATAGATTAGAGCGGGATCTAGGAACTTTATTATTCTTACATGTTTGTGATGTGACTGGCCTGTTCGTCTAGTGGTTAGTGGCCATGACTACTATACTGGAGGTCGTGGGTTCGATTCCTACTCAGGACAACTGTTTTCGAGATGAGCATGATAATTTTTTTTGTGGCTGGGTTTAATTTATCTATAATATGTATGTATTTAGAAATATATAAGTTTGTTTATTAGTTGTTTAGTACTCATAACATAAGTTCTGCTTAGCTTGAGATTAGACGGCGTTGTGTCATAGTTCTGGAATACAATATTATATTATACTCATATTATATTTATTATTAGTATGTTTGCTTTCTGCTTTAAAAATAGATACGGAAATGTCACGCGTTTCTTCATAATCGCTATAACAGATTTTCGTAATAATCTACGAGACGTGCCTATGAGTTTTTTTATCATTAGTGACACATATTTTGATGTTTTCTTGACAGCTTACTAGGAAAGCGAATACTAACGAGGCATGGGATTTTTCAGTTTTATAGCCATTTTTTTGTAGTGGAAGTTAGACATGTATATGAGAGATATCCAATGAAAAATTGCTCGTACACTCCTACTGAAAATGCTTGGAAGTAATCTTAGGTTTAATAGATTCCAGGCTACCGACTGTCCGATAGATACGAGATGACCGGTGGTTGTGGCGACACTTGGGGTAGGTCTTTGTTGGTCATAGGCCTCCCCCAAGTGTCGCCCAGTGGACGTCTTTCGGCTGAAATGATGATGATTGCTCGAAAAAGTTATAGCGGCTCTGGACCGCAATGTGAAAGTAAAGGAATACAGGTGGGTTAGTCAGTAAAAGTCTGACACATCCCTCTTGCTCCACCCGGAGCGGAAAGTCACTGGTTCCCCACTGAAATAGAATAGTAGGTTATATATAGTTCTCATAGCTAATCAACCGCTGTGATTGCTGGCCATGAATAAGTATTAATATATTTTTTTAAATAACAGAATATATTATTCTCTGCACTACTACTAGTACACAGTAGTAGTGGTAGTAATAGTGTAGAACTAGTATTAATATATTTTTTAAAATAACAGAATATATTCTTCTCTGCATCACTCAAAGGTGGACTGGTAGAAAATGCCTAAGGCATTAAGTCCGCCTCTGTACCTTTATGTGCATGAAGTATTAAATAAATAAATAAACAGAAATTACCATCGCAAAAAGCTCCGTGTGCATAATTTCGCTCTAAACGTAGCGTTATGATCTGGTAAAGAGTAATGGATTACTAATGATCTGTGTTTTGGCTAGTGCGACCACGGAACACAGTTGATTGCAGTGGCTTTGTCAAAAGATAATGATATCTATTATCGTATTGCAGGCAATTCGGTAGAGCACGAGTAGTTTCATCACTAGCCGTCTGTCTGGCTTTGGTTTAGGTAACGATTTGTGCAATTTATCGAGTCTCAATTTAACTGTGCAGTTTGTGAAAACGATTGATCCATCAATCGGATATTTTCCTGTATTTCATTTTGTACAATATTTTATACTAAATAGCACTAAAAAGAAATCTTTTTTTCTGAAATCAGCATCAAAACTGGTTTTTACATGCAGCAGCAATTCGTATTTCAAATATGAGGGCGTGGTAGAAATATCTGATTATCTCTTTTCTAGGCAATTATGCATGTAGCCTAATAGCGGTGACGTCACATTTCAGCATGTGAAGATATTTTCCTGTATATATTTTTGTACAATATTATAAATTAACAACAATTAATGAAGCAAATAATAAAAAAAATTAGTCACCTACCCAATTTAATATGGTTGGCGCATTTCTCGTTATCGTTATTTACTCCAGATTATGTACAAAATGCGTAATTTTTCGTAGAAGCATGTCTTCAACTTGCTTTTCAATTTCACGAGCTAAAAACGGATCTTATCTCCTGAAACGATAAAAAACACCGTGTTTTCCTCTTTCCTTTATCGAGTTATCCTGTTAGGCTATAAGTTGGTTACATAAATATACAATCGTTTCGTATTTCTCTGAATGCCATTTCAAAGTCAATGCCTCGTCCTAGATTTGGGAAATATGAAATTCCAAGTGTGAGTTTCATCATGATAATATACGAACCGAAAACCAATAACAAGTCATTAAACTTTGATGTGATGCTTCGGGACACGAATGTCCTCAATACACGTGCAGATTAGACTGACCCCCGGAATTGAACTGAGAATTTGTGAAACTGTAACATTAACGTAGAATTTCACAAGTTTAAATTTTCTATACAGAAACTGGTTTCTTACAAATTTCGTATCTGCTATCCTTTTAGACCCCTAAACACTTCTCATGCCCTGTGGATATTTTTTCATCGATTTTTTATTGTTTTATGATTATTTTCAATATAATTTAAATACAAATTTTAAATACACATTTTAAATAATAAATATGGCGTAGATTAAATTTTAATTTTAGTTTAGGAGTCTGACAGGATAGCAGATGACCCCTTCCGTCTCGACCATTTCAATTTGGCACACGATGCACCAAACAACCTGTATATAATAATTGGAGATTTCAGTAGCCATTTGGAAATTGAAGATATCTAAACAAACTTTTTTAACTTACATTAATTTGAATGTTAGTACTATGATCCCGCTCAAATATGAGAGTTTTTAAGAGTAGGTACACGTTTCTTCGAGAACTTTTGTAAGCAAACAGCCACAATATATAACTTAGGTAATACATGTACACAAAACATATAAACAATATTGTAACCTACGACGCTTTTCACAAATTAGCTGAGAGATACATAAATAAAATCACTGGGATAATTAAAGCTAAAATTAACTTAACTATCGGGCAAATCAAAAATAAATAAAAAGAGAAGTAATAAAACAAAATTAAATGAGTAGAGAGGGAGAGAGAGAGATAGAAATATCTAAAATGTTGATAAGCCAAATAACTGAAATACCATTTGGCAACCGCAACATTTAGCCCTGATGGCCAGTTTCCTAGTTCCCTTATCAAATTATTAGTTTATATTTTTATATTAAATTGAAATTTATATTATAATATTATATATAAATATTTTAGCCACGTGTTTATGTTTCTGCGTAGTAAAATGAAGATTATAAGCAACATTTTAGCTCAATCAACTCTTATAGTGCTTATGTAACTTGAATCTAGATTGGTCGAGGTCAAATGTCTAACGATCGTGAAATTAGTGCTGGAATTACGTAGGTACATGTATTTAAAAAAGTCTCTTTCATTAATCCGCTGTATTAAAGGTTTATTTTTTGAGTGTAGGACACTCGCCTCCGCTCTGCGTGGAACGAGAGGGAGTAACAGACTTTTACGGACTAAAACCCACCCGAGTCTCTTCAGTAGTCTTTTGCGTTACAGGGCAGAAACTTTTTCGAACCATCCTGCAGCCCTGGAAGGGGGGCTTCATACCTTATGGTTCATCCTAATCATTACAACTGAAAGTTGTCTACTGCTGGACACAGGCTCTAGCATTGCTACATCGACCCGTCCTGTGATTCTTGCACCAAGCTGACTACCACGGGTCATTACGGTCATCGGTCCACCGTGTGGGAGGACCCAAAGATTATCCTAACCATACCCTATCCCTTTTCCTGCCGTTAAAAGTAGGATTCACTCATCAATAATAAAATATTCTTACTTAATAAACTAGTTTCAAAGTTATAATTTTATTCATAGGATCCTGCCATGAAGGTCATAGTTCAAAATGATGTAATCTAGCAAAAAGCACGTGGTTACTCTATGTAAAACTTTATGATTACTTTATGTAAATGTCAAAGAGACGCAAATAGCACCAAATGCAAAGACATTCAATAACCAAATGTAAAATATATTCCAACAAAATATTATATTATTGTTAGGGTTAGTATCAGAAAATAAACAATTGTAATCAGAACAGCATAACAAGGCCTAGTTTCAAACTGGATCCTGGTCAAATCAGGTCATGATAATATTTTATATCTGGGCTACCAAAACAAAATATTGTAATAGTTCCTTGTTTTTTTATATAACGTCTCATATACGAACGGAAGGTTGTAGAAAGATTGAAGATCCCTAAACTTAGGTCGGTTGAAATTTGAATTCGTTGTGCTTAAGTGGGCTAACATAAAAGCCACTAAAGCAGTGAGAGTGTAAAAATACGTAGGAGACCGAGATCTCACCGACTCAGAGATTCACAAAACACCTATTCGACTACAGCAGGGTCTGCCGTCAATGATCTATCAGACATCATCATTTCAGCCGAAAGACGTCCACTGCTGGACACAGGCTTCCCCGAAGTACTAAAACATCATCTGATCCTATACGGCTCGCATCCATTACCAGGTCACCTGTCCTGTCTGTCTGACATTGGAGAAGGGTTTCCAACGCTTCATAAAATAATAAATAATGATTTGTCATTTTATGAAGTTTCACTTTTCACCATTTATAAAATTAGTGGGATCTTTGAGACCTTTCCACAAAACAACTGTAATCAAGAGTTAAATACCTAAGATTGTGTCAATTGCATAACAGTAACCATGAACTCATTATTATCTAATTAGGACATCTAAATTCAATTATTATAATTACGATAGACCGTCTGAGAACTGAGACCAACTAGAATCTTCATTCGATTTTGCACAGCGCATTTCAAAAGACGTGTTTTTATTTGCCGAGTTATTTAAGACACACTTAATAAAAAAAGACCTTTAGCAACTACCAAGAAGATATCTTTGAGACCGTATGTTTTCCTATCTTTGTTGTTATCATCATCATCGTCATCCGGCTTTATGTCAATTCATGTGGGGCCGACAGCATGGCTTGTTCTTCCATACGTATTAGCCATCATTTCATCATTCGCTGCCTCTCTCGCTTTACCATCTTGCACACAAACCATACCATCCATTGTTTTATCTCTTTTTCTATAGCCATCTATAGTAATTCTTTAAGCATGTTATGCAATATCTTGTTCAAATCCCGAACTAGTTTTCATAATTCTTACTTTTTTCATTGTTTTTCTATATTTCGAACGCGATCCGTTGTTTTAACACCTGGTATAATAATTACTTTATTTGTTGCTTTTAATTCCAAATTAGCTTTCGCTCGTGAAATTACTTCGAATCTTTCAATCAATATGAAATGTTTCAACTGTTTTTCCCTATTGTTTTTTTTTTTTGACCCACCCCTCTGTTAAAGGGAACAAAGCAAAATTATTAAAATCGGTCAAGCCGTGTTTGAATTTTAGAGACACTAACGAACAGCAATCAATTTTCATACAAGAAGAAGACAGCGTTTTTTTGATAAGTTTTTTTTTCTTAGTTTTTGTTTCTATATTATATCTTCTTTCTATTCCAGATTACTCATGTGCACTGGTCGGTGATCTGCTGCTCCAAGGTCACCTGTACATCACTAAGAACTATTTCGCTTTCTACTCTAATGTGTTCGGCTATGTGACCAAGGTGAGCAGCTTTGTGTTATGTATGTCGATCGGTTTGCGTCTGTTGATGAATTAGCTTTAGAGTTGTTAACCTAGCGCGGTTATTGGTTTTAATGGCTTGTTATTATGTTGCTGTTGTCGTAATAAGTATTCTGCCTTAAAAATTTCATAAAACAGGTTTTCGAGTATATTTAGGAGTAAGCTCCTTAATAAATCTAGTTTACGTCACCTAGTGGATGAAATAAACCTTTAGAGGTATGCAGAACAGGGTGTAAAATCCCGTAAACCTCCATTGAAAAGGGAGCATCCTCCGACCAGACGGATGTTTTGTCTGATCCGGGCAACTATCCGATAGTTGATTTCGGACTGCTGTATATATTCTAATCGTGCGAAGAACTCTGAAACCACGATGCAAAATTTTGAATTCAGTTCCCATGTGACGGTATAGATGTCGCTTCTCGCCTCCGCTACAATTTTTATTATTTATTTATTTATCAGAAAACAAACGGTCACACAGTTTTCATATTCTAAATCTAAACATTAACATAAAAAGACCTACAGTTTCCTTAATGTAACAATATATATTTATAGCATGAACAGCCCAAAATTATAACAAGAACGGGAGAAAATGATACAAGTATTGTAGAAGATGTTGATAACATGGTTAAAGTGGTTAATTACAATTATCAGTCAAAAGCTTTTTTAATGGAGTTTAATGTACAACAGAAAATATCAATATCACACAATCTGTCACTATCATTATAAAGTTTACATACACGCCTTATAAACATGTTTTTACAGTAGGATGTTTTACATTTGGGGATACAAAATAAATCTTTTTTACGACAATGACGCTCATGTCCTCGGGGCACTCTGAGTGATATATTATGCAGAAGTAAAGGGACATCCAAAACATTATTGATAATTTTATATAATAAGATTTTTAAACTGATTCATTGTCGGTATAAGTGACTTAGCAGCTGGTGCTTAAATTCTTCAATATATTATCTATGTAATAATATAATGTATTTTACCTAAAAAGTTTTGTTGTAATACAATTTCTACGTCAGGCGCAAGCTACGCTAAATATGTAAAAAAAAAACTTCTCATTAGAAAAAAGAAGGAAAAAACGTTTATTCGTGCCACACACAATTGTATAAACTAAAAAATACACAATGAAAAAAGTAGGTTATAATCAGTGCAAGGCCAAAAAGGGGCCTAACTCAGCATTTGCTGCGTTTTTTTAACGACAAATAACGTAGCGCTGGTATTCTGTTAGGGCCCGTTGTGATGCCACCAACACACTTACAGACGTATGGATGATTACCATATCGCATTTCACTATGCCCCAATACGAATGATTGTAATCCCTTAGGTTTTATTTCATCACTGAATTTATCATTAAACCTCTTTTATTTCCTTTTTCCAGTTACTAATCCCAACAATATCAGTTCTCCGGATAACAAAGGAGAAGGTAGCGCGAATCATTCCGAACGCAGTGGGCGTGTGCACTCGCGATGAGAGGCACGTGTTCGGTTCCCTGTTATCCAGGGATTCTACCTACAAGCTGATGATGCACGTGTGGAAGGCTGCCAGAGCGCCCGAGCAAGCCGTGCCGAAACCACAGGTGGGTGATGTAGGTATACTTTCAGTATTTGGGATCGATGGTGGTGGGGAAAATGTAAGTTTGAAAATGACGCCAGTGACTGAAAAGTTGAAAGGGCATAGTTTGTCTTGGTATGGTCATGTGAAGAGAAGAGATGAAGCGTTCGTTACTAAAAGAGTTATGAGTTTACATGTGTAAGGATGGAGAGGGAGAGAGAAACTATAGAAAAGTGATAGAATGGAAGAAAAAAACGTGTTGCACCTAACCAAAATAACACGGGAGAAGGGCAGGAAGATGTTGATGGGTGGTGGGAAAAGAGGATCATACTTTTAATTTTTTGGACCACTAAAATGACGTGTCCATGATTGGTTCTTATTGGCTAGAGAATCCGTGCACGATTTAATGTCAAACTTTTGGTACTATATATACAGTTTGGGAAGCCTTTTCAGATAGCCTCTTGTATTTGAACAGTTGTTTTCTCTCTTTTGTCGCCGACACGACAATGCATCCAATTTGGCTGGCCAACCTCAAAATTCGCCGAGTGTTTTAGTAGGGTAGTAAAATGTGTGAGACATTCTAAGCCACACTAAATTAAAAAAAAATGTAATCATTTTTATTTTTGTAAAAGAAATTAAAAAAAAAACATTTTTTCCTCATCCCAGGATCTCCGAGCATCAGAAGTAGATCTAGAAGTGTCGGAATACTCGCCTGAAGACGACAGTAGCTCAGCCGGCGGCGATCAGCCCGACGCGCCCTCACCTCCGGCCAGACGAGAGTCAGAGGCCATCATAGCTGCAGGTTTGTTATTTCAGAATCTTATTTCATAGCAATATTATGCCTTAATACACGTTACTTACGGTGTATTGTCTACGCTCGGAGTGCGGTTGGCTCAGAGCAGTGTACTAGATCATCATTATTATCATCATCTACACACCATAGGTAACGTCTTGACATTGTCAGGATATAATTTAATATTAGTAAGAGAGTTTGTAATAGACTAGCTTGTGCCAGTTCCATTTATTTAGGGGGAGAATTTAGGATTCCGCCTCGGTTGCAATGATAAACATACTCCACTTGTATCAAAATGTAATATATGAATTCTTGTGCTTTTCAGCAGGAGGTGCGGCAGTGATCCAGCCCGCGCTACTGACGGGCAGCGCGGGCGCCACGCGCGCCGCCGGGCGCTGGTGGCGCCCCCTTCTCGTGCTCGTGGCCGCGCTGCTCACCTTCTCGGCGGTGCTGCTGGCCTACAAGCTGCACTACGCTGCGCATCATGTGCAGGTATGTGTTCAGCAGGAGGTGCGGCAGTGATCCAGCCCGCGCTACTGACGGGCAGCGCGGGCGCCACGCGCGCCGCCGGGCGCTGGTGGCGCCCCCTTCTCGTGCTCGTGGCCGCGCTGCTCACCTTCTCGGCGGTGCTGCTGGCCTACAAGCTGCACTACGCTGCGCATCATGTGCAGGTATGTGTTCAGCAGGAGGTGCGGCAGTGATCCAGCCCGCGCTACTGACGGGCAGCGCGGGCGCCACGCGCGCCGCCGGGCGCTGGTGGCGCCCCCTTCTCGTGCTCGTGGCCGCGCTGCTCACCTTCTCGGCGGTGCTGCTGGCCTACAAGCTGCACTACGCTGCGCATCATGTGCAGGTATGTGTTCAGCAGGAGGTGCGGCAGTGATCCAGCCCGCGCTACTGACGGGCAGCGCGGGCGCCACGCGCGCCGCCGGGCGCTGGTGGCGCCCCCTTCTCGTGCTCGTGGCCGCGCTGCTCACCTTCTCGGCGGTGCTGCTGGCCTACAAGCTGCACTACGCTGCGCATCATGTGCAGGTATGTGTTCAGCAGGAGGTGCGGCAGTGATCCAGCCCGCGCTACTGACGGGCAGCGCGGGCGCCACGCGCGCCGCCGGGCGCTGGTGGCGCCCCCTTCTCGTGCTCGTGGCCGCGCTGCTCACCTTCTCGGCGGTGCTGCTGGCCTACAAGCTGCACTACGCTGCGCATCATGTGCAGGTATGTGTTCAGCAGGAGGTGCGGCAGTGATCCAGCCCGCGCTACTGACGGGCAGCGCGGGCGCCACGCGCGCCGCCGGGCGCTGGTGGCGCCCCCTTCTCGTGCTCGTGGCCGCGCTGCTCACCTTCTCGGCGGTGCTGCTGGCCTACAAGCTGCACTACGCTGCGCATCATGTGCAGGTATGTGTTCAGCAGGAGGTGCGGCAGTGATCCAGCCCGCGCTACTGACGGGCAGCGCGGGCGCCACGCGCGCCGCCGGGCGCTGGTGGCGCCCCCTTCTCGTGCTCGTGGCCGCGCTGCTCACCTTCTCGGCGGTGCTGCTGGCCTACAAGCTGCACTACGCTGCGCATCATGTGCAGGTATGTGTTCAGCAGGAGGTGCGGCAGTGATCCAGCCCGCGCTACTGACGGGCAGCGCGGGCGCCACGCGCGCCGCCGGGCGCTGGTGGCGCCCCCTTCTCGTGCTCGTGGCCGCGCTGCTCACCTTCTCGGCGGTGCTGCTGGCCTACAAGCTGCACTACGCTGCGCATCATGTGCAGGTATGTGTTCAGCAGGAGGTGCGGCAGTGATCCAGCCCGCGCTACTGACGGGCAGCGCGGGCGCCACGCGCGCCGCCGGGCGCTGGTGGCGCCCCCTTCTCGTGCTCGTGGCCGCGCTGCTCACCTTCTCGGCGGTGCTGCTGGCCTACAAGCTGCACTACGCTGCGCATCATGTGCAGGTATGTGTTCAGCAGGAGGTGCGGCAGTGATCCAGCCCGCGCTACTGACGGGCAGCGCGGGCGCCACGCGCGCCGCCGGGCGCTGGTGGCGCCCCCTTCTCGTGCTCGTGGCCGCGCTGCTCACCTTCTCGGCGGTGCTGCTGGCCTACAAGCTGCACTACGCTGCGCATCATGTGCAGGTATGTGTTCAGCAGGAGGTGCGGCAGTGATCCAGCCCGCGCTACTGACGGGCAGCGCGGGCGCCACGCGCGCCGCCGGGCGCTGGTGGCGCCCCCTTCTCGTGCTCGTGGCCGCGCTGCTCACCTTCTCGGCGGTGCTGCTGGCCTACAAGCTGCACTACGCTGCGCATCATGTGCAGGTATGTGTTCAGCAGGAGGTGCGGCAGTGATCCAGCCCGCGCTACTGACGGGCAGCGCGGGCGCCACGCGCGCCGCCGGGCGCTGGTGGCGCCCCCTTCTCGTGCTCGTGGCCGCGCTGCTCACCTTCTCGGCGGTGCTGCTGGCCTACAAGCTGCACTACGCTGCGCATCATGTGCAGGTATGTGTTCAGCAGGAGGTGCGGCAGTGATCCAGCCCGCGCTACTGACGGGCAGCGCGGGCGCCACGCGCGCCGCCGGGCGCTGGTGGCGCCCCCTTCTCGTGCTCGTGGCCGCGCTGCTCACCTTCTCGGCGGTGCTGCTGGCCTACAAGCTGCACTACGCTGCGCATCATGTGCAGGTATGTGTTCAGCAGGAGGTGCGGCAGTGATCCAGCCCGCGCTACTGACGGGCAGCGCGGGCGCCACGCGCGCCGCCGGGCGCTGGTGGCGCCCCCTTCTCGTGCTCGTGGCCGCGCTGCTCACCTTCTCGGCGGTGCTGCTGGCCTACAAGCTGCACTACGCTGCGCATCATGTGCAGGTATGTGTTCAGCAGGAGGTGCGGCAGTGATCCAGCCCGCGCTACTGACGGGCAGCGCGGGCGCCACGCGCGCCGCCGGGCGCTGGTGGCGCCCCCTTCTCGTGCTCGTGGCCGCGCTGCTCACCTTCTCGGCGGTGCTGCTGGCCTACAAGCTGCACTACGCTGCGCATCATGTGCAGGTATGTGTTCAGCAGGAGGTGCGGCAGTGATCCAGCCCGCGCTACTGACGGGCAGCGCGGGCGCCACGCGCGCCGCCGGGCGCTGGTGGCGCCCCCTTCTCGTGCTCGTGGCCGCGCTGCTCACCTTCTCGGCGGTGCTGCTGGCCTACAAGCTGCACTACGCTGCGCATCATGTGCAGGTATGTGTTCAGCAGGAGGTGCGGCAGTGATCCAGCCCGCGCTACTGACGGGCAGCGCGGGCGCCACGCGCGCCGCCGGGCGCTGGTGGCGCCCCCTTCTCGTGCTCGTGGCCGCGCTGCTCACCTTCTCGGCGGTGCTGCTGGCCTACAAGCTGCACTACGCTGCGCATCATGTGCAGGTATGTGTTCAGCAGGAGGTGCGGCAGTGATCCAGCCCGCGCTACTGACGGGCAGTGCCTTATAAATTGTAGTAACCCAATGAATTCAAAGAGAAATATCTAACATTCGCTATCTAAAGACTAAATACTCGATAATGCGACATAATGAAACGAGACCAAACATTTTTTCATCAAAAGTGACTACGAGATTTTTTCAAAATATTATGTCTCGCTTTTTATTGAGATCTCGTATTTGCCCGTACACAATTCCACTCACACTTGGAAAATGGATGAAATATTATTGTTGTACTTGAATAAAAAAAAAATGATAGTGAGTAATAAATACATGTACAACCTACAGTTATTCTGGGACTGGGTGTATCATTTTTGTGAACGCACCCCTCATACTGAAGTAAATAATTTTTATGAAAAAAAATTATAATAATTCATATTTTAACCCCTACCATTTTGAATTATAGGAGGACTTAGTAAAGTTATCGGGAGAGGAGCTATACTCCGAGCTAGTACGGTGGCGCGCGCGCCTGCACGGCCGCGCCGCCAACGAGCTGCACGCCTTCCTCACCACCAACCTACTGCTACTGACCAAGGTAAATGATAAATGATATTTATTTTGTAAATTGATTTAAAAAAACACTTCACGTCATTTTTTTTTTTCGTAATTTTAAACTAGATGAAGGCCGGTGTTTCCTAGCTGATTTACCCTGAGAAGAAACACCGAGACAAACCTAGGGGTCAAAGTCTCTTTTAAAGTCCATATAGTAAATATGTAATGGTCAAATCATATAAGAATCATGCAGATTTGAGTGGACCTGTCCAGTCCGGGCAAGCATTTGTCAGTATTCGCAAAGCTCAACTCAGGACTACTAAGGAGCTCAACGTCTTGAAGAACAATACCTAGGAAAAAAGGATATTGAGTAGGCCGCAGAAAATACTCAAATTGCCAGACACGTTAAAATAACTGAAAAGGAAAAAAAAGCAATCAACATAGTCCTCATGTTCATAATAATAAAAGGAAATATATAGTTTACAAAATAATAAAAAAAATGTCAAATTGCAAAATAAAAATAATCTACAATGTAAAATTGTAAAAAAAAATATTAATAATAAAATATAATAAAAAGCACAATAGAAAAAAAAAATAAGACAACAGTTGCAGTGCATACTGGAGTAAGTCAATCCCAAGTCTTTTCGTCCTCAACATAGTCCTTTATAGTGTAAGGTAATAATCTACTCACTCCGTTATTATCAATATTAGGGTCAACAGTAGTAAGGGTTAAAGTATGAAATTGCCGTTTTATTGTAATAGGTACTCCAAATTGACACAGAACCTTCATGGTTTGAGATTTTTGAGTGAAACTTTTTTCACATGGTACCTACGAAGTTCTTCTTTTAAAAAATGTGCAACATTCGAATATCGACTTTCAGTTGTTTTTTTTTTCGAAAATTAGAGTGAATTTTGAATACGAGTTCCGACGCGGAACTAACGCGGCAGAAACAGCTCGCAATATCAATGTTGCGTTTGGAGAGGGGACTGCTAATGAACACACCGTGCGATTTTGGTTTAAACGCTTTCGTGATGGACACTTTGAAGAACGAACCACGTGGAAGACCGGGTTTTTTATTTGCTTTTTCCGGCAAATAACAAGTTTATTTCTTTTTTTCTTTTTTTTTCACCCGAGCCAAACTACCCAGAAATTAGCGGCATGGTTTAACGTTACCTTACCAACAATATTGACTTATTGCGACCAATCAATTAAATTTAAAAAATATGAAAAGTGGGTGCCTCATGATTTTACTAATCTTTAGAAATAAACGCGTGTCAAAGACATTCAATATATACTACCAATAGACCGGACATAGCGAACAAAATCGTGATCCGATACTTATTCCACGTTGGTCATAAGTCACTCAGTCTAGTATGACACACCTACACGTCAAGTCGTGTTTGTATCCGTTCTATGCACTAAAAGAAAATCATTTTCTAAGAAAATATGCCGAACTACGCATTACGCTATTGTAAATCTTGCTATGGTAAAATGACTGGACCTAACTTCGGTTTATTTTCGTAAATATTTTTGGTATTTACGAAACATTTAATTAGAATTCAATAATTTTTATAAATAGTTCCAGAACATTTTCAGATTTTGTGTTAACGCCATCTATTGCTGAAAAGCTTAACCTTTCCATTATCACACACCGAGCCTCTACCACAAGCTTATAACGTGATAAATTTTTCGACCTCAATCGGTCTGTTAAAAGGATGGAACTATATAGGGTGTATAGCTCTATCACTCTCTTTCGCTCGTACGACTAACATTTTAACATTATCATGGTAAGGCCCCTGGCCACCTACCGGGCGATAGTTAAATCATTATAAATTATGACAAATTTAATTCGCTTGTTTGCTATTCCAAGCCAGATGGCGTCACTGAGCCATAGGATGACAGTTTTTCTAAGACATTTTTTCTGATAGCCGCTCTATTGTATCTCTTTAAATCTCTTTGACGCGTGTTGAAACTTGTGTTGCCTTGTTGAATCGATACAGAAATGAAGGCATATTGGATCGAATTGTGACATGTGATGAAAAGTGCATTCTTTACGATAACCGTAAGCGAAAAATTTAATGAATGACCTAAGGTCAAACGCCGCAACGGTGTCAGAAAGCAAAGCTTACCAATAAAAATCTCTCAGCATGGTGTTATTCACTATACCTTTTTCCGATCTGGTCAAGCAATGACGGCAGATGTCTTATGTGCCGAACTCCGAACAATGATAGCAAAACTAGCAGTTAAACAGCCCCGACTCATGAATCGATCTTTACCATTTATAGTATGAATAGGCAATTTCATATTTTAACCCCTAATACTAGCTGATCCGGCGAATTTCGTACCGCCTGTCTAATACTCAATGAATGGTGTGACCTTTTAGTTAAACTGACAAATGATAACGCCATCTATTGGCATTACCACAAGCAGCATAATTTATTTTAAAATGACATTTTAGTTTCGGATTTACTTTTTCATGAATTTTTCCACATTTTCTCACTGTTTAAACCTTATCTGGACTATAATTAATATTTTAAGACCAAAATTAGCCAAATCGGTCCAGCCGTTCTCGAGTTTTAGCGAGATTAACGAACAGCTATTCATTTTTTATATATATAATAAACTAGTGCGCCTCACCATCAATGATTGCATCACAGCTTAGTATCAGGTGAGATCGTAGTCAAGCACTGGTTTGGTATGGTATCGATTAAAAAATAAATATATAGATATAAAAGGAGAAACTGACTGACTGACTGACATATCAACGCACAGCCAAAACGGTCTAGAAACATGATATTTTGCAAAAAAACTTCCATTTATGACGTAGACAAACTAAGAGGGGTTTTTGGAAATACAATTTGAATTGGTGTGAAAGGGGGAAATTCGTTTGAATGCATAATTTTATCCCTTGGGCCCCCCATATTCCTGATATTTTGCATAATACTAACCAAAAGTAAATAAAAAACGTTTTACATAAAACAATTTAGAGGGTGTTAAAGTTTATATGGAAGTATATTATTCCTTGGGCTTAACTTGAAACTTGGCACAAATTCTAATAAGACTCATTATTAGTTTTTGTTCTCGCGAACTAAGTCGCTGGCAGAGTGCCAGTTTCATATAATTGAGCTGGACAAAAGATCGTAATACCAATTTTTCCTTTTTTTATAGGTGCGACAATCCCTAGAAGCGTTATCAGGCGTGATACTAACTGACATGGCACAAACGGGCACCATGCATCTCAACGTGGACGTGCCCAACGAAACGGTGTTCAGTTAGCGAGCCCAAGAGTGAGGCAGCCATCCAGTACGAGGTAACACGACCAGCAACGGGTAACCCTGGCCATACTGTTGATACGTCAAGGTGAAAATAGGGTTGCCGATGGATTATCCATGCCGGATTTCGTGTAGGAAAATGTCAAAAGTAGAATTATCAAATCATCGCTTGCCATCAAATGAGATTATGGGCAAAAGCAAACCTATCTATGATAAAAAGAAAATACAGAAACTTATTGCTCACTTTTATCTAAGGTCTAAAATGGAGACCGCTAAAATTTGGGAAGCGAGTTTGAAGCCTTCGGTAGTGTCCCACGGTTTAAGTAACTTGCAGGACACAAGACAAAACATGACAACGTTTGCTCATTAATTACTAAACAAGCTTATGAAACTGAAATAATAAAACTCGGGCTCAATATCTGAAAAGTCGACAACCCTAAGTTCACCTTAAAGCACCTCACATGTTGGAGGTAGTATTGTCACCACGCTTGCTAGGGTTATCGCCAAGTGGATATGTCTCCGAGGAAAATATATGATTGTATTTAGTTGGCAAGCGACGCTGCCGCAAATATCCGACAAGGAAACGCTTTTCCATGTCTCAGTGAGACGGAAGTGATACTAGTTATTATTTATTTATGCAATTTTTCAGTTTATATCATTGTTAAAGTCGGATATATCCGCCAAGTTTGGTCTCAAACAATGATACCTCAGTGAAGCGAGGAGGGAATCATTTTTATTACTTGAACTCGTTCTCATATGAGAACAGAATGTGTAAAGTAGACGACCAAAATGTTGAAGAACTCATGTTGTAAAAATCGACAGTTCTATAAAAATCTTGGATATTAAGGTACATTTCTAGTTCTACTAAATGTCTCAGTTCTTTGCACATTCAACGATCATTTTATTCATTGGACCACAATTTTAAACCTAAAATGACAGATTCATTCTGTTCCTTGCATTTTTAATTAATTGATGTCGTTAACGCATTAATCTTAAAAATAGTTTAAAATATTACTTTTCGCTTCATTGAATAAATGTTAAAAGTATTTTATTGTAATATTATGTAATCATGATGAATATACCAAATAAAAATAGCGTCTTCGCGAGTATTAGTGTCTATAAAGAAACATGTTTTAGATATTTTTGTTAAAAATCTTATATTTTATTTAATCGAGTTCTAGACAAAGTCATTTAAAACGTTTATTTTGCTAAAAGAAGTTCACAATCTTGCTATAATATCATGTTTTATGTTCATAAGTATGATTTAAGTTACATTTGTTCTATATTGCCGATATCACTCCATTTTATTGGAGACGACAAGGTACGTTACTTCAGACTAAACAAAACAACTTTATGACAAAGCTAAAAGAATTGGGTGCTTGCCTGTTTTATTTTTGTACAATATATTTTACTAAAAAATAAATCTTTTTCTGAATACCCCATCAAAACAGTTTATAAAATTAATAAGTAATTAGAATTTCAAATATTTGTTTGAGGAAGAGTCTCGCTATCTCTTTTCAACGCGCGTAGCCTAATGGCGGTGACGTCATAATGTAGCGGGTGCATCTTTTTTCCATTACTTGTCAGTTTCCCCTTCCACTAGAGTTGAACTTAGTAAAAAAATATATTAGTATGGTAAGTTGCTTAATTTTGAGCGGATTTAAAAAATTCTTCCTATCAGTGATTTCGGATTAAGTTATCTTTTTGATGCAAATAATTTAAAAAAATGAATCAACTATCCAATTGCCATACTATTCAAAATCATTTCCACTAACCACAATCAATATACACATCTATATTTTAATTAGTACAAAAAATGGGGTTCTATCCGCACCCGTTACTGATCACATTTGTGTAGTAAAAAAAAAAAAAACGAAATCCTAAAATTGTTCACGAAAATTTGTCATGATTAGTAAAGTCATAATTGAATCAATCATTGATAACAATTGCTACTAGAAAATACTACGCGCGGTGATTTTCATTTTTATCGCCATTTATTAGTTCATAATCAATAGCCTGTACAATATTTCCATACAAACACACACACATTTGACATTTTGGGATATAAACAAACGCTCATAACTTTGCTGTTTATGAATATTCTTTATTGAGACTTTATTTAATAATAACTGTATTTGTACTAATAAAAAATTGCACCAGAAGACATCGGTAGTGGTATTGGCAGTATAGTCCCAGTTGACATTTAACATTTCAATCGTATATCATTATGTGATTTGTATATAAGCGGCAGTTAGCCGTAATGTCTATGAGGCATTGCTACGTCATATTAATTTGTGTCAAACACAAACGTTTAGGATAAGATGCGTGTATGGTCGAGATGAATGAACGATCAACTTGCTAGAAATGCACGATTTATAAGTACACCGTGAAAATGTATGAGATATTGTTTAGTTCACAGGACGGAAGCCGGTTCTGTGGTTGAAATGGCATTTAAACTCTCTTATTTCAACTTGAGATATGAATTTTATATTCCGCACAATTCACCTTTTGACATCTGTGCATCTTCCGCATTTTTACTTCTAAATCCTTCTATCCACGGTATCAAATCTCTGCGTTCAAAATAAATGTAACGGAAAATTCAACAGCGTTCCTTCGTCTCGGCTTATTGATCGATATTTTCATAATCACAATTCTATAACTTCGGCAATCTTTGATATATTCGTGTAAAACGTTAAATTGTATTTAAAGCTTAGTCTTGATGAAACGAATAATGTTAGTCAATGTTGCTATTATATTATTCTTGTATTATTGCATATTTTAATGTAAGAATTGGATTAGCGTCGTAGTTTAATCGAGTGGTACTTCATTTTCTTCGTTGTATGTAACTTCATAAGTAGATCAGTTATTGTTAAAGGTGTCCATGAATGCAATATTGCTATCTGAATAAGAATATAGTGATTTCACTGGAGAGTATACAATTGTGAATGTGATAGTGTCAGAAGGCAGGTGCTAGTATTTAGATAAGAGTTATTATAAAACCAACATTCCTCGTTTGAGAAAGTATCCACAATGAGTGCGTCCAGTCGGGCACAACGCTTCAATTGATCGTTTGCCATTAGTTTCCTAACATTTCTTGCCAGTATAATATTTAATGGCTTTGATTATTCAGTAGACGCAATAATGTTTGTGCACCTAATATTTCTGTATCGATCGCAAACGTATCAAGTAGATCACATTACTTCTTTACAAACCAAAATGCAATTGTTAAAAATTTCGCAAACTGCTATTTTGACAATAATAAATAAATTAGTCTAAACAATCTTTTTGAAATGTTCATACAGTTTTTTTACCTTTTTTATCGATGCAAGAAGTATTAGGTATAAAGTTTAGTATGATTTATAATATCTAGTACAGCTGAAGTTTTGAAACATAGACAAATAGTGTTCTGGATCATGCAGAAGCAAGACAAGCAGGTTTGGAAAGTTTTTTAAATAGTGTCGTTTATAGAAGTAACCGCGTACTTGTAAAGTTTATGTAATTAATAATTTATTATTCTAGTCTTTGGTCAAGCTCAAGGATTTGTTATTCGGTTCTATTGGGGTTAGTATGTACTTAGGATGATTTTAAAATTATTGTAAGTGTGGAATTATGTTACGGGCACTCGTAAAGTTTGTGCAATCATAAATGTTATATTATATAGATATGTTTTAACACATTTTCTTATTTATTGTAGTTCCAATTACAGTTTATTTTATATTGGAGGCCGAGAGGTTTTTATTAGGTAATGATATAAGATAATTTTTTTAGCACATTACAACACAATATTTAGATGATGCTAGCTAATTATTTTCCTCGAACAATTCACTCGATGTATTATGTACAAATATGTTCGTTGTATCACGTAGGTTAATTGGCTGTTGTTAATATGTTATGGAATAAGGGCCTAATGTTGTTGTACTAGGTTACCATCTGTGCCAAAGTGCTCTATCACTGTTCGTATTCCAAATGACAGATTAGGCCTTTATGTGTATCCTTATAGACGTACCGACGTAGGCTTAATGACTAGCTGAGCAGTCGACCTGATGAATTGTTGCAAAGTCCAATATCGCTTGAAACTGTCGTATAGCGTTGTATTGCTCAGTTCTGTTGGTCGGAACAACACTAATCTTTGCTCCATGATTTAGATTACATGTTATTTAAGGCTGTTTACGCTGTCCTATACGAGTCATTTATCGGAAATAATTAATATTGCCAAAGACAAAAACACTAGATTAAATGAAATATCAAAAGTAGAGATAGTGAGGTTTGTACAATAGTTAGTTTTAGGTAGGATCGTGCTGTTCATTTTGAATTATTATAATTATCAATGTAAATATGATGATTTTACGTAATTTTTAGTATTTTATTGCTTTTTCTGGTGCAATATGGGACAACCAGTGAGATGTGACACAGTTTAAGACAATCAGAACTAGGTTGACGAACAAGCATATTTATCATTATTATTTATCAAAGATTTTTATTTTGAAACAGCCCAGATAAAACAGCAAAATGCACATAATATGAAAAATCTATGCTTGTGTGACATGACCAATGTAAAGACGTCAACTTTGAACAAAGTGTAATGCCCAGAATAATCGGTATCAAACCTTGACCGACGTTTATAAAAGCTACATTTGTGTAAAGTAAAATAGCGTAATTGTATCAATGGGTGATAGAACTGATTTATGATTATTGGTGATTTTAAGTTGTACCTCGTAGGAATTGTTATGGACGCGTATGTTGTATGATTAATTTCAAAGTTTGTTTTGTATATTTTTGTTTGAAGTTGTGATTCGTTTGTTGATTTTGTAAATAATAGATAGATGAGTTATTTGAACATGAAAAGTTGTTTTATTTTTTTACCCTGTCATCTCTTTTTTTAGGGTTCCGTACCTCAAAAGGAAAAAACGGTTCCCTTATAGGGTCACTTTGTTATACGTCCGTCTGTCTGTCAAAACCCTTTATGTCGAGAACACGTAGAGGTATCGAGTAGAAATTAAAACGATATAGTCAGGTCTGCGGTCCCTTAAAGCTGTGAAAAAATTAAACTTCTAAGTTAACGAAAAAAAAGATACGGCCGTTTATGTCGCAAAAATTTGACACTCCTATGGACCCCACCGACCGTGTTCCCACGTTGTCGCCGTGGTGGGGCTTGCGTGTCTTTATGACCTTGAGGGCTATGCCGGTAGAGCTACTCATGCCGGAAGGCCTCAAGCGAGAGACCAGACCAAGAGGAACACACAGGCGGAGTCCAGACGGACCGCCAAGGAGGGTGCACTGTCCAGAAGCATCGGCACCAACAGCTGTTGGTGTTTTTGGACAGTGGTTTTGAGAGAGTGGGTTCGCCTCGGGTACGCGTCTGCTTATCAGACGTGACCACGATGGCGAACGTGGTTATTGGGGACCCCACCCCACAAAAAAGGCAAAGCTGTGTTCAGCACCCCCATGGACGCGTCTCCTAAAAAACTATTACCCCAGGAGGGTACCGCCTGCACCGCAGGCGGAGAATCCCTCCCCGAGCAGAGCTCGGGCTGCCCCTCGTATTCTGGGGGGGGCAAAGAGCGCGTCAGGTCCCAAAAGGACCTGTTACCGTCCTTCGTGGACGCAACGAGCCAGGGTGGCTCACCCACTGGTAGCGTGGAGTCCCTGGGACCTGTTCCCAGCACGTCCGCTGCGCCGGTGGGTCCTGCAGAGGCCGGCAGGAGCTTCGGCCTCAGGGAGGTGAGCGGAGACGCGGCGTCGGACTCCGATGCCGCGTCTTCGCTTGGATCGGAGAGGATGGAGGTGGAGGAGTCCACCTCCAAGACCCAGTTCCTCAAGCGCCGCATGTTGGGGGATGGCCGGAGGACATCCTCCGACGACGACGAATTGGGTGTATCGGCCCGCAAAGTCTCCACCGCTGTGCGGGGTGCGGGCCGAAAGATGGGGAAGGGAAGCCGGCGCACCGCCGAGGAAGTGGCCCGGCGATCCCTCAAAGTCGCCAGGGAGGGGTGCCACCCCGGGGCACTCAGTGGCCTGGTCGGCCCTCCGGAACCGGAGCCTTCGGGCAGTGAGCCAGAAGGTCTGGAGGAGGCGCTGAACAGGTTCACGGAGATCGTGGCAGCTGCCATATCAGGCGTGGCCAAGAAAAGGGAGAGGGTTGCCAAGAGGCGATCCATCTCCCAGGCCATGACCTCGATAACGGAGGCACTTGGTATCGTCTTGGAGCCGTTCAAGAGATCCCTCAATAAGAGGATTGAGCGGCTCGAGGCGGACCTGGCCGGTCTTCGTGGATCTGGCCCTGAGGTGGCGCAAAAAGGGGTATGCAAGCAGGGGCAGAGTCGGTCCCAGCCCCTGCCCCAGGCGGAGAGCGAGCTGCTGACCCTGCTGCGGCAGGAGCTGGCTGCCTTCCGGCAGCAGCAGCTGGAACAGCAGCAAAAGTTCCAAGAGCGGGTCCAGCGGCAGTTCGCTGTCCTGGAGGGCATTGTGCTGCGCCCCCCGCTTGCGGCCGGCCAGAAAAGGGCGGCATCGTACGCCGCCGCCGCCGCGGCCCCTGCTGCTGCGCCCAGGGTGGGCCCCTCGGGGCAAACTGGGCGCGGAGCCGTGGTGGTGTCGGAACCTCCGAGGCCGGTCCAGGCGGCCAAGCAGCAGCAGCGGCAGGGGAAGCCTACCCCTTCCCCAAAAGGCAGAGCGGTGCCTGCCACTAAACCGGCGGGACCTCCTGCGGTGGCGGCGACTAGGCCGCGCCTGCCGCCTCCCCTGCCCGAAGAACCCTCGGCTGGCGCCGAATGGACGGTCGTCGGTGCCAGCAGGAAGGCGGGCAAGGCGGCTAGAGCGGCGAAAAAGCGCGAGCGGCGACAGCAGCGCAGGAAGCGCGCCATGGCGGCCAGGCTTCGCGCCCCGAATTCCGCAGCTGTAGTGATTACACTACAGCCAGCTGCGGAAAAGAAGGGCGTGACGTACAACGCCGTCATGGAAAAGGCGAAGCAGGCGGTGGTGGGCCACCTTAGCGAGTTCGGAGCCACTGAGGGCTTCCGAATGAGGCGCACCGCAACCGGGGCCCGAATACTGGAGGTCCCTGGTGCGGACAGCGGCTCTGCCGCGGACGCCCTGGCCGCAAGGATCAGGGCGTCTATGGACGCTGATGAGGTCCGAGTGTCCAGGCCCACAAAGTGCATAGACGTGCGCATCATGGGCCTGGATGACTCCGTCAGGGTGGACGAGGTGGTGGCCGCCGTCGTCAGGGCGGGAGGGTGCCAGGCCGATCAAGTGCGGGCTGGCACCATCCGTGCTGACAGCACGGGCATGCGAGCCGTTACGGTTAGCTGCCCCGTGTCAGCGGCCAAAGCCATCACGGCTGAAGGCCGAAGGCTCTTGGTGGGCTGGGTCTCCGCGCAGGTAAAACTGCTGGAGCCCAGACCTCTGCGGTGTTACCGCTGCCACGTGGGGCACCACGTGGGGGCCCATTGCGCCGCGGAGGTGGACCGCAGCGACCGCTGCTACCAGTGCGGTCAGGCCGGTCACAAGGCCGTCGAATGCCGTGCAACGCCGCACTGCTATGCATGTGCGGCGGCAGGCAAGCCGGCCGACCACCGGGCTGGGGGCAGGTCCTGCGACCCCCCTGCCAAGGCCAAGGGCAAAGTACGGCCCATCCACCCGGGCGTACTCACCGCCGCAGCCGCTTCCTTGGCTGCCGCCGCCGCAGCCGCCGCCGCACCCGCCGCGGCAGGGCCCTCACGGGGGGCTCGGGAGGAGACTGTAATGGACTGTCAATAACGACCCCATTACGTCTCCTCCAGGCGAACATCAACCACTGCGCCCCCGCTCAGGATCTGTTGCTCCAGAGCATGGCGCAGTGGTCGATCAATATCGCCGTGGTCTCCGAGCCGTTCAATGTCCTGCCCAGGGGAGACTGGGTGCGGGACCTGGACGGCTCGGTGACCCTAATTTCGTCGGCCGCCGCCGGTACCCCGACCCTCGAGGCCGTCACGAGGGGACGGGGTTGCGTGGCAGCACGGTTCGGGGACATTGCAGTGGTAGGCGTCTACCTGTCCCCGAGCAGATCTCTCGGCGATCTCCACATCTCCCTAATGGAGCTGAAAGCCGTCGTCGCTGGGTTTGGTTCCCTCCCCGTGGTCGTTTGCGGGGACTTCAATGCCAAGAACTTGGCTTGGGGTTCCCGGCTCACGAACCAGCGGGGTCGGATGGTGGAGGACTGGGCTCTGGAGACAGGCCTGGTCGTCCTAAACCGGGGTTCTGTCCCCACGTGTGTGCGGATGCGGGGTGACTCAGTGGTGGACCTCTCGTTCGCCAGCCCCGCTCTGTCGCCGCGTGTCGTCGACTGGCGCGTTATGGAGGGGGTGGAGACGTTTTCGGACCACCGGTACATCCGGTTCGACGTCTCCGCCCAAACCTCGATTGCGCCGGTCCGACAGAACCCTTGTGGTCCGCGGTGGGCGCTGAGGCAGATGGACCGGGAGCTCCTCCTGGAAGCCGCGACGGTACAGGCCTGGGTGCAAGCACCGGACAGGCCTGTCGACATAGACGTCGAGGCAGAGTGGTTCCGGGAGGCCATGTCGCAAATTTGCGACGCGGCAATGCCCCGAGTCCCTCCAGGACGTGCTCAGCGCCAGGTATACTGGTGGTCGCCGGAGATTGCGGCACTGCGCAACGCGTGCAATGCCGCGCGACGCCGGTATGCCAGATACCGCAGTCGCCGCATCCGTCCAGCGGATGCGGAGGCCAGAGAGGCGGAGCTGTACGAGGGATACAGAGCGGCAAAGCGCACCCTCCGAGCGGAGATAAGGCGGGCCAAACTTGAGGCCCGCAACGTGTGGCTGGGGACTCTGAATGGGGACCCATGGGGACGCCCGTACAAATTGGTACGGGACAAACTCCGCCCCTGGGCTCCCCCGCTGACGCAGAGTCTCCGGCCCCAGCTCGTGGAGGGTGTGGTGAGCACTCTGTTCCCCACGCGAGGGGAACACTCTCCCCCGCCCATGGCTCCGCCACCAGCGGTGTCCGACGCGGACCACGATGGCGACGACGACGATAACGCTCCAGAGGTGACCGAGGTAGAGATGAGAGTGGCGGTACGAAGGCTGAGTGCCAAAAATACCGCCCCAGGACCCGACGGCTTGCCTGGGAAGGCATGGGTCCTGGCCATGGAGGCTCTCGGGCCTCGACTAAGAGGGCTCTTCAGCGCATGTATGGAGAGGGGCCAGTTCCCACTTCGCTGGAAGACGAGGAAACTGGTCCTTATCGCGAAGCCGGGGCGCCCCGCGGACTCTCCGTCCGCGTACCGGCCCATTGTGCTGCTCGACGAGGTGGGCAAGCTCTTTGAAAGAGTAATTGCAGACCGCCTCGTCGCACACCTAACACGGGTGGGGCCGGATCTGGCGGACGGCCAGTTCGGCTTTCGCAGGAGGCGCTCCACGGTGGACGCCATCATGTGCGTGCGAGCTCTCACGACGGGGGATGCAGTGGCCCAGGGCAGGTGTGTCGTGGCGGTGTCTCTGGACATCGCCAACGCCTTCAACTCCCTGCCTTGGAGTAGCATTGGGAGGGCACTCCGGTATCACCGGATGCCCGACTACCTCTGTCGTGTGGTCGAGGCGTACCTGTCAGACAGGCACATAACCTACCCCGGTCACCAGGGGGTGTGGGAACGTCGAGAGATGTCGTGCGGTGTTCCGCAGGGATCGGTACTAGGGCCGCCCTTGTGGAACATCGGATACGATTACGTGCTGCGCGGCGACCTCCCTGACGGGGTCAGCGTGGTCTGCTACGCAGACGACACGCTGGTCCTGGCGCAGGGAGAGTCGTACCAGGCGGCGGTCGAACTAGCGACACGCGGGGTCGCGACAGTCGTTGGCAGGATCCAAGAGCTGGGACTCGAGGTGGCATTGCACAAGTCCGAGGCCATGTGCTTTCACGGCCCTCGGAACGCGCCACCACCGGGTTCCCGGCTAACGGTGGGAGGAGTCCACATCGGCGTCGGGTCAACGATGAAGTACCTGGGACTCGTTCTCGACAGCCGATGGGATTTCGACGAGCATTTCCGACGTCTGGCTCCCAAACTAAATCGGACTGGGGCTGCTCTCTCGCGGCTCCTGCCCAACCTTGGGGGTCCAGACGCCTCCTGCCGGAGGCTCTACGCGGGGATCGTTCGGTCCATGGCCCTTTATGGCGCGCCGGTGTGGGCGCCGGGGCTGCGGAAGCAGCCGGCGGCCCGGCTGAACGCGTGCCAGAGGGTCATGGCCATACGGATGGTACGAGGATACCGGACGATTTCCCGCGAAGCGGCGAGCCTTCTTGCTGGCCAGCGACCATGGGATCTGGAGGCAACAGTCCTTGCACTCATGCACGAACGGTGCATGGAGATGCAACGCCGGGGCGAAACTCCGCTGCCGCAACAAGTCGCGGCATGGCGGACAGAGTTCCGGCGAGTTCTCATGGTGAAATGGCGACAGCGACTGTCGCGACCCCGTGCTGGGCACGCCACAATTATGGCGGTAAGTCCCCTCTTTGAGGCGTGGTTGGAAAGACCTCACGGCGTCCTCACATTCCGCATGACGCAGGTCCTCACCGGACACGGTAAGTTCGGGAGGTTCCTGCACCGGATTCGTGCGGAAACGACGCCCGGGTGTCGCCACTGTGCGGCCCACCCGGAGGACACGGTGGAGCACACGGTGGAGGTGTGCCCCGCTTGGGCAGAGCAACGCCGTGACCTCGTGGGGGCAATCGGCGGCGGTGATCTCTCGCGCCGGGCCTTGGTTCAGGCCATGCTCCGGAGCGAGGAGGAGTGGCAGGCGGTCGCCTCCTTCTGCGAAGCAGTAATGCTAGCTAAGAAGGCGGCCGATCGCGTGAGGCAACGGTCCTTACGCTCCAACCGCCGCCGGGATTCCGATCCCGATTTCCGGCCACCGTAGGCGCGGGCTTGCAGATGGCGAGCAATGGGTGGCTCGCCGTCTGACCGTCCGGTAACCGTCCGGACCGAGCCCAAGTCGTCGACGGCGCGTATTGTTCCACGCGCGCCTCAAGGAGATGTCAGCAAATCGTAGGGGCCCAGCAGGGTCGAAGCCTACTGGGGCCACGGGTAGTGTGAAAGCGGAACCCGGGGCCCTGGGACGAAGGCAACGAAGGAACAGGAGTGGGTTTTTAGTCAGTAAGAGTCTGACACTATCTCCCGCTCCGCCCAAGAGCGGGGATGTCATTAGGATGATTTTCCCACCGAAAAAAAAAAAAAAAAAAAAAAAAAAACACTCCTATGGAAATCGAAATTGATAGGGTCCTTCCCGTTGACCTAGAACCCTGAAATTTGGCATGAAGCAAGGTCTTATAGCACAAGTATAGGAATAAATCTGAAAACTGAAAATTTGTAGTTAAGGCCCAAAAAAAAACTTTGTATTCGGAAAAATCTTCGAGACTCGATTTAGGAATTGAACTATTTACATAATTTAGTTTGTACGGAACCGGAAGTGAACCGGAACCTCAGTGTGCGAGTCCGACTCGCTCTTGTTTTAATTATATAAACTAGTGTTTGACTGCCATCCCCACCTGATGGTAAGTAGTGATGCAATCGTTGATGGTGAGGCGCACTTGTTTATTAGGAGCCTATTCACTCTAGCTTTGAAGACATCTAAATTATAATCGGACGGGAAGACCGCAACAGGCAAATTGTTCCAGAGCAGACCTTAGAGGTGTTAACAATGTAAGAGTGGATACTCTTCGTACGTCGTGTTGTCTAGTGGTAGAAAGGAGATGGCGGAATCAATTCATGCAATTGTCGAGCACACTCTTCAAAATGCATCATGTAAAACATCAAAAGAGTGGCTACCCTACGGCTGTCTTTCCTGTCTGCCTGTCTATCTATATTGCTATAACTTGAGGATCAGGCGTTGTACTAAAACGCTAAGAGCGTTAGCAACTATTGCTGCCTGTTCTCAGTGGCCGTTTATTGTGAAAGGAAATAATTCTTTCCAAAGCTAAACGAGGCGTCTGAGTGGTGAGTAGAAGCGTTGCGGCGGACTCAGTTTTGCGAGCAAGCAGTGTTGCACATATTTCAAAAACTTCGCAAAGGTAGGTAATCGTGGTGTTTGTGCACAAAGAACACCACAAAATTGTTTAATAACTGCACAATCGCATTATTGTAGCTTATTGGAATACCCTTTCCGACAAAATGGCTTCTGTAGCGGCCCATCTAACTTCGAACACGGTTGAAGGGTATTTAGGTGGGCCATATAACTAGAAGCAATTTTGCAGTCGTACAGGTTTTCATTGTACCATTCAAGTTATAATTCAAAATAATTTCACTCCATCGCCACCAACTCCAACATCGACTTTGGCGTTATGTTTTAAATGATCATTTGTAATAAAATGGTCCACAAAAATTGGGTGTAGGTACTGAAAATTGAACTTTGTCAGTAAAACATTAAATATTTTGTTTCTTTTGATAATTATCTCGAATTCCGACTTCTCTGCGTATATTTACGTACCTACATTGTTCTATCCCACCATAGCGGGTTGGTCTTGGACGAGTGTGTAGGTTCCCGTAGTCTTAGAATTTTAAATCTGTGTGCGCAATCTCGGAGCGTTCGGTGTCATAGGAAATAGCTTACGCATAGAGCAACAATGTGCACGTGAATGTAAATATCACCGGAAAATTGCAAACTCCGTAAGATTGTAAAATATCGCGAGAAATTGTAAACTATTCTTTTTAAATAAGACATGGAAACTAATGAATTTGGATGTCTTTTATCGTATACAAAACGATTTTTTTATAATTTATCGAGATATTGTAATCTAATAAAGATTTTTTATAATCATACGGAGTCTGCAATTTTGCGGTGACATAAACACACATAAAAGACCAGCCCGTCTTCATGATACAGAACATCTGATCTATCTGTCGAAGAAAGAACTGTGAAAACGTTAGTCGGGCTATTGTTATTATATATAGCTTGTTCTCTCCCACAGCTGGGTAATGGCCTCTCTCTATTCCTTCCATTGTAATGGGCTCTCAGCCACTTCTTTCCAATTCCTAAGGAAGACATCTAAGTCATCTCGCCGACTCGCCATCTCCTTGGTCTGCGGCCGCCGCTTGGACCCCGTTGTGCAATTTCAGCGTGCCAGTTTTTTTGCATAGTCTTTCTATGTTGTCTCTAATTACGGTATTCAAAAGGTTAAAAGCCCGCCGCTCGATCAGCATGCGGCCGACATATCTAGCCCAGTCCCGCTTAAGCTGGGCAGCCTTATGAGTCAAGCTATAGAAAATAAAAAACAATACATATTTTTCTAACATTACGTATATTAAAATAATAGTAGGAAAAAATTACATTAAACTCAATTATTTAACAATCTGTTATACATATGTATAGTACATTCATTCGTAACATTATTTTACAACACATGGTATAATCAAAAACTTGTTGTCATCATGACAATGACTAAAAAAGATTTTTATATTTATTGAAAATTAAAAAAAAAAACATTAAAATTTAACATAAATAACCCAAAAACATTATCCATTACTAAGAAATACGCAGATGTTTTAATAATATCTTAAAGTAGGTTGGTAGGATACATTGACATGCAATATACATGACACCGGAAAATTGTAGACTTCGTATAATTGTAGACAATAAATCTTTAGTAGATTATAATTTCTCGTTATGTTATGAAAAAATTGTTTCGTATACAATAAATCACATTAATGTGTATAGAACATAAAAAAAAATTGTTTACAATTTCTCACTATATTTTACAATCGTACGGTGTGGCAGCAATTTTCCTGTGACATACAGACATGTATATATACAATACATAGTGCTTAACTTAGTCATAAATAAGCATTGATAAATAAAATTTATTCTGAAAATTGGTTATAAATAACACCTTTACACGTTTGTTTTGGCACTTACTGTATTATAATAAATAGAACAAGGTGAATGCTGCGAGTCCGAGCGTGGCCAGAAGGCGCTATACTCAACAACTGTTCATGATTTCAGTGTCAACTGACAGATGTCAGCTGAGCAGCCCGGACCAGACGAAAGACCCGTATTGTCGGAGGATCCTACCTTTTCAACGGAGTTATGTTGGACTTTACACCCTGTTCGGTATATCTCTATAGCTATTTATTTATAAGTACTTATACAACAATACAAAGCCAAGACATTGTACAGAGGAAACTTCAAACCAAAAATGCAACACTACATGAACCAGAAAAGTTGAGTTCAGCGCCATCTAGTGAGAAGATGGCCACGCTTGGGCACGTAGCTTTCATTTAAGTGGGGATATACATACCTATACCTAATCCATTTGAAATAAGATGAAACATTGAAACAAAACTTTTCTACTGTCCGTTTAACCGATTTTGAGTTCTATTACCTTGGCATAAGGATGGTATTAAAAATAAGAAAGTGGTTACAGTACCAACTATTATTATTGGTATTGAGAGCAGTGGTGGCCGAGTGGTAATGGCTCCGACTTACGAGTTGTAGGTCGCGGGTTCAAACCCAGCCAGGCGCATTACTTTGTGTAATTTATTTCATCACCACTGCTCTCAAAACGGTGAAGGAAAACATCGTGAAGAAACCGGCATGTCCTAGAACCAAAAATTCGAAGACATGTGACATTCACCAACCCGCACTGGGCCTGCGTTGTGGATTATGCCCATTCCCTCTCCTAGAGGGGAGGCCTGAGCCCCAAAATTGGGAACATTGAAAGGCTGATTGTGCTTTAAGGATGGTATTAAAAGTAAAAAAGTGGTTACAGTAACAGTAACAAAATCGGTTGAACGGACAGTAAAAAAGTTTTGTTCAAATGTCTACACTTATTTCGAATGGAGCGTTCAATAAATGGGTAAGTACGAGGTTAAATAATACACTTTCAAAGAGAGGTGCAAATTTGAGCCCAAATTCTGTAATTAGGTACTGATACCTAATGTTAAGTACTTAAATCTTGGCAGAGGGTATTATTTGTACTCACAAAGAGGTAGCAGCAACAATGAGTGTGCTCCCCTGGACCGATGTATGTCAGGGTTGCAGGGTTGTTCGAAAGAGTAACTGTATCTCTGGAACGCAAATGTTAACTGAAGGAGTACAGGTGAAATTTGATTTCCCACCAAAAAAGGGGGTATTATTTATTTTTCTAGAGAGATCAGAATGGAAAGTCACTCCATGTAAAATAGTAGGTAAGTAAACGGCTTGATCGATTTAGATGAAATTTTGTGTATATGTCGCAGGGATATGAAAAAAACAGAGATTTGGTCAATTCCCTAAGTGATTTGATCAAATCACGGAGGATGTTAAAATAACAACACAATTTTATCTACAAAATCGATGTGGTATCATTAGCATATTCAGACGGTATGGCTGAGGTACAAGCTACAACTCGCTCTAAAGTTAAAGTGTTAGTTTCAATTGATTCAATCGCTAGTTGTTTCTCTGCAATTGTAGGGTTGTCATCATGTAGCGTCGTTGAGGGCATCATGGATGGGTATGCGGTAGAGCGGAGGACGCGGTCAGGTACCGCGCTCTATAGGATACACGAACGCGATACATATAAGAACTAACATGTTTTTTTTTGTCATTTCACGGGACCAGTTCTGGTATTTGTTCAAATCCCTAGATTTCTTCAGGGAAATAATAAAATTAAGTTGTTATTTTAACATCCTCCGTGATTCCATCAAATCACTTATAAAATTGACCAAATCTCTGTTTTTATCATATCCCTACGACATGTATTTGAGTGGATCCCTGGATGTTTGAACCTAACCGGGTTACCGGGTACCTACCGGTACCTTGTGCTGCAATCGGGTTCTCATTTTTTTTTTCTGCTTATTAAGCTATAAATTACACATAGTTTAAGTTTATTCTCATTCCTTAAGTAAACAACTAGCCTGTAACATAAAGGAGGCTTTACATAAACATTCCGAATAAACCATGTAGCCTATTTATAAATTGGTTGACGCCATCATTCAGACGTCATAAGCTATTTCCAGCTAACGTTTGCACGAGAAATACTTTTACTTTTTCAAGTTATTAATATTTTGACGTCAAACGGTAATTGAATTCCTTTGCGAAAAGCTAAGTTATAAATAGAAGGATCGAAATAGAATTAGCTGTATAAGCTTTAAGAATTGTTACACGTGTACGTTTTTTACGCTAAGCGTCTTTTTTACATTAGAACTTAACTGTGCTCGTAGTTCATGTTAAGTCAAGATTTCAGGATGAATTAAGATTGTGTTATTAAGATACTCGAGGCTAAATGTAAACAGATGAAAATGTATTAAAAACTTTAGATCGCGAATCGAAACCTTAAGAAAGGCATCGAGTTCTAAGAGGGGAGGGGGTCGAACCTCCTACCCCGTTGCCCACAGTTTGGACTTCCTTCGTCACGGGCATTCTGAGTAGTCTTTTTTAGGTCAGGTTATAGCAAAATTAGAAGTCATCAGGAGTTTGAGTTAGGTCACTTTTATGCTAAGTGCGTTTTGTTTTTTAATATACTCCCTTCGCAATAAGATGAAGATGGCATTCAAAGCAAGTTTGTACTGTAGCCACTTTTTTGCTTTATGAGGGTCCTTTTCCACTAGCCAATCGTCAACATCAAGCATGGTTTAAAAGCTTGTTGCTTTATCTAACGCAATCCAACGCGATGTTTGATGAAAAAAGAGGCAATACAAAAAAGGAAATATAACGCCTGAAACCTCTGTTATTATTCGGTAATTCTGTGATTTACTCGAATATTTTACAAAACTTGTTCCAGGAAATACGTGTTTTTTTTTTAAACTCTTAAAAGTATTTGAAAAAAAATATCGTCACTCAGAATCTTGATTAAATTTGCAAGGCTTCTTCTATTGTTATACTTTTTTGACTTTTTAAATTTTTGATTAAATTATGAAGTGTCAAAGTTCATGCCAGATTTTCAGAGGTCTTTACTGGATTAACTTTATACAAATTTATAAACTGATTTCAATAGAAGTACAAATATAGAAAAACAGTGAAAGTGTATGTCGAGTTGGATGCCCATAAGTGCCATTCTTATGCCTACGGAATAGAAGTTAAAATCGGTTGAAGGGATTGTAAAAAAGGCTTGTTTTAGATTAAGACATTTCTTAATCTTCTTTCGAATGCTTATTAGGAAATTATATCATCCCTAACCGCTATGATATAATAATGGATATGTGCAGGTAAATAAATATAAAGGTATCTAGCTAGCGTTGAACTATGAGTGTAATGTGTCTATAGAAAAATAACTTAATATTCTATTTATTCTTGGACAGGGTTCTTTGCTTCTCAGCATGTTGGACCAGCTGCTTGTCGGTGGCTAGACCCTTCCTCGCTCGAACCGAGTCCATGTAAGCCTTGGCTCGGTTCACGCCATCCCACTTTTCTCCCCAATGCAAGTATTCTTCTTCAGTGCGAGGTCTCCAGAATGGATCAATGTCTATAACCTGAAAAGAGGATGAAGGGTGATTAGATAATTATAGCTTGAGCAGGTGTCTACTGAAGTTCCAGACATTCTTGAATATGTTACGATAATAAATGAAAAAAATCCTCTTGAACGAATATCAATCACGATCAACCAATCTTCTTCCTCTTTTCTGAGAGTGGTGCGGGAGTGCGTGTCAGACTTTTACTGACTAAAATAATACTTATGTCCTTCAGTTGCCCTTTGCGTTCTAGACTACGGGTTCCTTTTCAGAAAATCGCCGCGGCCTGCTTGGTCCCTACGGTTTGGGGTCGGGATCTCGGTGGCTGGGGCGTGAGGATATCCGTTCCCTACCGCGTGCGACCTCCTGCTTCGCTAGCATTACTGCTTCGCATGAGCCGACTGCCTGCCATTCCTCCTCGCTCCGGACCATAGCCTCAATCAGGACCCTGAACGAGAGATCACTGCCACCGATTGCCTTCACGAGGACAGGGCGCAGGGACACTCCTCAAAGAGGGGACTTTCCGCTATGATTATGGCGTGCCCCCATCGGCATGACATAATCATGGTGATGCAAGCGTTACGGCTACTTTGAACTGTGCTGAGCCACAATATACATAAATCTAGTACTCTAAAAAGCTAAGTACATTTACATATTTAATAAGTATTGCACAAATACTGACCTCCCAATGACTGAACAACATTTGTGGTGCGGCAAGCCCTGACGTGTGAGTTCTCAGTTCAAGCGCGAACTTGAAGCTCTCCGCGACCGGCAGTAATGCTTGCACTCTGAACTGTGCTGAGCCGCTCTGTAAGTCACTGCCGACAACCCGGCCGCCGCGGCGACCTAGTGCTGCGTAGAGCTTGCCTGTGAAATGAAAAAATAAAATTAGTTTGAATGTTTTCAGCGTACTTAAAGATAGATTAGCGAGGGCCTATTCGAAAAATGACATCTCATTTGGTCTATAAACTTCATAATATATTCAGTACTGGCTTATGCTAGCGACTTTAATCCCTTGAACATTTAAATTTGTCTCAAGAGAACATATTCCATGGATAAAAGTATTCTATGCTATTCCAGGACATAGTCCTCCCGTGTGCCAAATTTCATTTAAATCCTTTCAGTCATTTGAGTGTGAAGGAGTAACAAACATAAAGTTTGTTTGTATTAGTGTGTGTGTACATACACATACTTACATACACACTATCGCCTTTATAATATTAGTGTGATGTGATTACGTATAATCTAAACCTTATTATTACCAACTACTTATTTACTACAACGCAGAGCATTCAATGACCAGTAATGAGTGAAAAAGTATCCGCGAGTCGGCGGGAAGCCTAAAAACTGTCACCAAAAAAAGTTCGCTTCGTGATATCGCCGGAGTTGTTTGACAAATATTCAGTGGTCAGCAGCCTAGAAAAATTCCTTGCTTCTTACAGATTCGACGCGGCCATTTTGAGATGAAAGGGGGACTTCCGGTCACGGGCGTGCATCCGGTTCAATTGGTCACGTCCGCAAGACATCTTGTGATCTTGCCCACTACGCTCGTATTTGTCAAGTAAATAAGGGAGCTTTTTGTAGACACAGAAACTCGAGGCGGCCGTGCTAAGAATGTTAACGAAAAAAATAATATCATTCTGTAACGGGAAACACACATACTATAATTGCCGCAGTACGGAATTTGGTTGAGGTTGTAGATAAAAACAAACGATTTTTGTTAGTGTACGCGTGATTGGAATGTTAGGCTGTTGGCACAGTGAGTATTTATTTGAGGTCGGCTGGTGAGTCAATGGTAACAATGTTGTTATTAAAGGAAAGGTCAATCATGTTTTGGTCGCGGTGACTCACTGCGTATGCATGAGTACCACCATGAAAACATTTGGTTAGGTATTCACAAGATTTACAACGATAAGCATCTCCAAAGTGATGTTTGTTAAATTCGCGACACCTACAAGCCTGCATTTATTGGAAGGTCACACTCCGCCGCATTTTTGGCGACACAAAAGTATTGCAAAATATTTGTTTCTCAATTTTGCATTTCTACATACAGAGAGCTTTTTAAAAGGACAGGTCAGGGTAGTCGGCCCTGCAGCTGCTATAGTTATTGTTTACCAATGATTGGTCTGTGTGTAAAGGAATAATGAAACACACATATTTGTCATACATTTGTGGATCCTAGATTAATTTGGCCAACTACTGTCGCTATAATTATGATAATTACTTTATAAATTATGACACATCTGCCGGACGCTGATTAACCTCTAGGCCAAGAGTCTGAAACTGCGAAGACCTCGTCGAGGCAGACTGCGAAAGCGATGAATGTGCCTAATTGGACATACGTATTATTATACATATTAACTTAAAGGTCAAGAGCCTTTATACAGTTGTATGATTTTACAGAGCATAGCAGACGATGGTGATGTTAGACAAGCCAAGAGTTGGAAAACTCGTCATCATTATAATTTCTACCAAAAGAAATACACATCAGGACCTAGGTCCAAGGACCAAGCATCCTTACATTAACTAGTCCTGTGCTTCTCGTATCCAAAAGATACCTGCGTTTTTCACCAGGACATCTAGACACCTTCCGAAGCTACTGTCTTCTAGGTCACGGTCACTTCACATCTTCACAGCCTCATCGACTATCCGTTCAAATAAGTATCAAATATTTCCTCTGAATCTCGGCTTTAGAAACCGCAGCGTAAACACATCTCAGTAACTTTAAAGCCTCGCGTAATAGCGATATTGACGTAACCGAAGGCTTGCAATTGGTCGCGGCCAGAGGGAGACCATTTCCTGTGGTTTTCATTCAGTAAATAATAATTATACTTTATGAATGGTGTTCGGAACAGCCATTGCTATGAGAAAGTTACTTTTGTGAGTACGACATGCGAGCGAATAGTTGGGATGGTGAAATTGTGTGGTGAGGAGGATTTGCGGAATAAGTATGATTAAAACTTCATTAGAAACGTGGTCAAAGATAGCATTATGTCATTAGAACACAAGGCTACTTTAGATAGTGTCGACTACTTAAGTTTATTTTCTTGACAAAGAAAAGTATAAAATTTGGGTCAAAACTCAAATGTTAAGACGGAAATATTTTTAAACACCCCGGCTCCCACCGGAGACGACCCAGGCCCAAACGCAGGCTTGCGGACGGCCAGTAATCGTTAGTTCGCCATCCGGAATACAGTGCGCCTAAAGGAGATGTCAGCAAGGTTGATGGGGCCACTTAGGGTCAATGCCTGCCAGGGTGGATTGTTTGAAAGAGTTGCTGTGGCTCTGGCAAAAGTCAACTGAATGCACACTGTCTGTGGGTTATAGTCAATAAAAGTGTGACACTTCCTCCCTCACTTCAACAAGAGCGGGAGAAGTGTTTTGATTTGAGACGTAAAAAAAGGATAAATTCAATGATATGGGTAAAAACCCAAATATTGATACATTAACATTTTAAATTCCATTACTGCAAAAGCAAGAAACCCTGACAAACAGAAAATTCAGCGATGACGATTGTAAAACGTCCAAAATGTTTGAGATTAACCACATGACATTGGTATTCATTAAACTTATGAAAAAAAGCCATCCAAAGAAAACGAGATCAATATATTCCACAGCATCAATGAAACGGTTATGTTATACCATATAATAAGAGAACCGAGCCGCGGACCGTTGTGGCCTATATCCCTAGCCGTTAGTAACGGGCAGCAGAGGACATCCGGCTACTGGATACGATGCGCTCGTGGAAGGTTACGGAACTTTATAATAAATTGAATAAAAATAGGTTTAACAGGGCTTGTTTGATCGGCGTTAGGTTTTTTTAAAAAAAAGAAGGTGTTTTCTGTAGTTCGCGCTGACTGGCTGGGTTACTTGGGGTTTTAGTCCAGTAGCCTTTAGTTATAATACGCAGCAGAGGACATCCGGCTGCTGGATATGGTGTGCTTGTGGAAGGTTGCAGAAATTTATAATAAGTAGAGTAATGTTTAATAGGGGTTGTATGATCATATGAAGGATTTTTAAAATAGTAGTTGGTATTGTCACTCTTTTCCTCTGCTTACACACTAAAAATTCGGGTGATTACAAGAATAGTGACCGAGTGATATATCAGTGAGTATATCAGTTAGTTATAGTACCTCAGTTGACGTAGAGATTTTTTCAATGAAAATTACTAATAGGAATTGTATGTTTATGTGAAATCTGTTTTGTTGAATTGTATCTTTGTTTTATTTTTCTTATCTATCTCTGAGGTTTTTATTATTATTTATTTGAAATATTGTTGGCCACACGAGATTTTTCATTAGAAATTCCGGGAAGATCTATATTAATATCAACATTACGATGCAAGTACATGAATAACTCTACCTAATTCCGACCCCTGGTTAATAATATATAGGAGTGTTTATCTAATTTTCATAACCCAGTAACTGGGTAATACGATCCCTTGGCAAGATTGGTGTGAGATATTCTGGCGTTTGACTATTAGTAACAGTTAGTAACTGCCAAAGACCTACAAATGATAATCGAGACAAACAGTATTATTATTTTGTTAGCCACATAAACGTTAATGAATTCATACGGAATTGTCATTGAAGACCAGTAGCTGTTCCCCGCCCACTCGGCGATAGATATCTCTCATTCAACAAAGTAAACGGGTAATGGTAATGACGAGCTTAGCATGCGAGGGGCATTGTGACCGTCTTGGATGTCTACATGTTGTAGGGTAGCTGGGGAAATTAGGGAAACTTGAGTATTACTAATAGTTTATTTTTATAATAAGACTAGCCACTACCTAGTTTTAAAAATCTTTGAAATAAATTCTCGGCGTTTCTCTACTATAACATGCATATAAATCTTTCTCATTATCCGTTTATCAATTACAAATCACGTCTCCAAAAGCACCTAAACCAGCTAGCAGGACAGCTTACTATTCATGACAGTATTCGCCGATTGAAGAAGCGGCGAAACATCTTTGACAAGAAAAGTCACCTATACATGTGACGATTTTTAAGGATGGGCCGGCCCCACAGGAGGTAGCACCCTACAAACCATCCAGACTACATCTCATCTGTTTATAGTCCACATGACTGATTACATGATAAGAATTATAAAAAAAAAATCAGTCTATCTATTAATGAGAACCGCATGAAATTCCGTGCAGTTTTATCGCGAAATACAGACAGATGCGATGGGGAACTTTGTTTTATAATATGTATAAAATGGATAAGGGTAACAAAGATGCAGGCAACACACCATTGTTTAATAACATTTTATTTTACACTTCATGTTTCATAGTGTTATCGACTTCGAGGTAAACACGACATAAACTCAGATTTTCGGTTTAACCTGCGGTTTTGGTCACAGACCGTGTCTCATCCTTTAATACCATCATCCATCATTTGACTGGAGTTTATGCTAAAGTAGAGCTTGACGAATGTCATCTTCCAGTTCTTAACTTAAAAACAGGGGGCATAAGCTAAGTTAGTTTAGCTTTTTTTTGAGGTGTCCTCTTCCGTTCTAGGGTGGAGCAAGACGGCGTGTCAGACTATTACTGACTGAAACCCACCTGTGTTTCCTCAGTTGCCCTTTGCGTCGCAGGGCCATGATAACTCTTTAAAACTTTCCCTCAGCTTTGGCGAGCGTAGATCCTATTGAGCCCCTTCGGTTTTACTGACATCTCTTTAAGGTGCGTGTGGAAATCAAATAAGAACTAATTTAGTCCAGTTCTTGAGTCGCTACTGGCTTTAAAATGTATTAATTAGGTGGTAAGAATTCATTACTGGTCAGTCCTTCTATGGAAGGAAAAGTACTGAAAACTTGACGTATACACATAAATTTTTCTGTTTTTAAGCAAATTCCCGTGGTTACCCGTGGTAACTTTCCTAACTCCCCTTTGTTCCCAATTCCTCAGCCACACACATACGCACTAACATCTCAGTCGTGTACCACGCGTCGTTTACTATTTTCCCACGACACGCGGATGTACAGACAGCAAAACAATTACCATACCCAATTTACTTAACCATGTGTATCGGTATGTATGCCTTTTTAATTGGTTAGTTAACTTTAACCAAAGATTTATTTATTTCACATATTTTTGGGAAACGATTAGTTTTTTTTTGTGAACGGTATTTGCAAAATTGTTGAGGTATTTCCCCTAGGTTTTTAATTGGTGTAGGTCGAAGATCTTTGGTTTGAATTGCATAACTTAATTCCGCCAAGGCCGTTCCATCATCGGAGCACCAGACGAACGGCGATGAGCCACCGGTACTGCTGGACAGCCCACCTTTTCGCAGAAAACGTTTTGGGAACACATCCATTGGGTGTAGAAGAAGAAGAGTTTGTTTTCTGATAGGTACAACTCGATATGTTTTTAAGAGTGAATAGCTTACTTCTAGGCAAATGTGCCCCATTATCGACTACATCATCGCTTGCCATCAAGTCAGATAGTGGTCAAGCGCGTGTCTATAAATAAAAATTAAAAATTAATTTATGTTTTTTCTCCATGTCTGGTACTTTAAACAAGAAAATTAAATATAAGTAAGGAATTAATTGTGCCCAGCCAGGCACATTACTTTGTGTAATTTATTTCATCACCACTGCTCTCAAAACGGTGAAGGAAAACATTGTGACGAAACCGGCATGTCCTAGAACCGAAATTCGAAGACATGTGACATTCACAATCCCGCACTGGGCCCGCGTGGTGGATTACGGCCCATTCCCTCTCCTAGAGAGGAGGCCTGAGTCCCAGCAGTGGGAACATTAAAAGGCTGATTATGCTATGCTAATTTACACTGAAAACTTTGAGTCACTCGGGACAAATTTCAACGCTTGCGAACGTACTGAGACACCTCCGTCGTCTGTCATGTAACTTTGAAAGTTTTTACGAGAAGTTAAAAGAACCCTGAAAAGCTGGCAGTCAATCTTACCGAGGGTCTTCCCTATTTTTCCGGATATATATGCGCCCTTGCTCGCATTAAGCTCGTCCGCCTTCAACTACGATATTTATATTTGGTTTACAAAAAGAAAATTGATTTGCTATTTTTTTATTGACTGGCCTGTTGGCCTAGTGGTTAGTGACCCTGACTGCTATTCCGGAGGTCGTGGTTTCGATTTCCACCCAGGACAAATGTTTGTGTGATGAGCATGATCATTTGGTCTGTGTCTGGGTGTAATATCTATATATGTATGTATTTAGAAATATATAAATATGTTTATCAGTTGTCTAGTACCCATAACACAAGCTCTGCTTACCTTGGGACTAGACGGCGTTGTGTGATAGTTGTGGAATATTATATTATATTATGTATATTATATCTTGTTTTGCTAGCGGTACACGGTTCCACGTTTCTCGCTAGGAACATCAGGTATAATGCATAATTATTATATTATTTTGTTAAACGTGACCGCAGTACTGAGCACCAGGTTAATTATATATCTAGGCACATATTAATTTTAGTTGTCACAATTTAGTTGTCCAAGGAAATTGTTTTAACCATGTTTTAATACAGTGTACTTTTTGTATTTGCAGGCCTAGTTTCTTATCGGATGTAAGGCAATGCTCATCAGTCATCAAGGTCGAGTTTCGGATGTAAGTATATAAAATATTTTCATTTCAATAGAATTGGTTTTTTTTAGGTGTGAAAATCGTCTAATGACAAATCCCGCTCTTGGGCGGAGCGAGAGATAGTATCAGACTTTTACTGACTAAAAACCTACTCTTGTTCTTTCGTTCCTTCGTCCCAGGGCCCCGGGTTTCGTTTTCACACTACCCGTGGCCCCAGTAGGCTTCGACCCTGCTGGGCCTCTACGATTTGTTTTCATATCCCTGAGGCGCGCGTGGAACAATATGCGCCGTCGAGGACTTGGGCTCGGTCCGGACGGTTACCGGACCGTTGCCTTAAGCGATCGGCCGCCTCCTTTGCAAGCATTATTGCTTCGCAGTAGGAGGCGACCGCCTGCCACTCCTCGCTCCGGACCATGGCCTGTACCAAGGCCCGGCGCGAGAAATCGCTGCCGCCGATCGCCCCCAAAAGGCACACCTCCACCACGTGAATAGATTTCATTTAAGTATATTTTGGTAAGCAGTTAGTTTCTTTATAAATTTTACTTTTGCCAGTAGCTTTTCTATCGTGAAAATAAAAAATTAAACCGAGAGAATATACTCCCGGGATAAAAGACTACTATTCCAGGAAATGGTCTACCCATGTGCCAAATTCATTTAGCCGTTTTAGAGTGAAGGAGTAACAAACATGATTAACATACACATTAACTTGAACATTTATAATATTAGTGTTATGTGAGATGCTGGTGTACTGTACGTGTAAAAATTATTATTTTCAAATGACGTCAACATTATAGTTTAATAAATATTCAGAACTTTAATGTTCACTTAAGATTTTTCTAGATAGGTACCCCAACGATGCAATTATTGTTCTAACAAAATATGTTCCATTATTGAATGGAAAATTACATTTTTATTTACGAACTAGCAGCTGTCAGCGGCTTCGCCTGCGTGAAAGAAGAAAATAGTCCCAAGTGCTATTCAGGATATAGTCTACACGTGTAACAAGTTTCATTCAAATCCGTTCAGTCGTTTAAGCGTGAAGAAGTAACATACACACACAAACTTTCGTCTTTATATCATTAGTGTGATAAAATATACGAAATATAAAATCATAGAGTTTTATTTTATGTTTGGGTTAATAATTATGTCGCATGTTACCGTCAAATAAGACGGCCGTGTCGCGGCGACTTTACGATGTGGCATGCACTTATTGAAAATAAACAAGTTGACCAAATTCCGCGGAATTTACGACGTTGTTGAAGAAAACAACGTTTTTGTACTGTTCGTTCTTGTTCCGAACTTGACTTACTAGTTGTGTCACAGAATGTCTGACTGAACATCGCGAGAAGGAAATAATAAATGAATGAAGAATGTTAAAACTTTAAACACGGTTGACCCGCACTGGGCCCGCGTGGTGGATTACGGCCCATTCCCTCTCCTAGAGAGGAGGCCTGAGTCCTAGCATTATAAGGCCGACTATGCTATGCTACGAGTATATGCTATTTTTAAATGTTTTACGTACAACACAGTATTTTCACGCTGCGGGGACGTTTGAAAGAGTTATCTTGGCCTATGAACGCAAAGGGCAACTGAAGGATACAAGTGGATTTTAGTCAGTAAACTTCTGACACGTTCTTTCGTTCCACTCTAGAGCGAGAGAAGTCATTTTATGTTAAAAAAAAGCGTTTTCTCTCTACACCAACCCAAAGTAGACAGGCAAAAAATGCCCATAGAATTTTAAGTGCACCTCTGTATAATTAAACATTTTTACTCGTGCATAAAATTTTAATAAATAACTTGTGCACCAGACGACTAGTTCCCTCTCAGGTGATAATGATAACCGATACGGTTAGTCGTCCGTCCGGCTGTAGCCGCCGACTGCGCGCGCGCATACAAAAACCAAACGGGTGTAATCACCGGCAGGCTGAGTGCTAACGGGGGATTACTTCATTAGCGATTTATAAGGGAATATTCTTAATTAGCTGTGGAAAGAAGAAAATTCCTTATTAAGAAATAAATAGACCGAAGAAATTCTTCAAGAACTTAGATATTTTACTGGTGAAAATAATGCAAGAAGACATTTGCCCTTACTGTGGGATTGTGGGACTCTACAGGTACTTGAAAATACTTAAGTAATGTCTGAAATGACCGTTGGCCTACGTAGAAACCCACAAAACCAAAAAACCATTTTTTTTTTTAGAAATAATAAATCGAAATTAAAAAATTATATAATATCAGTCAAAGTCAAATAACTAGGTCAGTATAAGTACCTACTTTATTTTCTAGGCGACGAAAAGTCGTAATGAAATTAAAATTCTTCTATAAAGTCCAACTCTCGTAGGCTTTCTTCAAAAACCTCAAAAACAAATTCCAGAGAGGAACAGAAAACCTCAAAACCGTCAAGTATTTTCCGGCGGTAGTAATTTCTAAATTGTCGGTATTTTTTTGTGAGATGTTACTCAACTCTTATTGTTTGGTCATGCAATTATTGTGGGACAAAAACTTGGCAACGCGATTCGTGTTAAAAACACCGTAGATTCCATAAAATCGGAAACTCAGATCGCTGAAGCGTAATTTGTCACCGGCCACCCGAGTAGGGCTTGCACCTGAGGCATTTTGAAAGCGGAGCCCGAATAATGAACTCGGCAGGAATTTGAACATGAAACCTACAAACCACAAAGTAGAGTAAGAGTTCTCAAAATTGTTATATCAATCTGTCAAAATAAAAATGTACCTAGTGAATTAAGTTTTGTACAAAAGACCCTGAAATAAAATGAATAAAACATAGCCTTTAATTTCTTGCAAGTTAAATTAATGACAAAATGTAGAAAATACAATAATAAATAGCATTTAACAGTCTTCCAATTAAAATGTACGTTCATAAAGGCCAATGCAAACTATTGACATGTTTTATTTTTTTCTTTTCGCCAGAAATGAAACCTAAGTTATATGTTAGACGTATTTGGGGGAGGCCTATGTCCAACAGTGGACGTCTTTCGGCTGAAATGATGATGATGATGTTAGAGGCCAGAACGAGGAATCAATACCAAAAAAAAAACAGGTCTTTAAACCGTAAACAAAAGAAGATACGTATAGAAGAATTGCTGTATATTTTTGTCGGGCGTTACCTATTTTCGTTTTATAATAATGAAATGGAAATATAATACTTAATATTTTGAGGTTTCCATTGATAAAATAGATTAAATTGGTTATTACTGTTATATTTTTTCCACACCCGCCATTTTTCATCACTAAAACTAGTAAAAAGAATAAGTGATAAATGAGTCGAAAAGATACGCGCTAGTGTTGTGATTGGCACTGTTTAATACGTACTCACCATAAGAACCGAAACTAAAACTATATTTAACAATGGTAAGCTTAAAATATTACACACAGTATTTTTATTTAAGAAAAATAACGCCTGATAACAAACTATAGCAATATACTAAATAGTCTCTAACTTCGTTTGGTTACGACTACCAGTCGTAACCAAACGAAGTTAGAGACATAATTCTTTTTGCTATTGATTTATCATACAGTCCTTTCAGATATGGCTTAGGTTTCACTTTCGGTGAAAAGAAAAAAAATACATGCCAGCAATGTATGGGATAGGTTTCATTCCCCTTTATAAATTGATTGAATACATTTATGATTACCTATATAGTCTTTATAAGTTTATATTATATAATTAATATTGAATTAAAATGACGCAAGAACTTGAAATATCTACTCTTCTAAAATACAGATTTCAAGTTGAAGCTTGGTCCGAAAACTTCTCGTAGCATAAGACCACCGGCGACTCCCTCACCTTCAGAGATTTCATCCAACTCCCACTCAACAACCCTACGGTCACGAAGTAAAAAGCCGATCCATGTTGGCTTGCCATTACCCGCCGACATAACATTTTTACTCGCTTCCTGCCGACAACTTCCCGTCACGATAACGCATAACATAAGAACAAATTAAATCCGATCGGACGTCGGAGGATATTCGATAATGACAAGAGCTGCCCTTTCCGTTGAAAAGTAAGAGTCGGGTAACTGTGACACTAATAGCTAGGCGAGGTGTTGCTTATTGAGTACTAACTACAAGATGCCAGTTAATATGTGTAGGGGAAATCGAGAAATGGAAGTGTTAGTTATAGGTAATAACTACATCGGATTTTAAAAGCAGATAAGCTTGATGCTAATTTTTATAAAGAAATTTCCTACGTGCTTGTTTAGGCTGTTTTTCAAGCGCCCGCTCTTGACCTTTATAACGCTTGATGGAAAGCGGTGAATATGGTGTACGATGAAAGAAAGAAAATGAATTTATTTGGCACAACAAAAGGCACACAAACAATAGTTGTTTTAAACACGAAACCAGAAACGAAAAATGTGTGCCTCGTGGCAGCGCCAAAATAGGTCCAGTTCAGCATGAATGCCTACGCTACAAACTAGTGCCTGACGCTGGTTTTCAAATGAACCTGAGGTTGTGACGCAACGGACGTAAAACAGTTTTGTAGTGTAATCTATAGCGGTGATGCGTAAAAGCGTCGTGCTCAGAAATATATATATATATTTTAAAATTGATATAAACCAGTGCTTGACTGCGATCCCACACGTAAGCAGTGATACGATCATTAATATATGCCTATTTACTTTTTTTGAAAACCTATGATATTTACACAGTCAAACTATGCATTTAATTATAATGAGTATAAGCATAGTCAGTCTTATAACGTTCCTACTGCTGGGACACAGGCCTCGTCTCAAGAAGAAGTCCATAAGAGGGCCGTAATCCAGTACGCGGGTCGCATGTCATCGAACTTTTAGTTCTAGGACATGCTGGTTTCCTCATAATGGCTTCCTTCACCGTTTTGAGACCAGTGTTAAAGGAAAAAAAATAAAATTACAAATTTGAAAGCGTGTGGCTGGGTTTGAACCCACGACGTACAATTCGTAAGGCGGGACTGTTTCTACTGGGCTACCACGGCTCCTGTAATTATAATGTATAAATAAAAACAACTATATACAAATACTTTTTTCCCCAATTGCCAATAGTCCCGTTCAAATACATTTCCGTTACACATTAAACACAAACCTGCTACACATCCCTTCATACCGCATCTAAAAATAACTACTAAGTATTAAACACTTAAAAGCCAAGTTCCGTTTATAGGTGCGATTGTTTTTTCTCAGAAGGGACATACATCAGCCATAAGCAAAAAGGGCACATCTAACCAAAAAATGAAATCGAGAATAAAATTTCAAAAATGTTGAATATTTGTTCGACGAGAGCGAAATAGGAGCATTCACAAGAATTCACAACATCTTTATTTATTATTATTGATGGTTGATAGTATTGTGTTTGATCACTATATCACCTGATTTGACGAAGAGTACGTTTGCCTAAAAGTAACCTATTCACTTTTGACTGAAGAAACACGAATAGGTTTTTGTCAGTAATAGGATACTAGGACATACCAATTGCGCTTTTGTTAAAATGATTTATTATATATATACGCGGCCTTAGAACGTAAAGGGTAATTAAAAGAATACAGGTGGGTTTTAGTTAAAAAGAGAGCGAAGTTACTTGATGATTTACTACCCCAAAAAAAGGTTGTATCTTAATAGATACAACCTTTAGTGTCTGTCCATTAGGACACACAGACAAAGTATAAATCAATTTAGTCAAAAAATGTAGATACACTCTTTTTTCGCAGGAGGGGTATAGGAGTTTTTCCCAGGTGATGGGAAGCTGGTGTACAGATGCCGCTAAGAACTTATTTCCTCTAAAGCCACCTGCCGCTTCGTCCTCAGATCGTTAAGGTCGAGTGTGCAATGAGTTACAACATGTTTTTGACGCCTAATCGCCTACCGTTCGTGGGTGACAGGTGAGATTTAAAATGGTTGAGAAATATGCCGCGAATCGTAGAGATTGAGAGAATTGTTTCTAGGACAGTTGTTGTAGATAGTCGGAAGCCAGAAAATTTGATACCGATCTTAATAGAGTTGTTCAGGTATTGGATTATGGAGGTTAATTCCTATTACATATTATAAAGTCCACCATCGCGACTGTCTTTCCGTATGAAGCGATAAACTCAAAAACTACTGAACAGATTACCATTCAGGTCACCAATAGACAGAGTGATTCATGTAAAAGGTTAAGGTGTATAGGTATGCATATTATAATAAAGAAAAGCTGAGAATTTTTAGGTTTCTAACACTAGTGCGAAGTTTGGGCAGGTCGCTAGTAGATAATATAAAGCGCGGACATGTTGTTGGACAATTTGACAAAGCAACGCTGACAAATTGTCCAACCGCGTCACGTAGATTGAACGTTGCGCGTCATGCTGGGGCACATTTTGTCCTCCGCAAACTTTTTGTGTTCAAGTTACATCTAGGAAATCGGAAAATTTTGGAGGTACACCATAAATCATAGTATTTATTAGTTTATAATTTTAGCATATATATGTATTTTATTACTATAAATAAATTATTTTTTATTTTATTTTTTCTGTTTGAATTATCTGTTATTTGTTTATTGTGCGAGCCTATCACAGTGTTTTGTGTCTTTTTAACTCAAAGGTTGACTGGTAGAGAATGCCTTGTTGCATTAAGTCCGCCTATGTATCACTACTGTACATGAAGTTTAAATAAATAATAAATGAAAAATCATTTTTACAGATTATTAATCAACAAAACAAAAAATGGGTTTCTGGAAACTTTCATTTTAATGTGCGCTCCATTTTAATTTCCAATAGTTGTTCCTGCTTGTTAATCGCTGAATGACAAAACGGAATGCCCTCGGAGAATGAATTTCGAACCCAGTCTACAGGTAGGTACACATAGATCTACATTTTTCTTCCGTCTGTCTATTAACTTATGAGACAACAGTATATTTTCGAGGCACACAAACTATTCACCACGCACTTTGCGGAACACTATTCTAATGTATATTAAGGCTTAATAAGGTTGCGCCATGTAAATACTAGTATTAGGCCGCATACGGTTGGACTAGAAGCTAACTCCAATATAGTCAAGGCACATTGTTTTTTTTTTTTATTCACGTGGGTTAATGTGTTCTTAGTATTCATGCAGCAACGTTCATAATTATAATTATATTTACGCCTATTTCAGATAAGCCTACGTCCGATCTTGTGCAACACCTACAGAGAAACATACTGTGTTATTAACATATACACAACAAGCGACTTGCCCTAGCTTCACGCGGGTGTTAGAACACTTTGAAATTCTTTGCTTTTCTCTTTTTTTTATTGATATTGATTATATTGATTTTTTCGAGGCGGGGTAAAAACTGAAAAACGCCGCCCTCACCTGCCTATATTTTTACCTTTATCATCATCATCATTTCATTAGATGCGCACTGATGGGTACGCACAATCGCGTTGGTAACTCTCGTATTTTAGGAGAGGCGCCACAACGTCCTCACCTTCCGCATGACGCGAGTCCTCGCTGGACATGGCAAGTTTGGGAAGTTTTTGTTTTGGATTCAGGCAGAAGAAACGCCCGAGTGTCACCAATGTGCGCACCGCCCGGAGGACAAGGTGAAGCATACAGTGGAAGTGTACCCCACTTGGGCAGAGCACCACCGTGTCCACGTGGAGGCGATCGACGATGGTGACCCCTCGCGCTGGGCCTTGCATTAGGCCATTTTTTTTTAATTGATATAAACTAGTGCTTGACTGCGATCCCACCTGATGGTAAGCAATGATGACTTCGTTGATGGTGAGGCGCACTAGTTTATTAGGAGCCTATGCACTCTAGTCTTGAAGACACTTAAATTATCGGATGGAAAGACCGCAGCAGGCCAATTGTTCCAGTCCTTCGATGTTACGCGTGACAAACGACGAGGCGAAACGCTTAGACCGGACCATAGAGGTTTCAACAACGCAAGGGTGGATACTCGCCGTTCGTCGGGTTGTCCGATGTTAGAAATAAGATGGCGGAATCAGGTCATGCAATGCCCGCGCACACTCTTCAAAATACATCTTGTAAAATACCGCTGTTCAACGTTGTCCTCTACTATAATATGTATGTATTATACACTTAGACCTTCCTCATGAAACCCTTTCAGCAGTTTTTGAGGATATCGCGAACAGACTGACAAACAGACATAGTCGTGGTTTGGACTTTGTTTTATAATATGTAGATAAGGTTTATAAAATACTAATTAATATTCACATCAAAGTGTATAGAAACTGATCTTTACATTGAACAAATTGCCTTACAATTTTATAACTATATTAATATTATTTTATGATTTAATTATATTAGCTGCCTGAATAAACGTTGTTATGCCATTTAAATTTAAAAAAAGGGAGGGGGTAGGAGGGTAAAAATGACCTACGACCTATTCTCAGACCTACCAAGCGGTTTCGAAGGAGTACGATAAATAATAAAATAAATGATATTTATTTTGAAAATAGATTTAAAAAAAAACACTTACACGTCAATTTTTTTTGTCGTTTTAAACTAGATGAGGCCGGATAACGTAACACGAGACACGAGATTTAGATAATATATATATTAGATATATTTTAAGTATTCACGCTCTGGGTGGAGCGAGAGGGAGTGTCAGACTTTTACTGAATACAATCCACCCGTGTTCCTTTAGTAGCCATGCTAACTCTTTCGAGCAAACCCGCAGAACAAAGTTATACCTAAATGAGAACATACATAACTTTAACCGTCACACCATACTAGTACAGCTTATTACCATAAACTCCATAAGTTCATGGTATTTGTACATACTAATTAGTAGTTAACGTTTGCGAACGAAACTAATCCGATTTAGCAGGACTCGTTTGTTTACCGAGACCAATGTATGGAAATGTGAGTAGTTCGTGAATATGCATTGAATCAATTACGATTTCTTGAATGGATTTAGGAAATCCTTAATTACTATTGATATTTTGTTGCAGTAATATTGCGCCTACGGGAATTCCTATTACATAGAAGCTTGAAGGATACTTAAATGAAGATATATTACAAACTTAATAAAGACTAGGTTTTGAAAGCGGCTTCGCCTGCGTGAAAGTAGAAAGTATACATATGTCACTCAGTGATAAAGTAGCATCCTACTGGTGAAAGAATCTTTAAAATTGGTCCAGTAGTTTTTGAGTTGGTTTACTCATTACAAACAAAAATTCAAACCTACAAAAAATACAACTTTCCTCTTTATACATTACTAACTTCTGCCAGCGGCTGCGGCAAGCAGCGGAAAGGTTTCTCCTAACAAACTTTGGTAGATATTTATAAGATCTACAATTAATTAGAACATTTTATGGTTCTATTTTTTATAGTTTAGGCAGCGTACGCAAAATAAGTAACTTTTGTGATTGACTTTTTACACCGTGTGTCCGAAAAACTCAAATATTTTACGGAACCCTATTTTTTTCCAAAATAAAATATAGCCTATGTTACTTGTGGATAATGTAGCTTTCGAATGGTGAAAGAATTTTTAAAATCGGTAGTTTTTGAGCCTATTCATTACAAACAAACAAACAAAGTTTTCCTCTTTATAATATTAGTGTAGATTATATACAACCCTATTTAATAATTAGTACAAAAAAATGGGGCTCTATACGTACCCGTTACTGATCATGTTTTTGTTGTAAAAAGTAAAAAAAAAAAACGATATCCCAAAATTGTCCACGAAATTTGTCATAATTGGTTAATTCATAATAGAATCAATCATTCATAAAAATTGCTTCCAAAAAATACTACGCGCAGCGTTTTTCCATTTTGATCTTCATTTATTAAATCATAACATAATCAGCCTGTACAATATTTCCATAAATTGAGTGACATTTTGGGATATAAACAAACGCTAATAACTTTGCTGTTTATGAATATTATTTATTAAGACATTACTTAAATAATAACAAGACCTTTTCTAAGAAGCCCTTTAAGTATTTATACTAATTAAAAATTAGTGGTGTATATATATGTAGACTAGCTATTACCAGCGGCTTCGCTTGCGTAGCATAGCATAGTCGGCCTTATAATGTTCCCACTGTTGGGACTCAGGCCTCCTCTCTAGGAGAGGGAACGGGCCGTAATCCATCACGCGGGCCCAGTGCGGGTTGGTGGATGTCACATGTCTTCGAATTTTTGGTTCTAGGACATGCCGGTTTCCTCACGATGTTTTCCTTCACCGTTTTGAGAGCAGTGGTGATGAAATAAATTACACAAAGTAATGCACCTGGCTGGGTTTGAACCCGCGACCTACAACTCGTAAGTCGGGGCCGTTACCACTCGGCCACCACTGCTCACCACTGCTCTTCGCTTGCGTGAAAGTACGAAATTATCCTAGGGAAACATACTTTCAAAATAAAAATTAGGTATCCTAGTGCTACCATGGTCCACTTACCCGTGTGCTTATTAAAATCCGTTCAGATGTTTGAACTGTTTGAAAAGTGAAGGCGTAATAAACATACACACATACAAACTTTCATCTTTCTATTATGTGTGATTCCCATGTCAGAGATAACTACCAAACGTGAAAATAATTCAGTTGGTAAAATATAAAAGATCATAAAAAATAATAATCTCGTTGACCAAATATAAGTTTTCCACTTACTCCATATAAAGTATGTTCGTATTAAAATTGTTTCAAAACAACCTTAAACGTAGGTAGCTTTATAAATTACATCAGTGGTTCACAACATTTTTTAGATCGCGGACCACTTTGATTTCCTTGTTGTAATAGTGTCAATACACGCTCGAATTTGGTACGACGCAACGACCATTTATACCTATAGATGAATTATTGCTTACAATTTTATTGCTAAAACCAGCCCGGTTATCATTAGAAATCAACATTTTTCGATTGAACTTCTAGCGTTTTTATAGGTTTTTGTTACTTAAAATAAAATGCATTACATAAATGAGTCTTCGTTCATTAGAATATGATAATCTACGGCTGTATGGTGGTTGGTCCGTACCGTACCAAGATCGAGCGTGCCGACCTTGGTACGGAAGACCACAACCTTGTTACGACGGACCAAAACCGACCTACCAAGTTGGAGCGTGTGTTAACACTATTAGCAGGTACCAGAAGTACAGAAGAAAACAGAAATATGTTAAACTAAAAAAAATATTGTGTCATAAATAAAACCAAAATTTGTAGTACATGTGTTCTTATTATTGAGCGAGTATTGTCTTAGAAAACACAACATTTCTGATAGAAACCGTAGGGGCCAGTAGAGCCTTTAGGGCCACGGGAATTTCTGAAAGGGATACCGTGGTCCTGGAACGCATAGGGCAACTGTTGGGTTTTAGTCAGTCAAGTCTGACACATCTCGCTCCGCACTAGAGCGAGAGAAGTCATTGGATGATTTCCGTCCATTAGAAATCTCTTTGAGGAGCGCGTAGAATTCAACACGCCGCTTATTTCGTCTCCTAAGATCACAAACACGAGGTTTGAATTTCAACATCTCCGTATAGTTAACTAGCAAGCGTATCGATTTCCTAATAACGCCACAAATTGTATAAGCAGTAAACTTGGTGGCAATTAACTTATAATAATCACTTGGAAGTTATCTTAGTCTGAGTCACCGCCTGCAGCGTATATAGCCAGGGAGGCAGAGATATGTCGCGCTTATGGTGATATGTTTTAATCGCTATCCTTATGTGTAGGCTCTAAATATAGTGAACTAGAGCAGTGTCGACGGTGGGCGAGTGATGCATGCGTGTACAGTCGGATACATTGGTAATTAGTTCAATATTTATGGTCCCACCATATATATTTACAGTGGACAGGAAAAAATCCGAGTAGTTACCAAAAAAAAAAACAAAATTCAAATAAGAATTTGAATTTGAAATAAAATATTATTTCAAGTAACACTAAATACATTTTTCGATACTTACATCATAAACAAGATGTTTTTTTCCATTTACAGTAAAAGTATGTCAAATATAATTAATTACATCTTTATACCTATATTAATAAAAATTGAAGTGTTTATTTTATAAAATGATTTCGTGAATAAGTACTGCTGTAGATTTTTTTTTTATTGGGTGGGAAAATCATCTTATGACAATTCGCGAGAATTGGGCTTTTGTCAGACTTTTACTGACTAAAAACCCACTCCTGTTCCTTCTTTGCCTTCGTCCCAGGGCCCCGGGTTTCACTTTCACACTACCCGTGGCCCCAGTAGGCTTCTACCCTGCTGGGCCCCTACGATTTGCTGACATCTCTTGGAGGCGCGCGTGGAACAGTACGCGCCGCCGACGACTTGAGCTCGGTCCGGAGGGTTACCGGACGTTTGGACGGCGAGCCACCCATTGCTCGCAAGCCCGCGCCTACGGTGGCCGGAAATCGGGATCGGAATGTACTGTTGTAGATGACAAATAACACATAAAATATGTCATAAAAGAAAATACGTAATAGGTTTTGTGCACTACATATTTAATTTTAATTCATCATCTTCCTGCTCTTGTCCGATGTTACTAGGAGTCGCGACAACACGTTTTGTTCTTCAATTCTGACCTGTCAGCCGACACGCTATAACAGACTCCCTGTCAGCCGACACGCTATCACAGACTCCCTGTCTTTTAATATCGCTCCTCACACAATCCATTTTGTGTTTGACTTTTCTCTGCCTCTCCATTCATGCACTAAGTATACCCACAACTCTTGTAGTAACATGTGGTTTAACTAACAACTAGCTATGCAACATATAGTGTTTAATTCTAATTATACGTTATTTGGATATTCCAATACAAAAAGTGTAAGTACTTACGTAAATGTAAATAACAAAAAAAAAATGTCAACAATTTGTGCAAACTTATACCAAGGTTCCGCTTGGAGTATTTAAGTGTCCATATAAGTGCTGTAAAGGAAACAGTGGGCTTCTCGGAGTGGGCTGAATCGAGCCCACATCCCACGCGTGGGTCGGTGTAAACAGATTACATAACATGGTTACGAAAGGCTCGCTAAGTAGGTAACTAGGTACTGGATATGGTAACTTTTGTTGATGTTGCGATTTTATAGGTACCTAACACTAGTTGTTCCCCGCGTTTTCACTCGCGTCTTTGGTTACTGAACTTCTCCCGTGGGACAGAGTCTGATGTTATATTTATTTATTTATTTACTATAATATTTATTTAATACAAACTCTTCAGCTTTATATTATTATTAGTCACGGGGAATTTCTGAAAGGAAACTATGGTCTTAAGGGCAACTAAAGGACACAGGTGGGTATTAGTCGGTAAAAGTCTCACGCGACCTCTCGCTCCACCCAGTGGCGGGAGAAGTTATTAAATGATTTCCAACCTCAAAAAAAAAGTATAGATGAGATAGTTTAACTATAGCAGTCTACCGAGCCGTATTTTCGAAGCTGTCATTCCAAATGATTAATAGCTTACTTCACTAAAGTTTTCAATGTAATATTTTTGCAGTTTAGCAAAAACGCTATTTGAAAACGATGCGACGCAAATCAGACACACAAGTGTGACAAGCAAGCGTGGCCGTTGAAAATTCATTCAGTCAATCACAGCAGGGGTAGCGTGTCTGAAAAATTTACTTAAATTAATTCTGCGATTATTTTTGACGCAGAAACTTAGCTTACTCAAAACAATATAATTGGTAAGTGATATCAATTTCCGGCTGTAATTCGAACATTAAGTAAGCTAAATAAAAACACCAACAATCACGACTCTGACGTCAGCAAATTGAACAACACTGCAATCAGTGAAAACGGAGTCGGTGCTTGGAACATGTCCTCTGACGTCACAAACCATGCAATGGAAAAAAATAACAAAATAACTTCGTTAGCCCGATTGTGCTGTTATTAAGGGGTTATTTGTGTTTCGAATGGGCATCGAAAAGGCACGAACAGTGGCGTATTCAAAGATTTGAGCCCCAGGCCAAATTGGTATGGCCAAAACATAATTTTAAAAAATAGGGCCAAATTGGTATGGCCACAACATAATTTAAAAATAGGAAATGACTTTCCTGCCTGTGGTAAACAGTTAAAGGAAATTTATAAAGAAAAATACATCTAAAAACGATCAAAGTGAACTCAAAAAATTCAGCACCTTGGATACTTATGCCGTCGGCTTATGTAGAAAAAATAAGCTTCACAATAAACATAAAATAGAATGCATGCGCCTCGGATTTCTTAGATTTTCTTTTGATTATTCATATAAATGGTAGCTTTTTGAGAATACAAAAAAATCTGGATTATTATGGAAGAAAAAGCAAGCATAGAGCTTTAAATTGAAAATTTTAGCACTCCGCCTCAAATAACTTTGATTTTCTTTGACAGACGAGATTGAAGTTAAGCAGTGGCAAAACATCTAGTGCTTGACTAAAAACAGCTGTCTTCCGCCCCGGGCCATAGCCCTCTTAGCGTAAGGTTAAATACGCTACTAGGTACGAAGGGATACGAAGGAGTACGAAGGCTAAGATGGAGGTCGCACGTGGGCGATAGTGCTCGTGTAAGGGATATAAGGTCATTATCTCGAGCGTTACACGTTTCTGAGGGGTTCTTATTGACGAGTGGTCGGATTTAGGTAGTCTCGTTACCAACTCATTATCAACCTACTCGTGTCCGAGTTAGCGTAATCGGTTAATAATGTTTTTGTTTTGTTAACATAAATTAGAACAAAATATTTGACATCGGATAATACTTTTAGCAATACTCATTGAAATATAGCATTGAAAAGTTACTAAGCAACTTTTGTGTTAATGAAAACTTATTAATTTACAATCATGCAGAGGCAAGGGCGCCATGCAATTTGGCTAGCTATTGAATTATTCTACAGCTAGTTTTTTTTTTTTTAAAGTAAAGACTTTGCCTCACACTAGGAGCTACTTCTGTATCGTGGGTGCGTTCACAAACATGTAAACTCCCATACACAAGACACTTAGACCTGGAAGAACTATCTGAAGACCATAAAATTATTTAAATATTTGTTTCGTTCGGAAAACGAATCCGTGACACTCAGCGCAGCTGTCAATCCCTCAACCACTGCGCCAAGCGTAACGTCAAGTTGTTGCTATTGTTTCGTCTTTCTGGTATAAGGACTCAAATATCATGTCATCAAATGCTAACCGCAAGACACCTTTGACCTGATTTCCTGAAATACGCCGTGAAATAAGCAAGAGACTCATTGTCGGGTAGGTAGCTCTCTTATCGGACGAGGCCCACTAGAGCCGATACCTGCAAGGGCTGCGGGAAGATTCCTTCGGCCACGGTTCCTTCAGTTGCCCTTTATGTTCCATGAAGAGGCAAAAAGGCTGTCGCTCAACGCAGAGCGCGAGTGGTTTATCAATGATGATCACCTATATAAAAAGTAGATACCTACCTCGTAGTCTTTTACAGGCTGGATTATAATAATAATCATTTTATTTCAAGTAAAAGTACCCATATTACCTTTACCTTACAGACTAACATCCATAATTACTCAAAATTTTGTGAAAATATTATTTATATAACAAACTATGATAGTACTTAACTCTTCACTTTGCACTATTAGTCCACTCATGGGCGTTAAAATCATCAAAACCGAGGATTCTTTTTTCATATTTTTTTTAATAGGTAAACTTTTCTATACTATACATATTGTTAGCTACACATATAAAAAAATCGAGTTAAAAACCTCCAGGCACTGAATATAATTGTCTTGTTGGTATTGTTATGATGACAATTGATGTTTTAAATAATTAATCGTACTTTATAAGTTTGTTCACATTTCGACCTACTCTCCACAGCCCAATCCTACCGGTATCAATCTTTTATTATAGTTAAAAGTTGAGCATCGCGTGATTTCAACGGTTATAATTATTTAAAGTTTTTACGACCTATTTGAGAGTTGGTTACCAAGCAGGTTGTAAATGAGCTAAGTTTTGCTACGTAATTAAGCCAAGCCACTATCATTTTCGTGTTCCTAATATCGTGTTCCCTTCATCAAGATACGTATGACAGCTCAAAGTTAATATTTTGTAGCACGAATCACGCTGTGTGCCGTGACTCAGCTTGAATAAAGAACAAAGTTATGGCTGGCATTGTAGTTGAAAAGGAAATTTTCTACAAGAGATATTGTTTTATTTATGGGGAATATTTGACGGAAATGCTTCGGGGAAGGGTTTGTTGTCTTCCGTTAAAGTTGAAATGTTTTGGGCCGTTTACTCGGAATTTATTTCAATACCCCAAATTCAAATGACTGAAATGTAATCTTCATGCGGGATTGTTTTAAAACCAACAAACTTCAAAATTAAATGAGGAGTTACACAACTCAACCTAGACCCAGACGCCACGAGCCAGTTCTAAAGGACATTCTTCTTGTCAGTCGTGCACTCCAGGCGAAGTGTTCGTGGACATGGATCGTCTGGTAGGTTGGTTGCGGTTTTTCCAATCTCTCTCTATTCGTGGCACTGCGTGTCCATTCAATGAAGGAACATTTCGAAGGTGATTTAATGAAGCCTGACCATCTGGTAGGTGATCGGCCGCTAGAACGTTGGCCCTCTACTCTTCCTTGTACCACTAAACATTCCAAAGGCCTTTCATTGCTGATGATAAGTCTAAACATTTTAAAGACAGTTGTATAATCAATGAAAGTCTTTGATTGATCCGAAGATGGAAACGTTAGTGTAAAAGACAAATAGGATATTATAAAAAATATGTCTTGATTTACTAAAAATGTTTGAAGCACTGCTTTAAAAGCCAATATTAAACCGACAAGTAATCCACAACCCGAACCAAACAGCACGTGATGGCCATTGTTATCAGCTAAACTTGTTAAATACGGACGGTTATAAAAAAAACCACTCCAAACCTAACCGGATCTCTCACTTTTAAGCAAAGAACAAAACTTATCTTAATAAAAGGGATATTCTGAGACAACAAAGAAGGTTGTAGTTTTAGGGCTGGCAGTTATCGAGTTTAAAAACTGTTGTGTTAGAAAACGTTAATTTTTTGTGATATGCTTGTGTTGCCTGGAGACGGAGAGGGATGCCAAAGAAAAGATGGATAGATTGTGTGAGGGGTGATATGAAAGAAAACGGAGTAAGTTATAGCGTGACGGTTGACAAAAATACATGTTGCGCCGACACTAAGTAACATACAAGGGCAGGAAAATGATAATATGCTTGTATTGCACCCTCAAAAATATAACTTCACTTTAAATTAACAATTTAAAACATATTTTTGTTCTTAGAAACTATATTATATGTAAAATGTTTTACGAAAGGTTTTTCACTTTGGTAGTTACAAAGCCTTAGCAAGTGATTTTATTACTGAATGTAAACTTATACAAAGGTTACAGCATCTTGATTAGAGAAATATTTAAAAAACCGTTTCACAAATCATTGACAGCCCTATTACCTAGTGCGCGTGCCACCACTTTATACCTGTCCCTCTCCCACTTAAGCCGAAGCTCGAAGGTGCAAAAAACGCTGACCACTCATAGTGAAGTGGGTGCTTAGACGTGCATTGTCTAGCACTATTACAACAATGCGCTCGAGTCCATGCCTTGCCGTGCCAAACCCTTGTGATAACCCTATGTGCGTGCCTTTGAATACTGGACACTTTATTCGTGATTTCTGAGGTGTATGACTAAGGAGTATTGGATACGTCGAATAGGTTATCTTTGCATGCTAGACTATGAATATTGTTTTTTTTTTTAATTTGGCATTTCAGAACAAAGATTCAAATAATCTATATATATAAAATGAGAAACTGACTGACTTTTTTGCACAAGGCTTCCTTTTATGATGTAGGCGAGCACTACGAGATATATTTACAAAATTCACCCCTAAGGGGATGAACCAGGGGTCCAAAGTTTGTAAAGAAAAACCTATTTTCACGCGGGCATAGCCGCTACTGGCAGAAACTACAGTACTTGGGATGAGATACAAGAAAACTTTGTGATGAAAATTGAAATGGGCTAAATTGACATGCTCCATAACGTTATTCTAAATCATCCTTTCCTAGATAATTTCCCATTACTAAATATTTATTTAACAATTAATGTCATTAAGAAGGTAGTACCTACCAACCCGCACTGGGCCCGCGTGGTGGATTATGGCCCATTCCCTCTCCTAGAGAGGAGGCCTGAGTCCCAGCAATGGGAACATTATAAGGCTGATTATGCTTATGCTTATGCTTAAGTAGTACCTACCCAGAACAATAAGTATGAAAGGAGATAATTATTTATGAAGAATTCTTTTCTTGAATACCTGCAAAAGGCTGTTTAAAAAAGATATGTATCCACTGTGTGAAGTGTAGTAGGAGAAATAAATACCTATGTGCTCGTAATACTAACTTCTGCTAGCGGCTTCGTCCGCGTGAATGTTTATTAATGCGGTTGCGAATTCGAAGACGGATAAAAAGTAGGCGATGTCCATCCTTGAAGTTCAAGCTTAGTTCGTACCAAATTTCATCAAAATCAATTCAGTAGATTGAAAGCGTAACAGACAAACAGACAGAGTTACTTTCACATTTATATTATTTAAGTATGCATCTATTATGTAAAATGTAACGATTTACACATAACAGCCTTTTAATGTTCCCACTGCTGGGACTCAGGCCTCTTCTCTAGGAGAGGGAATGGGAAGGACCCGCACTGGGCCCGCGTGGTGGACCACACGGGCCCAGTGCGGGTTGGTGCATGTCACATGTCTTCGAGTTTTTGTTTCTAGGACATGCTGGTTTCCTCACGATGTTTTCCTTCACCGTTTTGAGAGCAGTGGTGATGAAATAAATTACACAAATTAATGCGCCACATGTCATAAATATCACAAAAATTCATACTATGACAGAATGGAAAGATAATAATAATCTTCGGCAATCCCTTAATGTCAAGCCAAGCGGTAATAAAGTCTTGCCAACGCAAAAGCTGAATATTTTATGCTTTTTCAGCTCATTAGCTGGCTAATAAAAATATGTTTTGTTGTATATAGCTATTTATTTACGAGCATTTTGAATAATGATCGATCTAAATCTAAGGTGTAAAAGCATTTAGTAAAGAACAAAATGGCCGCTCGTAATTTTATTATTTTAGTTCGTGTTATATTGAAAATATTAATTAATCACTGTACTATAATGGTCCTACGATACTTAAAAGGTCAGAGGAACTACATAAATAATAATTAGGTATTATAACTATTAAAATTGTGAGTAATTTAGAAGGTAATAATAATAAACAATTGTAATCTTTAGGTTCAAACGGAAAAGGTAGTTTGCTGAGTAAAAATTTAAGTAATCTGTACTTTGAAGCAATGTTTAGGTCATAAAAGTAATTTATTTCATTTAAAACGTTGGAGTAAACCTAACTTACGAGTTAAATTTTCTCCACGAGTTTTTAACAGTACCGTGTTTTGTAATAGTAAAATTGTAGGTAATTTTTAAATTATAAAACACAAAAAAACATTTTACACTTTCATTGAATTGAAACAAAATGCTATAACGTGTACGGGATTGTTCAAGAGTTACCGCGACCATGGATTGCAAAAGACAACTCAAAGAACACAGGTAGGTTTTCGTCAGTAAAAGTCTAACACTCGCTCTCGCTCCACCAAGAGCGCGAGAAGTTATCAAATAACTTCTGATTTCCGACCCCAGAAGTAACATGCTATAAGGTACTAAGGTATGTCTATGATAAATATATGACTACACATAATCAGTCGTCATTTGACCCTTTTATTGATAAAACAAATTGACCAAACGCAAAAGTAAAAGCCAGAAATATTTGGAAATTAGTAACGCATATGTGTACTTATGTGTACATACATATGCGTTATACTGTAGTCAGGAGAGCATGTTTTGTTAACTACAAATAACACGTAAGAATATTTTTAAAGTTTCATTTTACTCATTAAAAGATTCACTCAGGAGTACCATCATCATCATTTTAGCCGAAAGACGTCCACTGTTGGACATAGGCTTTCCTCAAATGTCGCCATAATGACTGGTCCTGTGCGTCTCGCATCCATCGGATTCCTGCGACACCTGAATAATTTTTTTTTTAATTATTAGGCTCGCGTTTGAATTACTATCTCATCTGATGGTAAGCGATGATGTGGTCGACAATGCAGCACGCTTGCCTAGAAGTAACCTATTCACTCTTGATATAAATACCTCCAGGTACTTAAAATCAAATAAATCATTGAAAATTTCTGTTACGACGTCAATTGTGAGTGTTCATTTGTCAAACTGATTTATGGCTAGTCTGTGACGTCATGGCCTAAGCTATGTCGGGGGAACGTATGACGAGTCCTTTCACTGAAATAACGATTAAATGACTGGACCGGAATTCCTTTGTTTCAAAAAAGTTTCTTAAACATATGGTGGAAGTGGTGCCATATCTTGGAGACTTGTTCTTTTTTTGGGTATTTAGATCGACTAGTGCAAAATGAAAAGTTATCTGCAACTTCGCGGAATTTCTTATTATTACAGGAACTTACTTAAAACATGGCAAATCTTTTATGTGTAAAAAATGTGAAAAATAAGGTACTTGTATTTTTTTTTCTTAACATTAAGTTGAATATGATTTTCAGGAAGTTATAGAAAGACAATGAGAGAGCGAGCACCGGCGTTCGCTTGGGTTCGCTTAATGAATTAAATTACGAAATTTTAATTTAACTCACTGTTACGATTTAAAGGAGGTGATCAGCGAAAGTGAAATCAATCCTGTTGTTGTAGAGTTAGGAAATAGGCAATTCTTAGAAAGAAACATATATGCACAGATACATATAATACAGGTGGGTAAGTGGCCATGTCATCCGAAGGAACAAGGAAAATGTCGTAAGGAAAGAATTGAGACCAAAGGAGGTTAGACTGCGATAAGGTGATATGACATGAAAAGGAATAGGTACCGAGAAGTATTGGTGAAGATATAATTACGCCGCCGACCCAAAAATAAATTATGATAAGGGCAAGTAAATTATGGTGATAATTATTGTATAGGCCAATGATTGAAATGTGGTGAAGCAACAGTGTCAAAAAAGTTACTTATTTGGCGTAGATGCATCATAGGCTAGGAGCGTCTTTTTCGTAGAAAATGCCATTAAATTGCACAAAGACGCATTGAAGAGTACTTAAAATAGATTCAGTCTAGCCTTATCATGGGTATTTTTAAAGTGAATACAACTTAGGTGTATCGTACAATCGGTATTAGTCAATTCGGCGTAGCCTTATCGTAGACATCTAAAGTGAATTCGTAGATGAATCGTAGCGTAGGCATTAATCAATATGGCGTAGCCCTATCGCAGGCATTTAAATGTAATTCAACGGAGATACACCATAGCGTAAGCATTAACCAATTCGGCGTAGCCCTATTGTAGGCATCTAAAGCGAATTTAACGTAGATGCACCGTAGCCTTAGCATTAATTAATTCGGCGTAGCCCTGTCGTAGGCATCTAAAGCAAATTTAGCGTAGATGCACCGTAGCCTTAGCATTCATTAATTAGGCGTAGCCCTGTCGTAGGCTAGGGCGTAAGTTTCAAGTGTCAGTCGCAGTTGAATGCGGCATATTGATTGCTTTGGCCGTTGCTTGCGTTTACCGTTATTTGTGAAACTAACCAAGATACCTATTTAAGATTAAGTTCTAAAATACAAAGCGAACCTAGTACCTAATAGGTAAGTAATCCAAATTAAGAAAAATACTTTTGTAAATGCTTCATAGTAAGTAATTTACTAAAATGTGGATGAAGTCATTTTGTATTTCTCGTGATTTTATTTTTTTCTTTGTGTTAAGAACCAGTTTTCTCAGAATAAGATATTATTTCTTAGTAACATTAGGTACTCTATTATCTTCCTGCATAGTTTCTAAAAGCTACTTGTTAAACGAATAATTCACAATGATAGTTCTCTACGAACAATCTCAACAGAGCTTAATTTAAAGCCAACGTTCGCCCAGTAAGCATTTATTACGTATATAGAATAAAAAGACGACTGACCACGTGCCATCATATACACACATAGGTACATATAGTATTTCCCGATACTCATATAACTTGATATAAACAACACATATATAGCAATCGGCAGGTAGGTACGTATAGTACTATAGCGACTGTGTCCATTCATAAGAAGCGGTTCATTCATGCGGCCGCTTCGACGGTGAATGGGAGCGAGCGAGACGGAAGATTTAAGGTCGCGTTACACTGACAATGGATTCTTTTTGAATTCACATGAATGAGTTGAAATCCTGTTCTACGAATACATGAATGACATTGTTTTGTTTTAAAACAATTGAATATGCACGATGGTAGCAACTGCTTTTGTTGATCGAGTGGGTATTACGGGAAGCGAGGTTTCCCCCTGTTACGGTAATCAGCCGAATATCTGTTGTTCTTATTGTTTACTTCGAGTAGTTTCATTGATATGACATTACTTGAAGGACGCATTGTTTTCGAAATCGTAGTAAATTGTAAAACCACTTGACTGTGGAAAAAGCTTTGAAAAGCAAATAATGCGCGTTTAGAAAAAAAATATAGCTTTGTAGGTTTATACAAAGCCATATTTTACACACATTTTAAACTCAACTTTGAGTTAAGCTCACTTATGTACATGAATTATACTATCACTGTATATAAATAACGTGTTTTGGTATACAATGAAGAATAAAATAACAATTTAAAAAAAAAAAACAACACTGTGTGGAGAGATATAAAAATAATAATGAATTAAGATATTGGTTTGTGTGAATGCTGCTCGTCTACTTACTGATTTTCCGGAAAATCAGCAAAAATCAATACTAAAAAAAATCCAATTCCTACATTCATTTTTAAATCAGGCTGTATCTGTGAACACACCCTTGCCATCAGAGCAACAAGACTGTGTAAAAAAACATCGTCGGTAGGAAGTCAACCCGTCCCAACTGAACGCTCTTGATCCGCTAAGGTATTTAAAAATATATATATATTTTATTACGTCACTAAATGATAACGACTTGGAAATTTGAGACTTAGGACCATTGGCCTATTTGAGATTTATTAAGAGCCTATTTAAAACTTGTATAGCTGAATGGGTCATTTATTTAATTGTTTGAAATTGATACCTTCCTGATAAATGACTCCTTATTTGGTCAATAAAGAGTACTCCTTATTTTGTTTTTCTTTGACATTTGTTGGATCGATTTTTTATAGTTGGTTGAGAATGTGACACTTAAATTCTTAAACATATCTAAGCTAATTGTCTACTTATATTTCTGTATGTCGTGGTAAGAATTTATTTTAAAATATTTCATCAAATTAGTAAAAAAACAATGTCATCATCCATTAATATGTTCTGCATTCTTCGAACCAAACAAAAATAAACGCATTTCCGAAAACACGCCTAAAGAAATGTTCACGCGCCAAATTCTCAGGAAAGCTTCAAGAATCAAGTCTTACTGGTCGTAGTCGGAGGTGGTTATACCGGGCGCGTAGGCTAAGTCGTACCTGCCTGGCGCGCTTGCCGCCAGTCCGAGCTTGCCCGACCACAACGCGACACAGCGCACGCGACCCGAACACGCACGAACATCGAATATCGAACACCGTTCAAAATTCGAACATTTTCAAACAATTGGAACGTTACTACTAACAGTTACATTTGTGTGTATTTTTGTGCGAACATCAACATGCATGTGTTAACCCCCTTGCTGGTGGTGTGGGCACTCTGTGGGGTCCGAGGTGTGATAAGAACTCCGCTGGAAGCGTTCAGGCCTTCAGCAGAAATACACCTGAGAAGGCCAGACAAACTGCCGTACCTACCACACAAGAGAATACCATTGCCATCGAAGAGCGACCTCAGGATATTATACCAAACCGGGGTAAGTTAAAAAGTTTCGATTTTCCTGATCCCTCATGCTTTGCGAAAATAATGCTAAGACTCTGCTAACTCTGAATTAGGGCTACTTCTAGGAGTACTTAGGAAACAGTCGGGTAAAAAGGCATAAAATTAACAATTAACATTATTAACAAGTAAGTTTCTCAAAGTTCACAACAACTTACCGCTTTGTGAGTACGCTGGCATTGAATATTTGGAAGTCAACCTTCACAAAATCAAGATTGTCGTATGAATAAGTATTAACACTGTAATTTAAAGTTAAGAAATAGCTTAATTAACGCTTTGTTGTCGAAATATGGACTACATTAAGAAATTGGCGCCAAAAACTTTGTCAATGAGGCAGGATGACTAGTTCTAATGGAGGCATTAATACATGTTTACGAGATGTAAGATAAGTAGGTTTGAGCAAAGTGAATGCTTTATTGGATCACTGTTGTATAGTTTAATATTTAAACGTCAAAGTCGTGACGATTGTCACGAACAGCGAATTTCAAAGGAAATCATTACTTGTTTTTGAAATTCCAAAGACAATGTTTATGTTTGTCAATTTTTTTAATGGGGTCTTGAATTGAAAGAGTGAAAATGTCGCCATTTCTGTAGCTACATTAAATTCAAGAGCTTTCGATAAAAATTGTGTAAATATTTCCGGGAGATTACAATTTGATCTTTCATGCGCTGTAATCGTTATTTCTACCTAAATTGTTTTTCGTAGATAGGTACCTTACAGTAAGCAGTAACTTATTAATATAGTAAGTACTTTGTGAGTAGTAAATACATACGTATTACATAAATATCGCAATAGATGACGCACTGCAGCTATATGAGAAGATAATTATGAGATTCCACGAAGGGTTCCACCCAACAATTAGACCAATTAAAACCGACAAATAGCACAAGTATGTCGGCCATATTAATTTTTATAAACACGGAGAGCCCCCATGACTAAACCACTACTAAGAAATCGTAAATAAAATAAAAAGTAATGCGGAAAAAACACAATTTACATCAACGGATACACCAACACATAAATCTCTTAAATTCTTCGTTCGATATTAATGTCAGAAACCAGTACGTATCACAATAAATACGAACATAAGCCAATAAAAATAAAAGCAGTTCCGGATGTCAAGTCTTGTCAGTTATATTTTAAAAACAACGATAATCATTATTATATCTAATTTTAAAGTCGATTCAAGAAGATAATCGCTCTAAGCTAGGTCCGTAATTACGTTTGCTCAATAATAGATCTAAAATAATAATTTGCTTACTGAAATATGAGCTGTAAGATTCGTGAGGTAAAATTCAAATTGTCAGTCGTCGCGAGTATTTTAAAAAAGGAATTATAAAATGGGAGCGTTGCGCGGGTGCGTGGGCGCACGCGTAACACCGGTGGCGGCAGGTGTTCATTCACTCATTCTTATCTTGACAGCTTCGATGACTTACGGGCCGAACCTCGCTCCCGGCCCGTGTGTGCTATTTGGTATAAAAACCAAGTTTTTTTATGTCATTGCCTTTAAGCCCATTCGTAACGGTAACCGTATTTTCGATCGTTCGTCTCTTTAAGCAAAGGAATTTAAAGTTATCTCGTCGTTTATTCATATTTCGTTATTAAATCTTGACAGATATACGAGTATTAAGCGGCATGCCATTTTTTTAAGCTTTGCTTAACAAAAAGTGCAGTCTTGCCATTGTGCAGGTTTGATATGCAGCAGTGTTCGGACTAATCAACCGTTTAGTCTCACAGCGGGTGTCAAAGTGCCGACTGGTAAATAATTGAGTTTAGTGCTCCCAAGATTTGAATAACAAAACTATGAGAGGGTGTCTGTGATCTGCCGACGCGACACACCTCTTGAATCCCGCGCGGGCCACTTTGAACATCTCATTGATAACATCTGAATAGATTCATTACATATAATGTGACATTAAGAAATGCAAACGCATTCAAAGCTTGAGCCTTTAGATTTCGGTCCTGTTTGTGACGACACGTGCTATGAAAAGGTATTGAGTAGATAGGAACAGTGTCTACATTGTAGAAACTTGCAATTGTTAAACCAAGTACCAATCAGCACTCGCGGATATAAATCATCATCCTCACTTGCCAGATGACAAGTGACAAGACTCTTGAAACAATTTGCGAGTGCTAAAGGAAGCCGCTTAAAATATATGAGATAATTGAATTTCAGTCCAATTCCGCTGCAATCCAGACTGATATACAGAATAGAATAATGATCGTGCAATTTGTCTCACCGTACGAATCAATTGAAGCCCCTGTGATACACCGATTTGCATTTTCTGACAAGGCGGTTGCTTCATATTGAGAGTGGAGTGAACGATTGCAGTAATATCTTACGCTTATGTAAATATAAAGTTGACCAAAGGAAGTGAATAACCGAGAAGTAGGTACTTAGTATCTTGCAACTATGATTATATTTATGATTTCTATAAAGGAAATTGCATCAGTTTTTGAGACAAACGCAGGTGCGGTCATAAGCAATATAGCAACCACTGAAGGGAATAAATATGAAAAAAAAAGTAACGATTTGTAATGGTACTCAGGAGAATAAGAGGCTTTAATACATTGTCTAGTTCGTGCTTTAAACAATATTGTTTAATTAGAAAATCATCTCAAATTGAAGTTAAGTGAAGCCACTCCAGTTTGCATGTACACATTTAATCAGGCGACTTACAACTGGTGTCGTGTTTTATTGACCTGAATTGTTCTAGCACGGAAACTTTTTTCTAAACATAGATCAGACTGGAGAAATAACAAATCAGATAAGCTGAATGCAAAACACATACAACAACATAAGTACTCAATGAAAAACTTTAATCTACATTATATAAAATTATAAGTAAAGATTTAAAGTTTGTTTTTTTGTTTGTGGGAGGTAATCTCTGAAAGTAATGGTCCGATTGTTAAAATTTATTCACCGATAGAAAGCTGCTTTATTCCTAAGAGACTTAGGCTATATTGTATGTATGCAGGCGAAGCCGCGGGCAAAAGCTAGTGAAAGATAAAATTATGCAAGCAAATTTTCCCATATTATAGATGGGGAGTTCTGCTTTCATAGTAATAAATATGACGCATTGTACCTATTTCTCGAATAGGGTAGGTAGTAAATTTTCTAGGGGAATACGAATGACTCAAATGCAGCCCTAAAGCGAAACTGGAATCATTATTTATAAAAAGCTTTGAATCTTATTACTCATCTTCATCTTTAGAGTTTTAAGAAATAGCTCTTATAAGTATATTCTTAATATTATCTTCATCGGTCATTCCAAGATCTGTGGTTATACCTACATAGATTACGTCAATTTCTGTATTAAAGCCGTTGCGATAGGTATCGTCGAAAATTCAGACGTCATCGATGTTGCTAAGGATATTACCAGCTTACTCGCATCATCAATCATTATTAAAACATTATTAGACGCCGACCTCGGGAGCCGCCCCGTTTTTGTGCTATATCACAAATTTCCATTACACTATAGATGTTTCCGTGTAGGTGTGTAATAGGGTCGCACGAAAGGTATTGCGAAATATCATTAATTTCTTTGTGATGTACAGGTGTTAAGAGATTGATGATAAAAGATTCGTGTTCGATAGTTGCACAATAATAACTAATAGGTACACAAGGTACTGTGTTCGTTATAGAACTTGGGTAAATTAGATACAAAAATCATTTTTATGTTTTTCTTAAACTATGATTATGTTAATAAAAACCTAACAATTAAGTTAACAATGTGGCAGATATGGACTGGAGGCGCCGTGAAGCAATTATTGATAAATACTAGTCTATTTATTAATAAAATACCTGACACATATTTAAAAAGTCGTAAAAACTTCGCACAAAAAGCTCCAAATCAGCTAACATTTTGTTTATGGCCAGTTTTTTCACTACGCTTTGAATTCTCTGGCGCCATTTGATTAGCTAATTGGTTTTGAACATCTTGATAATGTCAAATTCGAAACGGATGCTCAGATGTCTAGATAATTAATTTATCAATCTTTGCTTTAGTCGTGATTTTGGTTGAATATCCTTTACGCCTACTAAGCCTACAACACCAAGTAGTAAAGCGACTAATAAGATATAAATAAAATATTAAGAAAACTATAAAGTTAAATGAAAACATTTATGTAAATGAAAACACATTGCTTTAGCATAATTAAACGATGAGTGTCAATGACGTCTCGCATACTGCTGGCGACAGTGATGTTAATAACAAAATCCATAATGATCTTGCTAATAGTCGTCTGCACACCCATTTTAACACTAGGAAAAATAGTTTTGTAATGATTGTTAAGATCTATAAAATAATAAAAGACCGGAATATGTAGGAGAAGAATGCTAAGAACTGTAATGTCGGCAAGGATATAATGTTTCGAAATATAGTTCTTGGTAGAGAACTAAAAGTAGCAACATTTAAAACGGCTGTTCATTGCAAGGTCTCTATTTAATGCAAAGGACACAGGATAGCATGCGACGAAGCGGACGTAACGGGAATAAAGCTCAAGTTTACTGACAACAAAACTTATGCACGTAACAATATTTAAATAAAATTACAATGCAAACTGCATCAGTATACGTTTTGAATTTAGATCGAAGAATTTAAAGAAAAGTTTTTGCAAATGATTAGCTGAAGTGAGAATTGAATGTGTATTTCTTACGCTTCGGAAAACATTAAGCGGAATTAAGTATAAAATAATGTCTTTAGTCAAAATAAACATCAAGCTGAGGTTATCTTGTAACCAAAATATAAAATAAAGTCATCCCACAAGCCGGATTTAAAGAAAATAAAATCAATAGAAATAATGAGATAATTTACGCTTCGCCACGGCTGGGACGGACAAAAAGCGTGACAGTGGGACACGCGTCAACAAAGAAAACCGAGTGTAAAAAATGACCTCGCCGGGACGCGGGTAAAGCCGGGATACAATGTTGAGAAAGTTAAAGCTCAGAGTTTAACTTCTTGATAGATCCTGGAAACTAAACTATGTCTTATCATTCTACCAAAAAAGGCAAAGAAAGCGCAATATAGTCTGATGCTCGCGACGGTTGAATTAATTCCGTTGCCAAGTGCTTAATAAATAAATACTTATCCGAACATCAAACAATGGCACAAGTATATCAATAATGAAAAATTACGAAGAAATCAGACCTAAAAATCAAAACCTGCCTTCAACAGTCCTGTACACACAGCACTAGGGAATATTAAAGAAAAAAGGCCAATAAGCTTTAGAGGAGAACCCGAGACACCTGCGTTACGCCACAAAAACACTAAACACCCTTACCGCGACCCAAAAAATAAACACTGACAAGATTCGTTTCTTGTCAGTTTTTGTTTAGATCCAACTTTTTTGATGGGCCCTTGGTTTTATTCGGAAAAATTGAGATGAAGAAAGTTGATAAATTAATGTAATTAGAGATGTAGAAGATTAAGAGCCTGATGATTTGGATTTCTTAAAAAGTTTTAAGACATTACTGTTCACATAGGCGATCGCTTTCCAGAACATCTCAAAAACATTTTTTCCCAGCACGCTGTATTTAAATTAAAGGTAGATCCGTGTCCTAAAAACTGAAGGTCTTCAGACAATCCCCACTCAAGTCAAACACAAGATTCAAGTAGGCGACACTCGAGCGGGATTACCGTGGAAGACGAACTGGGCCCGGCTTCCGTCTCAAGGGGCGACCACGTGTGTCGTCAATGGACCGCTCCGGATGCCCTGGCCCACAATGGGGACGCCTGTATGCTTAGACATTATACTAACACCTCCGGACCAAAACGACGCAACTACGCTCCTCATGTGGGCGGTTAAGACTTTTCTAAATGATGCAACCGTTGCGGATGTGTGTTGTAGTTGTAGATTGAGGAAGTTCGAGAGTTGCTTTTCAGTACTCTTTATACCACGCTCCCCTTAAGCGAAATTATCTGTGGACTTGGAGGGTAATCATTGAGTTGAATATGTTAATTTTGTGAATGGAGGTGAATCCCATTGAAAATTACGTCTTTTGAAAATTTGAAAGGCCAGAAGGTATGGGTAAGCAAACGAATGAAATGAATTTATTATCGAATGTAAAACATGATTTGGTTCCGATTTCGTAATCAACAACATCATATAACAATTTGCTAAATAATCTGCAGAGAAACTATCAAACTTAAAACCACGCAATAGTCATACTCGATTCCAATTCTATTTACCACAAGTCACCGTTTTCATAAAACTGTTTACATTCGCGTAGGCATAATAACGTACGAACATTATACAAGTTGTTTCATAACTGCCGGTGTCATTGGACACATATGTATGACACTGTGTGTATCCATACACTAACAGTGACGATTAGAGGCGCGTGCTTTCATTCATGGACACTAACATATCTGATACGTGAGCCGTTGATGTCTTTTAAACGCGAGATCGTACATCGCCTTTATATTCGTACGGCTACGAACACTCTGGCCTTTTTCTCGAGTTGGGAAATTAAGAAATAACTCCTTCAGCTCTGAATGGAACGAGAAGGAGTGTCAGACTTTTTTTCTGACTAAAACCCACCTGTGTTCCTTCAGTCGCAGTTTGTGTTCCAGTGCCACTGTAACTCTTTCGAACAATCTCGTAACTCAGGGCCTATGAATAATTTTACTAGTTAATTACGCGTTCGAATAATTTATGGAGTGTAGTAAAATTAAAATTGTATAATATTTAAATATTTTGATTACACGAGTCGGTTAAATGCCTAAGATTTATTGCTCAATAAAATGTTTTTGTCAATTTAAATTAGTTTTATACGCTCTTTATTTTTATAACTTTATCTTAATTGTATTGAAAGCTCTTGGTTTATACATTACTTATTGTTTATGAACATTCGTTTCTAGGGTTCTGTACCTAAAAGGTAAAAACGGGACCCCATTATTAAGACTCCGCTGTCCGTCCGTCAGTCACCAGGCTGTATCTCATGAACCGTGATAGTTAGACAGTTGATATTTTCATAGATGATGTATTTCTGTGGTCACTACGGCGGTGACGGCACGTAACCCTTCGTGCGGTAGTCCGATTCGCACCTGGCCGGTTTTTTTTAATCATTTGAACTAAAATAAATACTATGTAATCTGCAGATATAGTTTTCAAGTAGGCAAAAATGCTAAGAAGTTTCTGTAGTCTGTATTAGAAGATTAGTTTAAAGTTAAAAAATCATATCTAATACTTTACACATTTTATCCGTTCGCTTATATCCTTATCTACAAGCAAAATACTAATTACAAAAGTTATAAATAACATGTGACCGTCGGCTATAGGCTAATTACTCAGATTAGTAATTTCTCGGCTACCTGTGTTCCCGGAACGGCCTGCATCCGGACCGGTAGCCGGCGGCTAACAAATCGTTATTTATAATTTATTGAATATACATTGCTGTTTCGGACGTGTAATTATTCGAGAAGATATTAATGTTCGAGCCATGGATTCGGGAGCATTTTAACGGATATCTTAAATTATAGCAGGTGGAAGTCGCGTTTGATTAGGGTTTCTTGGCCTTAACGTATTTTTTTTGCTTCATCCAATTATTTTTAGGTGTAACACGATATTTTGCTGGCAGGAACTTGACAAGAACATTATGGGCTACTAAGAATCATCAATTTGTAAAAATCTTGCGATTAAATCAGCGTTGTTACATTTTCTGGTCCTTGGGTTCTAAAATATAAACTAACCCAAAACAAAACACAATGGGGAATGAAACTTTTCCTATTCATTGTTGGCGTGTAATTTTTTTTTCTTTTCACCAAAAGTGACACCTAGACTATATCTTAAAGGACTGTATGATAAATCAATAGCAAAAAGAATTATGTCTACCAACCATAACCAAACGAAGTTAGAGACTATTTAATATATTACTATAGTATGTTATCAGCCGTTATTTTTCTTAAATAAAAATACTGTATGTCTGATATTTTAAGTTTCCCCATTGTTTAATATAGTTTTAGTTTCGGTTTTTATGGTGAGTACGCATTAAATAGTGTCACATAAACGCGTATTTTTTTCGATTCATTCATCACTTATTTTTCTTTATTAGTTTTTGTGATTTAAAACTGCGTGAAAAAAAAAAGACAGTAATAACCAATTTAATCTATTTTATCAATGTAAACCTCAAAATATTACGTATTATATTTCCATTTTCTTATATAATATATATTATAACGAAAATAGGTAACACCAGACAAAAATATACTAGCAATGCTTCTATAAGTATCTTCGTTCGGTTACGTTTTAAAGACTTGGTTCTTTTTGCTATTGATTCCTAGTATTATCCTCTAACATATAACTTAGGTTTCATTTCTGGCGAAAAGAAAAAAATAAATCAAGCCAATACTCTTTTGTTAAATATATAAGTACCTAATACACTAAATTAAATGTCAGCAGAAAACATAAATTCAAACAACCCGATGAATAATTTATCAATTCAGCATTAACCTTTTTTATATAATTTTGTCCCTCTAGCAAAGATCCTGTGGGACCGTCTCCCCTAATTTTGAATGAAAATGAGTGAATTGACAAACATCATCTCGATAATATTACGCATACGAATCTATAAGACCCTAATTTGAAATGAATTGATGAAATTATATCATAAAGATTTTTTTTTGTATGCAAATGATTGAGCTGGATAGATTTTAAAGCTGCTATGTAATTTTACGATTTAAACGGCTCTTCAGTTTATTCTTCATGACTGCTGGCGTCGTTCAGGAAATGATTTTTAAGTGCTGTTCACGTGGCTGGTCGAAAACTCAGTGTGCTTAGCCAAGATCGTTGTTAAGGTTGAAAATGATGACCATGAGATATAACCAGGTTGGCCTGTTGGTGGTCTAGATACCATTTGTAGCCATGTGTGGCTCGCTGTTCGAGAGCTTGAGGACTGATGGTGATGACATCGCGATGAAAGTACAAGAAGGCAATGCGGCTTATAGTCGAGGATCACCAGTATAGAAAAGAGGATTCCCTGGCCGGGGAACTATTCGCTAGTTGTTTTCGGTGTAATGTTTATATCCAAATCGTGGAGAACTTTGATTCCGCAATATAGAAACTTCTTTAACTTCAGGTACTTGTTGTAGTTCGTATGTTGTATATTTTACCTAGTTTATTTTAATTTATTTTGATTTGCTTATACAAAATTGTGTCACTAAATGGTAGTTACAAGCTGTAGCATTAAAATACTGTTAGTAAGCCTTTCAAAAAATAAAATACAGATTAGTAGTAAGCAACGACTAAAAAATAACAAAGAAAAAAGTAGCTTCAATAAAGAGCAAACTATTCATTAATTTCATCACCATAACACCTAAACTTTCGCAATATCCTTCAGCACCCAGCATCTCAAACTGAAACCGTGCGACAAAGACAGCAGCATACGCACCGCCTACGTTAGAAAAGGCCAGGTACACGGAGAAGGTTGTGGAAGGTCGGCGGTGGTAACAAATTATTTTATTAGTGTGGGCGCGGCGTGCGCGCCACCTGTTCGATGGACCGGATGCCGCGCCCCCCGGCCCCCGCACCGCACACCCGCTAAGGGACTTAGGCAATGGTTAGGTTACCGGCGAGCTAGAGTAGTACTTTGTTAGGGTTTAAACGTTGAGGATTTATTCGACATCCCCTTTTTGTCACGACGGCGATGTTAAATCTGTATTTTAAGTAATATATAATAGGTACATCGGTTACATGCTTGAAATATCAGTTTAAAGAGGACTATGAATTGAAAAAGTTTATTTCACCGGGTTAATTAGGAATGACGGAGAGGAGGTTAGTCAACCGCCAAGGCCTACAAAAGCCTAGAAAAGGACAGTTATAAACTTATTAGCTGACTAACTGTATATTAAGAACTTCATTAATATGGCTTTGAACTAATCGGAATTGCTTATCGCTCTAAGTTTATAGCAGATCCTCAGTGTTTTGCAAAACCGTACAACATTTAAAACTTAAAGACCACAGACTGAGAGTCACAAGTTATATAAGGGCCAGATCTTGCTAATTCTGTCTCCAGAAAAGGACGTCCTTTGGTACTGTCGCCTTAAGCGCTGTTTGCGTCTGAGATATCGTCTCCAAAAAATCTAGAAGAACCTCCGACGATTCCCCGGGCATTACAAATGGTAATTCTTTTGTATAATTCGTGATCGCTGATCGTATATTCTTGAATACATCAGCGACATGCGACCACTTAGCGATAATCGCGCAACTGTCTTTCAAAACATCCTCATTTCTTGAAACTCACAACATTAATAAAACTGTTTGGTACAACGTAGCGTACTATTGTCAATTTTTTGTCAGCCTTATTAGGAATTCAATGAGGTGCGTCCGAAATTTTCTTACAACCAGCATTAGCATTCAGGCCGACAGTGAGACTCCGTTAAATAAAGGCAAACTCTTGACGAAGTAAGTCAACAACCCATACATTGTGTCTATGCGTTGTACTTTTTGTTTATTACACAAAAGGGCTGTATCCGGTGTTTAGGAGATCCAACTGAGGTCGTTTCCGAGAAATCTATCGCAATACACCAGAAACGGGAAGCATATCCGGAACAACGAAAAAAATATACATACATTTTTTCACACCTATGCGTGAATAGGGCTGTCGAAGTTGTGGATAGAATTTAAATGAAAGAAATAGAGCTTTAACTAGTTCGATATTATGTTAGTTTTAATAGATTTTTCCTTGTACATACGCCTTTAGTTCAAGCAATAAGAAAATATTATACGTTTAGAATCTTCAATATGAGAAGGTCGATTCTTGTATTTGAAAAACATTCAAATTCAAGCAGCAGCAATCAATATCAAAAACTTATCAAAAATGGAGGGGAAATTAGAGGTTTTGACTGTTTATGACTGCGATGCAAATGTTTCTGACAATTATGAGAATTGGGGCTACGTGTTCTTTCACTATAAATTATCATAAATTATTGTTTTACAATTAAAAACCATGATTATTAACACAAAAACAGACCATCATTGGCATAAAATTATCAATAACATCATCGATAATTGCACATTGAAACCGTACTTAAACAAAAAGCAAAGGAAATTAAAGCCATCCATCGGATGTCGACCGTTTCCAATTAAACATAGTAATTTATTACGGGCAATAATAGCTTAATTACAGCTGTGAGTAGTAAGTAGCCCTGCAAGTCTTCGCAGAAAAAATGTTCCCACAGCTAACAGGTTGCCGAATGGTATGTCTTCCGGTCGGAAGTACGACCGATGGTCCTTTTGGGAGCAAAAAAACTAAAAGGACCAGAGCACATGTTCTGTTGTGATTCCTTTACGGAACGTTATGATTAACATCGATTTGGCCTCGTTCATAATCTTTTTCATTATGCTCCTCAGCCAGGTGTCCTGAAACACCTTCCATTTTTCCCACGCCAACGTCTTTTGTGGCGATGATTGATTCTTTTAGAATTTTCGTATTGTTCGACGTGTCGAATTGTACGAATGTACCGATTGATTTAGTATGCGACGCGAGTTGAATGGTAAACAATGCACGCGAAGTTTGATGGGTTCCGTGCATACCTAACATTGTACACACGCCGGTAAAATGATTGGGTCATGATAGTATATTATTGTGTTTGGTTATGCCTAGTTTTGCGTTATTGACTACTTTGTTAAGGAAAATGGTTGTTTAAAGATGCAAAACTAGTTTTTAACTCGAACCTTTCCTTTTCGCGTACTATTTCCTTTTTTGAAAATATGTAACTGTCGATTAAAACATTAATTTGAACTGAAAATTTATACAATTCAAATAAATGTTTTAGTCGACGATATCTGTGATCAGGTATATAACTCTACAATAATTTTTTCGCTCCTTCTATTTCAGGGTTCAGAGGATGATCTTCCCGATTGCAGACCAAGACAAGTCTGCAGTAAAGTAGACTTATACGATGCGACGCAGCCTTGGCTCGAGAGGAAGTGTCGCTGTTTGGGCCATAGGCCGTGCTCTAGGTCAGTATTGTTGATTTAGTAAATAAATGTTTGGGGCAACCCACACATCAACTTTGTCTCGTACACGCGGAGCTTAGGTTTATTGATTTTTGTGCTTCGAGTTTTTTTTTCTTATCTAATCATCAATTCTTTATCCGATTTAGTTTCGTTTTTGTTACAGATCGGTTTTTGTTGCTTTAAATTTAGTTCAACGTTTGATTTGTCACTGTAGAGATTCGAAAACAACATGATCATGAACTATATTATCGGAATGATCTCTTATCTTCCATAGTTTTTTTTTTAATATGATTTGAATAAGATGAATCAAATCGCCAATTGCTAAATGATTACCTCTATATTGACCCTTTCAAAAAGCAGATTATATTCAAATTTTGCCTGATTATTATTCCAACCTTTGACAGGGTTTCCCTTTTAGAGATCAAATTATAGTGAATGGATGGCGCTCGAGGCCGTTATTTAAATGTCCTTAGTTTTTGATCATTAGATTGGTTATATCGTATTATTAGAATCTTGATCTTAGTTTTTTCTGGCTGATGTTGTTGAGTTAGGTGCCTTGCTTTTTGTCAATGAGCTAAGATTCAATGAAAAAAAATTACAAAAGAACTGCACGCTCCAACGGATTATCGAAACTAAATCCTCGGAATTTGTGATGGAAGTCTATATTTAACTCGATTAGATGAATGTGTTTATCTCTTCTACTTTCTAAATATTCGTCTGATATCTAATCTACGAGGTGACGAGTCCGTAGAGGAATTCCAATTTGCTCAGAATTAAGTCTAGCATAAAACATAATTATTCCTGAGTCATTGGTGTCTGTAGTTTGGTTTCGCGAATCGACTTCTAACGGGCTTAAATTCGCCGAATACCAGAAACGGCGTTATCATTTTGTTTGAATGTTCTTAAGTTAATCACATGATTAATTTGTGTTTTTTTATTTTTTATTACAGTGATCTCACGAGCGATGACAATCATACGTTATCAGATAAAACAACGCTCTACAAGACGTGTGAACCGGTCAAGCGCTTACCAAAATGCAAGTACTTCAAGGATGCAGCTTGGATCATCTACTCGTTCCCTGATAGCAATGCGACCCAACAGATCGTCAACTGTCACTGTCCCAAGCTCTCTGTGACGTATCTTTTGAAGAAGTTACCCTACACGACACCTAGCGGGGAACAGGGAAACCAGTACCAGTTCGCGTGCTCGCCGCAAAGCGTAAGTTGTTCAACTTTCGCTTAAGTTAGTTTGAGTTAGCGGTGTTAGATGGCGATAGTGGTTCTTTGATTGTAGTTGGTGCAACTTTACTAAAATTTGCTGTAAGTTTAATTTGATAGATAGATAGGAACTTAAAATTAATAGGGTGTCACATTGAGCGGTCTTATCGCTAAAAGCGATTTTTTACAGACAACCTTCAAACCTAAATTGTCACATAAACACGAAGATGTTCCCAAAAATCATTGTTACTTTACTAAAACTTTAATTAAATTTGATATTTTCGTAAAGTAAAAAATAAATTACAAATTAAAACAAATGTCATTTGTTTTCTGAAATGTTTAATAGTAATTATATTTCTTAATAAATTTATACTAATAATTTTCTTAAATTCTTTTACAGAGGTTACGGTGTTCAAGGAAGGAGCCATGCAAACTGTTCAGCGCGAGGAGGCGACATGAACAAATAGACGAAGTGAACGCCAACACCATCTGCCAATGTCCACGAGGTCACACTTGCCCCAGGCATCACACGGAGACGGGAGTCTTGGCTGGCATCACTTATGCAGCAGAGGACATCCGCACCTACCACGGGTACTGCATGCCCGAACCTCCCCCCGACGCCTACAGATTCGTAGGAGATAAAGATTGAATCAACCACCAACAACAACCCTCAATAATGTGTGATTCAGCTGGAAATGTACTTAAAACTGTACATTGAACGCTCTCCACAGCTTCTAAGAGCACACAACGAAGTTTGGTTTGCTCATTACCTGTTTAGTACAAAAGTGTTAAGCATGTTTGGTTTTAAAAAGAATGACTAATTTGTTAAATAATTTAAATGGCAGTGATGTCTGTTTACGGTCTCGGATATCGATATCGGTCACGATCGTCTGTTCGTACGCTAGTCCACGCGACACGATCAAATTAACGAACAAAAGATTAAGCTTCTAATTATAATAATGTACAACGATATTTTAGTGATACTGTAAATATCCTGTTTAAGTTCTTTGTATTACGCTGTTTTCTGTTATAATCGTGTAAATAATTATAGTGTAAGTCGAATCATTCCAAACGTTTAGTTTAAATTATTATTTTCATATTTTAATTATTTACTTGCCATACTTACGTAGTTTGTTGCGTTTGTTCCCGAGTCTTCCATTCCAGTCAAGAAGGCAACGTTATGTTCATTGTTTTGTTTATGTTAACAAATTGTATAATAATATTTTTTGTTATACGAAAACGAGTTATTTGATAGCCATATCTTAAGGTTGTAAGTTTTAAATTACATTTTAATTAACTTATAGAATTGTGTTTTAGTATCGACTGATACCAGTTATAATATTTGCTAATGGGACCTTCTTTTATAATTATAGACAATCGTTTTTCACTTGAAAAAATAATGTAAATATCGTATTTACTCTTTAAATTTTCTCAATTATACGATTATTATTATACGGCTTTAAATTGAATAATAATATTTTAGTATTTTTTCAATTTGCGTGACAGAGTGAACGGAAAACGATTGTCGATAGAAAGAATGACGTCCCTACACATAACTAATAGGTGAGACATTGTTTTTTTGCTAAATGAGATAAATACATAGTTTTAATGACGCATGTACGGATTAATACCAGTGACAGAATGTTTATAATATTATCGGCGATAGTTTTCTCTGCATAGAGTTTTGTATAGAAAACTCGAAGAAGTTTTAATAACACTGTATCTATGTAAATATGATAGAATGTTGGTGTTTGTAAAATGATACTTGCGATGTGGTATGTCTTCCTTTTTTGTTTTATTATGTATAGGTATACAATAAGTTAAATTATTGAAAGAAAATGAATAAATGTTTCGATATCAATTTTATTCTTGTTTTGTTTTATGAACTGGAGATATGTGGATAGGTATACGGGGATCTTTCTGCTTAACTTCTTAGGGAATTCACGTGTGATGGTGTGTGTACTTCTTAAAGAAACAATAGCACGTTTTGTTAGTCTTTTAGATATCCTTGTACCAATATCTAATATCAAACTGCGGTTTTTAATATTTTACCGACTTAAAAAAAACGACGAGGTTCTCAATTTAACGGATTCTTTCTTTTTTTTTCTTGTTCAGCTATATCTTAGCTAAAATGTTAACCAATTTTGATGATTACCTATTTATTGTTTGGAAGAGTATTTTCTCCAAGGGTTCCATTGGTAGTTTTCATTTTGGTAGTTGACTATGTTTATTTGACCAAGTAATCTGACAACTAAATTTTATTTATTTAACTGACATTTATTTATTTTAAATGTCGAAATAAACATTTTTTGCGACATAAACATATCTATATCTATATATCTTTTGTTTTCGTTAACTCAGAAGTTTGATTTTTTCACAGCTCAAGGGAACGTAGACCTGAGTATATGGTTTCAATTTGAACTCGATACCTCAACGCATTCCTGAGAAAAAGGGTCTTGACAGACAGTAATACAGACGGACAACAAAGTGATCCTATAACGGTTCCGTTTTTTTTTTTAGAGGTACAGAACCCTAAAAATACAGAATCCATATCACACAGAATAACTCATGATTATTTCTGTACACAATTCAGCTAGTCAAGCGTATCGCAGCGGCACCACAAAGCAAATAAATTACAACTGATCATAGATATCAACAGAAGCAATGTAGGCGTGATAAACCATTCTGACGTGCGAAACATGTGCTGAAATAAGCAATTACTACAAATACTAGCGACTAGAGAGGGGTTTCTCTCTAGTAGACTACTACTTCCTAGTCGGCGCTTGGTCGATGTTTAGTAGTTGGTTTTATTCGCTAGGTAGGTACAGGAAATCATGAAATTTAATCAACAAAGTTAGTTATTTTAGAACCAATTTTTAATATTACTTGGGGTAAACTCAATTTATATAATTTTTTTCTTTTTTTTTTACACATGGAAAAAGATAACCATAATTATATTAATCAGCCTCATATTATTCCCACTGCTGGGACTTAAGGCTCCTCTCTATGAGGTCATGCTCTCAATGGGTCATTAATAATATAATCGTTATTAATGAATGTAATCCATAATTAGGATCCTGTGCTGGTTGGTTGATGTTACATGTCTTGGAGTATTTGGTTCTAGGACGTATCCTCACGAGGTTTCCCTTCACCGTTTTAAGAAAAATGGTGATGAAATAAATTACATAAAGTAAAATGTCAGACTGGGTAAATATGAGTCCAAAACATAGTACTTTTTGTACATATTATTCTGAAAAATAAGTTTAGATTTTGACAGATGTCAATTCTTTTTACTTAGCTTATGCTGTTGGGATCGGTTTCCAGTCTTTACTAAATCGAGTGTTTTACATACAGCGTCTACCTATCTGACTTCCAAACCCAGCACCTTAGCGAGATCAGTGTCAGATTTCAGGCTTCTGATTGCCGCGACATAAAACCGACTATTCCGCCACATTTATAGTCGGCAACTACTTGGTTATTCGACTTTTTGAGTATTGACTAGTAACCTACTCGGTAGGTACATCTCTACTAGTAACTTTTTTGTTCCAAGATCGTTCAGATACGGGATCATTGACATTCAATATGCTAGTGCAATAGACGGACAGCGCAACGACGAGATTTTCATCATTATTACGCACCAATTTGCGAACAATTACGTCCACGCGGGCTGTGCGTACGTCGGCGATGCGTATGCGCACTCTATTGGATAGCATTCCGTACCAACTGTAAGAACTTATTCAGAGTAGATTTTAAATTCTGATAAGAATTATTTCACTTGGATGTAACCAAGTGGCTCGAATGACGAGCTACTTGGTTCATTGATTGAGCATAAGTAAGTACTTCAGTAGTCCTCTGAATTGCTTGATTTCATTTTGAGCGATGTTAAAGCAGAATATCTCAATCAACAAATAGTACAAATATACCTAATTGAATTTAATATACGTTATTTACACAATTTATTCACAATTGTCACTGTTATACGATGTTGTCAGTCAATAAAATTAAACAATTAACTAACTTTGGACACCACAATAAAATTCGATCGGAAAATATGGAGAGACGACAGCAAAACAAATTCTCGAGATTGTGAAATGCGTCCGCGCCGCATGAACTGCGTACAGCAATAAGTTAATGATCTGTGACATTATCGCGTGATATCCAGAGTTACGAGCGCTAATCCCACAAATAAACACATTACTCATACGCAGCCAATAAACCAATAGGCGGTACTGGCCACTTTTATTTAAATGCTGGAGATACACATTCCGGAAAAAAGAAAACTATTTACGTAAAACAGTTATCACGACGCGTAAATTTGCACTAAAACTGTATAAGCGCCGTTTGGTGACAATAATGGAAAACCTCTTCTTTTTTGTCCTATAAATGGGACGTTCTTTTTTACCGAAAATCGCATGTCCTCTCAAAAAATAATGTTAACATCGTATTTACGCTTGAAATTTTTTATTTTTTTTTATTTTATGCTTATTAGTAAAACACATACTACTATAAAAGGTATTTAAATTGGCCAATTGGGTATTAATATTTCACTTTCTTTTTTCATTTGCATGACAGAAAGGCGCGCCTCAAAGAAATTTCAGCAAAACTGTAGGGGCCTAGAAGGGCTGATGCCGTTTACGAAAGAGTTACCGTGGTTCTGGAACGCTAAGAACAACTGAAGAACATAGGTGGGTTTTAGTCAGTAAAAGTCTGATACGCCCTCTCACTCCTCTCCGAGAAGTAATTTGATGATTTCCCACCTCAAAAAAAATTCCCTCAGATGTCCAATGAATGACCTAAAATGAATTAGGTACCTAAAAAGTTCACATTCAAGTCAATTTAATTCCATTTTTAAGTATTATATATGGCTCCATCGACAAATGTCCGATAATTTTGTCAATGTCAAGGTATGAGGTGGAAATGGTCGATACTTTGTAAAGAATACTGTTGACTATTGATCAGTTTTGTAGCGATGGCATCCATTGGTCATCATGGTAAAAAGAGACAAAATATTTTTGGTTAGTACACATAAAACAATTCAAAATATGTATTAAAACATGAAATAGATACATAATATATAAATAAAAATAACTAATCACAACTGGATTTTATTAACATTAATAAATTTATAAAGGATTTTTACTGCTGGGAAGCCCCCTAAAGGGCTAAACGGAAAGGAATAGTTACTGGGTGGGGAATATCAAGAAGGGAGTAAGTTATAAATGGGAATTGTTAAACGAGGGCATGAGAAAAACAAGTGTTCCAAAGTAGGCCACATTCACACAAAGAATTGTCTCTCACGTGGATTTTGGCCAAAAAGGCCAGGCCAGGAGTGCAAACAAAACCGACACAGAGCCGAACAGAGGAGCTTATTTAGCATAGCATAGCATAGTCGGCCTTATAATGTTCCCACTTTTGGGACTCAGGCCTCCTCTCTAGGACAGGGAATAGACCGTAGTCCACCACGAGGGCCCAGTACGGGTTGGTGAATGTCACATGTCTTCGAATTTTTGGTTCTAGGACATGCCAGTTTCCTCACGATGTTTTTCTTCACCGAACTACTTATCTAACGAGGAACTTAGAGGGGATGGATGGTTGAATAGAGCCGTAAAATTTTCTCTTCAATAGTCGAGTTTTTTGCCAATGGGCATTCAAGTCGCAATAATATATTATATCGGCGACAATCAATGTCAAAAACTTATCAAATTATAGGAAAACCAAAAGGTGTATTTGATAGATTGAGATTAGAATGCGGATGTTCCTTATAATACTGGTATAACTTATGTTAGAACAATATCTCCATTTTTCAACAAAGAAAAACGGTATTTTTTTTTCTAGTTATGACTAAAACTGTGTTATATTCTTTTATCATTTCGCAATCAGAAACGTGACTATGACAGATTAGTTAACTTTTTACAAAAACGGCACTTTGTACTCATATTTTCTTTGAATTACGTATTAATCGTCAACAGAATCGACATACATTTTGCTAATAAAGATCCAATCATACTTTTTATGGCGTCAAAGTATCTGGTCACGATTTAGTTTATCTTAAGCGAATAAATAGCTGGAGAAATGGTGTACGTGTTAGCTAAAATTACGTCTATGGATAAAATAGTAAAATGGCTAGCAATATTGCGTTTACTTATGAAAGTAGATACCGGTAAAAATAAGTTAAGCGCTGCAGGGAATCTGTCTCGATTCTTCTACGGTTACGGGTTTGTTTGAAAGGGTTAACGTGGCCCTAGGACGCAAAGGGCAACTAAAGGAACACAGGTGAGATTTAGTAAGTAAAAGTTTGACACTCCCTCTCGTTCTACCCAGTTCGGAGGAGTCATATGACGACTTCACAACTCAAAACATGATACCTACGCTTGGGCTGCGGGATTGTTTTAAAGAATTACTTACCGTGACCCTAGACCACAAAGAGGAACTGAACGAACACAGATGGGTTTTAGTCAGTAAAAATCTGACACTTCCTCTCACTCCTGCCAGAGCGAGAGGAGTCATTTAATGATTTATCAAGTAAAAAAGCAATAAGAAATAAGGTTGCATTAAGTTCGTGTAGTAACAATTGATTGTGAGCAAGCAAAAATAAATTCTTTAAGTCAAGAGTGAATAGGTTACTTCTAGGCAAGCGTGCTGCAGTTCTAGGTGAGATAGTAGTCAAGCGCGAGCCTAACAATAATAATAATAAAAAAAAAACAAATTCATGATTTATGAATTGTAATGTACCGTAAAATAATTCGACTAGGTCACCAGTCAATTGTTCGATAACGTCGTGTCAAAAACTTTTCCTCTTCAAATAGAATTACAATTTATTCGTCCAACGATGGGAATTAACCTGAAATCGCAACTATAATAGGTACCTGTGAACTACAGTTAATCGACTGGGCTAGTAAAGACAAGATGTCTCACCGAATAGGCCTGTACCATAGAGTGGAACTAATCAGAAATTACGATATAATAACGTAACAAATGGCTCGGGAAAAGCTCACTTTATTCCACTAATTCGCTATATAAATGAGTTTTTTTAACGCGTAAAAACGCATTCAATGTTAGGCATTACGTTAAATGTATTGGAGTTACAATTTGTTGGTTACAATAATGAAGAGTGAAAAAGTAATGGTCTTGTCGAATGGCGAAAGGGGCCGTGGCACATGGCAATTAGGAGTTGTCGCATAGAAGTAAGGTTAGCAAGTTTCTTCCGAAACTGCTTCAAATTTTAAATAATAAAGATCAATTTCATTGATGACCTCCAGTTTTGAAACAGAATTCATTAAACTCAAACCATTTATTTCAAATAAACTATTAACAGGCACTTTTGAAATAAAAAAAATATCACTCCCCACTTACGTGTAAGAGGGCGGGCTACCCTAATAAAATATTTATTTCCACTTTTTATTTTACCACTTTGTCGGCGTGATTGATATACAAATTGGTACCAAATTTCAGATTTCTATTGCTAACGGTCACTGAGATTATCCGCGGACGGACGGACAGACAGACATTGCGAAACTATAAGGGTTCCTAGTTGACTACGGAACCCTAAAAAGATCTCTTTAAATTGGTCACGTCCACATTGTGTGATCGGTTTACATACATAAAAAGCAGCACATTGCCATGCGACCAATTGAGAACCTGTTTTTTTCAAACCGACCAATCGACATGCAAATGACAAAATGGCAATTTAATTCAATTACTTTTCTTCTATGAAGTTTCTAAACTGACATTTCATCGCTAGCACAGTGACGAATTGGAGCCCTTTCTTCGACTTTTTCTTTCATAACACTGTCGTCGAGAGATTTATTTTCGTATAGCACAGAAGCTTTTTAATTGGTTAAAGAAAACTCTTTTCTCCGTGTTTACGTAAGTTGAAGAGCAAGTGAAGAGAACATTATACAGTCTGATTCTGAATCCATTGGTACTCGTAATCTTCAAGGGTGTGAAAGTACTCATTAGTATGAACTACTTTTACTTACGGGAATAGCTCAAATTAGCGAAATGTTCGGAACAGAATCTAAACTAAAACTAATCTACTAAAGGTATAAATAAATACTAATACTTTAAAGACGCAAACACTACACACCAACATCTATATCAACATCGTTTACGTTTTATTTTGTATTTATACTTTTAGATTTTTATTGCAAAAAACTCGAATTATGTAATTGGGAAAAGACACTGACTCCTGCAATCAGGTACCCAGTGCAGGAGTCAGGGCCTCATTTCTCAGCTTCACACGAATATAAGAAATATATGAAATTATCCATATAATATTTCTCTACTATATAATATGCAAGGATTATCATCAAAATCTTCCTCATGAATTCCTTCAATTTCTTTTGGTGAAAACTGCATGAACATCCGTTTAGGAGTTTTTGAATTTATCGCGTTCATATAGACAGACGCGGTGGGGGACTTTGTTTTGTATGTACGGATAAAGTGGTAAAATTTGTAAGTTTGTATTTAGGAGGTAACCTCTGAAACTGCCGAATCGATATTTTTTTGTCGCTAATAGATATGTAGCGGCACTATCCTTCAGTGCAATAGGCTAGAATAAATTTTCATATCATAACTTTTACGAGCGAAACCGCTGGCTGAAACTAGTACTTGATAACGTAGTAAAAATCAGCCTGAAATATACCTAACGGTTGACTTCTACTAAGTTATCAGTTGACGCAGTTTAGTAGTGCTTGGAATACCGCTTTTACAGCAGTTCATGGGGTCTATGACTTTAAGTTACATGTTAAACATCTGATAGGATATTATGTTGCACAGTTACAAGATAAATAGTTCCAATAACTTCAAAAATACGTGCTTTCCTCACGTTTTTAAGCACACACAACAGGTCAGGTTCCTTATAATTGGGCACAAGCACCTGTACTAATTACTTATTCTGTGGTACAAATAGCCGCCATTTGCAATTTTCTTTACCTAGTTAAAACAATATGGCGTCGAAAACCATAGACATTTAATTTATTTATTTGATTCCTACGCTTCGCACGGGTTGACAACAACACACTAGTTTGGCTCACCTCTTTGATTTTTACGATGACTATACGTAGTGGATCAACTAGGCTGTATTGCTGGTCAACATTTAGTACCGTTTCATGTTGATGGCATTAAATGTAACGAGATTACACCTTGAGGTCAGTAAGCAGGCACTTCAGGCGTGAATTGTGCTGTTTATGGAGTATTGCCACTTTTTCCCAATCCTAACCTCACAGTGCGTGCATTCACCGTAAAAGCCAAATAATTTGGCAAATCTAGTTGTAGAAGACTAATCGAATTTCTCACTCACACAATCAGTTTTATTCTGTTGATGTCACGACTAGGCTTTTTGTTGAAAGTGAAATGCGTAGGCCGCGGTCAGTTTCGTGTGTATTTTGTATGACTCCATCATTTCACCATAAAAGTTAAGTTATAACTCCATGATGTGCCGCGAAAGTTGCAACAATGTTGTGGTATTACTAAGTGCCTTCATACAACATTATATTAAGTATTTATGGCTAATCTCTTTTCTTTCTTCTTTTTCTACATTTATGATATAATTTTTCTAGATTGCTGGTTGCGGCTTCAGGAATACCTCTTTGGTGCGAAGATTATGATATTTAGTGCGGAAGCAAGTTATTTTCTTGCATTTTGTGGTCCTTTGCAGAGTAGTTAGAAAGTCTGGTGTAAAAAGAACACACATTTAGAACTGTTCCTAGGTACCCTTTTTATTACAAGGCAGCAAGGTTTCAGTAATATGTACGTGTTTATGTTCGGCTGTGGGATTCTTTGATAGAGAAACAATATCATATTACAGAAATTAAATCAGCGAAACAAAGTTGTTCTTTGACAATATTTCACCAAATTAACAATTCTTACAGTTGTTGTTGTAAGATGTTCAGTTTCCTTAAATAGAACAATTATTGTAAGACAGTTATATAATTTGGAATTTTTGTGTTAATTTGACAGATTGTTGGTCAATGCTGTTAACATTATATTCTTTATCCACAAGTATCTAAGGTTTATAATTAAATATACGAAGATTTGATTTAAGATCTTGGCTCAAGGTGTGTCTCCACAGGAGGTCACGCAAAACTGTGTTTAAGAATTTCACAATACAATCGCATTACGGTTTTATAATTAAACCGATTTCACAAGAAGTAAATTAACATCACAGTTCAGTTAATTCCAAAATAGACGATAGAAACGTAAACAAAAGACGAATATTTATGTAGATGGAAAATAATTGCGTTTCAAGAAGTCAATTTCAATGAGATCTAATTACATTCAGACAAGTTACTTGAACATTATTATCTTTGTAGAACACGCCCTTAATTCAGCCACAGCATATCCCTGCCCAAGTCTTATTGCATAGAGTAATTGAATAGCGAATAACCTCACTCGTGACCAAAGTAACGTCAGCTACACAAATAAGACGACAGACCCAAGTCGTGAAGCTTTAGTACACATTTAGAGACATAACATAAACAAGCGATCACGATGAACATCGAATGTACACTCGAATAACTTTTCCGAAGATATCGTACCAGGTTTAACGGCATTCGAGGTAATATAAGAAACGGTAAGGCACAGTTGCCTTAAATGAACTTGCCGCAGAGAAGACGTTAACTTCATAGCCCTTATAAAATATAGGAGTCTAATACCTTACCTTCATGTACATAAGTATAACTCTAGCTTTCGGCCGCAACTTCGTTCGCTTGAATGTCGGTTATAGCGAATGCGAAGTCGAAACCAAATAAAAAGTAGCCTTTACTTCGTTGGGGTTGGGGTTTAAGCTTACTCTGTACTAAAATTTCATCAAAAGCAGTTCAGTAGTTTAACCGTGAAAGCGTAACAGACAGAGTTACTATCACATACTTATAATATTAGTATGGATAAACTATGCACTCTTCCAAGTAAAACCAACTACGACGGTATAAACTATTTTGAAAAACTTGCATCGCTTTTGCAACAATTGCAACGTACGGAAAATTATCGCCAATGGCTGAGCCGGACGTAAATTATTTTCTGCCTTGATAGATATTGAGATTCGGTACATCTGTAACCGCAGACCAACATTTTACCTGCGTTTACCATCTAGCAGTCTTGAAGGCTAGGACAGAGGTAACGGTCTACGATGTAGTAAATGTATGGGACGAACATTTTCACGATCCTAACTGTCATTGGACAAATCAGGACATCGCGGGTTCAAAGAGCCCTAAGTTCAAGCGCACGCCTTTAATTATTCAACACAGCTGTTACTTAGTTACAAGCACTCCTTAGCTGGATGTAGACAGCATTTCAATTAGTCAAGTGTTGTTCACGAGACGATAGATTTATCAAAAGAAAGTAATACGTAACATTTTGACCAATAAATCTCTGTAAATTGAATCGGATGCTTGCCAGTTTATGCTTGAAGATTTACAAGGAACCTTTGTGAAATTGGAGTCTTAACCCGACACTTATTGCCGGCGGCGTCGCTAGGCGTGGTTTCTGTGCACAGCCCTTAATCTGCGGTGCAGACTGTACTCATCCCAGTGGCCAGCAATCATTAAGGGCGACCACCCGTGAATCTATTTCGTTTCGTAGCGTCATCCAGAGCCAGGAACTGAAGTTTTTCATCTAAAGCGAATGGTTGGTTAGACGGCGCGTTTTAATGACGCCTCGGTACTGCGATGATGTGTACGTGTAGATGTGAATAGACTGGCGGGAATGTTACACTCCTGTTTCTTTAGAAAAGTTATCATTGTATGTTTCTTTAGAAATTTCATTTACTATTATTAGGTTGGTAATGGAAATGGTTTTAGATTCAATTGAAACTTTTATTGCGAAAGTCATTAACATGAACAAATCTGCTTTGAGCGTTTAAGTCACACCCAGGTTCTGTTATTTAATTTGTAGTTAAAAACGTATTTTCAACTCCGTTATTTTCAACCTGCTCTAAAGGTGTCTCCAAACGACAGTTACCTACGCTCTCTCCCTCAGAATTTGGTACTTGCCAACAATATTTTGTACTAAACAACAAATAAGTAACACTAAGCACATTATTTATTGCTGAAAAAAAAAGTGAAACAGCAATTAGTACTTCAAATATTTGTATGAGAAAGAGTAGGTGCGTAACCTACTCGTGGCGACGTCATATTTAAGTTTGTACATCCTATTTCTGTTACTCGACAATTACCCCTTCCACCAAATTCGAAATGTTTCTAAATTACTTAATTTTGATTGGATTTGTAAAATTAATTATGTCATCATCTTTCTGCCCTTGTCCCATCTTATTTGGGGTCGGCGCAACACGTTTTTTTCTTCCATTCTATCCTGTCAACCGACATGCTATCACTAACTTCCTTTTCTTTCATATCATTGTTCACACAATCCATCCATCTTTTCTTTGGCCTCCCTCTCCCTAGCCACCCCTCCACATATATACTCATAACTCTTTTAGTAACATGCGTTTCATCTCTCCTCTTTACATGACCATACCAAGACAAACGATTCCCCTTCAACTTTTCAGTCACTGGCGCCACTTTCAAACTTCCTCTAATATACTCATTTCTCAATTTATCCATTCTCGTCACACCACACATCCATCTCAACATTCTCATCTCCGCTACATGCAATCTTTTTTCATCCGTCTTTTGCACAGCCCAAAATTCTGATCCATACAGTATGACAGGTCTAATCACGGACTTGTAGATTTTAACCTTCAACTTGGGGGGCACCCGTGGGTCACAAATTGTTCCAGTGAACAGTGAGTGGAAAATTAATTATGTGACTGAGGAAAATAGCTAAAAAAATTAGTAAAACACCCAATTCTGGTAAGGACTTGGTCTAAACTCTCTAAAGCTATCATTACTTGTTAATTCAACATCACTCTGTCCATTTAGAACGTTGTCACTCTTACGATTCGTGTTATTGGGTCGCGAAGGTCCCACGGGCGGCTGCCTGTCACACCGACCGAGTTCCATGGCTTACCCGTAATTATACGGCGTACAATCAATTTTCACTCTTGCAACAGAGTTAGCATGCAAATTTTATCGTGTCAATCTACAGTGTTGATTGAGTTTAGTGTTTATGGATCAGAGGACAGAGAAAGTTTCCGTTTTAAGGATTCTGACAGACCTTCATTTGTTGGCACGTTGCTTTATATGTAGGGGAAAGGAAAAAGTTTTAAATTAATGTAAAGAGAACATCAGTTAAGTTTTTCTTACAATGAAAACTTATCTGTACCATTCACAAACAACTCGTCATACATGATTATGTATATAGCTTACTAGTTTTTGCCCGCGGCTTCGCCCGTATACATAAAATATAGCCTATATGTCACTCAGGAATAAAGCAGCTTGCTATAGGTGAAAAAATTTTAGCAATCGGACCAGTACTATTAGAGATTATCGCCTACAAACAAACATACAAACTTAACCTCTGTATAATATTAGTGTAGATTATTATACGTCATAGATTTATAACGAACAACAGTAAGTTAGATTTGATTGCTTATATTTTGTCTTTTAGGCTAGATATTAATTAATTATTTAAGTACTTTTTTCGTACTTACCTATATACCTAACACACATATTTGTAAACTCGCATTATCAGTTTTTAGGGTTCCCTACCCAAAAGGTTAAAACCGGACCCTATTACTAAGACTCCACCGTCCGTCTTTTTATCTGCCTGTCACCAGGCTGTATCTCATGAACCGTGATTTATAAACAGTTGAAATTTTCACAGATGTATTTTTGTTACTATAAATACTAAAACTTTTTACAAAAAAAAGATAACCGACTTCACTAAAAAAAATACTAAAAGGATCAAAATAACTTTAATTTCGGAAGTCGGTGTTTCTCGGTATTATTTGTATCTTATTTAACACCGACTTCCGAAATTAAAGTTATTTTGATCCTTTTAGTATTTTTTTTAGTGAAGTCGGTTATCTTTCTTTTGTAAAAAGTTTTTTATTTCACACTTTTTAGTTGGGATACACTTATAAACACAGTGCCTATTTCTCATGACAATTCCAATTAATCCAAACACTACTAGGTTACATTGTTTTATTATGCAGTTCCTGTGTCTACCTTCCACCTTCCGGCTCCATCATCAGATCAGTTCGATAGTACCTTATAGCCAAAGTGCATTTCATGACAATTCTAATAAGCCCAAACACGGCTAGGTTACATTGATTAATGACGGAGTTCCAGTGCCTACCTTCTGGCTCCATCATCATCATCAGATCAATTTGATGATACCATTTTCACCGGAACTATTCAGAACCATTAATTTATTTGTATTATCATAGTCGCTTAACCATCTTCATTGTGATGCGAGTATGAAGTTCCGTTGACCATTTCTGATCTTCTTCATCAATTCAACCTCATCAAATGTTACTTTTTGACTGTAAATGCTTAAGTTCTCGATGAAAATACTAAAATCACTACGCAGTTGCCTATAATATTTGAGGAGTTCCTTCGATTTTGCCAAGATTCCATCATCAGATCCTGACTTGGTGACTATGGGACCATTTGGGAAGTATACCCTTTCTAACAAAAAAATAATTTTTCAAATCGGTTGGCAAGCGACGGAGTTATGCGCGAACAAACATAAAAAAAAAAAAATACAAACATCCGAATTGAGAACCTCCTCCTTTTTTAGAAGTCGGTTAAAAAAAAACAGAATAAAATAAATATTTACGATATGTTCGATTTCGTTTGTAAGTTCGATTATATGATATGTTCGATGTTGAAGCAGGCCTGCGTAGAAGTACTATCCACTCTTTATTTAAATACTCCCAAATTGAGCTATCAGAAAACACAGACTCAGGGAATACTACTTCTTTAGCTGTATGCACAATGAATAATCATCATCATCATTTCAGCCGAAAAACGTCCACTGTTGGACATAGGCCTCCCCCAAATGTCGCCACAATGACCGGTCCTATGCGGCCTGCATCCATCTGATTCCCGCGACCCTCACCAGGTCATTGGTCCACCTTGTGGGAGCCTTAAACAATGAATATGTTCCCTAAATATTTTTTTCCCTCTCATAGAGAGAGGAGGCCTGAGTCCCAGCAGTGGGAACATTAAAAGGCTAATCATTTTTTTAACTATGAAGCCAAAACACTTACGACAATTTCACTGCTAGTGAATTTCAATTATGCATCTGAAAAAGCCTTTCCCCGAAATCCAAGCTTTTATTTAGACGTCTTCTACGTAACCGTAGCCAATGGTTGCTTCTTAAAGTTACGCAATTGGAAAGTTCTACGTTTGTTTATTTTCACATCGGTAGATATGTTTTACGCAAACAATCTAACGTCAATCACGACTGATTCGCGGTAACTCGCAAGTACAAAAATAATCATTAAACAGCAATTACGGACAACTTCAACTCCTTGATAATGACTTCAATAACCGACAGATATGGACTTGGGTACCTTTCCGTTTGTATGCCTCGACGTAAAGTGTATGTCTAATCAAACAAGCCATCACAGATAATTTTACAACATTGCAGAAATAATCTCGAAGTTTGAATGAGAGCCTTACTTATAAGGGCTTTTCAAAAGGAGTTATTGCAATAAAAAATAATCGTGGCATCTACATCGCACCATAACCCTGTTTACAATTTTGGTCCTTCGAGCCGGATCAACGTCACGATTCTTCGAAAGAATAATTTAAATCAGCAAAGCTGAAATGGGGTATTTATTTCCAAAAACGAAACTTTATCACAATCGAAATTGTATTTTTCATGCGAAACAAAGTCCGTACCTGACCAGGAATAAAATAAAAGTGTTTTCTATGTTCGCACCATTACGCTATGGCTCGCATCATTATGTTCAGTTAGTCCCCGTGGCCATTGATTATTATGATGAGAATGGACCCGTGTGTGACTTAGTGCAACTAACTAATAGCAGGAAGTTCCCAGTTTCCACAGATGATCTGCGAATATTATATGGCAGTGTGAAAACATGCATTTTATGTACTAGCAGTGGTGTCGCTGATTTGGTTTACGGGAAAACAACATTTCGCCTTTGAGTTATATCATGTAATTAGGGTGATAAAGCAGTCTCTTTAATTCGCGGGCGGCATGTTGAATTCCGAACGAAACGAAGGTTTAATCCCGAACTGAGGGTTTGATATAATTAACTGCTATAATTATATGCTCGGGGCATTGCGAAGGAGTTAATATGAAAACTTGAGTGAAGTGAGGAATTCCATCGATCCAAGATAAATACAACTTTATCCCCGTGTTAGACACTCTACTTTTTATACCATCTGTGAGATAACTAGAGGACAATTTACTAAAGCAAATTACATATTAGAGTAATATAAGTATTATTTACAATTTAATCTTAACTATCACTCGAAATGTTTTGAGATTCAAAACAAACAAAATTCATTACTCTAAGATTTTATAGTTTTAATTTTCTATCGCTCCCGTTCTTTCATTACTTTTTTTTAGAGACTCGTCAGTCACTTTTTCATTCAATTTTTGTTCTTTTGTTAGTGGCCAGTTTGATTTTTTACTATAAACTTTTTTGATGCACGTACATTTTAATTCACTAAATGTTTTTTTTTTCATAATAATCTTTTTGACGTTCCAAATTCAAATCTCATTATTCCCTAGGGATCACTGATATTACATTATCTCCTAGGAACAGAATGATAAGAGTAATGGTTTAAGTGAAGGTTGTATGATATATTAAAGGGCAATATCGAGCAAGTGGTGTAAAAAAAAAAACATTTTATATTTAACTAAAAATTTCAACGCCAATCAAAATACTTTAAATTGTGTTGCAGTTAATTCTCTGTCTTAAATAAATTCAATGTAAATAAAATTCAGATTAGTAGCGGTATTTCCGGCCGTCACCTTAATTAATTACATACATGACCAAGATAAAACACAAAAACTCACTTTAAAAAAATATGCCTGAATAATCGATCAACAGAGCAAGAATCTTAAATATTGTAACGCACTAATAAGTTCTTATGCACTTAAATCTTAAAGTCCATGGTAAGTAAGTGGCGAAAGATATTTTCACAGGAGATTTGATAAGAGATAGCATGAATTGACTGTAACGTGAGATCTCACGGCTTGTGTAAACGGGAGCAGCCGAGGTGTGTTTTACAGCTTAATTGATTCTGACACAGTGCGTAATGGTTATTGTGATTAAAGACTGGGATTTAGACTTAAAACGTTTCGTAACATTCGGATTTAAATTTGACTGACTTTTTACTGGTACTCAAATACAGCTTAAATTATAACGAGCTTGTTTTGATGTATTGTTAGGTGGCGATTAAGAGCGGTTCGAAAAGAAAAAAGGAATGGAGTTGTTATCCTATAGACAAGGATGAAATTCTGTGATTTCAACGACAAAGAGCAGCACTTGTTGGCAAAAAATGGCGGTACTAATATTCCGGAAACAAACACACTAGCGAAAGACTATCTGATTTTAAAATTAGCTGAACTAATTCTAATTTAGGTTCCCTAAGGGTAAGGACAAATCATTCAAGCATTTCGGAGTCATTCACACCTTCACATTATCGCCATTCTTTTTTTTCCGATTGTAAATCATCAAATAACTCCTTCCGCACTGGTTGGAGCGAAAGAGACTATAACTGACTAAAAGATCCAGGGTCATGGTAACTTTTTTGAACAATCCGACAGTTCACAATTTTGCCTTAACTTTCATATAATCAAAACCCCAATCGCTCACTGCTACAATCTCCATCAATATTGAACACATGTCCATGACCGCTAAAGGACCTTAAGTGAACGTGTAAGTCATTTCAACATCAGATAACAATAGTGCATATTTACCTAAAGGATGTTAGGTTACTAACGTTACAATAACCTATTTTATTCGTAGGGTACCTAGTTACTAGTCACAATTAGCATTATAGTTTCTCTTATGTTGGCGAATCGGCATGCAAATGCGAATGACATAGTGGGTTTAAACATAGCGGTCGTGCGCAAGATTTGACACGTTGGAAATGCATGGCTTTGGAGTTGTTAGGGTCTGGGTTGACGATACAATACATTCTTAGCATTCAAAATGGAACAACATTAATTTTGTTATGTTTTATTTTAAACCCATATTGTTCCCCTATTGGGTAAAAATCTCACTTTTATTCCTTCCAACGATCAGGAATTTTTTGCTTCTTTTTTCTAGGTCGTCCTGCCATCACCTTCGTGGTTTGCCACAGCCTCAAATCGCATTGTTTTAGAAATTGACGTCTTGACCCTATATTCTACAACTCTTTTCCCTCTGCTCGTGTTCAATACACAGTTATCGATTTTTTTCATTAACATTAATCTAGGGTTTTCTTCCGTTGTAACGGTTACCGAGTGGATTTAGAGTGGAGAAAGTCTTCCTTCATAAGGACTTCAGTTTCTATATACAATAAATAGGCCTTCCTTAAACAGAGCATCAGCAAGTTGACGTGTTGCAAGTCCAGTAAAGTATTAAGTATTTTTAAGTATTTTTCTAGTATACGAATTTGACGATCATTTATCTAATGAATCATCTGATTCAAAATTCTTTAATTACCAATCAATTCTGCGTTGTAGACTGTGAAAATGATACCTAATAAAAATATATAATTAAACTAGCGGTTCTGACAGATATTGTCATGTCCGCAAGCTGGCATTCGATAAAAAAAAAATTGAAAACCTGATTGCATTGTTACCTACCGGGTTCAAGTGCATATCAAACCATTCTATAATATATATAATGGAACCCACTCATTATAGACCCAAAATTTAACCCAAAATCAGTCAAGCCAGCTAGAGAGTACAGAAGAATTGTATCAATAAAGATTATAGAACGACCAGATCGCTTCATATCAACAAAGCTTGAAGGTGGATGAACTTACACCTGCCCTTACCCCTTCTGGGTTTTCAAGCGTATCCGTAACATTATACGCATTTATCAAAACAACAGTAGCGTTCCTCGTGTGGCGCATGCGAAACAATTAGTTATCTTTTTCTACTTTTATTACCAACTTTTTTACTGCTTTTTCCTGTGTCGGCATAAACAACATAAGAACGGCTTCATGCCTTGGCAACAATAGCGCTTAATAACAAGGATTGTTGCCCTAGATGTACCGAAATATCGTCTAGGGTCAATGTCACCATTCTCTTGCCTTCATCCTATTTGAGACGTAGGCTCCGCATCAGGAGTTTTTTTTAAATTATCTAATAATCGTCATCTCAGTAGCTTTTCCATCGCCGGATACTAGGCCAAGCATTTTTGCCATGGACACGCTATTAAAGAAGTATTTTCTTGAAGGCAAGTTGTTCAGTGTTATGATTCTTATTTCCCAATTTTGATAGATTTTTACTAATTAAAATCCATCAGTGTTTCTTTAGTTGCCCTTTGCGTTCTACGGCCGTGGTGACTCATTCGAACAATCCCGCAGCCCTGGTAATTTCTTTGGGCCTTAGAGTCGGTGCAAATCACGATCTTTTAAGTACTTCGATATAATCCTTATCCCAATACTCACTCCCTTTACAGTCGTCTTTCTAAGAGTCAATCCATCATTTATTGATCTTTCTATTTGTTTCTTGCATTTTACACAGTAATAGTAATTGTTTAGTTTCCTTGCGTGATCACTGATCGCGTCAGAAATGAAGATATCCGCAGGAGAACCAAGGTTACAGACATAGCCTGAAGAATCGCCAAACTTAAGTGGCAGTGAGCAGGGCACATTGCTCGCAGAACAGATGGTCTATGGAGACGAAAGGTTCTGGAATGGCGACCACGTACCGGAAGACGCAGCGTTTGGAAGACCCACAAGGTATACCGATGACTTGGTGAGGGTCGCGGGAATCCAATGGATGGATAGAACCGATCATTATGGCGACATTTGGAGGAGACCTATGTCCAACAGTGGACGTCTTTCGGCTGGAATGATGATGATGATGAATTTAATTGTGAATTCACACTCACGATAATTGGTCAAAATACGATCGTGTGTCTGAGCCCTAAGTTGAGAGAAATCTGTTATTTAACGCCCCGTGTCCGCAATTTACGAAGGAGATAAGCTGTTTATATATTCTATTTTCTCTTTCATTGCCTTAGTAAGACGACGGATGTAGTTTTAAGTATTTAGTGAACTTTAAAGTCTTACGTGCGTAATGCTCCTAAGTTTTCAGCCTTATCAAAGTCGTATAAAGTATATAAGTCGGGTATATTCGGGTTTCTATTAAAAATTGAAATGTAAATCTGTATGCTTTGATTTAAATGTGTTTCGTATATGTCTTTGAGCATTTGATGGTAGATTCGAGTTTCTTGCTGTTGACTTTCGTATGATTTATTTACAGGGTATATCGGAAATAGTATGTGATATCTATTGAAATGAACGACTTTCTTAAAGATAGTAAAAAAAATGCCTCCTTTCATTTTAATTTTGACTATATGGCTTTGCTTTTTATTTTGTAGAGTTCTTTGGAAATTGACTATGATATCCTTAAATAAAATTGTTTATTTCTATAGGCCTTTTAGAACCTTTATAGGTAGCCTTAGGAAAATAAACTAAGGAGTTTATGTATTATGGCGATTTATCGCTTCACGTAGCTGGTGTATACTTAGTACGTGTGTACTTTCGCTGGCACTGAACGTGATTACTTGAGAGCTGAACCAACAAACCATTTAAGTAATATTTGTCAAAAATAAAAAGCCTAATTCATAAGCTAATAATGCTTTTGTGTATTTAACGCACAAATACTTACAAGAGACTTTAAAATATCTTATGGCGTCGTTGGTCTGTGAAAACCATTTCGAATCCGTATTTTTTTATGTTTGTCAAAACTATGTGACATATTCTGTTGTTTTTAGCTCTTGATTTAAATATAATCACTAAAACGTCACGCAATTTTATCTTAGTATGGAAAAAATACATTTAATATTCAAAATATTTTTTTTTATTTCTATAGATATTCGGACCAATATAAATCTGTATAAATATTGTAGTTGACGGCACACTGGTTACGAAAACAATAGGAAAATATTCAAAAAAAGAACTTTGTGGTTTTTTCCATGTTGCCAGTTTTATCTATAAATCAGTTGTCGGGAAAATGCTTTTCAAATACGGAAGGCGGAACGAAACGGTTCTTCTTGTATCATTCAACTTTCTTCTGTAACATGTTTCGCAGGATACTATCGCGGTAAAAATACGGAACGGGAGTGGTCAGCGTATTGCATCCGGACATCCGTGCTGAGGTACAACGTAGGAAATTAACATGGACTTGCTGAGTGATTTAATTAATTAATGGCACATTTCCCCATTTTTTACAGTCAGACATTTGGATTTCGTCTATTACTATTCAAGTGCCACAAAAAATTACACAAAATCTATTTTTCCGCATATACACCTGCTCTTTGATTGTTTCGCTGCGTTTAAAGCAATGACCCGAAAACAATTGTATTTCTTGAGCTTGAAGTGCGTAAACCGCAACATGTAGGTCAGCATCTTTATCGCTTCAAAAATCGGAATCCGCAGCTTTAAACTTGTCCAAGCAACTAGTTTGGTAGAAGCATTTATCTCGACAGGACGTGTTTAAAAAAATCCAGTAATGACAGGCCGCCACTCATCATTATTACATCAAGCAAATTAACACACTAACACCTCCAAGACAATCCGAAGCAGTCCACTCTGAGACTGCTCAAAAGCTACTATTAGTCGTAATTTGCGGGTGAGAAACGCGTCCACAGTACAATCTATTGTATTACTCGGGCTTGTTAACCATTACAGTTTTACCCACTGACACAAAAATGCATTTCTGAATAGCGATAATTGATTGAGCAAATCACGACTAATGGTAACCACTGACCCAGCTTTCAATACGATTGTCTACGAAATCACTTCCTCATTTTCCAATTTAAGCATTAACTTATGAAGAAAATATATAACATTTTGCTAAGTAATAGTATTTGTTTAAAACTTTCAATATTGGTAGAATATTATAAGGCACTTAGTTGGCGGAATGCTGGCGCCCCAGTAATCTTAAGTACTTTCTTGCTACTGAAAGTGTACGCTACGTACGAGAGGTCTTTTTGCAAGCCGATCTGACGATACGATTTATATGACTGATACGCCTACTAAAGTAATCTTTATTGAGTTATCTCCGTATGTTTTACTTTCTTTTAACTGAGTCATTGCTTTTGATAAGCTGAGGATTGTGCAAACATTTTCTTTTGGTTTAGATTGGCATCTTATATAAGTTCGAACATCACGTAAGTGTTTTTTGGATAAAATACGTTTTGAATTAAAAGCCGCAGCGTTTAAGCAAGGAAGACCCGTAATTTAGCAACAAAAACCAATACGAATATCAGTCTTGTACAGATAAGCCACTGTAAAACAACGTAACTCAGTTGTATTGCCATAGAAACAGCGCATAACTCAGTTTATACCAAAAACTGAGGTACCTGCTGTTAAACAGTGTATCTACTCCCCTGAAAAACTCTGACATACGGGATGTTAGGACTAACGTAACGAAGAAGAAGTAGAAGTATCTATAAAATTTATAGATTCTAATTCATTGTTTCAATTGTAGCACACAAACCTCATTTATTGAACAGGTGAACAAGGAACTCTTTGATACATCCTTTCAACATTCAAACGCTACGCACGTTTCCAATACTAATGTTAACGCTTGATGCGAACTTAGAATCCGAAACGCAAGACCCACTGCCAAAAACGTGCACACGAATATAATTTGAATTGTGTGAAAAGCAAAGACTAAAATAGCGTGAAAGAAAAGTGTGCTGTTCGCAAAGCATGTGCGTAACAGTAAGTTTACAAACAAGGAAATAAAAAAGACATCTGTTTATACAACATTTTCACGCATATTTTGCTGCGTTTGTGTTCCGGATTCGGATGATAGTGTCCGGTGAAAACGACAAATTCCGTTAACCGAGTTATCCGGCGCAAGTGGAGCGCTCGCAGGGTAAAGAAGTCAGTACTTGGTACACGGTCGCCACTGGCTTTAATTGTGCAATCCATCATCATGCTACATTATCTGCTTTTACGTAATTTTGATCACTAGCTTTTGTATTGAGTTGTGATTGTGACCTCTAGAATTTCTTTTTGTTTGTTGATTTAGAGCTGTAGAGTTGTTTTTAATATCCGGGAGAGAGACCAACTTAAAAGTTAAAAGCACGAATAAATATCGGCCTAAACAATCTTATAAACAGACTTTGGCATTAGCATCAGTCGATTTACGGTGTTGATCTTGAAACATAAGTCACCGTGAAAGCTATTACACAGACGCCAACGGTAATCCGTCTATTAAGCCGAAATCTCTTGAATTTCCTAAAAAAAACATAAAAAGAAAAACCTTTGGTTAATTGGATCATCACTAAAACGTGGAAAGAAAACCACTTCTTTTTGCATTTATCGTAAAACTACAGTAACAATAAAAGTAGGCTGAAGCAAAGTGAGACGCTAATGAGACGATTTTACGAGCAAAGATTACAAAGATTGGCAAAGTAAAGAGAGCTGTTTGTATGGATAAGATAATGAGGGAAAAAAATGCGATATTATTTGAAAGTTAACATGGTCCTGGAACGCAATGAGCAACTAAAGGACCACTGGTTTTAAACAGTAAAATTCTGACACTCCCAAAACCCACCCAAAGCGGAAAAAGTTATTTGATAGTTTTCCAAACTCAAAAAAAAAAACTGGGCAAGTGCGAGTCGGACTCGCACACTGAGGGTTCCGTACAAACTTACCTATGTTCAATTCCCGAATGGAGTCTCGAAGATTTTTCCGTGATTTTTCCGAACCGCTAAAAATGCTTTTTTGTGATGTAGCAAAAAAATTACTGTTTTCAGATTTATTCCTGTACCTGTACTACAAAAACTTACTTTATGCCAAATTTCAGGATTCTGGGTCAACGGGAAGTACTCTATAAATTTTGATTCCCATTAGAGTGTGGAAATATAAATTTTTTGCGACATAAACGCCCGTATCTTTTTATTTTAGTTAACTTACAAATTTGATTTTTTCACAGCTTAAAGGGACTGCAGACCTTATTGTACGATTTTAATTTCAACTCGATACCTCCACGTGTTCCCGAGATAAAAGATCTTGAAAGACAGACAAACAGACGGACAGCAAAGTGATCCTATAAGGGTTTGTTTTTTTTCCTTTTGAGGTACGGAATGAGAGGGAAAACTCTTTTTTAAAACATACATTTTACTAAGTAATATTAAATTACAGAATAGGTACTCGCCTCCAACTGTTGGTCCTTTGTTCCCGAATACGGACACATTTAAAAATATAAAATCTAGTAAACGATTCATTGCTCTGTTATGAGCATCAAATGGAAGAGAAGTATCCTACTCTCAATAACATCACGTACTAAGCGAGAGTTTATCAAGAAATGACTGTAAATTCGAGAAAAGTAAATAAATTAGCAAAGAATTTGCAATACTTTTGCTTTTATTAGACCACGGTTAGGTACGGTTACTAGACGTCAAGATTACCCGCTTTTTATATCTTATCTTTGCCTTATTCCGTATTCTGTTTACTCTACAAAATTAGAAATGTTACAGGAAAAGTTTTTAGAATTTGACCACATTCTTAAAACCTGTGAAAAGATGAATGGATAGTGTTAAATGTGATACGGCAACGAAGAATATAAACACTGAGATATCGACTGGAGATGTATCCAAGATAAAGGCTTTGCATCGACCCTCGCTAAAGGGCAGGAGGACAGTAGGTATATGTAAATAAGGTTGTTCGAAAAGCGGCAGCGACCTCTCGCACCTGACCCTGGTTCAGGCCATTGTCCAGAGCGAGGGAATGGGAAGCGGTCGTCGCCTCCTTCTGCGAAGCAGTAATGCTAGTGAATGAACGGCTTGGAGATAGCGGACGGACATCGTCACTCCTCAGCCGCGCCGCCACACGAGATGCATCGGTAGTCGCAGGCCGATATCCGGCCACAGTAGGCGCGAACTTGCGGACGACGACCAATGGGTAGCTCGCCGTCCGGCCATCCGGAAAGAAACGAGCTCGAGTCGTCGACGGTGCGTAGTGCTCCACGCGCCCCTGATTGAGATGTCAGTGAAACCGTAGGTCAGTAGGGTCGATGACCACTAGAGACACGCGATTTTTTTAAAGAATTACCATGGCCTGAAAAGCAAAGGTAACAGTGGATTTTAGTCAGTAAAAGTCTGTTCTGTCTGTCCTTCTCACTCCACCCTAGAGCCTAGGTTGGAAGTTATTTCTCGATTTCCCACTTCAAAAAAAGGCTTTCGAAAAAGGTACTAACTCGAACTAAAAAAAAAGAGAATGGATAATGCGCGATGAAAATAAATAAATACTGTGGTATCAGAAGATAGAACTGCGAGGGAAAAACACACGGTGCATGTGGATTTAAAAATTGGAATTCAGGATAGGAGCACGATTATATTCGCCACATAATTCATCGTCTTGATATTTTCGAAGGCGTCTTACACAATCGATTCACTGTCGTCGCACACTCAATACAAGTTCACGCGCGCACTTTTTACCGATCGCGTTAATCAATCTGATCCGCATGTTAGATAAAAATGTGCTTCAATTACTGAGTTTCTGAACTAATGAAAGGTAGATCTATCTTGAACAAGAACATTTCCCATAGAAATATCGCAAATCCCATTAAAACAATGGACTAAATAAACTGTTATAGTGGTTAGATCTTTTGTTTATTCTTTTAATTATGTCGTATGATGTAGGTAGGTTACTTACTGAAGTTAGTGCACCATTTTAGAATACTACCACACTATTATCATTAATGATGGCTGTTGGGGCCAAAAGGTTCTGGAGTGGCGACCGCGTCCCGGAAGACGCAGTGTTGGAAGGCCCCCTACAAGGCGGACCGATGACCTGGTGAAGGTTGCGGGAATCCGATGGATGCAAGACGCACAGAACCGTTCCTTGTGGCGACATTTGGGGGAGACCTATGTCCAGCAGTGAACGTCTATCGGCTGAAATGATGATGATGATGAATATCATTAATGTGAAGTTTGTTGGTGTGTGTATATGTTTTTTACCCTCTCATGTATTTTTTTTTTCTAAACACAAATATTATAAAGGCGAACGTTTCACACTGAAACGGCTTAATGGATTTGTATATAATTCAGCACACATGTAAAGCACGTCCTAGAATAACATATAGGGTACTTAATATCCCGGGAGTATGTCCATTTGGGACAATTTTCTACGCGAGCGAAGCCTACTACTACTATACTATTATGGTTTAACACTAAAATGAGTCTACGAAAGTGTGTGAAATGCTTATTTAAATATCAAGCCGTCGATACCGGTGTGGAGAACGTTAGCTGACGGTCCATAGATAAAGATCGTTAGCAGGATCTTTATTGCTTGTGCACTATTTACGAGGCATTTGTGTAAATTTTCCATATACCTAAGCCTTCTGTAAGGCTCACTATTATTATCTTTACAGCAGCATAGCTTAGACGGTATTGTATGAAGCTATTAAAGATTCCGCAGTGCATTTTGTAAATGTTTGATAAATGCTAAAGTTCACGCGCATAAACTTTGCCGCGTTTAAGGTGTCTATGAAAATTAATAATGTTTTATTGGCACTGGTAAGTTTTGTGATAATTGCCTTTATAGTGGTACGGCTAAATGTGAAATTCTAGCTCTTACTGAAAGTCAATAAATCTAACTATCTATATATATATTTAAAGAAAATGGATGACGAAATATGTTGCAAAGCGAAACTCGAGAATGTCCGGACAAGTTTGGATGAATTTTTTTATACTTTTATTTGATCATTACATGTTTACTGTATGGAATTTAAAAGAGGCTTTGATCCCTGAGTTTGTTTCGGTGTTTCTTGTCAGGGTAGTCAGCTAGAAAACACTGGCCTCTCCTAGTTTAAACTGACGAAAATAAATGAGGTGTTAAAAGTGTAATTTATCATTTACAATTATGTAAATGATAAATTACACTTTGTTATGAAGAGAAAATTGAAAAAAAATGGACAAATAACCGTAAAAAAAACACATTTTTTTTATTACATTCAAACTGTTTCTTGTAGTCAATATTAGGGTTAGCTTTCAATCCTTTTTATAAATTACTTTAATTTATCCGTTGACCCCGCGGTTTACCCACGTTTTTGGTTACTGATCCGCTCCTTTAGGTTGCAGCTTAATGTTATATAGCCTAGAGCTGTCCTCGATAAATAGGCTATCCAACACTAAAATTATTACCGGCCATAGTAGGCGCGGGCTTGCGGACGGTGTGCATTGGGTAGCTCGCCGTCCGACCGTCCGGTAACCGTCCGGACCGAGCCCAAGTCGTCGACGGCGCGTACTGTTTCACGCGCCTCAAGGAGATGTCAGCAACTGTAGGGGCCCAGCAGGGTCGAAGCCTACTGGGGCCAAGGGTCTGATTCTGAAAGGAAGACTCGGCCCCGGTACGAAAGGCAACGAAGGAACAGGAGTGGGTTTTTAGTCAGTAAAAATCTGACACTATCTCGCGCTCCGTCCAAGAGCGGGGGATGTCATAAGATGATTTGTAAGTATGTAAGTAATATTCTTTATTAGGTACCTCATATCTTCCAAACAGCTGAGCAGATTTTTATAATTAAGATATCGTTAGATTCGTCTTGATGATACAAGTGTGGTTTGAGTCAATAAATGTTTGACACGGCCTCACGCTCCACTCTAGAGCGGGAGAAGTCATTAGATGATTTCCCATCCCAATGTAAAATTTAATACCACAAATTCTGTTTAAGCGTTTCTAAGTTTTATCCAATAATTTGAAATCCCGTTCTTGCTGGAAAATGAAAAGTAGCTTAAGTAATTGCTACTATCCGGGTTTATTATGTCGGGACCCAATAAAATAATCTAGACTAACATCATTCCATCTAATGTGGCACCGACTGTTGCAGTCAATATGTTTCTTATTAGAATTTATTATTTGTTTTAATTTAAGTGTTCATTATTGCAATTAAATTAGTTTCTACGCTACTGGACTAAACTTGTTTTTTTTTTCTTTTCAGTTTTTATTTAAAGTATTTTTTTACGCAGTCGGTTTTTTTTTTACGATATTACGTTTGTGACTGAAAGACGTCTGTCGGATCAGCTATTTCTCAATGTTTGTCTGGTCAACAGTTTTCTGTACTAGATTTGTACTGCACGAAGTCCGCGGCCTAACCCAGACTCACTACAAGTGACCGCTGACCTTAAAAATAAAATTGCCTGGCTAAGCTGGAAGTCAAACAATATTGGAAATGAAATGGAGCGTACAGAACGACCTCAGTCGAGCATTACACGGTTTGCGGTCAAGCATTTTTGATACAAATTCTGGGGACAGACGTGCATCGCTGTACCCAAAGTGAATTTCAACGGCTCTGATTGGATAACGGGACTGGGTGCTATATTGATAAACCACAGGGAAAATATACGCGAAAGTTTTATTATAAGTTGAAGTATGAACTCATTAGCTTGATTATAATACCCCATGATGCACCTACTGTAACGGCACAGTATATTGGCTATCCAGTACATGTGATACTAAGATTAATTAGTCTATTACTTCGAATCTTCGTGCAATATCTTGGTTACGGAATTTATTAGGTCGTATTTTAATTAATGACTTTCTGCAAAGTTATTTTCTGTACATGTACTAATAAATCCGAAGATAAGTAAGGTGTGTTCAAACATTCTCCGTTAAGTATTATTGTAAGTAATTTATCCAGGAGTTTTCATGTACATTTTCAATGAAAGAAGACGGGTTTTAGCAACTTTCCTATGAAACTTTCTCAGAAATTATTCTATTGTTACAGAAGTCAAAGATTTCAGTGTTCAATACCGATGTGTCATTGATGTGCTGTCTAAAGCAGACCCCAATTTTTGTCCGACTTCTTTTTAATATCCTACAACGTATTATATAGTACAACGTATTATATAGTACACAAGTCAATTTTATGTGAGCCACGTTTACATAAAACTCGATATGTACGTGAAGATCTAAACAAATAATCATTTGCGAAACGGTATATAAAATTACCACCCTAGCAGCAATTTATTTCTATAATTAGCCATTACGCAATCATCTTTACATAAAGCGAAGATACGTTTATAGAAAAAGAAAATTGAACAGGAACTACAGCGTCTGCATCTGCTGCGGCGTCCGTAGGGCGGAATGAACTGGGTGAACGGTGGCGGGTTCTCTTCAGCGAGCGCGCGCGCAGTCCCGCTTGAAACGTCGTCGCGGCCGCACGCGCACGACGCGCCATGAATCGTCTGTTGATCGTAGTCTTTGCGCTCGCCGCCCTCGCGACCATCACCGCCGCCGATGACCCGCCGCGACCCCGCCTCATAGATTTTAACCCCTGGGCATGGCTACCCTCAAATCGAAACAGATCACCCTCAATTATGGATTATTTCTTCCCTCCATCCCGCACACCCAAACAATCAAACCTTGACCCACCCGCTGACCGAAGACCCCCTGAAACCACATCACACACTGTCGAAAACACTCCTGCACCCACCACCATTGAGGAACGCTCTACTACTTACGCGAAAAAAATATCCACTAAAACTAAGTCAACCGCACCCGTGACAAACCCGACCGCTACAACACCGCCTAAAACGAAAAAGTCCACTCGTAAGCCTATCGTGGCTACGACGACCGAGGTAAAAACTACACAAACTAAAACCGAGGCACCGCCGTCGACTACGAAAGACGCGACCGTGACTACGTACAAGCCGCCGACCAAACATTACACGATCCGCCCGGTTGTGCGTACTACGGTGACGCCTACGGCTCAGGACACGGAAACAACGCTGAACAGCGACAGCACGGAGACTGTGTCTGACTTTGATACTGTGGGAACTACGGCTGATGGCCCGAAAGAGACGGTCCCGACACTGAGCACGGCTGACGAGACCCGGGCTACGGACGCTGGCACCGCGAGCACGGCCACCGTGGAGTCCACCACGCCCACCGACAGCACCGAGCCTGCCGACAGCCGCGAGGGATACCTGCCGCTTCGCGACAAACCTCAACAGACCCACGTTAAGATCAACGAGCAGACCAAGAAAGAGGTCAGTGATTTAATACTATTCTCTTTTTTTCTAAATTGTTCACAGTCTAATAGCTACAACTTTCCTAGTTTGTGTCGCCGCCTTGTTTTCTCAAAGAGATCGTAAATTTCTTTAGGCGAGGTAAACCCAATCGATACATAAATATTCGTAGCGCTGGGCACTCGATAGATGTAAAATATGTGACACTTTCCGATACAGCTTGTAAACTTAGAGCACACCGGCACACGGGACAGTACATAAATTGGAGCTAATGAGCCCTTAAAGAAAGGTTGCTGTGCATTCACCAGCTCTAAGCATGTTCTCACATTAGCCGTGCAAATTGCTATGAATTATTTATTTCCTAGAAACCCGATGAAGTGCATTACGATTGTAAAAAAGATAGAAACAAGAACACATTGTGTTACGCCCTGTGACCGTATGTAAACTAAATTATTACACGTTGTTAGTAGTTAGGCAGTTTCTAATGCACAGTAATGGTTAATAATGAACGTTTAAATCATTCCCACTAACCATCGCTCGAATTAAATGCTAAGTAATACTTCGAAGTAAAAAAATAATGTACGCGTTGCAATGAAAGTAGCTGCTTTTATTTGATGAACACTGGGTTTTAATTACAGTACCTACAGAACGCATCACGAGGTACTAAATTAAGCATAAAGAAGTAATATTGTTGAAAATGAACTTAAAAACGCAAGAAATGCGTTTAAAAAGACACCGCTGTTATTTATTGTATGTACATCGGCCATTAATACCTTCTTATATAAATAAACTAGTTTCTTACTATAAGTTCTTACTCTATTAAAACAGATTTATTGTTGTTTGACTACACTGATATCAAAATGACAAAGTCAGTTAGAATTTACATACCACTGAAAGTTAAAGATTTTATGCCTAGAATTATATATATAATATATAATTCTTTACTTTAGTGTATGCAAACAGAGAAGTATTTGTCGCAACACCATTCCAGTTCAGCATTTGAATATGAAAGTATTTTCACCATGACGCTTGCATAAAAAGAAGAACACTTTCCTAAGTAACAAATGCCCTGCATGTATCTTTGATGTGAAAATTATAAGACGATCTTAAACGTCGAAAAGCTATCATAATTACAGTCCATCATTTATAGATAATGTTATTCAAATCAACTGTGTATTAAATTACTGTATAACAGATTCTACTGATATATAAAACATTATCCACAAATGTCCTAACACATCCGATACTAAAAAAATAATTTTGCATAAATCCATTAAGTCATAATTGCACAAAAAATAAAACAATGGAATCCATTAAGCTAGTATGAAACAAGAAACGTAGCATTTGTTAAGTAAATTCGAGTATTTTCAGTCATTTGCTACATCCAGAGATTCGACAAAAAATGCAAGCAGCGCTAGACTTGAGAAAAATTAAATTCTTGCAATAAGGGACATGATGATAAATTATAGTGACATTTTTAATATTCGATCAGTTTTTTGCAATCTTAAAAAAGAAAGAATCAACGTTCGAGTATGCATAATAAAGAGTTTTTACAAGTTACAACATAGGAAATAATAAAGTTGAATAAAAATTAATAGCATAACAATACCACGCAAATAGAAACTCGCATCTAATAATGTTTTTGTCGATATGGAAATATAAAAAAAAGTTAATAGAGAAAGCACTGGGATTCGGAAACTTCGATAAATCGCAGACAATGCACAAAAAAGTGTCCAAAATCATATTGTGGCGGTACTTTCCTATCATTAGCGACTTTGTGGTCTGTTCTAACTGTAGACCCCGCAAATTCTTGGATAGAAACAAATTTACTTTGGACACACCGGAGACACAATGTGAACTTTCACTGTTACACGGTCTGATCCATCATCAGTAATGAATGAACATTTTCTAATGTGTTTCGTTGATGAATTGGAGTTAGCTGCTAATCGCTTTTCTGAATTTATCCGCAAGCGCATACATAATACCCCTTCATTTCTCGACCATGATATAGCTATGGCCATTATGCTTCAACTTCATTATGAATTATGATTTCCTAGTGTATAACAAAAGCTATTCCGAATAGAAATTGCATCGTATTACTAGCATTAATTTAGTTAACCATTTTGTTTGAAAGTAAAATATTATGGATAGTATAATGTGATTTTGAGCAAATCATAAATATTGAGAAGTTATGTTTAGTATCTGAGAGCTGCGAATTGATGAGTAAGAACAAGCATCAAATAGATAGAAAGGTAAAACAATTACAGCTACAAAATAACATTACTATGTTATCAAAAGCTGTTAATATTTTATGAATCTAACATAGGAAATAATATTATAACGAAGAGAATAAAGACATTTGAGGGAATAAAATAAAAACATCCTTTTCCATGAAGGCTTGCTTAAGCAGGGTTTTAAATTCACCGTTGTTAGGCGCCACCGGGCAAATGTAACGGACTCGCGGATACGATGCGCCCGCGCTGCTTGACGTTCAGTTATTTGCATTTTAGTGTCGTTTATCCATAATAAATGCGACTATCTGCCGGTACAGCAACGTCGTTAGCTTTTAAATATCCCGGTGTCACTTACAGGAAGACTTTAATTGGGGCATGGAATTTACTTCATTAAACCTATACGGTTACTTAACTCAAACGTCGCTACTACGATATCCCTGTCTATAGTGTTAATGTGATCTTTTAAATATTGCAAGTTTACTGAAAGAAGAATACTTTCTTTCTTTGGTTTTAAAACAGATTTAACGTTTTTTATCTGGTTTTTAACTTATTGTCTGAAATTAGCACCAAACACAACTTGAATGAAATGGCTTTCGTAAAAACTATACAAATCTAAAAAGAATAGGTATATCTCATAAGGCAACTAATTAACTAAAATCTAAGCATACAAAACTAAACCAAGTTGTGAATTTTCTAATATAGTTTCAGTGGAATACTTGGTAAATCATATAACCTAATCACCATGTACATAAACCTATTGTGATGCACATACACTTGGTGAAAGAATTTAATGTTGGGAAAGGTCTCCGCGCCGGCTTTATTAAGGTCGTTTAGAATTCCATGTAACAGTGGCTTTATTATATTTTATAGCCCGTGTTTGTTGAACTAGGAAGATTATCCGCGAAGATACGGTAGGCTTCATGGAATGCTTGATTGCAGTGGCACAGTTCTTAAAAATTAGTTATTGGTTATAAACGACGCTGAAATTAGGTATTGTTCAATTTAGAATTCCGTGTTGATAGTTAGACAATGGAGAACATAGAGACACTGAATTAAACTCAGAACAGATAATAACAATTAAAAATAAATCAAGTGATGTTATAGCTAGAGAATAACAAACATCTGCGAATAAAGCCCAGTTAGATAAAATCACAGCGGAAAATTTTGATGATTTAGTCCAAACAGAAGGTACGTGATATTTCATTCGTTGCAATACTGAACTTAGACACGCACGATTGATCAAAGAAAAAAATCACTTAAACAAAACTAACTAAACTCATATTTACCTGTTCAATTCAAAACAAAACAAATCTTCACTTTCGCGAGTGAAATGAATCATCAAAAAGGTATCGATTTTACTAATCGTGTTTAATTAATCAGTACGCATTACTTGTAGAAAGTATAGACGGATCTGAAGAGAAAGGGGCGGCAGACGGTACCTTAGGAACTGCGAACAGGGAACTAGGTTGGAATACTCGTAAACATAAATTGCGCTTAGTCGAGAGTGTTTCTTGAGATAAAACGTTTTTGTTGAATGGCCATCATAATAATATGTGATAAAGTGTTGCTAAAATATCACGCGCAATAAGTATAATACAAGTAATAACCATTTAGAAAATATTCATCTTGGTGGCCTTTAATTGTGAACATCGATTACAATGATTTAAGAGCGAAAATGATACAAGTGCGAGAAGGCGAATCTTCACAATCATGTTTTGTGCTAAGACATAAGCACTGACATTGCTTTTACTCTTATCAATAAAATTACACCTTTAGTCAATTTTCATCTAAATCGTATTCTGAAGCCGTTCTTACTAAGAAAAACATAAATCGAATAACTGAGTAAGGCAAATAAACAGCAGCAAGAGAGATTGATGTAACATCGTCTACAATTGCATGGACTTAACCGTGTCCAAATGTATTTTCTTCTTAATAATCAAACTATTCGTCTCCAACTTATGAAAGCATGTCATCTTTACGTAATTTAATGCGCATCAAAATTTTGTTTTCTTTTGCGACAGTTTTATGTCCAATTCGATCATTAGATATAGCATTCGACTTTCGTGCTCGACATTCCTACAATTAAATCATGTATTGCACAACATCCAATAGAATACTTCTCCATTGTGAATGGTAATTCAATTCTTACATTAAAAATAAAAGAATCGTCTACTAACAATTGCAATCACGATGTAAAACACATACCTAGCTACCCACATCAATTGGAAGTGAAACGCAAGAGAGGAAACATTCGCTACCACCGATTGAGATTTGATTGCTAAACTACTTGATGTAATAAATGTTTATTTTATACCAAGAGTGAAATAAAATTTTGAGAGTACGGGTAATTGTGACGAGGAAAACTACATTAAAAGAGAACGCGTGATACATTGCGCATTAATAGAGCGAGAGTAGATTTCAGAATATCGAGTGAGCTACATCGATGCGATCCGATTACCGATATCATTACTGACCACATTACTGTAGCCGCTAGCTGCACCCGGCTGGCTAATGATATCCTTTCTCAGTTTTTGTACATCATTATTTTCTCCGGCCATGATTGAAGCGTGTACATAAATATGCATGGGTGAACCGACGCCAAGTCACGACATCCTGCAAGGGTTGTTTAGATATCTCAGTTGGTGAAAGGTTAGCTTCTTAGTTGTCCATTGTACTGCAGGTACGATGAAATGTACTGGAAATTCTTGATAGCAAAACAAATTGCACAATAAACCATTAAGTCTATTCATGGACGCAGTGAAATAAAACGTCGACTTTAGCACTTAATAACAGCATTAAAGTTATATTTTAAAATATAAAACTACTGTCATCAGCATAATTCTAAATCTAAATAAGGTAAACTGAAATACTACAAGATGGAGAAATAATACAAAAACAACATGATGACAAGAAAAAATATATCTTTAAACGCATTCTTATGGAAGTGCAATTAGAGTGATAAATTAATGGTAAGAAAAAAGATGTCAATATTTACGAGAAAAGATGACTTCATTTTAATTATAGAGTAGGAAAAGAAGCTACCTCTGAAGTTGAGAAGAAAATAGTCAATATGTAGGTACAGGTTTCTGAGGCGTGTCGTAATTTGTGCTTCGTTCGTATGTGTGTGACTGACATTGAGTTCGATCATTTGTTCAAGGCCATCTGTTATTACATAAAGTGTCTCACGTAACTGTAAATTTGATTCAGATAATGTTGCATTAAACCCGCTATAGGAGGATACCATCACTTTATTATTCCCTGCTTATTTAGCAGCGTAAAATGTCGGCCAAACGTCAAGTGAATTGTGGTGTTTGAGCACGCATGTCTATAAATAAATGAATATAAAGAGATGTTTAATAATTTTACTTGGTAAATTGAACACAATAACAGAAGAGCTTTTGCGTGTTGTATGAGATGCCGCTAATATGAGAGATAGTTTAAAACCAACTGTACTTTAAAACAGTAACTTTATCCGTATTTGATTCGTAGGATATACAATTTTTTGTTGCGATATTGTTGTAAAGGGATTCTAAAGGAACACCGTTGGGTAAGTGGGTTATACTTAGTTAAAGTCTGATATTCAGAAAGGAAGTGGTAGTTTTTAAATAAATTTTATAAGATGATGATAACTTCCTACAAAAAAAAGATGTACAATGTTTTCTACAACATTTGAGATTTTAGGATAAGCGAAATCACAATATTATGAATTTCTCCGCAACGTTGCCGTTGCACTTCATAATACAGTTACGATACTGAGTTAAAAAATATGAAAGAATTTTTTGAGTGTCACGAATATCACACCTGTCAAGAAAATTCGTGCTTATAATCCATTGCTATTTATCAGGGCTATGACCGCTTAAGAATTTATTTTTAGAAAAATTATGTCTTGTTAGACCGGGAGCGGAGTGCGTCCAATATGACATAACCAATTCGTTGGAGCCAATTACAGGTGGCAATCTGCGTCACGATTGATGGCGTAAAATGCGTTTATGCGGTACACTTATCAAGCGAATTCCACACGCGAAACTCGCCTTAGATAAACCGTTTACGAATCGGACAGTTAAGTACGAAATCGCGTTAAGTCCGTTGCATTAACCGTATTATCCTTGCTTCGGCTACTGATATACTGACAGTTCAGATAGCAGCTGATAAGTTGGAAAGTCTGGAGTTAAACGAATTAATAGAGAAGTAGCATCTTCATTAATAGCATTCGACTTTAAAGCTACAATAAAATATAAATCAGTAGAAATAGTTTCAAACGAAGAACAAACTGAAATAATTTTAATAAAAATATTTGCTATCATAGTAATGTAGTTTCTAGCTCCTCTGCAACATTATGATCAACTAAGATCTATAAAACGTACAATCTATGTTTACTTATCATTATGCTTCATCAAAGATGGTTTACCTCACGATAAATGGCTACGATTACTCTGCGTATTTCTTTATTTTTCGTTACGTGCAAAAACCAGTATTTGTTTAAATGACGACTGTTTCTTTTCATCAGCACCTACCGAAACATCGGCGTCATCAGAAGTTATAAAATAAATAGTTGCCACTAAGAAAGCGAAGCTAACAAGAAAATAATCGTAGAAAGTGTACAAAATTGTTTTCTTGTATGTACTGTCGATAACAATTCGATTGCAAACATGGACATGTGCCGGACTCATTTACACTGATGTGCATTACGCATTAATTTCTTTAATCGAACAATGACATAAAAAACTAATATGTTTGTTCACGTTTCCGTAATCGAATGTTATGACGATTGTAAAATTGTTCGAGTTAAGTAGTAATGAATTATTTATGACACGCATTTTACTTCAATACAACAGTTGCGTTATCGATGACAGTGAGCTCACAAGCTCTGCGGGCGACCTATTGATCGTTGACTAAGAAGCCACGATATTTAAATGTATCATAAAAAAAGTTATAGTAACACTACAAAAGAACGTGTGATAACTATTTCACGGGTATTTGAGCACAAAAACTAAAGTAATCGTTTTGTATGTGATGATCAGTATTTATTGTACGGTCACTAAGTAGAATTGATTGAACTAGATTCGAAGGTCATTATGGTCCATGGATTGATTGACAGGTGATTAAGTCCACAATTTCTTAACTGAAATTAAATGTCCTCTATTTACATAGGAATTAATGAAGCGCTACTGTAACAAAACGGATTCAATGAGTTCGGCTGCGGAATTTGCTCCAGAAAATAATAACTTCGCACTAATCAATTTTCCCACAGATCCGTTACAATTATATTACTACTTTAAGCAGTAGAAAGCAGAAATAAGTGTGTTAAATGGATGGTCAGTGTTTGTAGAAATGATTTTCACTCTCGGTAAGCCGCGAATAATTACCTATGTATTCAGAGCACCGAGCGAATTGTCACCGAACACAGAATGTGTAAGTGTAAAGTCAACGTGAAACTGAGTTCAATATCAAAAGCATTATTTGTAACATTTGCTTTCTAACAATAAAATAGTAACGCACAACGCATTTTTGTGAAAGCAATGAGGCAAATCAAATTAAGTGCTGTAATGATGAATTTAATGCTCTGTATTTGACCTCAGCGTCGATATGATTTTATATTCATGGGAAATAAGAGTCTATTGTATGGCAAAGAGAGCAATGTCTGTGTTCACAGACGCTTTGAAGAATAATGATTTGCAAAAATGAAGTGGTTTTTTGTACTTCGTAATATGCTGTTGTTAATGGCAATGTAAATAGTAGGACTGGAAGACAAATCTTAGAAAAGCTTAAAGCTCTGTCATATAATATATCTTAATTAATTTTGTATTTACTAAATGTTATTAAAGCTGTCAATGACATTGATTGAAGGCACCCTGCATCTTGAATTAAGGTTAATTACTAATATGCCTGCGGCACTAATGAAACTATTTTATTGGATTGGTGACTATCTAATCGTGCAATCAAAGATCGTGATTTAATATTGATTGGAGAAGCAACTATTGCATGGGTTGCTGAGACATAAGCAAAATTTACTAAAGAAAATATTTTCACCAAAACCAATGAAGGTGGGAAAGATAAAATCAATAAAGAAAGAACTAGCTTTCCTTGTTCACAATAGCATCACAATATTCAATATTAATATCAATAATGAAAAGAAACCGAACTTACTGACAGCACCACGCTGCTATACATACCTGAAACAAAAGAAGTCAACAATAAAAGAAAAATGTAACGAACTAATGATGTAAGAACATGGCGAATTGTTGCTCACATACATAATACACTGCTATTATATTAGAAGCCTCGGGCGAAAGTTTACTAGCACTACTGACCTCTCTGTTCATTAAAAGATAATCGAAAGTGAAATTAAATCGAGATGAGATTAGTTCGGCGATTCTATCAACACATGTTTTGGTTACTCGAAGCCCTGAATTGATATTCTTGTCATTGCCAATGGGAAAATTTCAAACAATCTGAAATTAAATAATGCTTGATTAAGTAATTTGTTTGCAATTAAATGAGTGAAAATCCGTGATAGCGCATTTATAGATGGTTAATTATCTTTTAAAGTGACTGTAAAATCTTACAAAGCAGCATCACGGATTGGGTCGCTAGCATTTATAAACTTAATTAAAATGTAGATCTTAATTAACTTCGATGAGATTCATTTCGTGTTTTTAAAGTATTTGTCGAACCAAAACTTACTTCTACTTTTTTTGTTTTACAAACGTTTTTAAAACTAAGAAAGAATAACGGTCAACTATTTTATTAATAACAACAGTGTTTTCACATACTCTAATAAAATGAATGTTGTATAACTCACAATACTCACATACTGTTACACTATATCACATAACTTTCAAGTTATATTTATTCTCACACAATTCTTTAATTAATAACTCCGCTATTTCATAAGAAAATGTGAGAACTCCAGATTTCAGCACTAACGATTTTATACGGGTACTCACTTATAACATGTTACCAGTAAATTCTTGGTATTTTATGTGCATAACAAAAGTTTAAAGCGAATATTATTGCTAAGATTTGTTTTATTACTGTTCATATAACTTGATATTTTGCTTCCTCGCTTTTATTATGTGCCCGTAAATGTCCAACATTGAACGTGGGTTTGAGTAGACCGCAAGATATGTCAGGTACTGCTATAATCATGAATACTTTGCATTCTGTTATGACATCGGTAGACGCTACAGTTTACCTTCATGATTTATTCTGTAATCGCAGCACCTCGAGGATGGATGGAGTTGTCCATTCGTGATTGAGACATCTTATTTTTCTTAACTTCGTTTTGTATATTATTCTTTTTGCAATGATCTCCGGTATTAGATTTCAGTTTTAAAATATGTTATTCGCGCTTGGTTTTATTGGAGTTAATTTAGAGAGTAAAATTATTAATATTGTGCGTATAACTTAACGACACGTAAAAGAATTAATAACGTTAAATTGTGTATTGAAATATCACTGGAAATGCTTCTAGGACCGGTAGGCGTTGTTTTTGACAAATCTAACAGCGAACCGGCTGACCAGTTAGTTCATACTAACTGGTCAGCTGGTAGCTCTAGTGGGTAGGTGGTAGCTGTAGAGTTAATGTGCTTACATTAGTCCTCATAATTAATGGCAGACATCGAAAGGTAACTGTGCTTAAAGGTAAATTAAACTATGATGATATAACATTCGTACTTCCTATGTTTGCTACCAATAAAACATTAACGCTACGAAGTGATTAAATACACACTTTCCGAAGACGGAAGCTAGTCACTGGATCAATTACTGTGATATCATTGGGTCTGGTCAGGTCTACCCACGTTCTGCTCGGAACTGGTAGACGGTTGACGATAACAACCGGTCCATGTATAATTATTTACCGTAATCAAACTAATGTTTAAGTAACATTATAAATACGCGTTATATCATCGCAACGGCTTCCTTAATCCGGTTGCGGAGGATCACTGACATCTCTAGTAGTAACTTACTATTAAACAGAAGCTCCATTGATGACGTACAGTCATTCAGTGATTTTGATTGATTCAGAACCGGTTCGGAATACCTGTGGGCTATCATTTGCTGCGTAGAGTAGAGATCATCTGATTGGTAATTAAATTATTATAGTGATAGGAAATGCTTTGATCGTGATTTATTTTATACGTAACTGCTTTATGATGGTGGCATTTGATGTAATAAAACGGTCATAAAGTTACACTTTTTATATGGCAGACTTTTGGTTTTTATTAGATCAGTCTCCACGATTTCTTCATCGTATGGTAGGTTAGCCATAAATAGTTATTACGGCACTGTTCTTGCTGCACATCCCACACTAAACTCCACAATTGACAAATAACTCACGTTGTATTACCTACTGTAACAAGTAAGACAATGCTTTACTAAGTCCACAACAAAATAAATAGCTGCTTTCAAAGACACGAGTTTCTACATCTTTCAGTACATTTTATGAGCTTTCCCGCATGTATTTTGTATACAATAGTTTTCATATCAAACATCACGACCCCAAGTCGAGTAATGGCCTCCCGCAGTGAAATACGGTTTACAATGCAAATGTTAGATGCCTTGAGTTGTGTGATATGCTCAGGCGCAAATATACCATGGCAACGGGAGCTTCCTGCAATTATTTGTGAACGGTATGACGTTTATTCTTCATGTAATATTTTTCTTAATTGTCTGAGCTTTTACAAGCTGTGTAATTCTGAAAACATAAACTTCTGAAGATTACTAGCATCGTTTTCGTTTTATGGTTTTGATTGTTCTTTGTGTCTACAGCTAGAACCTATCTGATTCATTATTGTATTAGATTATTGTAATTGTAATATTTGTCTTTATTGTCTAGCCTTTTGTTGAGATGGATGTGTGGTGTGACGAGAATGGATAAAGTGAGAAATGAATATATTAGAGGAAGTTTGAAAGTGGCGCCAGTGACTGAAAAGTTGAAGGGGAATCGTTTGTCTTGGTATGGTCATGTAAAGAGGAGAGATGAGACGCATTTTAATAAAAGAGTTATGAGTATACATGTGGATGGGTGGAGAGGGAGAGGGAGGCCAAAAAAAAAATGGATGGATTGTGTGAACAGTGATATGAAAGAAAAGGAAGTTAGTGATAATATGACGGTTGACAGGATAGAATGGAAGAAAAAAACGTGTTGCGCCGACCCCAAATAAGATGGGACAAGGGCAGGAAGATGATGATTGTCTAGCCTTTTACAAGCTGTGTTATTATTCTAAAAGCATAAAGTTCTAATATTATTAGTACCGTTTTCTTTTTATGGTTTTGGTTTTTTTTCTGTGCTACAGCTGTCTGTCTGATTCATTATTGTATGCCTGAACTGCATTGTCAACTATGAATCATAGCAATGCTTACAATTCACATATTTTTGTGAATTGTTTTCACGAAACTGAAATGGGAAATGATACAGTTATTATTTTGATGAACTGTGTGAATTATTCAAAGCATTAAACAGTTATAGTTAACGACCTATTCAAAATAATATTATTTTCATTTAGTTTTCACGTGATAATTGACCATTTAAACCTGAATTTTCGTCTAGAGAATCTGAAGTGCTTTGCTTAAACTACTCGAGACTATTAACACATAAGTACTAAGCACTTATCCTACTTTTAAAGTTATAAAGTTAAATCCACGAATATTTGCACGTAACCGTTATCAGAGGTTACCGCAAAAGTTCTACTATCTTCAAGATAGATCTTTCATGTAATGGGTAGGCATGGTACATAGTGGTTTATGTACCTGAAGTACTTCAAGGTACATGACTCAATTATAGTGGTAACCTCAAGGTTACTGGGTTAGCCATAATTGTAGGTTTTCTAGGGAAAGTATGTTTTCATGGCGGAATTTATGGGTTTTAGAATTGCATGGTTTTTTTTTATGATGCTGGCTATGTATGCTTGCTATGCTAATGATTAAGATCAGCATAATCATAAAGGTGCCCAAACTTCGGTGAAATATTCTGGTAGTTACCGTAGTCCTAAAACGCAAAGAGCAACTGAAGGGACAGAGGTGGGTTTTTGTCAGTTATTTGATGATGACCCCTCCCCTAAAAAGGTAAGCAGGTATATAACCTGTAATAGCTTTTATAAGTAATTTTTTTACATTGTTGTTACCTTACATTGCAACCAGCCATATTATGAAACTGTCAACACTCAGGGCTTCTATCTTATTATTAGTTTGTCCACAACAGTTAAGCCTGCTCGTTAGTTTGCTCAATACCCAGTGCAGTGCGTAATTACTGCTTGCGAGCAGATAATAACTTAATAGATATTCTTTCTTTGCCTCCAGTCAAATACTTGGACGTGTGGCATCTTAGGATAAACGCCGAGTCCACAATTATTGACATGCTTCAATGGTTTATCAATTACAAGAATAATTTAATTGGAAGACGGAATTAGAATTTAACATCAAACTTCCTTTTGAGTAGCGTAATTAGAGACACAATAGAAAGACAATGACCGAGATTAATTCATTAAACCCCGAGCGAACGCCGGCGTTCGCTCGGGGTTTAATGAATTAATCGACAATTTCTTGGATATTTATAGTAATTTTTTTAAGAGGGTCCTTTTCCACTCGCCTATCAACATCGAGCATGGTTTAAAAGCTTGTTACTTCATCTAGCGCAATCCAACGCGATATATGATGAAGAGGCAATGCGAAAAAAGAGTGATAACGCCTGAAAACTCTGTTGGCTTTCGGTAATTCCGTGATTTACTCGAAACACTTTCCGTGATTTCACAAAACTTGTTCCAGGAAATACGTGTTTTTTTTTAACCCTTAAAAGTTTTTCAGAAAAATTGTAGTCATTCAGAATCTCGATTAAATGTGAAAGGCTTCTATTGATGTACTTTTTATATTTTTAATATATGAGTAAATTATAAAGTCAGAGTTCACGTAAAATAGCTAAAATTTTCAGAGGTCTTTACTAGATTAGATTTTCACAAATTTATGTTTCGATTTCTATAGAAGCCTAGATAATATCTGCATGATAGCTGTGTATCCAAACGCTCCATCGATCCGGGATTGGATCTTACCGGATGGCGAGCCTAACCCCATTGCTCATCATCCCCAAGGCCGTGCCTACAATAGCCGGGAAACACCCTGCGGCTCCCGACGCCCTGTGTGTCTCTCGCAGCGACTGGAACGTGTGGATATCCACTCCTTCACGGTTTCCACCACCTTATTCCCTCGCATTGCTACTGCGCAAAAGGAGGCAGCCGTCGCCGATCGCCTTCACGGAGGAACGGGGGCGGTGGTCCGCCTGAGCGGGGCAGACATCCACCTATGTATGCTCTACAGTCTACCATGTCTTCCAGGCGACCTGTACAGGGGCGTTTCTTCTCACCGAATTCGAAACATCATTGTCCTGTCAGGACCTGGTCAGACAGAAAGTGAAGACGCCGCGGTGCGTCTCAAAAGAGGGGACTTGAAGTCGCGACTGAAGCATGCACAAGGATATCTTACCTCAAGGTGCTACAAGAAAGATAAAGATAACGACAAAGTGTGCTACAAAATTAATAAAGCCGAAATATGTAGTACATTTGACGGCAAAACCTTAATTGGGTAAACCGGAGCCTGATCCAATCCGAGCCCTGATCTTATCTGTCACGACTTGTTTTACTTTTCTTCGAAACAGTCAATTTGTTTTTTATGAACACACTTAATGTTTAACGGGGCCTTCATATGAAAAGAGAAGTGTTAACTTAATTTATGACATAAAACATGAATTAATTTAAATAAATGGTTTTCTGCAGTGAATTAATTTAAATATATGCATTAATTAAAATGTATTTCGAATCGGACTCCTGTAAACTCTTGTTTCTGTTTTGCGGGATCGTGTTTTGCTAAATTCACTTTACATACTAGGAAATGTTTTGGAATAAGAAATTCCAACTATAAATTCGTCTATTAATCCTAAGTTTGGTCAATTAAAAGTAGCTTTCTTCCAATAGAGATTTTATGGGAAAACTTTTCTATTTAAAGGCTCAATCGATTATTAATTTCTCTTTATTCTTTTGACCTCGTAAGAAATTTCACTTTTCTGCCTAAAGTCCCTACCTACACAGAAAGAATTTCACCTTACCATAACCATACCGTTGTTTTGAAATTATTTTAGAATTAAGGCAAATAATATGCTAATATTATACAGACGCTTCGCAAAATCAGTTGCGAATCTACTTCGATTCAATTGTTTGTTTGAATACTAATGCACTGTAAACAGAGATAGCATTTATGAAGAGATGAAAAGATTTATAACCGGAACTAATGTTTACTTGTTATTGAGATGTATCCAATCTAGCAGTGTATATTACTAGAAGATAAAACGTCTAGTAGGTCTGTATCGTAAACCATTATAATGTATGTTTTATTGCTATCGATAAAAATATATATCACCTGACGGTAAGCGACGTGCTCGACGATGAACTACACTTGCTTGGATTATAAAAATAGATTTAATTTCGTACGGACATAATATAGCTCGATTGCACAAACTGGTTTCTGTGTAAATCAATCTCAACACATGTATTTTTCGCAATCGCAATTTTTACTTAACTAGCTAAGATTATATTCTTACCACAAGACATGATAATATGGCCCTAATTAGGTATTGGATATTTTCATATACTTATGCGAATTTTTATTACTTGATCCTCCGTCTAGTAATCGGTGTTGGATAGGCTGTACGGATGGTCGGATATCAGGTTTAGTCAAAGGAATCAAGTTGCAAATGACATTATTCCCGTTAAACCGAAGGAATTCTAAACATGATGTGGTAACAAGTGTTCTAACTATCTGTATGTGTTCTTCGTGCGATGATCTTTCGGGCTTAAAATCCCAGTAACCGTAACTCACACACAATCTGTGGTTAATTATTACATATATTGTTAACCTCCATCATTGTGGCATGATGGGTAAGGATGTCATAGTCATAGTAATTTATTGGTAAGGTATCCTTACAAGACATAAACTACCATTTGTGACTATAATGTTACATTGTAGACATAAATGATTACAAATAAGTTAGATACATTACAATGTCAAAGAATAAAAAATGTCAAAAAAATAAAAGAAAATACAAGTAAACAATTAAATAGAAGACAAATCACAGATTAAAATTAAATCATAGGAAAAGTCACAATAATTTCTCAGTCCAAATTAATATTCACGTCAAAGCTAACCTAACGACTTCATCTTCATGTCTTCTAGCTTATTCGGTCCAGGGGTCATGTGGGCAACTGGTTGATTGTTTTGCCCAAATCGGGCATTCATCTTCAACCGTGTCTGGCTTCACAGTTTCACATAATGTACGTCTGTAGTGAATTGGCATATCGCACTTCTCCCACTGTAAAGTGCGACATGGTTGCAAATAAAATAGTTAAATCCGTATATCCTTGATCGCTCTTCAATTTGTTGCCACTTTGACGGAAGAGTCCTGTTAGCAGGGCTTGTATCCATCGATATGTTAATGTTTGTAATAATTTGATCAAATAACGGTAGAACTGCTCGCCAAGTTAGTTTATAACCCTTTAAATGTCTTTAAACGTAAATAATAATTTATTTGAACGATAATACTATTTACAGCTCCTCGGTGACACCTATGGTTCACAATACAAGAAAAGAAAGATTGAGTTTGAAGGGCAAATAAGAAGGTAAGGAATAAAATTCCCTGCATGAGCCTGTGTTTCCTGATAGCTACAACGTGGGGATCAATTCCGTCAAGAGTAAAGAGTTTACTTCTAGGCAAGCGTGTTAAATCGACGACCACATCGTCGCTTTCCATCAGGTCAGATAGTGGACAAGCGATAGCCTATCAACAATAAAAAAGAGTATAGAACAGAAGAACATTGCACCAACCATAAATTAGGCACTAAGGCGGACAGAAACGAATTAGTACAGAAAGTAAGTAGAGAAGACCTCTTACCTACAAACAAACCATATCTAATTTACTACAGACGAAGCAACAGCGGATACCAATTATAATTAATTTCCCTAAGCCTCAAAGCCAGAGTTTACTTGAAAATCTAATTGCAACCATCATTATATTATGACCGTGCATGACCGAGAAGCGCTTTATACGAGGAAATAGCAATGTATGTGGAAATAAGCAGAGGTACTAATTTCGCTGTATTGAGCAGTGGTGGCCGAGTGGTAACAGCCCCGACTTACGAGTTGTAGGTCGCGGGTTCAAACCCAGCCAGGCGTATTACTTTGTGTAATTTATTTCATCACCACTGCTCTCAAAACGGTGAAGGAAAACATCGTGAGAAAACCGGCATGTCCTAGAACCAAAAATTCGAAGACATGTGACATCCACCAATTCGCACTGGGCCCGTGTGGTGGATTACGGCCCATTCCCTCTCCTAGAGAGGAAGCCTGATTCCCAACCGTGGGAACGTTATAAGGCCGACTATGCCATGCTATGCTAATTTCACTTATTAACTTCAATTTTGTTTAGAAAACCCTGGTCATGGATAACCACTTGATTTCTAAGGGTTTATTTAAATCTCTGTATTGTTTTGTCCGGGAGTGTTACCACACCAAACCATTTTGTTGATCGTGTTAAAGATTAACGCAGTTCTATTTCGCAAAAAAAAATTAATTATAACTTCAAAAATCAGAAAAAGTACAATGGCCCGAAAAGGTGCGCAATTTTTTGTCTGATTGTCTAAGATGCTACTGCGGGGACGAGCAGACGCAGCGACAATAGGGATGCGCTCGTTCATCGACTTTTAGTCTAACAATCGATAACATTGATAGTCGATTAACAGTTCCTACAACACCAAAACTGTCAAACTAATTGACTGAGGTCGATCGATAACATGATCATGTTATCGAAGGATCGTCGTTCCATTAAAATACACCCTTAATGTGAATGGTTGAGGGTAGTCCGCGAAATTATGTTTTAAGTTTTTTTTTTTGCATTATACAGATCAGTGTCAGGTTCTATGTCCATTAAAATACGATTTGCGACCGTAACACAATTTATATATCTACGGATTTGTGATGTGTTTGTGAGTTTACATGTTTGTGAAGGCATCCACGATACAGGATTTCAGTTTTAGTGAGGGACAACGTATTAAAAAAAAACAATTACAATAATTAAAATTATCAATACAACCCTCTCAGTTCGACGAAAATCTGACTAAAAAAACGTAAGTTTTTTTTAATGATATAAACTAGTGCTTGACTGGGATTCCACCTGATGGTAAGCAGTGATGCAATCGTTGATGGTGAAGCGCACTAGTTTATTAGGAGCCTATTCACACTAGCCTTGACACCTAAATTATATATAATAAGTATAATGCAAAAAACAAAAGTAAATTTGTTAATCGCGGGGAAGCTGAAGCTTGCCCTTTAAAAAAAAGGCTGCAATATATTTTTATATAATTTGTCGCTAATCGTGTCATGGTGCCTTCATATACCGGGTAAGGCTGGTTTCCCCAGATCAGTTTCAGGCTACAGACTCTTCATGTTAAACCAGAAATATTTCATGCATACATGAATGAACAGGTTGAATCACTTCTAATAAGAACAAGTCTAGTCCATCAAAACATGAACGATCCTAAGCATAACTTGTCAAAGACAGAAAACCGCTACAATGAATAAAAATTAGACAAATTGATCATTTACAAACGAATGGACGCTAAACAAACCCGGATTAACATTTTTCGCATTGAAATGTATCGATCATGCAAATCGAGTTCATTCCAAACATTTTAAATCTTTGTAACAGTTAAACCTATAAAAGAACGTGGCCTCTATATTCCACTTTTGTTACAATCGCCGACCATAAAAGAAAAAGAAAGTGCATTAACGCATGTGCGAAAAGGTTCAAAAGGGAAGTTGGTATTAGTCCCCCACAATTCAATCGACACTTAAATAAGTATGTTAAAATCTTTGCCCTAAAAAATTCAGCGTGACTAATCGAAAAGTTACTTAGCTTGGAACATTATAGGAATTTCAAACATGTTCCACATTGTTAACTGCAAAATAAATATGTTTTCGACCAAAATTGATACTTGGTCGACAATTTGGCTGGAAGTGTAAAGTTGTTTAGACTTGCACTAAGTGCACGGTCGGCCAAATAAAGTGTCGCGTTCTCTACAAACGGCACTTACAGTATTGACGCAAACAGTTCGAATGACTGTCTCTACGTCAGTTCGACCTTTATTGAAAACAGTGGAAATGTCTATCAACTGTTTATTTTACCGCATAAATTCTTGAGAGGCCCTATTAACATACTTTGTGCTTTAAAGCGCAATCGAAGCCGCATTGCTTTAAGACCTAATGAAATGTCAATCAATTATTGAAGGCGGTTATAGTACCTACTATTAATTCTAATTGAAACGCGCAGGATCTAAATTTATTCATGTTTATGGATATAAATAGTACACTAGAGATGGCTAGTATGATAATGATGGGCTATACATAATTATGATAGCTATTTGGTACCCTAGATTTGCAAACAAACATCGCTTAGGTTTAAATAAACTTAAAAGTTTATCAGAAAAATTCGAGGTCCGAGGGAAAGCTTTGCTTTTTGATATTTTGATGAAACAACAAACAGTGAAAAACAGCAATTCCACCAAACAACTACTATTATTCTAACCTAGACTTCTGCTTACTCTACCACGACAACACGCTCAAACATACATCATGCTAAAACTATCAAGCAAACACACTGACAAAGTGAACGACTTGACACTTGAACCGTGTCTAAACGAGAAGTGAGTGTAAACACTATGACACTATGTCCACTGGAGGGCGTTCAAACGCAGCACTTTAACATCCACGAGTGGACAGACACTGTTGAGAATGAAGTGCAATTTGCTGACAAGTACTGCAAGTAATACTGTACTATTATGTGTAGTGATATAAGAAGTGAATAATAAGGTTTCGTGACTTTAAAAAATATGTGTATGTAAACACGCATTTGCATTTATGTATTTGAAAAATGTCAATAGAAATAAGGGTTTAAGCAAAATTTGCAACACAATTTTTGTTGAACCAAAATAATTACTATGTGAAGCAGTGAGAAACCTAGAATGCGCGGCAGATCCTATGGTAGATAGCGTAGTGAACTAGACAAAACGATCGCCCAGTGGTTCATATCAGCATTTGCCCAGCAGTGTTGCAGACTAACAGAGTAACAGTGAAATTAAAACAATCAATACAGATAAAGATTTGGGTCAAGTCTGCTTATGCTATGGCATATGACTAGCACCGATCCTAATAAAACGCAATTCAAAGAGATTCATTGATGTAATTTCTGCCAAATACAAGAATGTCATTCAGGATATCTACGTGTAAGTTCGCAGTCAGTAGCCAATAAATCAACAACAGCAAATTGATTCTGAATCCATCAAACATTTACAAGAACAAGTTCAAATTGAAAGTGCCGCGATTCAATTTAAAGTTTCTATTTAACAACCATTATCACAGTTGATTACACATTACAAATAACTGAACTTGTTTAATAGGTAACACATTGACGGAAAGCGATTGATGAATGTCTGATGTCCAATGTCCATACATTCCTCTCCGTGCGGTTAAATGACGCAAAAAACGGTTTGATTCACACATAAAGAAGAAAAAGTGAAGGTAGTGGTTCAGTGAAGATTAATTACTCTGGTAGTAAATAGCAAGATTTATCTTAGCTCCTATGCGATGTAAAAACTAAACGCATCTGCTACTTAGAAGCCGAGCAAGCTGTAATAGTAAACGAGAGGACGGTTACAGTTGCAATAACAGATGATCTAAGACTCGTTATAACATGAACTTCATTGATATTATGTTGAAGAATTGCCAAACTTGACAGTGGGTAGGGTAGATTGCTCGCAGAACAGATGGCCTATGGGGCCCGAGTATAAGAAGACACAGTGTTGGAAGGCCTCCTATAAGGTGGACCGATGACCTAAAGAGGGTCGTAGGAATCCGATGGATCGGACTGAAGGATTATTGCAACTGAAGGAACACAGGTGGGTTTTAGTCAGTAAAAGTTTGACACTCCCTCCACTTACACTCAAAGACATCCAGGACTCATTTGATGGTTGCCCAGGTAAAAAAAAGGATCTGATGGATGCGAGACGCACAATACCGGTCGTTATGGAGAAACTTGAGGGAGACCTATGTCCAGCAGTGGACGTCTTTCGGCTCAAATGATGAATGGATGATGATGTTGTCGTTGTTAAATAAATCTATATAAAAAGAGAAATTGAGTGACTGATATATCAACGCATAGCCGAAAGTACTGGGAGTAGGAGCGTGAAATTTAGCACGAAGTTTATCTTTATGACGTAGGCGAGCACTAAGAGTCATTAGATATTTCAAAATTCACCTCCTAAGGAGATAAAACAGAGGTTTAAAGATTGAATAGAGAAACCTAATTTTATGCGAGCGAAGCCGCTGGCACAGGCTAGTTGAAGCATATGTTTTCACTTTCATAAATTTAGAACTTTAACTTTCGCCATTAAATCTGTGTTGGGTAAAAAACCTTTCAAAAAGCACTGTCATCTACATAGTTTGATATATATCCATTGAGCATTGCATTAGATATTACTAGAACTCATTCAGTATCATAACTATCTTCCGGTGTCAGTATGAAAACCATAGAGAAATATGCCTGGAAACCCTAGTTTAACCATTTCCAAATGATTCACTTAATTGATAAAACTATAGATGTTATCCAAAGGTTTGATGTCTGATCGGTTTTTAATTAGAAGATAATGTTCAGCTACTGGTCTTATCAGAGATAACTTGACAGCCGACATGCAGGCTCGCCATGTTATTTGTAGGTTCATAAACTAACGCAAATTTGAATGAATAATGCAATTTCTAAACCGATTGATTGTGTTAACTTATAGTTGCATTTTTTTTTTCATCCGGCTCGAAGGACATTTTTTTCTTAAGAAACCAAAAAAAAAACGATGTGTAATGTATTAATCTTAAGTATTACTTTATGGGCTTCATTAATCTCTTAGATCATGATTATATTTGCAAAATTAAAAACATCAAAGCAAAAACAAAGTCGTATGTCCACATCCATTTATTTATTATAATTTATTGCGAAGCCGTAAACGCATCCATACCGTCGCCGCTGGAAGCGACGCGCCGAGGCAAGATTATGTCACTATTAGCATTAATCTGTCCCGTTCACTCGTCGCCATCTACATCTCGGCAAGACCTACCGTTGCGTACCAGTCAACGGAACAGTGTTCAATAAAGCACTGTGTCAGTTAGCGGTATGCACTTTTTTCTTTTCCCTGTCCAATCCACCTTGGTTGGTCGAACAACAATGACGAACTGAAGTTAATCTCACAAAATACACATTTAGTTCTTATTTTAGAGTTTCGATGACACAAAATACTGGACTGTAACGTTTCTCTGTTAACACAAAGACGCATAAACGCGTCATTAATTCACCTACACGTTAGAAAGTAAAACATCTCAAAATCAAACACAAAGGCGTTAAATAACAAGTTCACTTTTCGTTTCGAGTGTTTAATGATAGCATCGGCGATAAATGGCGAGATCTACAGTAGTAAAAAGCGGATAGTAGATACAATGTACTTAAATGGAAACCTCTCACTAACGTCTGTAACTGTAACTTGTAATCTAGTATGGCGATATCACTTCTGACGGAATGACTCGGAACTGTTATACGAACTGGCTGTATTATCATTCGCACTATGCATTACTAAGGCAAGCATACATTTTGATCCGACCTACGGTTATTTATCAAAGCTAAAGAATTAATGAACGTAGTGTGAGTGATAGCCGATGCAGGAGAAAACGTCATTAGCAGTATTTGGAGCATACGGACGTGGGAAGCTGTCATTCGAATAGTTATAATAACCGAGCCGAGTGCGAAATCAGAATAGATTAACAATTATACAATGAGTCGGTTTCTTTCGCCGTACATTGTTAATACGGATCGGTATAAATGATCCGGCGGAGGCAGGCATTGGTGGCGATCTCGGAAACGTGACCGCTGCTCTTGTTTAGATTGCGGTTGGAATGACTGTAAGCGGACGAAAGTTTCAACCTACATTTGGTCTGGCACGTATGTATCAGAGGACAGAATTTCCCTGCTTTGACGCGGGTCAAACCTTAATCATGCCAGTGTGTTGCATTGCGGAACGAATGCAAAGGTTGTTCGCGAATCGCTTTAGCTCGCCAATTGAGTGTGCAGCTCACGTTTGCAAGCGAAATTCTCAGGCCATCGGCTCGTGCCGCCAAGTGGCTCGGACTACTAATGCGTTTGTTTACTTAAAACTCGGTCAAGTTCACGATCATTCATGAAACGCAGATTCACTTGCATCCGTAAGTTTCTTGAATTAGGCATTTCGGACTTCCTACTTTAGTACTGTCCGTGGAATACTAAAAGGCAAGATATCTTCGCTTTCTTCGAACGTTTCACCGACAAAGCCTTTAAAGGACTTTTGTTGTTCATTGCAGACAAGATAGAACAGCTATGCTTGTATCAGCACGCTACTATCTCGAACAGTTGGGATAGACCAATCGGGGAGACTACGGGAAGCCTTTCTCTGTAAGCCGCTCACGCAGCGAAGAATCTACGCCCCTTCGATTAATCTAATCCGATGTAATTTCTTATCGGACCAGTAAAACGTGGGTCGAGTATAAGTTTTCTCGCAAACAGTCAACAGTCAACGTTTCGTGATATAGAGATGCGTGTAGAAAATTGTTGTAGCGGAATAATTTGTAGCGTTTTGCATATGCCGATAGGATGCGTTCAATTGCTTCCTGTCTCAAACGTTTATGTTACGTGTAATGCAACTTCGTCAAGGTGGTGTGGTCTATAAAGCAGGATACTTCTATTAAATACTCTTCAAAATGTACAGCAGTTTAATGACCTGAAATGTAAGATGTTTTAGCAAAGACCTCTCTCCTATTCCAAATTCGATCCCAACTAACTTATATGGACAATTGTGTCTACTCCCATGTCTCCGAACTAATGGGTCCCTTTTAAGGTACTATTTCTTCAAAATGAGGTCATACGCCCACCGGGCCAACGGTAACGATCGTGAGATACTAATGCAAAATGCTTGACATAAAATAAATACAATAAATCAAGAATGTGATTTTGAATGAAGATATTCGGTTAATTGTGTTCGCATTACTTTTATAGAGAGTGGGTGAATTGATGATAAGCGTCCGTCTTCGAGAGCGATATATCATAAGCATGAAAGTGTTCAAAAGTACACATCATAGAGAAAATTACAGCGAGTCAATTTATCTGAGGCATCACTTCAAGTAAGCCGCTATCTATGCTGATGTCAACTGACAGAGGAGATGGCGTAGATATTTATCAGCCGTTGCAAATTGTAAGAAATGACACTATTCGCAACGAGCAATTTTAAAGTTATTAATTTACAAGACTAAATTAAAGTTTTAGAATTTTAAAACGTAGTAAAAAAGCTATTACTTTGGTTAACATACTAAACTGTGTGCAGAAGTTGTTGGATTTTTAAGCTGTTAATATTCGTGACTCTAATGTAGTAAGATTTACGAGGCAATTACTAACATACGAGTGTGCATGTTTTCGCATTCTTTTCATAGGTATGTAAATAAATGCTCTACCCTTTCGTTTCAATTCTTTGACCGTAGAAGGCAAAAAAGCGTCAGCAACAGTTACGAGGCCACGAGCAATCGTAATTAACCCCGGGTTCAAACTATCCTAGCGGGAACCCTGAGCGTTATTAAAGCCTTACAAGGGGGAGAAAGTTCAACAGGCGACCACTCGACTCCCTTATTACGGATGAAAGATGAATTTGAAACCAATTAGTACACGATTACGTAACAACTTATCGACAGCTCCGAGACATGAAGGCACACACAAAAGGCCACGTAATGGGTGAAAGCAACAGAATCTGAAGGCTCATCATCCGGTCTGATAACCTTAGACGCTATTGTACACGGGCAACCTCTAACCGAACAACAATAAGGGAGAGTTGAGCTCATTGAAATGGACTTTTCATTTTCCTAAATGAGTTGCTGGTTGTAAAATCATAGATAGGTTATTAGGCGTCGTCGGTAGCATTGTGTAAGTCTTCAATGTGGTTTGCTACAATGGTGGCTTTCTCGTGGCCTTTGTGCTCGCTTTTGAGCTGTCAATAAAGATATTCTCCTAACGTAGTAATGACTGTTCTGGCGAGACGTTAATTATCGTTGACGATTCGAGTGATTATGAATTCGAGAGTGCAATCCGTCTCTCTGATTCTCAGCGTGTAAGATATGTTGATTGCACTTATCATTTGGTGTTACTGGGTGAGTGGGGAACATAACGTTGCTGCATAATTTGGGCAGAGAAATGTACTCATACCTATAGAAAAATTGTTTATACTCAATGTATGAACTGTGCTCCGTTAAACTATCGTTCTATGTATGTTATGTCTCACTTTTTCCACCATAATGATTAAATAACAATTTTCCGACCTGGGAATGAAATCTAGGATTTCAAAGTCCGACACCATGATTAAATTAGTTACCGTTCGACACATTTCAGGTCGTAAGCATTAGTATCTTCGAGGCGACATCGACATGAGAAACTATTCGCAATTTATGTCAATCACGTACACAAACCGTCACCGTAACATGTTTTATGCTTACCGGAGAACAGTTACTAATGTTCCTTTCTAGAAAAGATATGCCGTAATAAAATACGCCAGTTTTATCCGGACCATCTAGGGAAAAGCTAGAAAGCGGTAACAACCCAACTTCCTGGATATCTGACTTAACCTTTTGTGTCGATTTGAAGCCATTCGATTGGGTGGCTATTTTGAGATCAAAGAGTACCAATTCTCCAGCCATAAGTTGATGGCATAGCGAAATGCATCTCACGCACATTTATGCCACAGTCGAGTGCAAGATATCTCCCGTTAGATACAAATTCCACGGAGGCAGCACAATAGCCCGTTGAGAGATCATCGATGGGCAATTTGGGTCCATATTGTATAGCGAAGGGCCCCGGGCAAGAAAAGGCGTTGCAACACGAATGACCGACGAACCGGAAACACGTCGTCGATTTAATTGAAAACTTTAGTAAAAAAAAGCATAAGACAGATGGAATTATCCGTGTCCCCTCCGAAACGGTGAAATAAGTTAGGTACCCGACTCGTCTAAAAAAGGAAGAACTGGTTCTAATTCAATATCGAAAGTACCGTTCATTCCAGATTTATGCCTTTGTCTGTCATTTTGTCTCTCTGTTATGATGATGTCAAGTTTGGGTGCTAGTGCACAGTAGCCAGTTAGAAGTGCTGACGTCACTGTAAAAAGTGAGCTTTAGAGAGAATGACCTTCCAAATTCCACACGTTGAACGAAAGAGAGAACGAAAGCCCAACTCATGCCAACATGACAAAATAATTGAAAATCACTCACGTTCCGGCCATCGTAGACGTCCAGTTAGAACTTTTTGTTGTAAATGACAACACAATTTGACAGGAAAAACGACCTTCAGTTCCATTTGCTTTAAAATGTCACTAGTATTAGATCCAACACATTTTTGACCTCAAACATACTGTTATTCGACCAAAATCAATCGTGTGGCTGTGCCCTAAAGAATCTATCTATTGTGATTCTTTCACGGAAACTTCACGGAACGTTACGACCTTCGTACAATACAGCTTTCTATAGAGATTGATCGGCTTTGTCTGTCTCACCGCAAGCGAATTCGAACCTCAATGATTCGTGGAAAATGGGTGATAATGTCCAATGGTCAGGGCTGTACTTCAAATATTATGACGGAAGCAAGCTCAGAATAACCATAGACATTTATAGCGATAAATATCACTTCACATAATCGTATCGTTTGCCAAGTCCTGGGCCGTAAAATTGTTAATCAGGTTCTAATTTATAAACCGCCAGTTTTCTAGCGGTAGTAAACAAGGCTTATGCAGTTCTGGCATTTCGGTCTGGTCTTTTAGTACGACCAATTGACGACTAGGAACGGTAAACATTTAATATGGCTGTAAAGGTAATAAATCTTGAAGGATTAAATCCATAAAAGGTATGGAAATTATTTGCAGTTCAACAGTACGTTGTCGCCCTCAGCCAGTGATCACTTGAGTGAAAAACGATGGGCATTTGACAGGTCATTTGAGTTTGTAGGAGGAAGTGCATTGCAAGCACAGTTATCGATGGTAGGCAGTAGGTTTTCAACCCAGAAAGGAGTCAATGGCGTGAGAAGCGCCGCGGGTCAGCACTGTGTTAATGCGTCAGTCACGAACCGTGAGCGTATGAGTATCACTTGACGATTATACCAATGTTTTATTGAGGACCGTAGAAATAGTGAATTGAAAAATGCATAATTTGCATTTTATTGGCAAACACAATCTGCTAACTTTTGCCGGTGGCATCGCCCACTTGTAAGTAGAATAAAATAAAAAACATTTACAAAAAAAAAAAAATACAACTGACTTCAACGTAAAGAAAACACTGAAAAGTGCAAAATAACTTTAATTTCGGAAGTCGGTGTTTCTATAATAGTTTTGTCTCTTCGTTATTTTACACAAACTTAGTTATTTTGCAGTTTTCAGAGTTATTTTTTTAATTGATGTCTGTTGTTTTTTTTTGTAAAAAGTTTTTATTTTACAGTTTTAGTTATGGTACCACCACTAAAAAAGTAACTTTAAGCCATACTAAAATATCTTATAGCCATCTCATGACAATTCTAATAATACCAAACACGGTTAGATTAAATCATTTTTATTACAGAGTTCTGGTGCCTAAGTTCAGGCTTCATCATCAGATCAGTTTGATATATTCCCTTTCTTACAGTCAGTCATAGATTACACGTATAAATAAAGCAATTTTACTTGTTACGACAGTTCTGCTGTGATCCTACCAGGAGTTTTGTTCCATATCTTCGAAGTTCATGATCAGATCATAACAATATTTCTATGGGACCAACTTCGAAGCATACCCATTCAATCGAAAAAAATAATTTTAAAATCGGTCCACAATTGACCGAGAAATAATCGGTGGTCATACATAAAAAAAACATACAGCCGAACATAGAACCTACTCTTTTTTGAAGTCGGTTAAAAAGTATCCTATGTGCTATTTCAGGTTATGGTCAAACCGTGTGCCGAATCTCATCCAAACCCGTTCAGCCCTTTGAGCATGAAGAAGTAACAAACAGACAGTCCCAAACTTTCGCCTCTATAATATTAGAGTGAGTTGATATGATCTGCACGATACCATACTTACCCCACTATTTCCATTTGTCTTTAGACACATCTGTGTATAAAGTGTCACGGAATATTTAAGTCCTAACTGCCAAGACAACTGTTTGCGAAGGGTTAGTTTACTTAGAATCCATAGGCTAGGCACTATTAGATAAAAGTATTGAAGCTCAAACATATTGCAGTTTATTCAAGAAGATGTATGGTATGCTTTTAGAGCTGGATAATCAATAAAAACATAATGTGAAATCTGTGTCCACTCAACCCCGTAATTTCAAATTTAATTACACAGGGAAATAATATATATATTTGTGTGTTAACTGCAAAAGTTATTAACATATAGACTGGCATATTTAGACTGGCTTGTTGGTCTAGTAGTTAGTGGCCCTGACTGCTATGCCGGAGGTCGTGGGTTCGATTCCCACCCAGGACAAATGTTTGTGTGATGAGCACGATCATTTGTTCTGTGTCTGGGTGTAATTTATCTAAAATATGTATGTATTTAGAAATATATAAGTATGTTTATCAGTTGTCTAGTACTCATAACACAAGCTCTGCTTAGCTTGAGACTAGACAGCATTCTGTGATTGTTGTGGAATATTATATTATATATTATAATTTTAATATGACGAGAAACCGTAAGCATTACTATAGAGGTTAATTTAGAGCACTGTAATGACCGGGGCTTTATTAATGACTCGATCTAGTTGACCTTTGTGACCTAGACCAAAGCTCTATGCTTATATGAGTCTAAATACAACCAAGTTGTAATTCCACCGGTAAATACAGAGCTACGATAATGTTATAACGACTTTACTTTAAGAAAATAACTTTATTGACGACTTAGGTTGACGCCACACCATGCGTTCCAACTTCAAAGCTACGAGCGTTACCAACAACTCGTCAATGGCTGGCGCCGACCATCTTCACGTACACCTTAGAATGTCGGATTTCCGTAAACCACTGCACTTACAGCCTTATACAAAAAGTAGGACAATGTCGCCGTAAGAATAATGTTTATCTCCGCAGAAACATTTTAATGTAGACGTTACAAGCTTTTATAGTCACGAGAACTTAGACATGATCACGAAACTGGAGAAATATTCCAAGAAAGCCTCTGTGCAAACACGACGAAACATTCAAGTTTTATTGTATTTTATGTATTATTTTATAGTTCCTACCATTCCTAGGTCTCGACCCTATACACTACCTTTTATGTTATAGGCGTCTGATGATATCTAGCGAGAGCAAGTCGCAACATCTATCGGTATACTGATAACATCATAATATGAAAACACAGTTTCCGAAGGTTGTAAAGGTCGCACGGTAGTTGTTGGCTCTTGTAGAACATGAGCGTCGCGTGTGAGGGATTAAGAAACTAGTCTTCAGTACTCTAATGAGCGCACAGACGGAAGAAAACCGGACCTTGTTAAAAGCTAAGACTGAGAAAGAGTTTTGTACTACAAATGGAAAGGGGATTCTTATATCAAGAGACGGCGAAGATAAACTCTTTTTTTAGAGTGGAAAATCATCAAAAAATATTAATAAAACTAGTACGTTCATAAATGTAATCCGCTTAATATTTATTTATAACCATTTGACAATTAGCGTTTTTACACTTTAGACCTTTTTTAGTAGTAGGAAATCATCAAATGACTCGTCTCGCTCTGGGTGGAGCGACAAGGGACCCTCCCTACCTAGAACTTAACTAAAACCATTCCGTGTTCCTTCAGTTGACTATTGCATTCTAGAGCGGCAATGACTCCTATAGGTAATGGCGCAGCCCTGACAAGTATCGACTCCGTCAAGGGGACGATAAACTGTCTCTTAATAGTAAATTTTCGTCATCAATAGTTTTCAACTTAGACAACATTTCATGCACTTGCTTACGGTACAGATAAATTAAATCAAATCTAGATCAAATGAAAGTTTTTGTGATGTGAAATAAGGTAAGGTTTAATATTGTTATGTGAACGTGACCGCAAAATAAAGTTCAACAATCATTCTCTCGTCAGCCAGGTCAGAGTCAGACCTAAGGGCACGCTAGATGAGCCAGTCTAGAATCAATTTGGTGAAGTATCCGATGTAACTATGTCATGGGGTTATAGAATTCCGAGAGACGTCCGTTACACGAAGTTCACGCAGCACCGTGGAATTATACAAACCAATCATCGTGGTTGGTGACTTTTCATAGTGACCTTAGACGGATAGGAAAATGATAGGAACGATATTATATTCAATTGCTGGGTGAATTATGTATTTACTGCCAATAAAACGTACAAGTGAATCACTGTTGCATTCAACCATGCGAGACATATCCTTTTTAGGAAGAACATCGTAAGCAACAATTTGTTTTTTAAAGGATGGGTTTTCTTGCCCCTATTTATTAATTTATATATATTCAAAATCGCAGAGTATAGATTATACATACTATGCCAAAAACCATAAAACCCCTTTAATGGCTTATATATGACTAGTTAGTTCGGAATAACCTTTGATTAAATAGTAAGTAATTTTTTTATTTAATAAATACTCGTAAGTATAACAATAAACTAACTCATTCGTGATTAATTTGCGAAAACTGCTTTGATTAACATTAACTTTAAAAAAATATGCTTTGTTTTTTATACAACTACAAATCTATGAGTATAGTTACTATTACAATATTGTCATAAATACTTTTTCATTACGAAAGGTAAAGCCCCTCTCTGCAAAAAACGCAAGCTAAGCTAGGGGACCTAAAACTCTGCAAAAACAAACTCTAAGCTTAGGAACTAAATTACGTTTTCTCCCACAAATAAATATATATTATATCCTAATAATAATTAAAATAATTATAATTTTCGAATTAGAGACCACCAACGTTTTCAATTATCGATTTAATGTTATTGCAACAGCTTCCCGTCGTAAGCCAGGACCACCAACCAAAGAGTTTACATCCTTCTATGCATTTTAATAATATGTATTTCTTTCTTCACGCTTATGCTAAATAATTAAGCGCTTTGATTGATTGTGTGCGTTATATTTTATCACAATTTTTTTCTTTCCTCCTGAAATATACTACAAAAAACAAACAAGAAAGATTTCTAAAATCATTTTAACAAGACGCATCAGTCCATTCACCACGCGTTTCACGAAGCTTTTAACATATTCTTCAATGCACAACATTTACAATAAGTTGTAGCGAATTTCCAATCAGTTGCATCATAAATCTGCGTCAATAGTGAAGACTTGGGAACGGAATGGGCGGTTAATTCAACTCCATATAAATCGGGTCGTTATCCTAACAGGCAGTATGGGGAATATGTTAGCGAGTATACGGAACTGGTTGCGTTGAAGTAGTTGCGTAAAGCTACCTACTTACTTGGTATTTATTATAATCGAAGGTTCTGTAAATATTTTTAGATGATCAAGTTTTTTTTTCTTCAATGAGAAACCTAAATAAATAAATAAATTGATTCAACACTTTTCAGTTTAACAAATTATCTCTTAACCTATATTGAACATTACTAATAAAAAATAAAAATTAACATGCGATAATATTAAGAGACAACGTTGACGACTGTACTATACTAGTATGTACTGTGTTACAGTCGACAGCGTCTTCCTCCCTATGACTTGACGCCTAAAACAAATGGAACCTTAAAGAGGTTCCTCCGGTTACTAAAATTAATCCTTACCGGAGCGACTGATCCGCAATGGCAAAAAACAGACGTATGTGTAAAAGGGAGAGGGAGGCCCAGCATTGGGATATAATAGGCTATCTAGAAGTAGAACTAGAAATGGGGTAATTTCTTGAGAAAGGTAATCTTGATTCCAAAGTAATGGAATTAAAATAACTCCAAAAGGAACTACGCAACCGTTAGCGTAATCAAAGTTTTAATTACTATAACTTATGAAAATTACAGTATTTTTTCTGTAATATAGTAAAATAACTATATATATATATATATATATATACTATAACTAGATATGGTCATGTAAAGAGGAGAGATGAAACGCATGTTACTAAAAGAGTTATGAGTATACATGTGGATGGGTGGAGAGGGAGAGGGAGGCCAAAGAAAAGATGGATGGATTGTGTGAACAGTGATATGAAAGAAAATGAACTTAGTGATAGTATGACGGTTGACAGGATAGAATGGAAGAAAAAAACGTGTTGCGCCGACCCCAAATAAGATGGGACAAGGGCAGGAAGATGATGATGATAGTAAAATAACTGTAACATCAAGAAATTGACGCAATCAAGCTTTGAATTACAACTTTATCTGCGGCATAAACTTTATTAATATCCGTGATTAACGTTTCCTGTACATATAATAATCCTATTTAACTTGATGTCAAAATAAATTAAACGAATGTAAAACATAGAAGTTGATGCGAAAATAATAGAGATAGAAATAATAAAATATAATAGTAATATTCAGTACAAAAATAAATTAAATGCGTTTAAAGACCCGAGGAACACAATAAATAAGTTATTATGACACAAGTAGTATTCCTTGAAGGCGAGGTATATGCGGTAACACGTAACGTAAATAATCTCGTGTCACAGTGTTTGCTACCGAATTCCTCATATTTTTCTTACCTCCCCATATTTTTCTTTGATAATTTATATGGTAGAAAAACGTTTGCCGAGTCAACTAGTATTTATATTATACTCAATCAGAAATAACGGCTGAATGTGTTAAGGGCAAAGTTGACAATGATGAACATTTTTTTACGATTTTTCGAAATCTCAGAAAGGTTCTTATGAAGAGAAAATCGCAAACGACATAAATATAAAAATGTAAAGGCTACTCTGTTTAGGGCATATTGCCAGTCTTTTGACACTAGCAGTCTATGAGTTGACTACACGCAGAGTAGCTTACAGCGCCTTGCGAGTCCAATACAATAACGCATACAGGGCACTATTGAGGCTGTGCATCATTGCAGCGCATCGGGGATTATTGCGGAAGCACATATTGATGACTTTTTTGCTATCGTACAAAAGCGTGTCGCATCCCTGATACCTTACATCCCCGGTACCCGCCCCGGGAACAGAGCAGCGCCGAGTCTCTTAAAAATCGTAGCAGATAAGACTGATGGGCTTATATTGAAACACTGGACGAGGATCCTCAAACTGTATCCCGAAGTAGTGTAGTGCGTGTTGTATGTGTTTGTTATTATTATCGGCATGCTTATTGAATTTATTTATAAATTGACCGAGAAATATGTCCTAACACTAGTTTATAAGTTGTGTATAGTTTGTAAATTACTAACAATAATGGATTGTATTATCTGAAAAAATCATTATTTGAAATGTAATAAACAAAACATATACATAACAACATCGGATACAAATAAAATTTCTACCCTCTAGGTAAGTAAACTGTTTGATGAAGAAAATATAGTAGCTTAACAACGATGTTTACTTAGAATTTACATACAATGAGTATTTAAAGTCAGCTTAGTGTCCTAATACGGAAAGCAAACACCAACCTCCACACCTAGTGCTTTACAACACAGTATGAAACAGTCACGTGTGAAACGCTTAGTATGAACAAGACCCTTCGCAGAAACGAGCAAGCAACTGTAAATTGGTTAATCATATAATATATACAGTAAGTATAATCCGGCTTTGTGATGTTCCCACTGTTGGGACTCAGGCCTCGTCTAATGGGCCGTAATCCACAAAATCAAAATTATTTATTTCACATTGGCCTACATGGGCACTTATAAAACGTTAGAAAATAGCGCTTGTTTCCAATTGGTAGTTTCCTATGGAGAAGGGTTCCGTACAAACTTACCTATGAACAACAGTTCAATTCCCGAATTGAGTTACGAAGATTTTTCCGAATCAAAAAATTACGAATTTTTTTTTTTTGTGACTTTACTACATGACAGATTTTTTTCTATATTTAAGCTTTGAGACCTTGTTTCAAGCTTGATTTTTTTAAAGCTTCAAGGGACCGCAAACCTGAGTATATGGTTTTAATTTCAACTCAATCCCTCCATGCGATCCCGAGATAAAGGATGTTGACAAATAGACAAACAGACAGACAGACGGACAACAAAGTGATCCTGCAGAAGAAGTCATTGCCAAACAAGTGTGTCTTCAACGTAGTCTTTAACCTTGTAATATGCTTTCTTGGCAAGGATACGCTTAATATGGGTTTTGAACTTCCCATCTCTAAGTTCATTAACCGACTTAGGCAACTTGTTATAGAAACGAATGCTGACAATAAGGAATGACTTGCTTGTCTTAGCAACCCACCATGCGGGCCTAGTGCGAATTTGTGGATATCGCATATTTTTGACTTGTTGGTTTTAGGACATGCCGGTTTCTTCAGGATTTTTCCCTTCACCGTTTTGAGACGTAGTGATAAAATTAATTACACAAAGTACTGCACCTAGCTAGGTTTGAACCCGCGATCTACAACTGGTAATGGGGCAGTTTCCACTGGGCCATCACTACTCGAAATCATATTTTACTTATTTTTAAACTTGCGTGACAAAGTGTACGTAAATCGCCTCCGTTACATTTTATTACAAAAACGACCCATTATGCTTACATTGATATTACTCAAATACATTTATGCCCTGCAATATTGGGTAATAACCCATTCATGAATATGTAACGGCAAGCGACAGGTGAAGACATCAAACATTCGCGGCGGAAACTCAGAGCTTATTACAAAATGCGACTATAAAGACCGTCTCCCCTCGACGATTTGCGGTTTCAGCCAGGAGGGAATACTAACTGCTAGCTCATTTCCACTTCGGATTTAAAGCAAACCACAGCCGCTCCGCAAAGTCGTCGCCATGAGCCGTGTAGCCTGGTGCTAAGCTATTGATGTATATACGAACTTAAACTAGTCTTAAAACCCCAGGGCAGGGCTTCGAAAGAAATCTTAATACGGCTAGGGCTTCGAAATATAACTCTTTTTTCTTGAACACTTGGCAACTGAAGGAAAACTGGATTAGTCAGTAAAGTTTTACAGTCCCTCTCGCTCCACCCAAAACAGTTGGAATCGAGGAGTTATTTGATAATTCCCCACTCCTAAAAAAACCCCAGGGAAGCACTTCATTGAAGCGAAAATAAGAGACAGAATTCAATACCGTCATCGACAATTTTATGATTTCCCAAGAGCAAAATATTCAGTGTTGTAATTAGAATTTATTATTGTCTGCAATGAAAGATGAATATTAACAAGAATCTAATTAACGTTACATACTGATGCATATCGTGGTTAATCGCTGCTGCAACACATATTTGCGTCAGAATAAGTGGGGCTTTCGTCGTCAACCATCACGGAAGATGATGAAAAAAGGAGCGTTTCCGAGTGGAGTATCGCACGGCATATCTGTCTCAATGGAGCAGTTCAGTTGTTCGTAACAATACAACTCGGTGAGATGCATGACAAAAAATTTATAAACACAATAACTCGGCAGTTCCCGACCTTGCATTTCACTCGGAACTGGGCTGTGGTCGTGCCTGTAGATCCCACTTCGGTGAGCGTTTCAATTGCATCGCTAACTGTAATACCGTTTTGAGTACCGCTTAATGCAAAGACGTAACTATTGTAACGAAACAAAATAGTCTCGACAAAGTTGAATTTATTAATATTAGAACGTGGAACCGTGATGACATTAACTTTGACGCGTTTGACTTTACAGTTACCGAAATGAAATTTGATAAAGTTTTTGTCTTGGACTTTTGTCATTCAATTCGCTTCTGTACAGTATTCTAATAAAGTAATATCTTGGTCAAAAGATATAATACCGACGAGACCTAGAAATGTACTCTCAGTCTCAATAGGACCAGGTCATTCAAATGTCTTTACTTCATTAAAATGTCTTTGATGCTTCTTTGGTGTACGTGATTACAATTCTTACTGAATATTATAAGCCCATTTACCACATCCGCCAGAAAACCTGAAATTAATTAAATGTCATCACAAATCAGATCTCCAAGATACAGATTTCACCTAGTTTGGGGACCACTATACAAAAATAAATGGTCACAGATAATGATTTTCTTGGGGGAGACCAATGTCCAACAATGGACAACAGCTGAAATGATGATGATGATGATGATGTTGAAGCAATAAACATTATTTTTAGTTACTAACTTCTGCCAACCTTCACCTGAGTGAAAGTATAAAATTATCCCCAAGGAACGACTGGGGTAAAAAGTATCCTACGTGCTATTCCAGGACATTTCTATGTACATGTTTGTCTAATTTTATACAAACTGTGCGGGAATCGCATGACTTGATTTCGCCATCTCCTTTCTACCATTGGACAACCCAACGTACGGCGAGTAGGTATCCACACTTACATACGTTGTTGAAACCTCTACGGTCAGAACTAAGCGTTTCACCTCGTCGTTTATACCGTGTACATCGAAAGACTGGAACAATTTACCAGCTTCGGTCTTCCCGTTCGATTATAATTTAGGTGTCTGCAAGGCTAGATTGAATAGGCTACTAATAAACTAGTGCACCTCACAATTAACGATTGCATAACATCAGGTGGGATCGCAGTCAAGCACCAGATTAAATTATTAAAAAAAAAAACTGCCGTTTGAGAAACTTTCGCCTTTGTAATATTAGTGTGACAAGCTCCGTCTAACTATATTTGTGCTGAGAATAACATGAAATGGGAACTAGAAAACGACTTGGATTCTAAAATCTAATAGTGTTACGTTTTTTCGCATTATACTGTGCGAATTATCCGGAAGCGCTTAAAATAATTGCTTAAACAACACATTATACATAATCTTGATAACATAGTCATTTGTAATGTTCATGGAAAAAAGAAAGGTTGCCGACAGTATTATTACACAATTTGAATAATTATTATTGATGTAAGAACCTTCCACGATATCTATTCACAATTGAATAGTCAATAGCTCGTGGGAACATCACTGAAAAACTTAATAGGATTTAAACATAAAAATATAAAAGAATAATAACGAACAAAAACAACCATGATGTAATATCTAATTAGCTTTTATAATTGTTGTAAATCAACGCTTTCACACTTGTGTGGTTACATGCTTTGTATACAATGAATTATCTACATAGTTTAACATAGAATTGATGCAAGTAAAAGAAAGTATGATGATTTGATATATAATACAGTCAAGAAATCGATAGCTTTCCCCATGGAAGAAGAAAACTTGAAGCCAAAAGCAGGGGTTAGTCGACGGATGCTCAAGCGCATGTAGACCGTATCGGCAAGAGCAGCCGACAAAACGGTGCGTCACGCCCAACTAAACCACGCAACGTACTAACATAAGAAGAAACGGCAAAATGATGTGCGAAATTTGTAACCACCACTATTTTACGCGATAACAATGAGAGAAACAAAAAACATAATGGGTTCATGAATAAAGAAAAACGTAATAGAAACACTTTCATTCATAACAACACACTATTAAAATAAATGCATACACAAACAACGATAAAATTAAACATTACAACACTTATAAGCAATATTAACTCATGAGAAATGCACAATTGTTCCAAAAATTATATGACCGGAATGACATTCTTGCTTCTCAGATAATTAAACATGAAGACGTTTGTGCTCACGACGAAAAGTGACGTAGATCAGCGTTTGTTTGGATAGTGAAAACGAGGAACAAAAACTGACCTAGATGTGCTAACAGGTGCCTCCGATGTGCAGCCCATGTCAAGTGAACCGTAAACGTTTTTACCAATAGTTTCCGTTGATTCGTACAATATTCCGGTACATTTTCAGGAGTCTAACTTTAAACGCTACAAAAAATTGGCCAAATTACTGATGCACTTGTAACACCCGACCTTTACCTACATCGTGATAAACAATAAAATTACCGCTATAACACCGTAAGGGTCAAACAAGCCAACATTTTTGAAGTGATTACTGACGATAAATATCTCAGAGATCAGATTAAAGCTGAACAAGAAGAAAGTAAATCGTTTAAGCGATCATTCTATAGCAAATTGGATTGCCTTGAACGTAATGATTCAAAGTTACTAAATGAGAAAACAATACACGTTGATGTTTATCGGGGACGTGTAAACGTAGCTAAATCGCTTCAATGAATTGCAAAGGCATTGGCAGTTGAATGCAAGTAGGCTATTGAACAAATCATCTTCTGATATAGGTACGATTTGGTCGGATAACGCCCCTTGTTTTCGGAAGAAATTGCAGCGACGTGTAATGGGCAACAGAGCCGATAATTACAAGCTTTCCTTTTATTGTTTCTTCGATTGGTCTAGAAATGTCTGGGAACGGAAGTGTACAATTGGATTCGGTTCAGATTTTTCTACCATTCTCATTGTTCAAAGCATTATATCACCTGGGAGACGGTTACCTTTTTAAGTAAAACTTTAATATCAATGTGTTAGACTAACATTATTAGTCTAATTTTAATAACATATATAAGTATATTGGGACATTCTTGTCGAAATAAATCTTAAATAATATTTTAAGAGAGATTATAATTATTTATTTTAATTAAGTTATTATTTTTACTTTCATTGTCAAAGTACGTATATATATACAATAACTACTTATATATACCTAATAATAGTCACAGATTTTCAGTGCATTGAAAATCATAGGTTTGACTGATCACTTAACAGAAAAAACGTATAAAAGTGTCTTTAAGCAATTTAATCATCAATATCTAAAAGCTGCAAATAATATAGTGAATAAACTCGTGGGGTTAATAAGTAAATTCTCATCTGCATAAGACAACTGCAGGAAAGCGCAGCGCGTGCCGCGTTCCATTGACCTACAATGCGCTGCAACCTACATACTACGTTGGAAACAAGTAACCTACGATTAACCCGCGAATATGATGCATGGCACGTACAAAATTACTGTGTAACGACCACTGGATGAGAGCCGATGCTGATTTGATGACAGGATAGTTTTCGTACCTTACTCACAAGTCTTACATCTATAGATAATAGACATAAATATGTATGTGAGAACCTCAGCCTACTGACATATGATCGAATAAAGATTGCGCCAGATTGAATTACGAATGAGGGACTTTCTTCTTACTCTGACGTACAATTTCTACGTTTACATTGCCAATTACGCAGAATTTATTGTGAACTCTTCTAGTAATTTGATTTGGAATGAATCTAATTTGACTCTTGATATGTTTATTACTTTCTTAGCAATTTGCTTAAATTTAACGTGATATCAACCGGCACTGGGCCCGCGTGTTGGATCGCGGCCCATTTTTTGTTCTATATAGAAAAATATGAAGAACATTATAAGGCTGATTATACTATGCCTATGTTAAACATTCTATAGACCTGCTTCATGTACAGAATCATGCTAAGTAATAAAGTTATGAAGACATACATTTATCTTGAAATTGCTGTTCATTAAGCACGCTGGCGGAAGGCGTTGAGATTTTTATATTGATAGGACGGCATCGACTTACTTTTCTTGTAGTTTTCTTTTACGTGCTTGCGTACAATATAATCATTGAAAAGAAACTAAGACTTTTAGCGACAATAACTCTAAATAAAGTAAGAAAGTTCGCAAAAAGGTGTTTGCGGTATCGACGCAGTCGCATTGTTTAAAGTGCCCAGTTTTCTGCTGCAAAAAATTAAATGCTTAGGATAGCTGCCCAGTCTTCTAGTACATGGTCATAGTTTTTTTACGTCATTTATATTTATTGGTTAAATAAATATTCAATATATATATATATTAAAAGTAACATTAATTTTGATTTTAACTATTATAATCACACTAATATTATAAAAGCGAAAGTTTGTATGTGCATGCGTAAGTTTGTAAGCATGTATGTCCTCTATCATGCTTAAACAGCAGAACGGATTAGGATCAATTAGGCGCACAGGTATACCTAGTCCTGGAATAGGACATAGGATTTTAAACTTTATATTCCGGACTTTCACACAGTCAAAGTCGTTTGCAAAAGCTGGTATGACATTATATGAGAACACAACTATTTTTGGAGAAAATGTACATAAAAAATGTTTACCAGAGGCTAATCCACAGTTCAGTATAACCAAATACCATAGGTAAAAGTGACACGATCAACAATAATTGAAATCCGAGCGGACGAACGGTAACCTAATGATAATTACCGATCGAGTAACCGGCGCTAATGTACCGGTAAATTGGTAAGAGTACGGATTCTGTATGAACACCTTTTTTATCCGATACATAACAGAAGTTAATTTTATTGGTTGGTTGACTCCACTCAGCTATCTACTTATCGACTACTATGAATGACAGCTTTAAAACCTGCTTACGCAACCTATTAATAGGTTGAAATATAACGATTAAAAATAAAAAGTTAATTAAATCCTATCAAAGTCTGCAAATTACATTAAGTAGAATTTGAATTGCTAACATTTAATCTCTTCAATTCAAGATTTGCTGATTCGGCTTAGGCGAATTCTTTAAAAAGTGTTGCTAATCGATGAAATCAATGAACAAGTAACGCAAGAAATTTTGATTTTCTACACTCAAAATTACATACCGTAGCATTTTTTAATTGCTGCGAACATTGCTTTGAAGACCAGTGAATTTAAAATTTAGATCAGATATGAACCTGCCGAAGATGTATATACCTATTTAAAACCACTCAGTTCATTATTTTAGAATTTAGATCTTGGATGTCGATTATGAATTCGAAACAGTGGTTTTATTGTTGTGCCAAATTTTACGGTTAGAGTTACAGGCGATCATTGCTATCTCTGTTGTACGACAAGTATCTGTCAAAACTTTGGACCAATTGAAAACGATCCTTATCTGAAATATTCTCCTGCTAATAAATTGCATACACGTATCTTCTACAGAAATCGGCCATTTCTAGTAAATGTATCTGAGATTCAAAATAACAGCCTTTCACTTAGATAGTAATCTACAATGCAAGATGTATTGCTTCCGAAGGGTAGCAGAGGTGAACACTGAGACGATAGGTCAACGATCATCAACTTCAATTGAACACAGATACAGATCTTGTAAATACAAATCAAGTTCGAGGTCGAGAATTCCACTTGCTGATTTAAACCCACGAAGATTTTGCAACAAGTAGTGCAAAAACAAGTGTAGGAGTTGTTAATAAAAGAACACAATGTACGGCGACTGCTTACAAAGATGGAGTGGTAGTAAAATTAATAGAGACAAAAAGCAGTCACACAAGACTTGCGTAGAAAAACGGGTGCAAGGGTTCAGTGCTCGGGGTAGCTCGTAACGAGTTCCCACAAGATCCAGTGATGGTAATAACTCCACTCACAATGAGCAATCAGTTTCACTCACTATTACATAAAGGGATAACGACTAGTTCGCATTACACGCATTCTTAGATGAAAGTCACACAGGAGATCAAATTAGAAACATCACTGCTTCTGATTTTGATATTAACCAAATTGTAATTTTAATTTTGATGATTCATACAGTAACAATAGTTGCTGCAACAGGCAATATTACTTAAGCAAATATAGCTTTCTAAAGTTCACTGATACTACTCTCAGTCCATACAATAATTGGCGAAATTGAATGACAAATAGAATTAAATTTAAACGCCTCTTATGAAGTGGGCAATTTAAATTCAATTAACGAATACTAATAAATAGAAGCGATCGAATATATGATAATGAGTGTTATTATTGTCGACTACATCGCGAGCAGATGTCTTGACTTTAAAAATGAATGAGGAATGTTAAATTGAAACCCGGAAGCGTCACAATTATTTTAAAGTGTTTATCTACACGCTATCGTCGAAATAACTTTCTAACAAAGAGTTTTGATTGGTATCCATTACCATTTGTCTTAATACACCTCCATCGCTGTACCGAGTGTAAATGTTAATGTGTTTCTCTTAGTAATAGACGTAACAAAATTATTAGTAGTGTCATAATTATCATTGATTAACGCTATTTATCTTTAATCTCCAATTTGTATAATCTGTTTATCGCATGTTAGATCTAAGCTCACGAAAAAAGTTGTAAATGAGTGAGCTTACCACTTCTGATGAATCATTTCTCAATCATCGTTTTGTAAAAATAGAAACATGGAACAGCACAAATCATACTAAAACGATCACCAATTAGCTATCATTATATAGCAATTTGTCAGGTGCTGTCTGAACGCGCGGAAGAAAGTTCTGATTTGCAGTCGCGTGCCCACTTCTGTTCAAAAACGAACACAGCTTTAGACAATCGCCGCTTTTGAGTAATGAATCGTGTGTGAAATTGAAATGGTTTGGTTTTATATGAGCTTAATCCTAAACGTTCAAGTAAACACATAGTATTTCACATTTTAATGACGATGAATGGGCGGATAATGGCTGTTTGAGCTTCATTATGGTTGTAGGAAATGTATTTGAAAAATTAATAGCCCATTATGTACTTAACGATTTACTCAAAGATTGCCGCCTTGTGAAACTTTTCTTTGACAGTTTTTTACTTTGCTGCCTGTTATAGAAATATTTGTTTTCTTTTGCTTCTTTTTTATTTAATATATATATATAATAAGGGATTTTTGCACACTAATGCGACGATGTCAATCCCATTGTACCTACTATAACACTTTAAACACAAAAAATTATTATTACTTTCTTAAATCTATAAAGGAACATATATAAAACTTTTGCTGCACGACAATAGGTTTGGCTAAGATGCCATTAAAAACTCCCTTTTTTAATTTATATAATTTAGTGCTTGACTGCGATTCCACGTGATGGTAAGCAGTAATGCAATCTTTGATGGTGAGGCGCACTAGTTTATTAAGAGCCTCTTCACGCTAGCCTTGAAGACACCTAAATTATAATCGGACGGGAAGACCGCAGCAGGAAAATTATTCCAGTCCTTCGTTGTACGCGGTAAAAACTACGAGGCGAAACGCTTAGTCCGGACCGTAGAAGTTTCAACAATGTAAGGGTGGGTATTCGCCGTAAGACAGGTTGTCTAATGGTAGAAAGGAGATAGCGAAATCAAGTCGTGCAATTCTCGCACACACTCTCTAAAATGCATTCTGTAAAATACCGAAAGGCTGGCTACCCTACGCCTGAGCTCAAGTTTTTGTAGATTGGATTTAACCAAATCTAGATCACCAATTAGCCTCTTCGGACACCTTTCAACCGAGTCCAAAGCTGCCAGGTGGCATATTGCAGCACCAGCCCATATATAGCTTTTTTTCGGTGGGAAAATCATCCATTTACATCTCCCGCTCTTGGGCGGAGCGAGAGATAGTGACAGATGTGTCGTTTGCTTCACCAGCTGGGAAAGGCCCATCGATACAACAAAGTTACGCGTTTCTCTCCCAGCGTGGTCGATCGTCTGGTATGGGAAAAGCCAGTCTTGGTGGCAGGCGTTAAAGTCCCCCAGAGCGACGAGCTGCACATCAGGGTGCCGAGGCAGAACCTTATCAGCAGCCTCACTGAGGTGGTCGAACATTCGTTGTCTCCTGATCACCGCTGTGCGACTGATAGACATAGGCATATTCTTCTTCTTTTCCTGTCGAGGTACTCTAACCATATTTTTTATGACCAGTATTTGGCAACCTCTACGGCTCTGTTATTGGCCTCGTATAGATCTTGAAAACTGCAGGTGGTTGTGCAGGATGGACAGCATAGCAAATGACGTATGTCCTGTGCAGCGGCTCCACACTGGCACTGTGTTAGAGATGGCATAGGCGTATTATATATCCTACAAAAAATATTTGTTACCATTGAACATGAAACAGTTCAAATTCGTTAAAATGTCGATAAATCTCACGATACTCTTCATAGGCTAACTATCACAACCGCATTGTTCTAAATAAAATCTCTATGATAAAACAATATAAACGACTGAATATAATGCTAAGGTTAAAATTGATTCAAGTCTATAATTTAACCACTAAATTATAGGTGAAATCGTATGAATAATCAAATTCCATCGACAATCTGTAACGTATTGTGGTAATGTAAAAAAAGTATTCAACCTTTTTGTTGGGCCCTTTCTCTGTGGGCTTTCTACTTTTATCTTTTGCGGCTCCTAGCACGTTCATATTGTTTATTTATTAAATTAAATTCAACTTATCGTTACTTTATAAGACGGTTTCTGAAATCAAATAGTAATTTAGATTTAACATCTTGGGCTGCGGGATTGATGGAAACAGTTACCACGGCCCTGCAACGCAAAGAACAACACAAGAAGGTCCGTAGGTGGGTTTTAACCAGTAAGTCTGACACTCTCGCTTCTTCCAGAACGGAAGTTATCTGAAGATTTTCGAACAAAAAAAAAAAGGAAAGATGTTTTTGATGTTATTAAACGTTTAAAATTTATAGTCACGTCTTTACAGTAATGCATCAATCAGTTTATTTTTTGTTAAAGTTTTGCTTAACTTAACCGTTAAGACTTTTTTTGCATTCAATAAAGGTCTCACAACGCGCTTGTTGGCTGCAGCTAGTTTTTCTATATCAGGATTTATTCATCCAATCTAATAGGCAGAAGATTGTTATCAAGCCTTGAACTAATTAGCATATCCTCTGCAAACGACATGTGAATCGGATTATTTAATTATTCGTGTTAAGGTGCAACTAAATCGCGAAGATTCATCATTCGCATAACAAATGGTTGAAGCGGACGCATCTCTAAGGCCAGCACATCACAGTAATTTATTTCCGTTTCTAATCTCTTTATCTGCGTCTATGATAGATGTCCGTCATGTCATAAAGCAGCGCAGTCAGTAATCTAATCAACACATTCTTGGAATAAACTAGTTGTCAGAGACATATAGGGCTTTGCGTAGTTACGCGTCATTATCGCGAACTCACGTAAGCTCCTGTAATGAATGAACGTCTTTTCAAAGAGGCGGCTTGTCATACAAAACCTTATCTCTGTCCATCACAAGAAAGCTTACATCAAAACATCATGACAAGTGCTGCAACTCGTGTTTGCGTGTTTTCTTTCTTATAATAAACTTGAATGTGCACTGTTACCAGTTTCTAAGTGCTGCTTTTACTAGACGCTCAGGTGCACGTATTTTCTATGAGGTCATTCAATTAAAGCTCTTGTAGTCGGCTACATAACTCGATTACGTAGCACAACGAATCCGTGCGTGTGTAATTTCGTACGGTCTTACACTTCTGTCATATTTATTCTTTTATGATTGTTGTGGTGCTCGGACGACGCACGCACGCGCACTTGCTGGCTCACTTTCAATTTCGGCGCTAACGCTTATTGTAACACTGCCTTTGTTGTCACACCCGCCGACCATACAAAACTGTACACTCAAACGAAACTACCTTAATGATTCAGCTGACGATATACTAACAAAAATTGAATAGAGCCGCTACGACCAGCAATTTGTCCAGAAAAACGAGAAGAGTTGAAGAGAAATTCACTATCTATAGACTTTCCTTAAATCTATTTCGTTCCTTATTACCGGGAGAATTAATGTATTATTGCTGTTGAAATTTCTGGGAAATGCAGAAATCATTTCAATTATTAAATTAGATACTTGCATATTGTTTATTTTTGGATCAATCATATATTTTTAGCGGCTCCTTTTTTTGTTGCAAAAGTGATTCGCATATTAGTGATCGTGATCAAACGATTTCTAGTTGCGAAACATTGGTAGAGAGGTGCACAGTCATGGCAAGGGGTCGCATTAAACTTGGCGCCAATGATGGCAGGTCTTGTGCGCGTTTAGTAGAACATTCGTGTGGTCTAAGTATAGATGAAAGGCAAGCACGCACACCTTCATTAAATAAAATTCCAGTTCTATACAAATACTTCGTCGCCAGTTAAAAATATACTAAAATAAAACGACAAATAAATCTTAGGATATTGATAAAAAACATTACGGAGAATATGATTCATAATAGTATACAACCGAATTTGTGAATACATTACATGATAGATAACAATCTGAATATATGAATGAATACAAACTTGAAATAAATCTACTTTGTAACGTTTACCAAATTAAGAAGTCACGACTGCGACCGTGTCACAAACGATTACTTTTTTCTCGTCGCATCGCTCGTCTTTGAAGAGACGAACAGTTTTTCCAGAAGTTCTTGTCAAAGGAGACAGTGAAGGCCGATTATTCAAATGTAGTACAAAATTCCGATGCGTCATGAAAACGCTAAGCAAGTAGGTTAACCGTAGTCAAACAGTTTTTAAAGGTAAAACTTGCTGGATAACAACGTGCAACTAGAGTTTCTTTAAAAGGGACAAAATGGAAAGCAAACGTTAAGGGAATGTTCATAGTTATTGCGACTTTCTATTTAACTATGCAAATCGTTTTAATTAAGTTGTAGGTAATTGATACTATGCGAACAGATTGTCCGTAAGGGACATCGTAATAAAAACTTGAGAAAACGCGAGTCGCATCGTAGCAGTTCTAAATAAAACTCGTGGACGCGAATGTGGAACAAAATGTGGAACATTCATTATCTGGTCTCTGCGCGTTGCGAACAACAGCGTGCCGCGCGCAAACACGCAACCAACAAAAACATGACAACAATCTAGACAACATGCTGTTCCCAGAGAAATAGAATACGTAATAAGAACTACTGTACCAGTAGACTATAATTTAATACAGGTGTTTGCTAATAATAGACTGGGCGAAAAACATACAGACGCCTCACAACTAAATCGTAAAAGATTGCTTAAGTAAACATTCGTGAGCGAGGAAGAAGATTAAGAACAGCGAAAATTCAGCAAAGAAATTAAAGAAGCCGCGGTTCGCATGGCTTGTTAATGACTATAGTGACTGCACATAACTATCAATTTTCTCAAAATAAATATTTCTCTTAGCCACGCGGAAGCCACTGCTGTGTTATTTGAACAGGCGGCGCCGCATTAGCCAGCCGCAATGATTGCCGGCGAAAGGGCAATTTCCTAGACTCTGTTAACTCTAAGCACGAGCCCAGAAATTGTAAGGAAAAGCTGCTCAACTCCGTAGTCGTGGTCTACGGAAAGGATGAAATAATAAATCACAATAATGACGGCGATATGATAGGATTTATTGTGCGTCGTTCTAGGACCGATCATGTTTTACATGAAGCTGTACATCCAACAGCATGAACAACAAAACATCCGCCTGATCTATTACCTTCTTTGGCCACAACTTTCCTATTATCTCATCAGTATGAAGTGTAAATATTTCAAGCTCACGTTTTGAAAAGCCAGCGGAGGTCAAGTTTGATTAATGGATCGGGATGTCTTTAGTGTATCAGTGTTCATTTATTTTTCAAGCGCGGCCTCTGCTTGATACCGCTTTATTTAATGAGGTCGTTATTCAAAGAACCATAATAAACTCCATGCACTTCACAATGAATCTTACTCATGATAAACATAGAATTGAGGTAGCAATAAACATCAGAAATGAATGCCATTTTAATGAGGTGAACAGGTGACAAACAGTGTTCATCAAATTGGTGCAATCAAATTCTAAAAAAGACTGCAAAATCGGATTCTGGGAATCCTGATTGGTCGCGTTGATCACACGAAGTGCATGTATTACAAATATATAAAACTTTTATTTAATGACCACATGATCGCTAGCTCATTGTTTGCTGTTCATTCACACTTAGGCACACAAAGCAATAGCATTGTTTCCTTCCACAGTATTTTTGCCGGTGCAACTATCATTATCATAATTTCAGCCGAAAGACGTCACACATAGAGCCTCCCTCAAGTTTCGGCACAATGACCGATCTTCTGCATCGAATCCCCGCGACCCTCACCATGATGCAACTTTACCTTAACTTAAATTGACTCGTCTACTCCAACAACCCCATGTTTCTACACCGAGCTACGCGTTTTAAGCGCGTAACGTAACCACAAAACAACTACAACCGTTTACGATAATAACCGGAACATATAGACAGCTGGAAGCAAATCAGGAACAATTTTATAATACATAATGATACAGTGTAAAGACTGCTCATTGAAATACTCCAACACGTAGAATCACCGCGGGCGATAGCAATTTGTGAGGCCTGTAAACCTAGCCTCATTCTTAGTACTTTATGACGCCTATATTTACCGATCCGCAAATGTGTCAGTTATTATTAACAGTGCGATTAGAACACATAAAACTATTACATTATTGCACTTAATATGAACCAACAGTAATGTAATGGATACCGGTAATCGTTTCCTCTTTATTGTAGACGTATTACGATGGTATTAAGAACAAGAATTTGCACTTTATATTTCACATGCCTACAGCGAAGCCATTAGATTTACGCCTTTCCCATATTTTTTCATGGATATCGGCTTAGTTATTATTTTAAGTGGATGGGTAACCTTCATCAGAGAAGTGATAACAGTATTTCATTGCGGAAACCTGATCTCCCTAAGGGTAGCAATGATAGACAGCCCCTTGTTTAGCTCAACTTGAAACTTGCAATATTACCATAGACAAGGAACTAGCTGTAACAGCACTTGAATCAAAGTCGATTTGTCCGATTAATCAGAACAATGTAACGCTTACCGTGTTCGAACATTATTTTTCTTGACCGTCGCGAAAAAGGATGGTGGGAAGGAATGGTCTTTTCTTAACTCTAAAGAAAGAAAACATGAAGCGACAAACGAACCAAAACTCTAAGCAAAATATATTAAGAAATTTAGCTATCAACAAAAACGTAAACGATAAACTGATGCTCTCCATATTTCACTTTAGTTCTAAGAACACCATAGACATTATATTGTAACACTATCAATAACCGTTAAAGCTTTTTATTGACATCCATTACTGGCATGTTACAACACACCTAATACAGCCGACAAGGAAAAACTATATACAACCTAAAGAGTCACGACCGCTTAGTCTATGGGAAACATAATCTAATACAAAATCAGCCGTAACCAATCTGCTACTGGTTTTAATATTCCATTCAATGACTTCAGGGCAAGATAAGATACATTACCAGGAAACGTTGCAGAAAACTGAACTGTAGCAGAGAATTATAATAAAACGTGATCGCTAGGAATCATACCATGTAATAAAGGCGATACATTGCCGATTGTTATTAACAATTGTTTTAAACTAAGCAACGTTCGCGATCTAATCAATTAATAAGAAGGGAATACCGCGGCCTGTCACGATAGAAATTAAAGTCGGTTTCTTATTGCATCGAGGGATTGGCCTGTGAGCGCCGGGTCTTATCGTGATCAGAACGCTTCGCCAATTTAATATATTGACAGTATTGAACTTTCTACAAATAACGTCGTGAAAAACAAAACGATTAATTAATTTAGAAGTAAACATTAGTCATTAAAATGATCATAAAACTTCTATTAAGTTTTATAAATAGATTAGACTTCGACTGTGTGAAAGTACAAAATTATCCCTTGGAGTATGTTCACTCCTGGGAAAAAAGTCTTGTGCTATTCCAGGACATGGTGTACCCGTGTGCCAATTTTAACCAAATCTAAATACATTCGAGCGTCAAAAAGTAACAAACATACACAGTACACACAAACTTTAGATTTTATAGTATTAGTGTGATATAAGACTGAAAAAGCATAACAGAAACATTATATGTTAGGACTATGATAACTGCGGGATTATTCGAAAGAGTTAACGTGATCCTGGTATGCAATAGGCAACTGAAAAAATACAGGTGGGCTTTAGTTAATAAAAGCCTAACACTCCTTCTCGCTGTACCCAGAGCGGGATGAGTTATTTGATGATTTCCGATCTCAATAAAAAAGAACAACTATAAAACCAAGATAATTTTAATAAAGGTGCACCGGTTTCGAAGTATTTTTATCTGAAGAATGCAACAATGTTATAATTGAGATATTCACAAAACGATTTTATCAGGCGTGAAACGATAGTATCTGTGTTTCGCTGTGCAAGTCTTCGATGGGTAATTTACGACGCACATGCGTGCTGGGGTCCCGATACGCCCGATCGCCTATTACGCATGTGCCCAGAACGAGTTTTGCACCATAGTATCGCAGTTAGCGGAAGAATCAACTAATGACCGTTGTTCAAAACGACGGAACACACCTGACAACGGCTATTCTCCGTGTAAGAGTTACACAAGAATATGTAATTTATCTCTGAGAAACTTTAGATGCAACAATACCTTTGTTACATAGTAGAAACCCAAAGCTAGCTTAAGACTTTGTTAAGAAAGTGAAAGCCTAAAATTCCAATGAAGGCAATATTTTATTACCACTGTTTTTGATAATAGTGCAATTATATTGGAAAGCATTAAACGTAAAATTTATGCAGCACATAAATAATGGCATAGCCAAGTTACGACTCTTGCTTAAAATACTTTCTAACAATACGTGAGGTGATATACGACCATTATTGGGCTCGAATGCGAGAAACTTTCGTTCGTTAAAGTACGAGAAGACGCCATTATTTGAAAACAAAACTAAATGCTTCGGCGAACTGGTCGTTGCGATAAACAGTAACAAAAAAGCAAAATAGCACGAGCCATGACACCGGCAAAATACGAAAATAGCAGCCGTAATTCACTGCAGTATTTCCAAGCATGATTAACCATTAGAGCTTAGCGCCGCTTACGGAATAGATATTCAGAGTTCAAACGGTATCCAACACAAAAATCCAATTACAACAATGATCGAATGCGCCGCAAAAAATGCTGCAACGTTGTCACACGAAGAATTGCATCACGCTCACCGTTAATATGACACACAAACTGCGTGTAAGGCTTGATAAACAGGGAAGACAATGGATTCGAGAGAAAAAGAGATTAATTGAGCGGTGATCGCAACGGAGACTGATGCCGACAGCGATTACCGCAAGCACTCTTAAAACGGGACCAGCTTTTGTGGGCATTTCCCGGGCCGAGCAACAGATACATGGCATGGACAGCTAGATTAGATGTACACAAAAAATACGTTTCTCCGAAGTAGCCTTGTTTATGGATATAATGGATTTCTTGCCGAAGAGGTATTGTATACTTGATTTTTGCAAAACTGCAGAACATTGAAAGCAAAAAGGTAATAACTGCAAACTTGGACGGCGTTTGCGAGGCATCTAATATCTATCAGATATTTCAGAATGTGGAATCGTGAGCATTGTTTTGGACGCAGCTGTGGCATTCTTGCTGTCCGTCCGGTAGCGTGCATGCGCATTTATCCGCATAGGCAAATAGGACCGTTTACGAGTTCTAGCAGGGTTGCGCTAGCCAATTACGTGACGGCGAGGTATTCATTACATAGGAAGATGCTGAGTAAAATGTATAGGCGCTAGGCGCACCAACAGCGCCTGGATAAGCGTAATGTACGATCGGTACCGCCTTATCGGGATATCGGTTCCCTGTACACCGCGCGTGTCTTTGCATACATAGATGCGGCTGCATCGATACTCGATATCGCATAGAATATTGTCGTGTCTCCGCGTTCGTCCTGGAGGCCGCTGGGAACCCGCACACAATGAAGACCACTGCCTCTCGTTCAGATGTAAATCTTTACCCACTCGTTTTCAATGGTTCGCATTGTTCTATTTAACGATACAATTCGAGCGAATTTCTCCAACTTTCGTGAGCGCTTTATAAGGAAAGTAAGCGTTTGTTACGTCAATGTGGATAAATTTATCGTGTTTGGAAACTTTATTAGAAAATATACATTTTAAGAGTTTTAGAGCGAGCCTCGTTATTGTGTGGCCGGCTTAATGGCGAAGATTCTCGTGCGCTTGCGCCGGTAATATCGGCTGGCAATCTAAGGAAAATCTATGTGCGTTTAGCACAAGCCGTATCTCAAGGGCATAATATGAGTAGACCACGCATGAACCATGCAGTAATAGTAGATTTAATACTCGATAAATTCAATTTATCTTATTAAAGGTGGGTTATCTCAGCTGGCGAGGCGTGGCGGCTGTGTCGCAGACCAGTGTGGGTAGGGCTCCTATCGTACAAGTCAAATCTTTCGCTTCGCCCAACCGTCGTTCTCTCACTTATCTTGCGGCCTACGCGTTGACTTGTGAACGTTTATTTAAATAAGGACATATTAAGTAGGTACTAAATTATGGCTATTTGTATATCGTTTCCCCTGATTAATATTCTGGTGGAAAATTCTTTGCTACATACAACTAGCAAATATTTAATTAAACCATCCTATATGAGTGTCTGATTTCTATTATAGCGAAAACAATTCCGTAGAAATGCAACGAGCCTTTTCCAGACCATTTGTCTCTAGTAAATTATTTGCATTCACGCTTCAACCTCTACGAATATAAAGTGGCCACACATCCTTATCTACTGAATGAAAGCGGAGGCCATTAATTTACCATTGGAGGGGCACAGCTCGAAATTGTCTCGAAATTTATTTTAGTTTTCACGCCTTGTTTGGTGCTTGTTAAAGTGATCCGGCTACTTGAGCGGGCCGTAACAAATTCCCTGGCAGACGGCAACACGGCAATCTGTAACTCGATCGGGGGACGTAGCTTAGGATCTCCGAACTGTTTATCTTGCTGGTTTCCTGAATGTCACGACACTGTAACTATGTTCGACGAAGACGCTCGACGCATCGATACATCACTTGCGTCGCCTTAGTTACGGCTGATCCGGAGCCAGTTAATGTTCAGTGATTGTGCGATTTCTCGGTTATTTGTTAGAAGATAACATTAAACTATTCAGAGCGTTTACTAAAGGCTGGTTTAAACGCAATTTTAAAATAATTGATAAAGTAAAGTTGTGTGGTTACAGTCCTTATTGATCTTTAAGAAATTCTGAGTTGATTTTGATGGATTGAATTGTTTTGATATCTACAGGGTACAGTATGACATCAATAGACAGAATAACAAATTTATTCCGCTTTTTAATTGAATTCTTAATTGTTTTCTCTAGCCCCGCTTACTAACTGGATAACAGTATTTTAAACTAATCGTATATTATTATTAAAATTTAAAGATAACTTTTTTAATATTACTTTAATATTTATATCCTACAGATTATTCTGTCAGACGCGAATACAAACGTTATGCTGATAATTAAAACGATAAATATATTCCTGACAATATTATAGTACTTAACTACTAATGCTAATCGGTGTTCAGTAAGATTTACGGGACTATTCAAAGTATGGTTGGATATGTAAATGATTCAAGGGCTCTTTGCGGTGTGAGATTTATTGAGTTAGTTTCCACTGTTTAGATTGCTAGAAATTTCTTCCCTTCTGCGGAACCAGTGCAAGTGCGTAGGCCGTCATGATTTGGTTTCCTATATTTGGTTACTGCGATTTCATTCGTTGCAGCTACAAAGAGAATCAGAACTGTTATGCATATTTCGTGCGCTTTCTGTGCTTAATGCTCTTCTGACTCTAACACCGGAGTGTGACTTGTTTGCTGGGAGATGGATAGATGTGTGTGGTAAATGTCTAAGGTTTTGTGAGATGGATAAAAAATAAGTTAACATTGATCATTTGTTTTGAGGGATAGAGGTTATATGTTAGTTAGTTAGTTTTTTTTTCTACTTCTTCAATATCTAGTTATTAGGGTATTATTTTATTAAATTTATTTTTTTAGTTTGTAAGTTTCTACTGTACAACGCCTTGGACATCCTCTGTAACGTTGTACAAGTACATGTAAATAAATAAATATATATTTGTACGAGACAAGTCAATTTTTATTTTATTATTCAGTATATGATTCATTGCAGTCACTGCATATGCATTTTTTAGACCACGTAGATTTCAACTCATATATTTTAGACATGGCAGGATTATTCAAACAAAGGTGTATACATCAGATGTATAGTCATTAATTTATGGAAGCATACATTAGTAAGCGGTGTTACAATGAACAATACTAACAATTATGAAACAAAAGATATTGTATTGAAATAACCTATTTGATCAGTTTCAATGTGCGGATTCTTCATTTCATTCGTGCCTTTTCCTTAAACAGCTTATTGAATCTTTAAAGGTCTTCAATACAATTTATTGTTCTTCCATTTATGGTTTTTCGCATTAGGTTTCAATAAAGTTTCAGTAAGTGATTCATGACGAACTGTTTAATGTGTTTGTTTGTTACTCCTTTGCTCTTCAACAATTGAACCAATATAAACAGCATTTTAACACGACCTACTAGAAAAGATACTTTTGTATCCGATTATATTAGAATATTCATGGAATGTGAATGAAAAATCTAGCAGGTTTACCTGACTACGGGCAAAGTCAAAAGTAAGAATTATGTTATCAAGACAAAACATGCTGTCTTTAAGTTTGTAATAATTTTAATGAAAATTAATTTCATCAGATTATCGTAAAGTAAGTCCATAAATGATGATCATAAACATAAGTATATAAACGATATGAGTGAATCGGCTGTCCACAGTTGTCGGAAGTATAAAGTCGAAGTCAAAGATTTATTTGCACCCCGTACACCCCGCGGGTACACGTGTCCTGGATGTAATTACTCTAGTTTCGAGAATGAACCGCATGCTATTATTTTATTTATTTATCAAGAAATTATCCAACTACCAGTAAGTTGAAAGTGCTGTATTTCTTCAAAGGAATTCCATGTGAACACAAGGTGCGATCAAAATGTTTTACGCGATAGCAAAACATTTTGAAGGCATTTCCTGTTTATTTATCCCAAACGTAATTTGTATGCATCAGGCAACTATAATTCATGTTCCAAAATGTAGACGTCCGCAAAAATCGCTATACTCTAAAAATATCAGCAATAAAGTTTTTACTTTTTATACTACCTGCATATAAAAGCACCTGCCAGTTTCACGCGTAAAATATTTTGCGAATTGGTTACAGAGGACGAATTGGTTAGATTTACAGAGGTTTAAAAAAATATGCGTTTTATCCCGGTTCTAACCTTTAACCTTTATTATTAGGGCCATGGGTTTTCTTCCGAAAGGGAAACCCATGGTCCTGGAACGAAGGTGTGGTTTTAGTCAGTAAAAATCTAACACGCCCCTCGCGCTCCGCCCTAGCCTTGAGAAGTCATTGGAGAAGAGGCATACCTACATTGTAGAAATTAAATGATCTATTAACTACTTGCAAATTAGTTTCATAATATTCAGGTCATCGTAAATCAAGACTTGATACCTGAAATATGCTGGTCATAAACAACGGCATCTTTACTAGCCATGCTAAAAACAAGGTAGGCCCGTGTATAATATCATACTGTTTCGACTTAATATGCGATGTTTTATTACAGTTACTATTGGCTTTAGTTGTTAACTAAATTCCAATTTGTTTACAGTGTTGCCAACGTGAGAACACTTAACATAGCGTTTAATTAGCAAGTGTGCCAATAAGAAGTTAGGAAAATTGAATCCTTGCTGTGTTTGTGTGAGGAGTGACAAGAAAGAAAAGGGAGTCAGTGATAGCGTGTCAGTTGACAGGACGAATGAAAGAAAAAATGCGTTGAGACGTCGCCAAGTAACATCGGACAAGGGCAGGATTCATCAAATTCTTGCCCTACTTGTGGTGATACACAATGATGATGATTTAGAAAGAAAAGTGCTTTCATCTACAAAAGAAGACGGCCTCATCTCTCTCTGTAGATAGATCCTGGTATTGTAACTTTTGTTATATCGTAAAGATTTTTATTTTCTCGGTGTGCCAAATTCCATTTAACTGTTCGCATCAAATTAAAATCACTGGCAAAAGTAAATATGTTACTTTGATTTTAGGTCGAAGCGGCTTGTCTTTATCTTTCGTACATACATATTTAATATTTGCTGTCATCTCAATAGACAACTACGTACCAAACCGCACTTTTTTTTTTTCGCGTGGGAAAATCATCTAATGACATCCCCGCTCTTGAGCGGAGCGGGGGATAGTGTCAGACTTTTACTGACTAAAAACCCAATCCTGTTCCTTCTCTGCCATTTTTTTTTTCCAGGGCCCCGAGGATCTCTTTCGCATCACCCATGCCCCAGTAAGCTCACCCATGGCCCCAGTAGGCTCACCCATGCCCCAGTAGGCTCACCCATGGCCCCAGTAGGCTCACCCATGGGCCCCAGTAGGCTACCAAACCGCACTGGGCCCGCGTGGAGGAGTGGTGGATTACAGCCCATTCCTTCTCCTAGAGTGGAGGGCGGAGTTCCAGTAATGGCACAGAATAAGTAATAGTACAAGGGCCATGAGCACATAACCTATGAGGCTGATTACGATTACTTAATTTTGCAACTTACAAATTTCATGTTTTCTTTACATTTCGATATTTTTATCAAACACCGAACTACTCGTCTTACAGGTTGCATGTATGTTACCGGTAAGCAAGCGTCAGTAATCTAGTGTCCAGTTACCGATATAATTTTATGATGATTACATCTGACTAAGTCAGCTTCACTTCTTATAGACATGCCACTTGATCGTATAAGTGTAAATTAGATGCTTATACGACTATTTGTGTGTATATATGTCTAAATTAGAGGTGTCTGTACACCTCTTCAATTCGCTATTTGTTTTTGCGTTGAATTTTCTTGTTTCTGCACTGATATCGAGCTGTACGATGAAATCTTAAAGCGAATGATTTATGGTGGTAGTAACATACTCCCGGAAACTCCTGTAAGGAAGCTAACTTTATGTATGATCTTAGATCTGATCTGTATAACGATAGATGGCGCTGTCTGCCTCTGAGATCAACCCTTAAATCAATAAAGAGCTACAGGAAGAGATAAGTCCGTCTGAGGACAGTCTATCGTTTTGTAGTCGATGGCCGTAAATATGAATAGTTGTCGACAGGGCTGTTTGTGACGTAATGCATCCGGAAAGGAACTGTATCTACCTACTTAATAGAGCCTAAAGGAGCTTCGGCTAAGTTTTAAGGTTTTAATTTTAGCAAAGATTGCCAAAACCGTCATTCAGAAACCAGAAAGTCTGCCAACAAGTTTTTCAAGGTTTATCATGTTGTCTAGTTACGTTAATAAAGTCATGTAAACTACTGATACTCGGCTACATCATGTTAGATTGACACCCGACCTTATCGAAGTTGGTTGTGAAAACCAACTTCGATGAGGTCTTCCAGCCACCGTAGGCGCGGACTTGCGGACGGCGAGCAATGGGTAGCTCGCCGTCTGGCCGTCCGGTAACCGTCCGGACCGAGCCCAAGTCAGAGATGTCAGCAAATCGTAGGGGCCCAGCAGGGTCGAAGCCTACTGGGGCCAAGGGACTGACTCTGAAAGAAATGCCCAGGTACGAAAGGCAACGAAGGAACAGGAGTCGGTTTATAGTCAATAAAAGTCTGACACTATTTCTTGCTCCGCCCAAGAGCGGGGGATGTCATTGGATGATTTTAAAACTTCGATTAGGTTGGGTTGTTGTTTGACTTACTAACGCCATGCAAATGTACCTTAAAGATATAGATACGAGTAATCTTACAGCTATGACATGTATAGTTATTATTAAATAATCAGTTTTAGTTCATTAAACCCCGAGCGAATGCCGGCGTTCATTGTCTTTCTATTGTGTCTCTAATTACGCTACTCAAAAGGTTAAAACAAGGCAGCTCCAAGCGATGCCGTAACATCCCTAAAAGGCTTAATTATAAGTGTTATATTAGCATACCAACCTGCATAAACGCTTTCATTGGTATCTGAGAGAGCATGATTAAATTATGTACACGTTATGTCAAACAGTATAAATTATAAAGCCATTTATACAAACACGTTTAGTTACATTAACTATACATAGATAAGATACTTCCTACACGTTTAAATATTCACTATGAAAACACCGTTGCCTTTTCTTTGAGGTTAAGGTGGGAAATCATCAAATAACTCCTCCCGCTCTGGGTAGGGCGAGAGGTAGTGTCAGACTTTTATTATTATTATTATTTCTTTATTGTCAGGCAACTAAGCCCCATATATAAAATATTGCAATCTTGTAAACAAAATAAACTAATACATATCAAAAATATCACAAACTATTATTAATACACGTAACATCGGCGTCGTGTTCCGCTGCGTGGTGTCGCGCAACCGTCCTCGGAAACGTCGCTACACGACACCTTTCGACCAAAAGTCCTCTCTCAAAAAGGTTTGTAGATGGTGGGTTGGAACTCGTATCACAAACGGCTTGAAATTGGTGGCTTTTGCTGTCTAAAACTCACTTGCGTACCAGGGTCACGGTAACTCTTTCGAATAATCCCGCAGCCCAAAATACCATTGTCTTGAAATGTCTATTAATTTTGTGGTATCACTTATAATTTTTTTCGGCACGGTTGGTGCAATGGTTGAGCGATCGACTGCTGCGCTGCGTGTCGCGGTTCGATTCCCGCGGAACAAATATTTGTAAATCCTACTGATAGTTATTTCACGTCTGGATGTTTTATGCATGTGAATTTACATGTTCATTTTTTTCCACAACTTTTACACAACGCGTCCCAAACTAAGCAGAGCTTGTGGTATAATTACTAGACAACTGATAAACATACTTATGTATTTCTAAATACACACATACTATAAGTAGATAAATTACACCCAGACACAAAACAAATGATCGTGCTCATCACACAAACATTTGTCCTGGGTGAGAATCGAACCTCGACCTCCGGTACAGCAGTCAGGGCCACTAACCACTAGACCTACATGCCAGTCAAAAGATTATGAACGCACTCATGACACAGGAGTAATTCCTAGTGTGGGGCAACGTTTTTTTAAATATAAAAAAATGTGTTGTATAGTTACACAGTTAATAGCATATCAAACACTTTAACCGTCTTCAATATCCAGAAAAACACCATGGGAATATTTAAAATGTCTCCAAAACCGAAAATCGCGATTCCGTACTGAAAAATTACTACATTTTTAAATGACAGTGTATTCTTATTCCACGACAGACCACCTCAACGAAACTGAAGCCGGTTTTGAATGAAAGAAAAAGTCAGAAATTTGAAAATAAGCTGTATCAATAAAAATATCCTTCATAATGTTGAAGTATTTGAGACAAAAAAGAACCAGGCGAAAATTACATTGTCTACGTTCGTGATGTCTCGGTTATTTCAAATGTACACAGAGTCACAGATTGTTGTGGCCACACCTCAGGTGGTCTAAGATGGCGGAAACTACAAAAAGTATATACAATAAATTGTTTGAGATATAACTGCACGTTTTTGTGTTTGCTAAAAAATATAACGAGGTTGATCGAAATATTTTTTTTTAGCTCAGGCTAGCTTGGAAATCTAGATTTTATTTTTTTAAATTTCGCTTTGTATTACGATGCGTTGGCAATCCTGCAAGAGGTAAAAGTAGTTAGAATAGTTTAAATAAAAATATTAAGTATAATGGAATGTGAAATAAGATAAAAAATAACTCTTCAGTATAGGCACATGTTCATATCTTAAAAAGGTAAAGAAACACAGATGTTTTAACCGCAATTTTCGAGTTGGTTTTTTTGTAAAAATTAATCACCCTACCCTTTCAAAGCCACCCTTTTTTTGGTAGGAGGAAATCATCAAACAACTTCTCTTCCCGCTTTGGGTGGATTGAGAGGGAATCTCAGAATTTTACTGACTAAAACCCACCCGTGTTCCTTCATTTACCTTTTGCGTTCCAGGACCTTGGTAACTCTTTCGAACAACCCTGAAACCCTACATTCAAAGTCACACTGAAGGTTAGACCTGCAAGTATCAAGATGGCGGTATCCTATCACCCGTTAAGAACTAAAATGGAAGGCCTATTAAAATTGTATAACCGATAAATAATTCATTGTCAATAAGCGAGAAATGCTGTCTAATCTCCATCAGACATCAGACGGCGGAACGTGGATATTCCACTTGTCATCATAGGGCCGGCATTGAGCCACATAGGCCTTAAGCTCTTAGATAAAGCTCGATTACACACAGCTATAAAAAGGAACTAAAATTTTATTTAAAGCTTACATGGTTTTTGTCGACTTTGGAGTTACGCTTCATGGATGTCTCTTTATTTCTTAACTTGGAGAGAAATGTTTAAACTTGAGCTGCTTGAATTTAAACTTAAATATAAAAGTGATTTTCGCTCTTTTGCCAATAATTGTGTATTACAGTATTTAGTTATGAATTTGAATCACTTTCACTGTGGGTTCAATTCCTAACATCGCCAAAAAATAAGTGTTCAATTTTAAAACGAAATTTGATTTATATACCTAGGTATTATAAATATTTTAAATTTGATCCCATAATAGCTTTATCTCGTAAAAGATGTTTATATATGTATATTCATGACTAATCAGAAACAAGTAAAATGAAGCATTTCTAGTGAATTAGAAGTCCACCTAAAAGTAGATAAAATTAAATTATAAAAACTAAACCTAGATTAAAGATACTTTTTTATACAAAAGCTACTTTGCTCCTGCTCGATTGCTTTTTTTTTATAAACGTTGCCCCACAATAAAAAATACTCCTGTATCGTGGGTACGCTCACAAACATATAAACTCACATAAACAAGACACTCAGACCCGGAACAACTATTTTTTTTTATTCTCGATAGGTTCGCGCTTGACTGCTATCTTACCTGATGGAAAGCGAAGATGCGGTCGATAATGGAGCGCGCTTACCTAGAAGTAACCTATTCACTCTTGACTTAAAGATTCCCGGGTTGTAGCCATCAGGAAACACAGATTCCGGCAAGGAATTCCACTCCTTAGCTGTATGCTTAATGAATGAGTTCCCAAAACGTTTTGTTGTATAGGTGGGATTATCTGTAGGTTGCACATATACTAATTTCGTGCAGAGATTAATTTGCTCTATCAATACTAGAAAGTAATACACTCGTATCGATTTCGTAGTACCCACGTTTCGTAGCACATTATGTATAGAATTCTACGAGCGTAAAACCAGTTTCATCGTATTATTTTTAATTATCATATATTAATCATCCTGTGTACACAACCTTTAGGACTAAGAACTATGCATAACTTAAGTATATTAGCATAATATGAGATCAATCCAAAAATGATTAATATCAAATTGCATATGTTAAGTACCGTCTTGCAGCTAATAAAGCTGTGACTGAGCAGGTTATTTAACAGAATTATTATCTGAAATTCTTGTAAATTTTGCAGAAATGGCTATAAAATAATTCTGTCCATAACGTATCTCATGTAATGAGCTTAAACTCATAACTTATCTCAGTACCTCTATTAACGCAATCTATACCTGAAGATTTATGGGACAGATGCGGAAATAAATCAGCGATTAAAGATGGCCTAAGATCAAAAGATCACTCTCAGACCCCTGGCCTACAAAATGCATTTTATACTTAGAGATAAGAAACACGTACAACACACGTTACTTATGGTGAAAGTGGCGTAGTAATGTGCTACGAAAAAGTGCTACGAATTAAGAGTTATCGTAGCGTTAAGCATAATGTTCTGATTTATGGTGGTTTGTATACTATGGGCAATAAATGAGCCTTTTCTCGAGTCGGCCAGAACGTGAGGTTGAGCTCACACTCTCATAATATCACGGTAATAATCCCTAAAAGGTCAAGTAGTAGTGCTACGGGAATGTTCGAAAGAGTTACCGTCGACCTGAAGCGCAAACGGCAACTAAAGCTAAAGAAACACAGGTGGGTTTTAGCAAAGCTCCACCCCAGAGCGAGAGAAGTCAATTGTTGATTTCGCACCTCAAATAAAAAATTAAGGGTCCAGTAGAGGTCGCCAGTTATGTTTAGACGACCTAAACTAAACTGTTAAAGGGATGGAGCTATATAGAGTGTATAGCTCCATTACTCTGTCTCGCTCGTACGACTGGCATGTTAACTTGTCATGGTAAGGCCCCAGATCTATTTACAATCAGAAGCGGAAATATAAATACGTGCTCTCCACGTTAACTTTTAAATATACAAGTTTATGCAACTCGAAGCATTTCTACATTATTTTATTGCGGCAAACATACCTGGCACTTCGGTAGACAGTTAATCCTGCAGTAAATATTATAAACTTGTGGGTTTCAGTTCCTGGATTGCATAACGGATTAGGACTAATTGGATCTGCGGTAGTCTAATTGGATTTATTTGTAGAATTTATTTATTTATTTATGACAGGTACTCTCTGCACTAACAGTCGAAACCAACACGTGCAGAGAGTCATTTTTATATTACCTACATTATTATATATACAATACAATATATTGAATGGAGAACTTAAATATTTTCACGGTTTGAGGGCTCTCTATGAATCTGCAGAATGGTTTAAAAGAGTTACTCTGCTCCTGGAACGCAAAGGTCAACTGAAGGAACATAGGTTGGTTTTTGTCTGTAACAGACTGATGATTTGCCTTTACAAACACAATATAAAAGGTGCCTCTAGGAATGACGATACTCGAATATTATACACCACAAATTTTTCATTTGTACAAATACTTAAAGGACTTATTAGTAAAAGTCTTGTTATTATTTAAGTAAAGTCTCAATAAATAATATTCATAAACAGCAAAGTCATTAGCGTTTGTTTATATCCCAAAATGTCACTCAATTTATGGAAATATTGTACAGGTTACGATTATGAATGAATAAATGACGATTAAAATGGAAGAACACGGCGCGTAGTCTTTCCTAGTAGCATTTGTTATGAATGATTGATTCTATTATTAATTTACTAATTATGACAAATTTTCGTAGACAATTTTGGTATTTCGTTATCTTTTTACTTTTGACTACAAAAATGTGATCAGTAACGGGTACGTATAGAGCCCCATTTTTTTGTACTAATTAAAAAGTAGTGGTGCATACAACTAGGCTAGTTACTCGTATGCTACCTTGCTAATTGACCTTTTCTTCGATAAGATCTTGTCTGCATAGGTCCAGCGGTCGCAGGTCCAGTTCGGGCAGAGTTATAGTTTGTTTTTGAGGGTGGAAATTCATCAAATAACTTTACCTGCTCTAAGTGAAGCGAGAGGTAAAGTCAGACTTTTACTTACAAACCCACCCGTGTTCCTTCAGTTGCCTTTTGCTCTCCAGGGCAGCGGTGACTCTTTCGAGCAATCTATAGGCGCTTGAGGGGTTAATGGATTGCGTTAAGAGCTCGTGATAGCGTTTCTTAAAACCGTTCTGTGTAAGCATGCACGCTAACATCACATCACACTAATATTATAGTCAAAAGTTATTGTGTTTGTGTATTTGTTACTCTTTCAAGCTCAAACAGCTAAACGGTTTTAGATGAAATGTGGCACACGAGTATAACATGTCTTGAAATAGAACAGAGGATACTTAATCTTAAATCTCTCTCTTAATCTTTTATTTCGGGAATATGCTCCCTTGCGATAATTATCGACTTTCACGCGGGAAATATCGCTAACAGAAACTTGTATTTAATATGCAAGGACTAATTATATTTATTAGTTGGTGTGCTAAGCCCATCTTCATTTAGAAGGCATCGTTTAACGGTTAGAAGACTCAAGCTTAATTGCGTAATTAGTTAAAGATATTTGCATAATTATGTAACTAAGCAAATTATTTATTTAATTGCCGGTTGGTTAATTACTTTTACTGCTGTTACGTACTTTTACTTCCGTAGGCTAATCATCCCTCAGAATAAAAACAGTTTATGCAAGTTTTAATTAGTGTCTTCTTTACTGAAGGGCCGTTCTACCTTATGTATCAAACTAATAAATATGAATACACAATATAAAGACAATGTTAAAAATAGCATGTAGGTACACTCACTCCTTTACAGTCTCCCCAGTATCTGCTCTAACAGGCGTTGGACAGAGGGGTTCTGGGGTGGTCTTTTAAGAGGCTACGGAACTCCTTTTATGTTCTGATGGTGTTTACGGGAGTGGTTTTAGTAAGGTATAAGTCCCACATTCTTTGTTCTTATTCCCAAAAGACCAGGTTCCCTAGCCAAGATACGATCGTTTCGTTTGCATCGAACTCCTCGAGTAGACTACGCCTCAGATTCCTTTGCTCTGACGTCATCTCAGCGCTCAGGTACAAAGGAATCGAAAACGTGGCCTACTCGAGACGTTCAACGCAAACGAAACGATCGTAACTTGGCTAGAGCGCCAGGCGCCTTTATCCCGCGATACCAAAAAAAAGGTACACTCAATAGGTACAGTTTGTGGGTAAAACTTGAAAACTATGGACTTTATTAATAAAATTCTCTGACCTCTTTAACAACCGCATTAAAAAAAAAACTAGAAAATTTGAATTAAATATCCGTTCATGAATCGCTAAATCGTCCAGAAACTACTAAGAGAAAACGTGTGAAAAACGGTCCACCGCCAACTTTGCCGATTGTACAAAGTGCCAATTACAACAGTTACATAATACAAGAAATTCCTGTCCTATCATTATGCATCCTTTAATTAAAAATGAATGTACAAATATAAAGGGCCGCTAATTATATTGTCAACTGAACGTGCGTACAATTATGAGTGGTCCTTAATAAGTACCTGTGTGTCCACTATCTTTTTATGGTTTTTAGTTATTATTGGACGCGACTTATTTGGTATCTTGTACTTGCAAATGATAGGCTGTGTGAACTGGTTTTGAATATTCACCTGAAGTTAAATTTAGAATAGAAGTGCTTTCCTTGTATTGAGCTTTTTATAAACTAGTATTTTTAGATTCGAAAGAAAATAATTTATTCACTCATAAAGAATAAGTTTCACTTAAAATGGTTTTTTTTTTTAGGTGGGTAAATCAGTCCAGCTCTTGGGCGGGCGGGAGATAGTGTCAGACTTTTACTGACTAAAAACACACTCCTGTTAATCACCTACATACCAAGCGTCATCAAAATCGGGCCTCTTGAGTTATAAATGGTAATGGTGGTGGATCAAATGTTTGACACGTAGGATCAGTTTGTATGGGAAAATAAAATTGTCGTATTTAGTATTTTCCTCGCAATTTTTCCACATTTTCTCACCTTTTAACCCTTTTCTGGACTTCCACGAATCTTTCATAACAAAAATCAGCCAATTTGGTTCTGTACATATTTTTTAGTGATTCATTTTTATTTAAATAGATTTATATATTTAATGAAAGAAGAATAAATAACGCAAAATTAAGTAAATAAAAATCCTATTACAAATATTTTTGACTTCTACGCGGACGAAGTCGCAAGCAAAAGCTAGTTTCAATTAGATACGTAACTCGTTTCCATTTATTCTGTTAAAGAATGTTTGTGCAAAATTTGAAGTAGATTGAACCAAGGAATCACGTTGGCCCATACAAACTTTACTCCCCCTTTTTTCACCCCTTAGGGGTCCCGGGGCCCTGGGACGAAAGCAACCCGGGGCCCTGGGACGAAGGCAAGGAAGGAACAGGAGTGTGTTTTTAGTCAGTAAAAGTCTGACACTATCTCCCACTCCGCCCAAGAGCGGGATTTGTCATAAGATGATTTTCCCACCCAATAAAAAAAACCCCTTAGGGGTAAACTGCTATGCTATGACGTAAAAAAGAACATACTCTCCAAGTTTAAGGTCTTTACGATCAACGGTTTAGGCTGTGCGTTGATCTGTCAGTCAGTCATTCAGGACAATGCATTTTATATTATAGAAGATAGATAAACCGATGATGATATCGCTTGTATACAAATCAACGCTCATAAAATATTGAACGTCCATTTTTTATTAAAATATCTAAGGCTTTAAAAAGTCATAGATACTTGCAATCTACTAGTGACTGCACCCACAAAACTTATGATATGAAAATAAATAATTTATAGTCATAAAGTTTATACACTTAGATATTTTCATTAGCTTAAACTATTTTTAGAATCGTTTAGTAGTTTCAGAGATTATCCTCCACATACAAATTTACAAACTCTTTATAATATTAGTGTATATTAACAGGTACTATTTATTAAAAGTATGACTGTGTCGATTATATTTGCATTTGTATCCGTGCTTTAATTATTATTAAATCGTTTGCGTATTTGATCTAATTTAGACTTATAGACAACATTTTTTCTATAAACTTTATTAGTTTTATTGCAATGCGTAACACTTTTATCCCGTAATCTCAAATAAACCGATGACTTAGCATTTCAAGTTTATTCTCCAGGAATTGTGACACAAAACTGTACCCACGACACATTCAACACACACCTAATTGCATTATCTCTCGTTAAATCTTTCCTTAACCGTCCAAGGAGTCATTACTGTCCACTATAAACTTCTTCATATCTCCGAAGGCCACTCGAATCAGTCCGTAACGAAGTATTGAATAACTGTACCGCTATCCTGGAACCATGTGTAAGAGTGGGCGCAACTCGTACTGTACTAACTGTACTTGATAAGTTCGAGTTTATGATTGCAGTACAGGAAACCATTGATAACTATTACTGGTTGTATATACATCCTTTTTCTTGGAGGTATGGATTTCTAAAAATAGCATCTATTTTCATTGCCTGTTTCGAATCTTTATAAAAAGATGTGTGATAAAAAATATGACATCAAAAGACGTCTTTTAGAATGCCTGCATCATCGCTTACCGAGCTTACTAAGATGATTATAATAAATTCAGCATCAATCTTAACTGTAACAAAGCACAATTTACATATATTGTACTTTTACAAAGTGTCCCCTAAAACCACCTTTTTTAACTTATGTCTAATGCTATCGCAAATAAAGTATATATAGGGTATAGTAGAGTACCTATACAAATAAAATAACTCGCCACAACCTACCTATTTAATGGGAGTTGTTCGTAGTCGTTTCTGCACTGCAAAGAATAAACCATTTTATTTTCCGTGGGTGTCTAAAGAAGCTATTGAGAGATCTAATCAGATGGATGGGCCAGCTATAGCCATTGATAATATCAACTGCGAATACCCGACTCCAAGGGCCGTCGAATACCCTGGCTCTGACAATAACCCTTACTTAACACTAGACTCATCTATTATAATGGTCAATGAAGTACTTTACTAAAGTAAAAACAGTGTTTATCGCTAACTTCACTCAGGGTTAGGTCGGTAAATTGCCTGAATTACGATCAAACTCGATCATTACAGGCGTGTACACAAGAAACACGGCGAGATGATAATGCGTGTATCATGTATTAGTATCTAAAAACAATGTTGTAGACACACAAGGAGAGCAGCCGACGCGTGAGAACCAGCCTTTATACGGACGTAGATATTATGTCAGTCTAATGAAGTTTTTTTCCCTCTTCCTGCATTGTAAGAGCATTACCATAATCACTGCATTTCCTTGAGATTCACACCAAGAACGCCTTTTCATTATGCATTTTTGTTTCGCACCATTGATATAAGTGCTACTTTATGTATCAAAATCTACATAATACGATGGTATCGATTGTTTTCTCATACATCGATTGCAATATGCAAATAAATCAGGATAAAGTCGGAAGTAATTACGCGTTGGTTATGTAACACAACCCTGAACCTGTATTGAGGTTGGTCGCGGCCAACGAACGCAGCTTGCGACTTGCGTGCGACTAATGTGGGACCACGCGCTCTTGATCGTTTTAGATAGCTTTGGAGGCACGTTATAAAGTCATTTAAAATCTTAATAATCTATTTATCTTTGTTTTTATTGGAACTTGTAATCGAATTTAGTGCTTAATTAAGATTTCGTACATCGATACCGTATAAGTTGTGGTTAAAATATTTTCTAGATTTATCTGAAATATTTTATTAATTAGAAATAGTCGCAAGACTTTCACGAATACAGGTGCTTAACAAAAGCATTAAGATTTTCATCAGAAAATTTATCATGATTAATACGTTTGGTGTGGAAATATTAGACATTGTCCAAACGTCTACACTACTTTCATAATTGCAATTTTATTTTTTTAATGGATTAAGACACTCTCAAGTGCGTGCGTAATAATCATTTGACCACTATTTAACTCGTTAGTAAGCGTGGGAGCAAATATCAGGGACGCCTAAGCAATTATTATGCTATAAATTATCGCACCTTTTATTTAATTATAAAATACACTCACTGTAATCTTTTTACTGTGGAATTCTCGTGTGACAAATCACCACGACCGTATTACACCTATAAGCATAATAAATAACGTGTTTATGTGTCGCTTCCAGTAAGAATTATCTTTATTATTGAGCTACTTCGTTTGCAAGTCTTTGAAGAAACCGATTTAAATAGCGATATCAATTTTATAACGGTAACTAAAACCATGCTACAGTTTGTATTGAAACGCAATAAAATAAATTTTCTTCGGATATGCAAATATTTTGTTACTTTATAAGTATAGACATTCATACAAAAAGTTGCACAACATAAATTGAATTCCAAATAAATAATATGTTTTTTTTTTATTATTTTTTTTTTAAACATTTTAAAACAATATCAAGAAATAGTCGTCGCGCTATACCTATAAAGGTATTTTGTATCATATTGATCTGTTATTGACGTTAGACCATTTGTACTGTGAATTTATTAAATAATTAAACATAACTGTTGACTTTCTATGCATTTCTATTGCACGTTGATTGGAATTTCACTTCAATTAATTACTGTTACAATGTGTGAATGTCTGTCAAAGAAATTCTAAATCACTTCGCCCACAATGGTCACAATTGACTACAATAATTGAATGCCTGTCTCAGACAGAGCTTAGGCTAGTCTTTAATTACTAGAGAACTGAAGCTTCCTTGTTCAAAGAGATTACCCATAATACAACTGTCTTGCTCGATAATTATTTTCTGGATAGCCTTCTAATATGATTTAGACGGTAATTAAGAGAGAGGTTACGGTTTTATCCTGGCGAATCTTGGAAATCGAATGAGGAAGTATTGCACAAGTAAGACCCCTAAGATAGATCGATGAGTATATCTTGACGGCTAAGAGATTTATGTAAGGAACGGTCGTAAAGTAAGTACTGCTATAGCATCTGGCTGGCAACAATGCTGAAATAAACGTAATGTTATTTTATTTTAACAATATTTTATTTATTTGGTGACTATCGCTTCTATCGCCGTATCGTACCGTATCGAGTCGGGCTCGCACACTGAGGGTTCCGTACAAACTTACCTATGAAAACAGTTCAATTCCTGAATTAAGTTACGTAGATTTTTCCGAATCGCAAGTTTTTTTTTGTGACGTAATTAAAAATTTACAGTTTTCATATTTTTTCCTATACTGGTGCTATGAGACCTTGCTCCATGTCGAATTTCAGAATCCTAGGTCAACGGGAAGTACCCTATGAACTTTGATTCCCCTTGAGAGTGTCAAAATACACGATTTTTGCGACATAAACGGCCGTATCTTTTTTTTTTCGTTAACTCAAAAGTTAGATTTTTTCACAGCTTCAAAGGACTGAGTATATGGTTTTAATTTCAACTCGATACCTTCACGCGTTCCCGAGATAAAGGATCTTGACAGACATACAAACAGGCGTACAACAAAGTGATCCTATACGGATTCCGTTTTTTCCTTTTGAGGTCTAAAAACGAGTCTTTAAAACTAGCATTAGTTTTTGTCAGAAAACATTACGATTCCATTTCAATCTCTAACTAGATCAAGTTAAACCGGCACTACAATACAATCTACACGTATCTACAGGGTGGAATTAAATTAGATTTCTTCTTCTTGTCGTGTCGATAGTGTGTCTATTATTACAAGAGCTACTATATTACATGTACATCTGGCACACCTACAGTAGGCAGCCACTATTGTTCGAAAGAGCCGCGGCGGCGTTATAACGCAGAGGAACACGAGTATTATTTAGTAAAAGTCTGACCCTCCGTCTCGTTCCCATGACCACCATCATCATTCCAGCCAATAGACGTCCACTGTTGGATATACTGACCGACAGACACACAGGACCGGTCTCATCACAACAACCGGTCCTGTGCGTCTCGCATCCATCGGATTAATATGATCTTCACCAGGTCATCGGTTCACCTTATGGGAGGCTCCCGCTTTGGGAGATTTTTTTTGACGATTTGCCACCGAAAAAAAAGGTAGGCACTGTAGGCAACCATCATATCACCTTTAATATTTTTACTACAGCACAAACTAATCAAATAATTTGTGCCGATATAAGAAAAGTAGCTAAGAACACAGTAGAGTGGAAAAATGGAAGCGAGGCCTTTGCCCTGCAGAGAGACACAACAGGCTCATAATAATAAGAAAAGGCGAATAATATAAGTCTCAAGTCCAACGGAAGTTATGACCAAGAAGTTAACAGTCAATTCTGATAGTTTAACAACCTTTAGTTATCGCGATCAGTGACGTCACGATGGCGGGATCATGTCAAGATGGCGAACCGAAGATTTGCTCTTATGGTAAACAGTCGTGTGAACAGCACTGCCCTGAAGCTGACCTTATAGCCCTTAGTAACGGGTCGTAATTTTATTCAAGTTTTTTGCTGAACGATTCGACCATAAATTGTAGCAGACTGAGGGCGGATTTCTGAATTGAGTATTTTGAATTAAGAACGTGTCAAACCATACTTTAATGCCAAATTTTGACAGATTTTCAGGATAAAGTAGAGTTTGAGAAACGATAATCTCCAAATATCAGAAATCTGGGGTAAAGCTGAACTAAAAAGCGGTGTGTAAAATTATGACGATTATAAATATCGTCGGCATCAGTGTAGGACTAAGTACCTCATAATTCCATTTTTACCAAGTGCAATTATAATAAATAGCGTGTGTTACTTAAAAATATATTTTTGTGTCTCCTATAAAATGGATTTGTCTATAACAAAGACCTACACTTACTAGTATGTCAAAGAAATATTTCTTAAAAGTGTACCTACCTTTAAAAAAAAGTTAGATATGAGTACAAAGTCCTACAGTGACGCCGACGATATAGTAACACAGTAAAAAAGTCCTTCCAAAAACATAACAAACATAACAAGATTGGTATAGCGAATATAAAAACAAAGGAAAAATTGCAAATAAATAAATAAAAGCAATTCTATAAAAAATCTTAACTAACTGAAACCAAAAAAATATAAATGCACCAACGCGTAAAAAGACATAAAAAAACAACGCATGACAGGTGAAGCTCAACCCAAAACCGTTGAGACAATTTAGATCGTTCAACTTGAACGTGACGTCCGGTGTTATTTTCGAGAAAAAATGCCAGTTCGAGGATCTAGCCTGGCTCGGTAACCCTCTCCTGAGTCATCTTGACCGCGGTACCCTGTTATCGAACACAAAATCAGTACGGTACTGACGGTCAAAAAGAGCAGTAACTTTGCTAACGATAACATCCGACACAATGAGAATCCGACTCAATCGTGCTTTGCGGCAAGTGCTGTGTTTAATCATGGTGAGCATTTAAATAGAAAATTAATTAAAAGTGAAATAGTTACTCGTAGCTTAGTGAAAACATAAAATCGGATTTGCGTTCTGAAACAACCATTTTTGTCTAAGAAATAATCGATTCTGAAAAGCAAGAGTTAATCACAACGCTCAATTTACGGAAAGAAGTGAAAGTTTGTTACGATTAATATAAGAACAAAAATTTGCGAGCTGTATCAGTAATAAAACATTTCTATTATGAGCACAATCGTGAAGGTCAATTGGGAGCACAGACGGTATAATATTATTTAATGCTGTTAATGCAATTATGAGTATTTTCAGACGAGACCATAAAAAAGAAAGTTATGACGCAATGGATGCTGAAGAATTCTCAGCTCAATTCTTCTTTTATAATTTTTTATCGAAACAGATTTACTATATGAGAACTGCGGTTGAGGAGTTACTTTGATTATCTACAGTCATATCTCATTGTAATGGTCACTCGCCGATTTCGTTTTGAAATGTATATTATATAGATATATCTTGAACAAACACTGAATCATATAGAAGCTCTAAATTAAAAATATCAATTTTTTGCATCACCTGTTGGACAGTGTTGAGTACATTTCATTAGAATTTGTTAACATGCTGTATATACCTAAATATAAATTTTCATTTTATCGTGAGAAAACTCACTGAAATCAATAAAATCGAAGACGCGTTTAAAATACTCCACAATTCCAATTGTAATGCCTGCATTTGATTTTATTTTATCTACGAACATAGCTTCGCAATTGATTGCGATTACATTTTATATACCACGTCGAATATGGAAATGCGTTAAAGGCTGTAAAAAAAACCATTGATAACGATTGGTTACTTACAAAACTTGTAGTGAATCCATTATAGCATTAGCTCTTTTGTGTAAAGTAAAACGAAAATTATTGTAACAAACACAATCACCGTTTGTGGACACAAAAAGCTCTTTATTGTGAGTTAGTCGGATGTCAATATATACGGGTTAGTGGGCCAGATAAGTAAGTACATCGACGGGCTTATGTTGATAGCAATCCAAATTGGTTCTCTCAGCAGGTGGACATTGTAATTGTTCGCGGACGATGCCACTGTATGCTCGCCGTCGCCGCACACTTCGACACAATGTGTTACGATAGCAGTAACTTTTAAATTCGTAATAAAATTTCAGTATCAGATCTTATCAAGAATACCTTGTTAATTTGCAAAGAGAGAAACATCAAACAAAATCGATCTTTTTAAATGCATAAGTTCCGTACCTAACTAGTTTATGCCCAAAATTAAATTAAAGGGGGCAAAAAGTAAAACGAAATGGTCATTGTGAAAAAAACTACAAAGGATAATCGTCATTTAACAGGTTTATTAACCTGATCCAGCAACAAACGTGACGAAGTAATCGGCAAATCGCAGGGTACATGACCGTGAAGCATTGTTATGAGTAAGAATCAACGCGCACGAATCACTCCTTTCGTATACCCATGCTAAGTTTCAAAATATCGAGCCACCACAAAATTTGACGGAATCCTTGCGTAGTAGATAAAGAAATACTTCAGAAAACAAGTCGTCATCGTAAAGATGCCAAAGGAAATAAGAAACGAATATGATGTATACGCGCGAGCGTTGACACAGAAACCCTCGGCGAGACAAACGGGGATGAATGAGATTGTGGTTCGCGATCCGAGACCAAGCTCAAGCGATTTCCCATCATTGTTACGATAACTAATGACAACTCAGATAAATTGACGCACTTTCAACGGATACATAAATTGTTACACTACATTCTTGTTGCTTGCGAAAATAGCCTCATTGACAAATTGCATTCCATTGATGATTGTTCCATTTCTTATAACAGATAGAGATTCATAAATCACCTTTATTCTTTGATTCCAGACGGTGCCTCTTCCCGCCGGCTCTACTTCAGTGTTGGCAAAGCCGACAAAGTATCACTACTATCCTCACAATCAGCACATCTATTTATTGCCTGAATGCGCTATTCAACAGGTAATTGACGCTTTTGTTCTAAAGAAAGTACTGAAACTGAAACAAGTGAAAAGCTTGCAAACACTGTGATTAATCGATGAGCTAGCGGAGATCAGTAAGTTACGAGATCTTTTGAGACCTGACCGAAGATAATACTAGTTACAAGGTTTCCCAACTTCCCCATATTATCTACGCTGAGGATAGATGCGGATCGAATGTTCTTTTGTTCTAAATACAGTGCAATGCCAAAGAATACTGCCGTTATTAAAATGAAATATATTCAATATTTGCTGCTGAGATATAAATCTTAAGAACAATTAAAATAATAGCAAAGAGAAAACATTTCTAAGAAAATAATATAATATCTAGTACTCACTCTTGATGGACTCATTAAGAGTGTAATTAGTTAAGCAAGCCAAGACCAGTCCATCCATGTTTGCTATTATGACATACCAAGCCTATGTAAGACATGTGATGAATGAATATCAATAGTAAAGAATCTCGTCCCACATGTCTGGCACGGAGAGAAGACCGTCTGCTATGCAGTATGTTGGTTCGTTAGCTTCATATGGTGGTAACGTTACAGGTATGCAACGCGGTGTACGTGCGTCTGAACTACACACAGCCGCTGTGCGCGTGCCCTGCTCGCTACCGAGACCCATGCTCTGCCAGCCTCAACGCCGACGACCTGCATACTACGCGCCTCACCACCGACTCGAAAAAAAAGGTAACACTTTAACATAATTGGATTTGATATACTGAATTCATTCTATGTTACTTTTTGTATTGCCATGTTGCAAAAGAAATCGATTTTGCCAAGTCAAATGGTTCTTACAAAGATGTGTAGGGTACATTAGTTCACCGTATTGCTGCACGGTGCTGAAACCTGGTCATTGATGATTTGAGGTCATCTAAAACATTGTAAGTATTGTAACATGTAAACGACCAAATAATAATCTAGAAATGAACTTGAACGAACGTGATACAAAACGTCGCAAATAAGTTCTAATTAAAGAACTATATTTTTGTACACAACATGTCAACTGGATTATGTTACTTGTATAAACCAACCGAACAGTTGTGGTCACGCTAGTTCTGCTTACTACAACCTCAGTTCTGAGCTAACGGTATCATCATCTCAACTCATCAGCAACAAATTATTGAGTTTACTGCTTTCAATTTTATAGTTAAAATTATGAGATAATGTTGATTGGAATAAGGTTGACTTGATCTCATTTGCCGAGATCTCATTTATTTACGTCTAGTTTCAACAAACTCTTATGAATGCTATAGCTGTACGATATGGCTGTTGCCAAACCCAACGTATATTTTATTAATACGGGTATATACTAACACTCGTACAATTTGTATTACAGTTTGCCAACAAAGCTGTGACACTGGTGAAGACTTGCGAGGCGGTGTCAGAGATGCGAGAGTGTCGAGCGCCTAGAGACTGGTCCTTATTGGCACTGCAGAACATCAGGACGGGCAAGTCACACTACTTGGTCATCTGCCGGTGTCCCGAAGACCATATATTAGGTAAGCCAAGATTCTTTTCTTATATTAATTACTCTCTGAAACCTACTGACTTTTCAGGAAACTGTTAAATCAAATAAACTTTTCGGAATAATATCGACAAGAACACAAGCACAATAGTTCCAGTTCACTCCCAATTTTAGCAATCCCGTTATGGCATTTCACAAGGCCCACTCCAAACTAAGTTGGCATTAGGCAATAACAGTTTATACATCCATTGCTAAGTATAAACTGTGGACTGAATAGAATTCCCTGCTGTTGCATTTGCGTAAGAATTTTTGATCATTGTCAGGTCAGATGTTACATTTCCGCACGGAGTGCCTCAAGGGACAGTTTTAGGTACATATCCAACTGAGAATTTCTATTGTCCATTATATTTGGTTAAGAATTCGTATTATTAGATACTGTTACCTACATGGTTGTGCTACGATATAAGGGATCTTACATTCCATGTTTGTTGACAGTTCGTGTTGCATTGAATGCAGTACATTACCGTTTTAAGGTATCCGCGGTTACCTAAATAAGCATAATAGTGACCAATAGAACATAAAAAAGGACAAGAACGTTAAATAGCTTTTCCAGGCGCAGTTTGAATCTGGACTAAGTCGAAGTCCAGATTTAGACACATATATTTTTTACAAAACATTTAGTACATTTGATTTGAATTTGACTTTTTTTAGGTTTTTCCTAATAAATACTTGAAAACTCACCTCGATAACATAATGAATTGAAAATAACGATGTCAAATTGTTTAAATTACAGAAGGACCGATGTCTCACGACCAGCCGACGTACGCGTCTGTACCTGGTATTAGGGTGTACGGAATGATGTGTGTACGTCCGACCACTGCTTACCATTCCGGTTAGTACTTTTCGTATCTAATGGGCTTCATAATAAAACAAATACTGTGTCGTGTTGTAATGATCAAATTCGATTTACTTTTTCATGTATTTAACTGACATTCCTAATATTTTATTTATCTTCCGACAGCCTACAACAAAAACAGATACACCGGCCTAACCGTCCAGAGCACTACCAGCGCCTACAAAGTGGACTATTCTCAGTCCCACGCTTATCCCGAAAACAAGCCCGTGTACAACAGATATCACACACATAGCTATACAGAACCCTATTACAACCGGAGATCTCGAGTCGCTAGGACCAGGCGATCGACATCAGAATACCCCCCTTTCCCATGGTACAAAGTTATCGAACTAGCAAGGTCATTACATTGGATCAACTAGAATGTAACCTCTTTTAAATTTAGAATAGAAAAAAGTTTGTTGGCTTCATAGAGGCTTTATATTTAATCGGTTCCGCCTCTTTGAATTCAACTTATACTTGAAACATATTTAATTTCGAAACGCTTTTTCGCTTATTTATCTGAATTAATAATTCATATCTGCTTACTAACTTTCCCATTCTAAACGTGATTGTTTAGTGTGGTGAAATTTATTTTGGATGCCTATAAAATACTCAGTACAACTGCATTTACTAGAATAATTAACAATATTTTTATTTATTGAGATATGATAGTGAAGCTGTTATGTATGGGGTGAAAATGCTAGCCGTTACGTCCATCTTAGAAGCTTTGAAAAATTTGTAAATGTTTCAATATTCATGCCATGGCGGACAGTATTAAATTATTCCGTCTATTTAGAAGGAAAAGTAAAGTTATATGCTGACTTGCCTGGGCACAAGTTCTAATTAAATTTGGTAGTAATCAAAATTTAAAAAATTAATAATAATTATAATTTTGCGACTTACACATACACATATATGCCAAGAAATTAATTGTCCAAGCCGATACATTCTTAAACAACATTGTTTTTCCTAACTTCAAGTACCACCAAGTCCTTTAGGGTATTAAAATTAAACAACAGATCTATACAGCACCTGGCTAGTGCTAAAAACTAGTATCAATTTCACCCGAACAACAAAATTATAGAACAATTCCGTTTCGAAAGTAGATTATTATTTATATTATTTATTTTATTCAAAACACGTATTTCTCGGTATTATTTAGCATAACAATTTTGCCAGAAATAAAAATAACCATGACTATTAGCTATTAAGTTTTGGATTATTATAATTTCAAAACAAAATAATATTTTTTCCCCACCAATAGACGGTGATGACATAAGAATTAAAAAAGTACTTAATTATTTTTTTATTGTACACAAAAGATATGTGATAAGTTTTCAATGGTTTTTTTGTGTAACTTTTCAGTGCATTTATAGTTACATAAGTTTAGTTTAACGATAATATATTTATTTAAGAACCATATTTATACTTAGTATAATGAACTGTAAATACTAGATGTAAAAATTACAATATTTGTAATTACGGAAAATAAACTTAACGGATTTTTCATGATTTTTCACTTACTCATCCTCATTAACGTCATCAAATAAAGTTTATTGAATTCCAGACTTTTCACCCTGTTATAAAGTACATATTGGCATGCCAAAGCCGTATGCTTAAGTATGACTTACCTAATACTTTCTGGTCGACGACGATGTCGCAGGTGTACATCGCTGCCATCAGACGCTGGGGTTGTGCTTGGAAAGCTTTCCTGCAGCCATCCTTCACTGCTGACATTATTTGACCTGCCCACAGCAAATATAACAATTTAACAAAACTCCACTTCAACATACAACATCTAAAACTATTTAATTTTAATAAACATTGAAGGGTTTATACCTGACAATGGTCCAAAATGTAACATATCATCTCCAGCAGTCTTATCTAAAAACCATTCTTCAACACAGAACGCAACGCCCATCATTGGCTCATCACACAATGGCCCAGCTAAAGACGCTAACTGGAAACCATTAACGAAACTGCTCTCGTATTCAAAGCGCGGATCTTCTTTTATTTCTTGTTCGTGATGCAGATATTTTGTTCTATAATCTTCAGTTTGATTGAGTAGCAAATTCGGACCACAATTCCTGGGCCCTACGGACCATATTTGTTTGACAACGTCCGCCCATTCGGGACTGAGTTTGTCGCAAATAGTTTGGAGTTCATCTCTGAAGGCTTGGATAAGTTTTAGCATGCGATCAGATAGTTTGTTTTTTGTACCGTTTATTTGTAATTCTTCTAGTTTACTTTCCAACTTATCATTTTTGTGTAGTCCTTGTAGTGTTTTTATGTGTTGAGAAATTGCTTTGAGTAAATCAGTTGATCTATCTAGTAGTGCCGTTATTTCGTTCGGTATTGGTTTTGCTCTGATCTTTATTCTACTTTGCTTATTATTTGAGTAAACTGTTATAACTGGATCTATGTCTTTGTCTACAGTCTTGTCTACAACGTTTTGCGAGTCTATTTCTTCGTTCGCCATGTCTATTGTAGGCGGTTCTACTATCGTTTCTCTGAATGGAACTATTGGCTCGGATACAGATATTTCTATTTTCGCGTATTGATTTCTAGAAGAAGAAATAATAATTATGAACCAAATGAATGTGGAATACTTCCATAGATATTTTTATTTTCCAAATTTATATGAAGGGGATTTTTAAATGAAACTAAGGTCGCGTTCCGAATCAACTCAAAATTGCTATTACCGCGTTAAAAAATCAAAATAAATAAGGTGACAGCAATACGAAAATATGCATCTTAAAGATAAGAGAAAAATATTGGTGGTTACATTTGTATGAATCCGACAGCTGTCACCCGCCCCATAATAGAGCAACTGTAGTATAGGTTCGCGTTCACTGTCAATCGGAGCGGCTATATCAATCGACGTAATTTGGAACGCGCCGTAAGTTTCATATCACCTATACTGTCTACTTACTTCAAATCTTCTAGACATCTCTCTAAATGTATTTTACCAGCCGTGACCAAAACATGTTCACCCGTTTCTTGTAGTAACACTTGCACACATGAATCTGCTTGGTTGAGCAGTTTCAGACCTGCAATATTACAAGTTGTTGCATCAAATCAGCACTTAAATTATAAGCATTAAAATCGAAGTTTCAACAGCCAAGAAGAAAGATGTTATTACCTTTTACTAATTGTGGTAGTTGGGAAGGGAAAGTAGGTTCTAAAGCTACCCTCAATATTGGCACTACTGAGTACTGCATTTCACTGAATGCCGGACACGCTATTGTACTGGATAACGTTGCTGTTCGAAGTACATGTTCTTCTAAACCACCGATTCCTGGAATCAAGTTCAAAACATGCAGGTAAGTATTTTTAAATGGCCCTGTTATGTCAAACCATTTAGACTATCACATTGACATTATAAAGTAAAAAGCTTGTGAGTGTGTGTATATTTGTATGTTTGCTACTTGTTCAAGCCCGAACGGCTGAATGGATTTGTATGAAATTTGGAACAAGAGTAGATCATGTCCTGGAATAGTATAATTATAGGATTTTATCTCGGGAGTATGTACCCTTGCGATAATTTTTTAATTTAACGCGGGCGAAGCCGATAGCAACAGCTAATTTAATACATATAAACTTGTATCGAAATCCAGCCACGTCGAAAGCGTTGGCCTTGCTAATGTGGAAGACATAATAGTGCTTCCAAATTGGCCACTGCAGCTAGCGTCCAGGAGGAATGCTGTTCTGATCGGGAGATAAAGTGTAACCGACTGCAGACCCAGATTGACCGCAGCAAAGAAAATTTGGCCAAATGACGCTTGTCGAGAAAATGACGCTTGTTTCTGACACAATGCTATTTCAGGACATGGGCTACCCGTGTACCAAGTTCCATCAAAATCCGTTCAGCCGTTCGAGGGTAAAGAAATAACAAACATACATACACTGTGGGTGTGTACTACATAATATGTATTAGTGCGATGTTTATTTATTTATTTAAACTTCATGTACAGTAGTGGTACTTAGCCGACTTAATGAATTCTCTAACAAGATGTCTAAATCATTGACACAAAAAACTAACTATCTAAAAGCTACATATATATCAAACACTTTAGTTTCTAAAAGTTACTTTTAGTAACACACAATTGAAGTACATTAGTAATCCAAAGAGACTAAAATTGCGTAATACGAAACGCGAAAGTCTTTTTTAGTGACGAAAGTGATGCAATTTGTTCTACTTTAATTTTATTTTGTATAGTTCGATATTGAGATTGACTCATGGCGGCACAAGTTAACCTGAGTGGTTTTTAGCATAGCATAGCATAGTCGGCTTTATAATGTTCCCACTGCTGAGACTCAGGCCTCCTCTCTAGGAGAGGGATTGGGCCGTAATCCACCACGCGGGCCCAGTACGGATTGGTGGATGTCACATGTCTTCGAATTTTTGGTTCTAGGACATGCTGGTTTCCTCACGATGTTTTCCTTCACCGTTTTTGAGCAGTGGTGATGAAATAAATTACTCAAAGTAATGCGCCTGGCTGGGTTTGAACCCGTGACCTACAACTCGTAAGTCGAGGCCGTTACCACTCGGCCACCACTGCTCAGTGGTTTTTGGTTGCTATTTAATATGGATAATCCATGATTTTTGTATAAATTATAAATAAATTAAAAAAAGTTAAAACTGTTTTGTTGCTTTAAAAACTTTATGAACAGGTTGATAAATGAAATTTTACATCATAAGTACATTTGTTAAATATTGTTGCAAAAAAAATCTGGACACTCACCAATAATATTTCCTGCTATTGCTTCGTCAATAATTTCTAACTCTCTTCCCATTAGAATATACAAGGACTTGATTCTGAAACAGAAAGAAAATGTTAATTTCTGGTAAATTATAATAAATACTTTCATTATACCTACTTTCTTTTAATGGTGTGCTATGAGCTTTAAAAATCTTTAATGTCTTCGTCATCATCATTTTAGCCGAAAGACGTCTACTGTTGGCAGTAGTGTAGCTAAGCGTCGACGTAGTGGCCCCTCGCCCACAGCCTCGCACCCAAAGGGGCCAGTTTTAAGAACGAGGGTTTCTTATATAATTTGTAGGCTCGCGTTTGACCACTATTTCACCTGATGGTAAGCGACAACGTGGTTGAACACTGGGTTGCGATAATAGCTGTCTCATTTTCGAATTTTTGAAAGAAAAGGGCCTCGCTGATGCGGCATCGCCGACGTCTAAATTAGCCCACGCTACGCCAATGACTGTTGGATATAGGTCTTCCCTAAGTGTCGCCATAACGACCAGTCCCGTACGTCTAGCATCCATTGGATTCCCGCGAACCTCACCAGGTCATCAGTCCACCTTGTCACCCATCAATGTCTTTACTGTGGAAAATTATCTGAGGTAATAAGTCATACTTACTCTGCACAAGTAATATGCTCATCACTTTGCAAGTCCTTCAATTTCTTATTAGGATCTATTTGGAAGTCCTTACTAAGTATTTTGGAGGGATCATGTTTGGGCCCTAAAACATAAACTTTATCTCCTTTCTTTACTTTCCCACTAAATATTCTAGCAAAAGCTATAAATACTGGCTGGTCATCTTCTTCAGCTGCCTTTTCAACTTCTATGTCTTCATTATTTTCTGCTAGAGGAGTTTCCTCAACTTTTATATTGTTCTCCTTTTTTTCTCGCAGCTGTCTCGCTCTTTCCCTCCTTAAAGCCATTTCTTCAGACGTTAAAACCTTAGGTTTATTTTCAGGCAGTATACTCTTATCAACATTATACATTTTCGATATAAAAATAATTATTGGTCTATCGTCACTACTATCACAGGCTAGAAAATCTTCTTTCAGTTTCTGAGTTTCGGGAAAGAAGGAATCGAAGTCGCGTATTCGCGAACACATTAATTTTTCTACCTTTTCTGGTAGAATCTCTTTGGGCGATGGTAGTTTTTCGCAGACCATGTTGAGGACTGTACTAGATAAAGGTAGCCATTGCACCATGAGAGATTGGAGTTGAACTCGAGAGTCAGTATGCCTTAAATCCCTAGTTGTAAGTTTTATTCCAAGTTTCTCACAAATTACTGGAACCTTTTCCTTTTCATTTCTCATGGCAACAGTTTCATATACATTCCAAAGATTGTCTAAAATAACTTGGACGAAAAGAGGTTTCTTTGCCTTTTCCTGTGCTCCCTTCATGAAGCGTTTTGTTTTTGTATTTAAGTAGAAATCTCCCCAAAGTACTTTTCTTAAAATTTCTTCTTTGACACCTGAAATTGAAAGAATAGAATTTAATAAAATACTGACATGATTTGGCAATCCAAGTTATATACTTTGTATTTTTATGACAGATATCTAATTAAGCTTTATGGAATTTTAGTAAAGTACTTGCCAAGTTTATCAGAGAACAATTTAGCAAAGGTATGAATAGTGAAGCCCCATCCATCGGCAGCACTGGCAAACACTACATTTCCATGTTCAGGTGCAAAGTAAAGATTAGAGTCATCTGCATCATCCATAGCGGATGTCCAATCATAGAAGTTGTTGTCTTCTTTATTGAGCTGTTCTTTTTCTTCCTGGAAAAAGATTTTTTTTATGTATCTCAGGTTCAAACTTGAAGTTATCACAAAAACAGGATAGGTGTACGGTAAAATGGCCATAATTATATAGAAAGACTACACAGACTATTTAAATGCTTCTCAGGTTTCTCCTTTTTACCAGTCATGTTGACAGTACAATGGTTAGAGAAATCGGCTTAGATTTAATTTCAGAATTATGATTATTTATAATGCTGGAAATAACTTTGAATACAATATTTTTTTAATATCCAATGTACCTGTTTCTCCATAGTAGATTCCTCATTCTCAAACACTTCAGTAGTAAACAGCTCTGCCATAACCGCATTAACTTGCTCCAACAACTGCATCAAGTGCACATAAGCATCCAATGGTGTCAGCTGCATCTCAAGTATGAGCCGGTCAATTTTGTTGAGTACGAGCACAGCACGGATATTTTCTGAGTATGCTTGTCTTAGTACCAGTCTAGTTTGTGGACATACTCCTTCTACAACGTCAACCTGGAATTGTAAGGTTATTTAGTTTAGTACATAAAATGAAAGGAAGCTATGATGTGAGGCAGTCACATTAACATTTATTAATTCATTAAACCCCGAGCGAACGCCGGCATTCGTTCGGTCATTGTCTTTCTATTGTGTCTCTAATTATGCTACTCAAAAGGTTAATTGTTATTTTTGTGTATAGTGTTTCATGAATTGTCACTAAATAAATTTTATTCTAACTCTATAACTGTTTATTTAAAAGTACGTAAACAAAATTGTTTGTGTGATTAAGTGTATCTATATTCTATATAGGTTCCATCCAACTAGTTCCAATTTATAAAGAAGGTTACTTATAATAGTTGTGTAGTAATAAATATGTATGGTAGTAGTATGACTCATCATATAATTGGAAAACATTTGAAACAAAAATAAATAGGAAGATAATGTTATGAAATTTTTTATCAGTATCAATATGAAAGGAATTTAATGATAAATTGAACTGAATGACCAATAACAGTATTGCTTTAATATTAATTAGGTAAGACTGAGACACTAATAGCTGATATGACAAAGTTACAAATATATTAAAATAAAAATCAATTGTATATAACCTGGCATGCTTTGAAGGAGAATATTTTAGTATCAGCTGTTTTATTTTGTTATGTATTTAATTAGGAGATATGCCTTATTCGTCAGTAAGAAATACAATAAAGCCAATCTTATTCAAAACTAACAAGAAAACAAATGGTACTCACAACCACAATAGCTCCATCACAAAGTCTGACAGCAGTGGACACTTCACTAGAGAAATCTATGTGTCCCGGTGAGTCTATCAGGTTTACCAAGTACTCCTGCTGCTCCACACAGTGGTACAACGATATACTACTGCTTTTCATAGTTATACCCCTCTCCTGCTCGTCCGGTCTGCTGTCCATATACCGCAGCTTCCCCGACATCCTCTGCGATATTATCCCATTGCTAGATATCAGAGAGTCTGCCAAAGTAGTCTTTCCATGATCCACGTGCGCCACGATACAAATATTGCGAATATTTGTAGGTTTGTTTTGAAGTTCTAAAAGTTTTGATGAATCCACGAGCCGCATTTTGAATTTTTTAACACGCACTTGTTAACTTCTGCTGTAGTATGGCGCCGCTGCACTGTACTAATAATTTTGAGTAAGAAAACTACAGAAGATATTGCGAAAATTATAAGATAAATTGCACAACATGAGTTAAAAACTTGTGCGACAATATTGGTATTGATTTTGACACTGACATTTTAGTTTGGAAATAAGAACCCTGAAATGAATCTCACGTGGGCTGAAGTAAACAAAACTTGTTTTTGGTTGAAATACCTGTACTTATGTAATTTCATTCATTTTTAAATACAACCAATTAATATAAGACTACATTATTTTATTAATCACTCCTAAGATACGAGACTCTAATGAACAAACAAAGAGGTTGTCTTAATTTCGTAACGAATTAATTAATGTCAAAGTTTTTTTTTTTCTTGACTCTGCTTTCTTAATTGCGACAAAAGCGATAATAAAGCGAATCCAACCAACACGCAACGTCACAATTATTATTCAATAACCCTTATATTTTATGACTATTTAATTTAGTCGGATTCACGAAAAAAATCACCTTTATCGCAATTCAGAACGCTGGGAAAGTGTTTCAGATAGATATCTTCAAGGCTATAGAATAGGCTCTTAATAAAGTAGTGCGCCTCACCATCAACGATTACATCACGGCTTACCATCAGGTGAGATCGCAGTCAAGCACTAGTTTATATAAAAACAAAAAACGCCAAATTTAATATTTTTTTTAAAGAAAACGAACTTTAAACAAACGGCGAGTTAATACTTCGCGTGACGCAAGGGCTGGCTTTTACTTGCATTGCTATACAACGTAGCAATGTCGCCTGTCTTTTGGGCACACTTACAGTCGACAGCGATGCGGAGGAATTTTTTGACGCCATATTTTAGGTAGGAGTTATTGCGAGGTCCATTTTTCCAAAAGTTGAGGATGCTTCCATATGTGGGAAGAACGAAGGAAAGTTTCTAAATAATATTTTTTTATTCTGTTCCCGGTTTGACATTTTTTGGTCAATTTGACACTTGCTTGACACTGACGTTTCTTTAACTTGCGTTTGTTGAGGTTATGTGGCCCATATAGTTTATAATATTATTGAATAAAAAGTCAATGAAATGGCGTTAAATAGATTATTTGCTAGTTTAGTCATCACTCCTAATGTGATTGCTAGGAGGTCTGTTCATGTAGCCGCCGTAAATTTTGCCAGTAAACCCAACATCGACAAGCCCAAACCTGGATTAGGCAAGAGTTACAGAAGAATTGTGCACTTCCCTGATGAATATACTGTTAAACCTTTAGAAGTTACAAACCTTGCTGGGAGAGATCCTGTATCCGGTGAGTACGATTAACCTTAGATTTATAATAGGCAGTTGTGAGTATAAAATTGAATTTGAAGCGACAAAACTAGTTTCCTACTGTTATTGTATTATATTCACAATCCACATTCCAAATTTTAAAACCGCAGTCTACTTTAACATTTTCAGCTCAGTTGCCAAAGAGAAAAAAAAAAAAAATTGATAAAGTATGCGGTATACCTATGTGATTTAGATAATTTTCTGGTTTACTGAACTTATTTACACCTACAGGTCGCGTTATAGCTAAGGGTATTGGTGGTGGTATCAAACACAAGTATCACTGGATAGATTGGAACAGAGATGGCCCTACTGAGGGACCACCACAGGAAGAGAAAGTTATTCAGGTCAGTAAACAACAACCTTATAGCCACTAGATGCCTCATGCTTGAACTAGCACACCAAAATAATTCTGTCAACTAGCCGAGATATGGGGAGAGGAGTACTGTATTCTGATTGGTCAAGACATCAGATCTATAATCATATGTGTTGACAGACGTGTTACTTGTTATTAGACATCAAGTAGTTGTAAGGCCGCTCGCCGCCCATATTCGTTTCAACCGTGCAGCCATGACGATAACTAAAATAGAAAACTGCCAAGATTATGTAAAAATTTGTAAAAGTTGATTCCCAAAACCATAAATTTGTCATAGTTATGGTTAAGAAGTTATAAGGGTTTGAATGTGGCCGCGCCATTGAAATGCGGAGAACCGTGTGGTCACAGAGATATATAAAACTAAGCGCTGCAGAGACCTGAAATCTAGGTAAATAACAGATTGAGTTTTGACAAATTTATGGTTTTGGGAATCAACCTTTTCAAATTTTGTTGGCAGTATTTTTTTTTTAGTTATATTCATGGCCGCGCGGTTGAAACCCATACCCGCCCCGAGCTTATTTCCGCTCACAGCGGCAAGGTCGTGAACGTCGTCAGGCTTTCTAGTTTAGGCACAAGGTGCTTAGCTTAGGTCCCCAATCCCTTGAGTCTATCCTCTTCTAAACAATATTAGAGCACTCAAGTTTTTTTTTTTTGGAAATTGAACCGTTTGCAACTTTTTACTTTGTGGTAGATTAGTTTCAAATTGTAATTTATCTAAACTAGTCTATAGAAATATTATAAAGACGAAAGATTTGGTTTATAATATTATTTTCTAATTTCAGGTGGTAAAAGCCACTGGTAGAAGCTATTTATAATATACCATAATAAAAAACATTATATTTGTATTTATCAGGCATCTATTTCCAGTAGCGTAGCTAGACGTGGGCGAAGTGGGCCCACTTGTGCGAGGTCTCTAACAACGAGGGTTATGTTTTATAATGTATAGGTTCACGTTTGACCACTATTTCACCTGATGGTAAGCGACGAAGTGGTCAAACACTGGGTTGCGACAGTCGCTTTCTCGTTTTAGAATTCATAAAAAAAAAAGTCCTTGCCTTTTATTTACTTTGCCTTGCGCAAAGGTGCATCCTTGCCAAAAAGGATGCGCCTTTGCTCACGTCTAAATTAGTCCACGCTACGCCTCTATCTATTTCAGTGTTAAGTAAAACATTATTGATTATAATTTTAGGTAATGGAAGATGGTTGCAGGACAGCACACATTGCTTTAGTTGCTGTTGGAGACAAACTCAAATATATTTTGGCCACGGAGAATATGAAGGCAGGAGATATCATCAAGTCTTCCCGCGTATTGCCTAGGATACCTGGTAAAACCAATAAAGACTAGAAGTATTTTATTAATCTCTTTCTGTTGCGATTTGGAAAAATAACTTTTTCATGATTGAACTGGTGCATCCACATCAATAAAACAACAAAATAGAAACAGATTGCCGGGATACAGGGTGAAACAGATTGCCATTCTTTTATATATCCAGCTGTGACAGTATCAAGATTTGTGAGCTAGGACGTTTTTAAGAACATTGCCCTGCTACATATCAAATTTACGTGATGTAGATCGCGGGTTCAAACCCAGCCAGGCTTACTTTGTGTTATTTATTACATCACCACTGCTCTCAAAACAGTAAAGGAAAACATTGTGAGGAAATTCGAAAACATGACATCCACCAACCCGCATTGGGCCCGTGTAGTGCCATTCCCTCTACAAAAGAGGAGGCCTGAATCCTAGCAGTGGGAACATTATAAAGCTGATTATGCTGATGCTATTTATTTTTTAATAATAATACAAGACCTATTTAGTATGGCAATTCATTTAATGGCACGGTTGGCGCCTTGGCTGAGTAAATGGCTGCTGCAGTGCATCTCGTGGGTTCGATTCGCACATGAATAATATATTTGTATCGCCTATAGCTAGGTGTTTGAGGTCTAGGTGTATTGTATAATTATGTGTGTTTACATGTTTGTGAACACAGGCATGGTGGCAACGTTTTTTTAAAGTATGTTGCTATCACATATGTTCAGTCATTTAAAAAGATTTTTTTGTTTTCAGTGAGAGCTAATGAAGGAGATGCTTACGTATTAGGAGCACTGCCTAGTGGAACTATTGTTCATTCTATTGAAAAAGAACCAGGTATGCACTAGGAATTATCTTTTTATCTAAACTATAATTTTGCATAATGAAATCAGTGTTTCCACTACGGTTGTTCAAAAATATTTAGAGATAAACCTCCATTGAAAAGCAAGGAGGATCTGACCAGATGGGTGTTGTGTAGTTGAATTTAAATTTTATAGAATTTATTTTAATATTTAATGCAATTATTTTAATGTCTGATGGGCTACTATTATAATTATAATCTATTGTAATTTAATTTTAATTTTATGTATTATGTAATACGTTTTTTTTATATTATATATGATTTGTATTTTCTGTATGTTAATGATTTGTAACTAAAATGAGTCTCCGTGCCCGATAATTGATTTCGAACTGTTGTGTACGTTCTAATCGCGCGGAGAACTCAAGATACCCTGATATAAGGTAGTTCGTAAGTGGCGACGTAGATGTCTTGAAAGCAGTGCTATACCAAGTTTAACTTACTATATAGGGTGTCTTAAAAGAAATACACAATGGGTGATTTTCACAGATTTCGTATTTCTATTACCGCTACAACAACAAATAATAAAATTAATGGGTGTTCCCATATATGAAATGTTATTTTATCGGTGTTTTTTGCTCGATTTTAATATTGTAGCACAGAACCCTTCATGTCTAACTCGCACTTTGCCACTTTTTTAATCATTTTAGCTAATGCTTTGCAACTAATTGATAATACCAATGGTGTTTTTTTTAGTTCTGTTTAATAAAATGTATTAAGTATAAACACATCGCCGAATATTTATTATTGCGTATTTCCAGGTCAAGGAGGCCTATACATCCACGCTGCAGGTACATTTGGAACAATTCTTAGACGACAAGATGACCGCATTATAGTTCAAATGCCTTCTAAGCGGTTGTTCAGTTTCAACCAACTCTGTATGGCTGTTGTAGGTGAGATAAAGCAAAAGAACAATTTTACTAATAATTTACATCATGTTTCGTAGGTACCTAAATAAATCTTTGTATATTTAGCCTAAAATTTTCCCACAAAAAATAAAAAAAAATAAAAAATAAGCCTTCTCTTTTGAGGCCCACAACTTGGATTATAATCCACAAGTAGCACCACAAGAGCCAAACATAGGTTGCTATACCTATTTTGTCTAGGTCACTCCTATTTGACAATTGGTACCTGACCCATTTTTTTTTTATAAATTTTTATCAAAAGTAACTTTACCCAAAATCGCAAACAAAAAGAATTTTTAAACCGGTTCAAAATTAAGTAAGTTAGAAACTATTCAAATCTGGTGAAGGAGGAAGCTGTCGAGTAACAGAAAAGGTGTGCATTAACTATAATATCACGTCACCGCCATTAGGATACGCACATAGAAGAGATAGCGAGATGAGATGTTCTTACCACACGCCCACTCTTTCTTAGAAAATTATTTAAAATCCTAAATACTGCTTCATTTAAAAAACCAATTTGGATATGGTTTTCGAAAAAGGATTGCTTTTTAGTTGTATTTGTTGTAAAATATAGTACAAAAATAAATAAACACTGTCAATAATCCGATTAACTAAAGATATCAAAGAAATGCAGCACATTTCAATAAAAACTTTTTTCAGGTCGCCTCTCAAACGTAGATCACGGAGAAACACCAATAGGTTCCCCACAGCGCAACCGATGGCTCGGAAACAGACCTCGCTCCGGCCTATGGCAAAGAAAGACTGGCCGACACGGAAGGAAGATTAAACCTCCAAAACCAGTGAAAGAAATCCATTTACCCACTCCAAAGTCACTTCCAGCCATCCAACTGACATTAACAAAGCCCTAATTTAATATTGGTAGAAATAAAAATAATCTTAGATGTTTTTCAATGATTTTTATTTTCCGATAATTTTTGATCTACAGATAAATATCACAACATATAAAGCTGCTATTTGTGCTTGTATTAGGCTCAACGTAAAACAATAGTTTTAATAAGTCCATTTCTGAGAATAATAATTTATAAAATACTATTCGATTAAATGAGCTTTAATACTTACAACACGTAAATGCAGGAATTTAATATTTATGGCAAAAAGAGATACTTTAAAGTACACATAGAACTTGGAATTATTTTATTTTACTCTTCCGTCTTATTCCTCGTCTTCATCCGAAAACGTCAGTATCTGTGAAAAAAACATTACATAAATAAAAAGAATTCGCAAGGCATATCACGGAGAGCCGTCGTTACCCCTTTTGTAGGCAGGGGGAATATACTGTACTTCAAAAATGAGATATATAAATTTAACGTAGCGGTAATAGAAGAGACAAGTTCTCGGCTCGACGTAAAGGGAACCAATCATTTTTATCACCAGATTTTACAGCTCATAATTAGATTTTCTTCATTAGATATTCTATTGTTTTACTGTGGTTTTTTAAATACATTTCAATTCTTCATTTAAACTCAAAGACGATTTAACAAAAAATGTTTCGTCCCCCATGAGTAAATCCTTCCTGTATAAATGGCAGTCCTTTTTCCGTTTATCAATTTTTTCTGACCGTTAAAGTGTTAAATAAAAATAAAAATTGGATCCCGATTCCGTTGAATGGATTTTAGTAAAACCTTTTCGATATAGAAACGGACACGATGAAGGAAGGTGCTGACTTCTACATTTACTACTTGCGCAGAAGCAAGCAGAAGCGAAATATCGGGTCTCTTTAGTGGTATGAAAAGAGAAGCGGGGCCGGGGAGTGCAATCCTTGTACAGTAATTGGCTCGTCGATGCGTACGATGCGCAAAGCAATCCCCGCTCTTTCGCCGAGCGCTCAAGATTCGTGCCACTATCTGTAAGGTGGAGTAAATCCGTTTTTTTATGAAAACGGAGATTAGATCACATCCCTAAAGTAATCAATCATAGATGTTAAAATAACTCTGTGGTGCGATTTCCCTAAAGAAAGTATATGACTTTATCAAATCACTATATCCTGTTACAATGTTTCCTTGGGATACCTACTAAAACACTAAACACACTGGCAAAGGCGGCTGTAAACACCAGTAATTTACTAACTAAAACCATCAGTAGTAATGTCCATAAGAGATGTATCCGTCTCAATTAATGCATAGCGTTGTATTGTACTGAATTGTTTATATGTTCGATGGAAATGGACAAATTGTATTTGGCTTTATAAAATAAACGATTATTATTATATAAGGTTTTACAAACATCTGTGGACCCGAGTTTAGAGGTATAAACCTTAGGATCACCAAGAATCACAAACATAATATAGACTTAATCTTTTCCTGACAAACAATAAATTCAAATTATCAATAAAATTAATCAAAAATTGGTAAGAAAAAATTTGTGAACTTTTTTTTAAGTACTGTTAAAATATACTGATGAAAAGGCTTCCCAAAGTAATTTCCATTCATATAACATCAAAAAGGTTGTCTTGGTATGGTTATGCAAAGAGGAGGGATGAAATGCATGTTACTCAAAGATTTATGAGCATACATGTGGATAGATGGAGAGGGAGATGGAGGCCAAAGAAAAGATGGATGTATTGTGTGAAGAGTGATATGAAAGAAAAGGAAGTTAGTGAAAGCTTGACGAGTGACAGGGCAGAATGGAAGCATAATACGTATTGCGCCGACCCCAAATAAAACAGGACAAGGGCAGGAAGATGATGATTGATAACATCAAAAAGGCATGTGAACACAAATACACTTACATCAGTCATCTCCGCCGCCAAATGCAACTCATGAAGACCAGTCACCTCTTCCAAATAGTTTCCACTATTAAACACTTCAAGCAGGAAGTCAATATTCTCCTGTCTATATTTATTTATTACTACTTCAGAGCAGGCTATGCACTGCTTGAACTTGGCACAGGTCGGGGTGACAGTTTGGTAGGAGTGGAGAAAGCCTCTTATAGTGTGGGGTATTGGACCTAGTACGCCTTGGAACTCCGGAGGTATGTCTTCTGTGTCGCTGTTTAGATTGTAGATGGCTGGTGCATTTACCCTGTAAAATAATGTAAGTACATAAAGGGTGATTGGTATTTAGTGATATGCGTAAGTGCTCGGCCACACTAGACGCGCGGCGCGGGTGCGGAGCGGGCGCGGTTCGGCAATCTCAGTTATAAGAACTTCATTTAAGTGTCCATATTGGGAACGCGGGCGCGGGAAGTGGCGCGGGCAGCACAACGCGGGACGCGCGCGGGCAACTCACACCATAGCTCGTTCATATGGTTATAACATCTCGGAATCGCCCATCGCTACGCTCAACTGCGGACAGGCACCATAGCGTGCGTCCCTGCACCCGCACCGCGCTGCCAGTGTGGTCAAGAAAATCGCGCGCGTTCCTCTACCGCGCCGCTCCCCGCACCGCGCTGCCAGGGTGGCTGAGCACTAACAGGGTGTAGTTCCACAACACCCCGTTGAAAAGGGAGGATCACCCGACCAGACAGATGTTGTGTCTGGTCCAGGCATTAGCCCGTTAGTTGATTTCAGATGAATGTATATGTTCTAATCGCGCGGAGAACTCTGGATACCGCAATGCAGGATTATGTAGTTTAGTTCCTATAAGGTGATATAAATGTCGTGTCGCTACAGTTGTAGAAGAGCAACGTTTTTGATCAAGATAACTTGGGGTTCAAATTGCGATTTTAGAGTTATTTAATTTAAGAGTTTTTGGATATTTTCTGCCTCAGGACCGAAAACTGTTAACTTTGAGAAATCTACTCTATTCTGAATAGTAAACTGACTCAATCCCTACCCAATTAAACAGTTATTGGACTAACCGTAGTGGATGTTGCAGTAACCCGACTAGGATCTCAACTGCCAATGCGCCTGCAATCGCTGCCACGCCCGGCCGCGTCACCGTACATTGTTGGTCTAATGTGCGGTCTTTCATAGACTAAAAGGGAAACAAAATAAACAACTATTAATAGCTTTTGTCAAGATCGATAATCTAGGTACTGTCTGTGGCGGATCACTTATCATCTTTAGGGTGTGTCCACATGAGGCGAATGCGCCGCTAGCGACCTAGCTAGCTAGGCTAGCTGGTCGTGTACTGCACGATTGCAGTAACTGCAATTGTTTTGGGCACCTCTATAGTGTAAAACAGGCAAGATTTGCACAATGTGCGCGCGCAGCGTAAGTTCTGCGTACGCACACGCGTACGCAGAACTTACGCTGATAATTACGTTTGCTTACATAATTCCGTTTGCTTTCATAATGTATGTATCTGTGGATGGGAGGAAGAAAGCGCAGCACGCGGAGCGCCTGCGCACGGCTCCTGCGCTGTTGGCACACGGCGTGAAACTGGCACCCGACCGGCGGCGCAGGAACGGTGCGCGATTGAAATGCACGCTACCAGCTCGTGAGTGGGTCACTAGCGGCGCAATCGTCAGATATACTATAATTTAGGTGTCTTCAAGGCTAGAGTGAATAGGCTCTTAATAAACTAGTGCGCCTCACCATCAATGATTGCATCACTCGGACTATGTTTCCTTGGGATCATTTTCTACCAGCACGCGGACGAAGTCGCTGGCATTCTTGATTATTTTAGGATAAAAAATTCCTACTTTAAAAATAGCTGAAATTTATTCAGTTACCGATTCTGAAAATCTACTACTTTCCTAGGATGTGCGTTTATTATGTTAAATATTGTATACAAATAAATAAACACCAATTTCTTAGGCCATACTCACATTGCCAGGCGCAGTGACGTCATTACAGAAATAACACCCAAGGCTGCCTCCAGCGATCCAAGCAGTGCTTACAGATGTGATTTCGTCTGGGTTAAAGTCGCCAATGCCGTGGCGCATCACTAGGTAGCTGTCAAAACCTAACGCCGCGTTTATCACTATCTGGATAAAGAAAAGTTTCATTAGTAGATATGTTTATGGCTGATTCTACTGAGAAAGGAACAAAATTGGATAATTATTTTATTAGTAATTCATTTCTATAAAGTATGATGGAGTATTCTAGAATTGAAAGGGTCAGTCAAAATATTCATTAATTTAGAAGTTATAGGCGTTTTTAAATTTACGGAACACAGGGAAGTGAGAGTAGACACAGGGAAGTAACTATAAAATATTTTATGACCTTTAAATCGATTTGACAGTAAACATTATAGATCATATAATATTATTAAATTAATAGTAAAATATCTTTGAAAAAATAAATTTAAATACACAATATAATACTAAACAGGGAAGTGATAATTTAGAAAAAATAATACTGTCCTTAATAGAAATAATAATTACGAAGAATATTAAGTTTCCTTTAGTAAAGGAGATTTTAAGATACCGTAAAAAACCGTTAATTCTTTTAAAGATGAAGGATAATCAATACTTTTCTTACTAATACTACTACTACAAAAAAAACACTTTATTCTGAATGTCACAGAAATATGCAATCCAATATTAATTGCTCCTTTCTTCTTAAGGCCATTAACATAAAATAAAACTAAGTCGTGTGTTTTTCTTAAACGTTATTTTTTACACTGCACAACAAAAGCATACGAAAATCTTCTCAAAACAAAAAATAATCAACGTACAACATATATAAAAGTACTTTATTGTAAATGCCATAGGCCAAAGATAAATGTCAATCAAATAATTACTGCACCGATTTTTCATATATTTAAAATGGTTAATAAAAAAATATAATAAAAACAGGACTTGCCGGTTTCCATACGATGTTTTCCTTCGGTTTTTGAAAGCAATGGCGATGAAATAAATTACACAAAGTCAAGCGCCTAACTAAGTTTTGAACCCAAGACCTACCTACAACTCGTAATTTGGAGCCATTACCACTAGGCCACCACTGCTCTTACTACACTATTGTCATTTATTAGATTTCCATTATGAGGGGTTGACTACAAAGTGAATCGACACAACCCTATGAAGGCCCCTACATCCTTAAATGGTCTTAATTTACACTAGTATAAAGATTACATTCGTTTAAAAAGAAATAACTTTGATTGGAAACAAGGATTTTAATTGGCATCAAGAGTTATTGTGGGTGATTTGTTCCAATATAATATAAAATTATACCTTTCCATAGTGAGCAGCTATAAGAGTAGGAAGCCAGCGCGCTTCTCTAGTATCCAGTAGAAGGAATATCACATCATGATCAGCTATGGCTTCTGTGATGAGTTTGATGTTGGATACGGTTTCCTCCTTCAACGATTCTCCGATCGGATGGCCTGGCATTGGAATGTGGGCTGTTATACCTTTGCTTACCTAGAAATACAATTGAATATTTATTTATTAAAACTTCATGCGACGCAAAGACACAGAGACGGACTTGTGCATTCTCTACCCGTCAACCAACGGTTGTGAGGAGACAACAGACAGAGAGAACAGAAAATATGGTTAAGGATTACTACCTTTCCTCTTGAACGTCGTCATTACTTTGCTTTCATAATTATACATTGTTTGTATTATATGCAATTTATTAGTTTATGTATTGTATATATGTAAATAGTACACCACGAACTACCTGCGTATCTTTTTTCTCCTCTGTCAAATCCATCCAAAGGTTTTCTGTAAAAAATCGCTTTTAGCGATAAGGCCGCCGCGCGCCCATTGTGACACCCTATTCATTTTAAGTTCCTAATATAATTTTTATTTTTGGTGTACAATAAAGAATATATCTATTTATCTATCTATCCTCCAGCCCTTACAAACTTGGCTAAAACTGATATTTGTGTTTGGCTATTGGAATTATGTCGAACCAGCTTCTGCCCACGCGGGCAAAGCCACTCTTTGCCCGCGTGAAAGTAGGTTTTTCCACACTAACTTTGGACCCCCGTTTCACCCCTTTAGGAAGTGAATTTTAGAAAAATCTTGCTTATTCTTTGTTTCTTATCAGAAAAGGAACCACTGTGCAAAATTTCAGCGTTACTAGGTCCAAGGATTTGGACTGGGCGTCGATGAGTCAATAAGAGAGTCAGGACTTTGTCTTATATAATATACTTACAGATAATACAAGTATTATATATAGTATATACACTTACAGCAGTTGGCAGAATATTTTTCAAACTATCTGCTGCTGCCTCAGCTTTGTCTCGTCCTCCATTGAGGCAATCTTGAAAGTTATACAGAACTTGTCGCGTTGGGTTTGAGTACGAAACTTTTCCGTTATCTATAAATGTTATATGACGGAAACCCCATGCCTGGAAAGAAATATAACAGAAAACATTAAATACTATATCTCCATTCGAAATATGATTAGCCATTTAAACAAACCTGCTTTACTGTCCGTTCAATCGATTTTAAGTTTTATTGCGTCGGTGGCATGATTAATGGCGGCAGCATTAAATAATTTGGTCTTTTTACTTTTAATGTCACCCTTATGCCTACGGAATAGAAGTCAAAATCGGTTGAACATAGACAAACAGACAGTAAAAAAATGTGTTTAGATATAATCTTATTTCGAATAGAGTATAGCTGTCCATCGCGGTTTCACATGCATTTTTGGTTACTGCTCCGCATATACTATTGTTACTATATATTCTATTCATCGTAAATCTGTTTTTCCCTCATAGACAAATTTTATTCACTGCGACTGGCAGTTCCAGAGATAAGCGCATTTATAAAAACGAAATTACTATTCCTTCTTCTTCGCCTTCCTTTCGTTTATTATATCATTATTATTATATGTATAAAAAATAGGGCGAATGACAAGAGATTACTACAGTTGGAAGATATTTGGAAGAAGACATGCTTATTTTTTTTATTGTTTGGAATCATCAAATAAATTCTCCCGCTCTAGGCTCTTACTTACATTCCCTCTTGCTTCAGAGGGAATGTCAGACTTTGGCTGACTAAAACAGGGCTGCGGTAACTCTTTCAAATAATCCCGCAACCCTGACGAAAGAAAACATGTCGCACAGACTAAAAATAAGTTTGACTTTGGCAAGAGGAATGCTAGAGACGCAGAGCTGTTAATCTCTCCCAGTTTCAATTAGTATTCATAGAGCATTATTATATAACCTCACTACAATAGTCCATTTTGATACAAGTGGAGAAAGTTTGTCACTGAGGCGGAATTCGTCCGAGCCGCAGGCGTGGGTCTTATGGAGCCGGTTGGTGTGACTTTCCACGTGTATCAAACGACGTCTTACAACACACTTCCAAAGGCCTATATAAAGGGAGGCTGCTCGGCGATTCACACTTTTCCGCACCCATGCGGAAAACAGTAAATTGTGTGCCTAAGAGCGGATTTTCGAGTGGTGTATTGAAAAATGACAACATCAGAATCTCACCTACTAACAGTACTAGAGATGCAAGGCCGGGGCGATACTCCGCTGCCGCGACAAGTTGCGGCAAGGCGGACAGAGTTCCGGCCGGACCTCATGGTGAAGTGGAGACACGACACGCCATATTTATGGCGGTAAGTCTAATTATGGCCTCTTTGAGGCGTGGCTGGAAAGACCTCACGGCAGAGCAACACCGTGTCCTCTTGGGGGTGATCGGAGGCGGCGATCTCTCGCGCCAGGCCTTGGTACAGGCCATGGTCCGAAGCGAGGAGTGGCAGGCGGTCGCCTCCTTCTGCGAAGCAGTATTGCTAGCAAAGGAGGCGGCCGATCGCGTGAGACAACAATCCTCACTTCCCAACCGCCGCCGGGATTCCGATCCCGATTATCGGCCACCGTAGGCGCAGGCAGCTCACCGTACGACCGTCAGGTAATCGTCCGGCCAGAGCCCAAGCCGTCGACGGCGCGTACTGTTCCATGCGCGCCTCAAGTTGACAGCAAACCGTAGGGGCCCAGCAGGGTTAAAGCCTACTGGGGCCAAGGGTCTGCTTCTGAAAGGAAGACTCGGCCCTGGTACGAAAGGCAACGAAGGAACAAGAGTGGGTTTTTAATCAGTAAGAGTCTGACACTATCTCCTGCTCCGCCCAAAAGCGGGGGATGTCATAAGATCATTTTCTCACTGAAAAAAAAACTTACTAACAGTACAAGATGTATTATCGAGGACGGGACGGATCATGTATTGGGAAGACTAATAAATGGTTTTTTTTAATTCTTATTATTGATAGGCTCGCTTTTGACCTATCTCACCTGATGGTAAGCAATGATGTAGCTGACGATGATGTAGCATTTTTATTTGATGTTATGAGATGGTAATGAAATGCACTATCAACTTCTTTGGTCTTACCAATAAATCTCGAGCAACATGGCAGCCGAGGGTGCCAGCCCCCAACAGCAAGCATTTTGTACTTTTCATGACATCTACGTTAATGTCCGGCGCTAAACGCCACTTCATTAATTTAATATTCAGATCTGATGCTGTATCTGCCAATCTGAAAAATAAAAGAAAAAATAAAACAAATTACTATCTAGCACAGTCCCATACCATTAAAATAACGGACAAAAAATATAGCCTGTCAAATTCATGGGTGTATATCGATTGGGAGGGGGGGTAAGTGAACAGAATGCTTAGTACGAGTTTGTTTTACGTTAACGCAATCGACACGTTTATGACGTTCGGCGCTCATATTGGCCCGCCGCTCCAAGATCTTAACCAATTAGAGAGCCAAACAAGGTTAACGTTTCGATCGCGTTAACGTCAAAACAACTCGCACTCAGCGCACTGTTCCGTATAGGGAATCCAATCTCGCACCTTTTTGCGAGATCAGTAATTACTCATGCGGGACCCCGCATGCTTAAGGGATTGAATATTTTTCTAAGCAAAATGGGTTGGATGGTACTAGACCCATAAGTGATTTAACAATTTTTCATGGAACTCGTGAGTAGAACACTCACGAGAGTAGAATTTGTAACTATGAAAAAACAATTTTATTTTAAATTTTTAATCTTACAGATTTTATCGTTCCTGATTATTTGTACCTAAAAACATCACTATATTAAATTGTTAATTAATAACGAAAAATAACTCTAGTTGATAATATGAAATAGTTTGAAATTAACTTGTTTTTATTTAAGTTTTTTAACAATAATACTTAAAGTGAAAGCACCAGGGTAGCCCGCGAAATTCAAATTATGCAAAAAACTTAAGAAAATTAGTATTTTGCGGGCTACCATTAAGCATCCCCCTTAAAATAAAAAAATATATATTTAAAATATCTCAATCGCACAAATCCCATGGGATCCACGGGATTGCTGACTTCAATCCCGCAGGCCGGGATTAAATTGTGGTAAGACATCATCTGCTGGACATAGGCCTCCCACAAGTGTCGACACAACAACCGGTCTTGTGTGTCTCGCATCTTACGGAGTCTCACGACACTCACGAGGCCTTCGGGCCACCAAGAGGCCCCCATCTCAGCAATTTAAAGCTTTTTTAACTTACTTTTCAAACGGCCCCGGGTTTGTGAGTAACAACAGTTCCATAGGTTAGTTGCCTAAACTGTGTTTTTCTACAACTTGACAGCTAAATCTTTTGTTTTATCTTTTCTTTTTACTTACATCACAGGATCTAAAGATGCTGACATTTTGGCAACCCTGGGTCCAAAGCTTCCTTTACCATTCTTTTCCCATCCCACCCAGAAATCACTCACAGTACAAGGTTTATTCTTTACGTCTTCCTATAAAAAAAATAATTAAGAACATATAAAATATAGTTGATTCTTAATGGGAAATGTAAATTATCTGTTTATTCAGCTGTTAACTTAATCAATTAAGAATATTAAAATATATATTAACCATAGCAGCTGTCACCAAAAAGTATCGACTACTTTCAATATTTCCTGTAGCATTGCATCGAAGTCCAATCACTTTTATATCAGCTTCGAGTAAGCTTGGGCAGTGGTCTGTCAAGACTGCCACATACATTCTCAATGGCCATCCAGGATTATCTACATTGCTCGGATCATTAAAGACGAAATACATAGTAGATAGATCTATATTATTGAGTGGGCCTTCTTTCATATCTAATATGTTTGATAATGTTTTTACACATATAGTGTCATTTTCTTTAGAGACTGCAAAGAAGCATTTCTGTTCCCGATCTAGAGCTTTATAGATCTGTGCTAGCTCAGCAATTTGTTTGGGGCTGAAAATTGCTGTGATACTTAAACTTTTGTCTTTCATATACACTGTGGGCTGCATGGGTGAGGGAAACCCAAACCAGTAATAGTAATTAAATTTCTTGAGATCCTGAAATGTAAAAAAAAATACTTACATAAATTAAATTTTTAAAGACTAACAAAAATATCATCTGGAAAATGATTTCAAGGATGTAGGTCCCTAGTTCTCAATGAGTATGATTATATTGAAATGATACTTCAATTCTACTTATAAATATATCACAGTTGACAAAAAGATAGATACAAGAGACAAGCACAGATAAATTAAAATCATACTAATATTCCACAATCATAGAAAAATAGAACATCAATGTTTGTAATAAATTTAATAATATAGATTTGTAGATAGGATACTGTAGTAGTATGTTTTTTAAGAGAGAATTTATGAAGTAATAAACCTTTTTACATGACTGTGTAAAATGTGTCTTTAGCCATCAGCTATGACTATAGCTGAGGGCTAAAGCTGGTATAAATGAATTACCAACTCACTGCAAAAGATATTATAATAAAATGCAAGAGACTACTCGGTTTAGTAATCCATATTTTTTTCTCCTGAAGCGTGGCCCATATTTCCTTTCCCACCACACTCAAAAAGGTAGCCTTTTCAATAGATTTAAACTCTTCCATTGTATTCTTGTTCATTATGGTTCCTTTAACACTTGTGTATAACAGGTCATCTTCGGGCTCTCTGAAAATAGGATTTCAGTAACTTTTTAGTGCCTGCTCATGGAAGTGAAAATAATTCCTCACGTCTACATTCAAATCATACAAAACATGAAAATAATTCAACTAATACTGTTATTATTTTCACTACCTCTGATAGAATGTAGTTTTAATAATACTTACTTATTGAACGATGTGCCATCAACTTCAAAGATAGCTCCCATGTCATCGCGGTTACTAAATTGTCCCCAAATTTGCTTTGTAGTCCCGTTCAATTTATCAACGTCGAGTTTCATCTCTGTGAGGGTATGCCAGAAGGAAGGGTGTACGAACGACATAAATGGCGTATATTGTACTATATATATACATTTTCCTGGAGTTGCTGATGCTGACATTATTATATATTTTCTGTTGATAATTACGATAGTTCAACTCAGGTTATTCGCTGAAAATGCAAAGCACAAATACAAAACACAATTATTTCAACTTCAACTTCAACTCACAAGTCACAATTACAATTCACTTCAATAAATGTGTCAGTGTCAGTAATTGTGTCAGTGTCAAACTCATCAGTCAGCTGTAATTAGTGATGTGAAAAAATTATCAATTCTCAAAAAAAATATAATTACTTCTACTAAAACTGATTCTAATTGACGAATATATTAAATCGTTAATTAAAATTTATTATTTGGTTCACTTTTTTTCTAATTATAAAATAGAGCACATTCAATTTTAAATTTAATATATAGCAAAATACCGCATCTTCACCTCATATTCCATCCAAGTATTCTTTTCTAGTACCTAGAACCAGAACTCTTTTTTGAGTTGGTCCAATAGCTTCTCTCGATCTTGGGCGGAGCGCGAGGACGTGTTAGACTTACTGACTAAAACCACTCCCGTGTCCTTCATTTGCCCTTAACATTCTAGGAACGCGGGTTTCCTTTTCAGAAATTCCCCGTGACCCTAGTGGGCATCGACCCTGCTGGGCCTCTACGGTTTTGCACAAAACCCTTTGAGGCGCGCGTGGAACACTTGGTATATACTCATCGTCGACGACTTGGGCACTGTCCAGATAGAACCTCCTTAACTTACCATGTCAGGTGAGAACTTCCGTCATGCGGAAGATGAGGACGCCGCTACTCCTCAACGAGCCCTCTTTATTTACCGCCATGATTACGGCGTTCCCACCGAACCAGCTCTTGCAGTAGGCGTCAATGTAGGTCATCTCACAACCTTTTTGATATCAGGTCTCCCACGGTGGCGTCGTCCATCCTCATACACCCACTTTGAGAAACTTATGTGACTAATCAAATGTTTTGTGCTCACATGAGTGAGGTAAGTTTTTATAATAATTCGTACAAACACTAATCATTCTTATTTTTAGTTTACTTCCATAAACATACATATTTCTAGTCTTTTATCCGTTTTCACAGGTAGGTATCCGGTACAGCGATTGTTATATTTGTAAGTCTTTGCGTTGGCGAAAACTTTTATTCAGATTGTAAGGTATCTAGCTATCCACTGTTAAACACAGCGGAGGTAGAATTATCATCAAGGGCTGCATTGCCCCCACTGCTCTCAAAACGGTGAAGGAAAACATTGTTAGGAAACCGGCATTGTCCTAGAACCGAAAATTCGAAGACATGTGACATTCACCAACCCGCACTGGGCCTGCGTGATGGATTACGGCCCGTTTTCTCTCCTAGAGAGGAGGCCTGAGTCCCAACAATGGGAACATTATGAGGCCGACTATGCTATGACAATGCTGCATTGCAGCCGATGTTTCGAAATCCGAAGGAAATGTTCATTTGCGAAGGCCTACACAAAATGTTGGAAACCACAGACTTACAAAGAGTAGAAACTGCGCTATTACCTTCGCTTATACATAATTATTATAATTATTTTCAGCGACACTAACTTTAATAGCATCAAATTCCAACAAATATAAATGCTTCTTTCAAATTCTTGATAAATTAACAACCAAAATGATTTGGTTTAGAAACAACAACACTTGACTTGTTAGATTACTTGCCATGTCCGGTGAGGACCTGCGTCATGCGGAAGGTGAGGACGCCGTGTTGCCGCTCCAGCCACTCCTCAAAGAGGGGATTTACCGCCATAATTGTAGCGTGCCCAGGTCAAATAGATGATGGATAATCAAATTAATGTTTAATTTTAATGTTTTTCGTTTTTAGACTGCTAATAAATGCAATTTTCTCTCAATAAATTAGGTAAGTATGTTCTAGTAATGTGCAACTAATATTAGTTTTAGGTTTTGCCAAAGTCAATATATTATACGATGCTTAATACTTTTGGCAAATTCACTCGCAAGTTCCACATTAACACATAGGCACTAGAAAGAGGTAAGAACAGCGTTACTGGCAGGTCAAAATTACGGCTTTTTTCTTTTTAAAATATGATTTTTATGAAAATTTCGAAAATACAAAATGTCATACATGATTTAACGTCAATGGCTAATTTTATAATTTCTTTGATTGGATTTTGAAATAAATTTATTTAAATATAAGTGTAGTTCCATGTAGAGAGTGGTTTCATTTTGGTCTCTACAATCGAAATTATTGTGATAAAATCTGTAAGTGTTAAATAGAAAGTTTCCCAACATTTGTTACCATAAAGTCTCATCCATTAATTTAGTTCGGTATGTAGGCGCAATTCTCTTCGATTTCTACGAACACTGCACGTAAAATTCATTCTACAATAACAATGAATAGGTACTACGGGTAGGGTTGCCAACTTTTATTAGAAGAAATAGATTGTATCTGATTTCAAAGGAGGTAAAGAGTACGGACTTATAAAGGGTATCTTAATTTTAATAAGGTATTTTTTGGAACTTTTTCCAGAACGTAACAATTTTTCATTGTTTTTAAAAGAATTGTACGACTTCAAACATTCTAACCCTAAGTTTAAATAGATCAGAAGTTCATTTTTAATCAATTTAAATGAAGCCCTGTTCCTCTCTTCCTCTCACTTCACATTCATGACCGAAAAGATTACTTAGTCTTTTTCTCTTACAGTCGGCTTTTTTGGTTACGGTAATAGGTACCTATGCATCATATATGTGTGACTGGTTAGTACCACTCACTGTACTAGCGTACAGTGAGTAAAACACTGTAAAAAAGAGTATTTTCGCGCGTCCTCTTAGTGTTATAGATTATAGAGTACGCTCACATGATGTAGAGTACAATACCTTATTTTAAAGTACGTTTGGCAACCCTAACTACGGAGAGGATCATCAAAATCATCATTTCAGCCGAAAGACGTCCACTATTGAACATAGGCCTTTCCCAAGCGACGCCACAATGACCGATCCTGTGCGTCTTGCATCCACCGCACTCCCGCGACTCTCACCAGGTTGTCGGTCCACCTTGTGGGAGGCCTTCCAACGCTGCGTTTTCCGGTGCGCGGTCGCCACTCTAGAACCTTTCGGCCTCATCGACCATCCGTTCTACGAGCAATGTGCCCTGCCCACTGCCACTTTAGTTTGGCGATTCTTCGGGGAGGATTAATATCTATGTTTTACACTTATGTGCACACTACATGCACGCAGGACCTATCTAATCGATACTGATTAATCTAGTGCATATTGCTACAAAATTCTTTCTGTCTATTAAAGTTGTTATAAAGGAATAGCTTAAAAATTTATAATATTATTGTTTTGTTGCGTGTTTTTTGTCTACTGTTTGTTAATACAAGGTGATGGTGTTTAATAAACAGAATTTTGTCAGTTTAATTCCTGTGAAATGGGAAACGATTTTTTTGCCATAAAACAGTCATAAACTCATACCACAAAAAAAAAAAAACTAATTACATTGGCCGATCTGAGAATCGAACCTAGGACCCCAAATACAGTACTTAGCGGTTTAGGCTACTGCAGTGGTTAATCTAATGGGGCTGGTACTGTACTTACCTCATTAGTCTTCTCAAGTTCTTCTGGTGCACAGTAAAAAGTGGTACCTAGAAAGAATATCTTATGAAATTCATCACGTAACTTTTATTTGTTACAGATTAGTAGATTTTGTTTACCTACCATCAATATAAAACAAACTTTTAAGACATGGCAATAAGTACATTGGATATGTCGTTTGAAAAAGTACCTTCACAATCTACAAGTTCCGCTCACAGTTCCAGACATTCTTCCCGATTACTTCAATTAAATGTTGCACCTGAAAGCATCTTATCTAGTGCTACTAGTAAATGTAGCAGACAAAAATATTGTAACAGTAGATCTCCTTATCTCTCTGGGGATAGAGTTCAGTTACTTTCAAGAGTAATAGAAAAGCGATTCGTTCACAAAACTGATATCGTTTCATCATTCCCATTGGCTGTAAATCTGTACAAAACTAATTCTGATGACTTCAAACCGCCAAAAAAAGTTACCAAGAAAATTAAAAAATCGGTTCTGACCCTTCCAAATGACCCAGCTCCAGTGCCTCAAGGATGTACAGTAAGCGATATGAATGATTCGGAGTATTGTAATAAAGAAGATGAAGATAGGAAAAAAAAAGTAATTAAGAAGCGTGGTCCGAATCAAACTAAGAGAAAGGCTCGAGTTAGAGAAAAAGATATTGAGTATTACGACAGAGATGCTAAATATTGCTCACAGCTTAATATTAACTTAGACTGTAGCTCGACGGACATGATGAAAAGTTTTAATGGTGATGGAAACGGGGTATCAAACTGGAAGAAAAATATATCTACTTCCAGTAATACTCAAACAGCGTCTAACAATCTAAGTGATGTTTGGGCTATACTTAGAAACATAAACAGTTTTCAGTTCAGGCCTTCACCTCCGATGTCTGAAGACAGTATTGTACAAGTAAAAAAAAAAGCACATAATAAATCAAAAAGGGCGAATCGCAAAGATGGACGGTAATTATCTAAATTGTCGTTGATAACTTTATTTTTAATAAATTTTACAGCAATAAAAATTAAATTTTCAGCATGATTGAGACTTGTCGAACCCAAGAATTTGCGTACATTTCAAGTTACGAGGTGGATGAAAAATCTCCACTTACTTTCTCGCCATCTTCTAGTACTGATCGCATTACAGTTATTGACAACAAAGATAAATTTAGTCAAATATGTGAAGAATTCGAAAAACGGCTTCTTGTAACACATGATTTTCTTAAAGACTCAAATAATACCAAAAGCCGAAATCATAGGAATAAAACTTGTAAAATTCCCAAGAGCAATGTAAAAGTAACTTGTAATATTGGCTCTAACGATAATAAACAGATAACTGTTGCTAAAACCTTGAAAAAGAAGAAAAAAAATAATTCTAAATCCTTAGTAGTTGAACAAAGTAATAGCAAAATTACGAATACTAGCACCGATAATAAAGATTCTCTAATCAGTGCGGACACTTTGCAACCTAACGATAATTCCAATATTTTACCAATAAAACCGGAAAAGGACATTATGTACCCAGCGAAAGTCGCCTTAGATTGTGACAATCCAGGATCGACCAAAGCTGAATTACCTAATAAAATGAATGAACAAGTTAGTCGAAATGGTAAATAAATATAGCTAATTAATAGTTATTGTCTTGATTTGTATTATATTTATGTAGATAATTATGTAGATATATAATAATTATGTAGATATATACGAATTATCTTGTGTCGTTTCCAGATAAATCAGGAAATGTTTCAATTTTAAATAAAGAACACGAGTCAATTGGCAATATACATAAACGATTAGATCCGCAGCACAGGAAACCCCGCTTATTAACAACGATGCCCAGTTCGTGTCTGCTTTCAAAATTAACTCAAACTGAAATAAAACGGAGGCTTACAAGTATGAAGTTTCCAATTGTTATTTTAGGAAAAGATGAAGTCAGTTCGAGTATTAAAGTTACAGATTACGATCCCCCACAGTTCGATGGCTTAGATGATCATATTTGGCCGTTTATGGTAGAGTGGTCTGCAATTGCTCGTAAAGATACAATACAACAGAAAAATACGCAAAGCAGAAAATGCGAGTCTTATTTTGTAAATTCTAATTCAGAAAGCAAATTACGCAAATCCAACACTGAGGAAGTTTGCAAGCGGGGTTCCTTGAAAGATAAGAAACAGGTGAATGATGAATTCATTACAAATAAAAGGAGAGCTAAAATCACGCCAACGCCTTATCCCGAAATAAAGGATAAGTTACTTGAATGTACTAAGAAGCAGAAATCAATTGTACAGTTAAAGGACAAAATGTTGAACTTTTTGTACAAAAGATCTTCGAATCGTGAAAATTGTGAAAACGATGAAAGCAAACCAATAACACTCGACAAAAGCTTTCCCATGACTGAAAATAACATTCCAGCTTTAACGAACAAGCAATTGAATGAAGACAATATTTTGGTACTAAATGACATGCCTATAAAGAGAGTGTTGTCTTCTGATAAAAAAACTCCTCTTTATAAACATCCTTGGGCCAAAGCGAAGTGGGCGAGTGATTTTATAGATAACGTAATGAAGAAAGTACGAAGAGGAGTTTATTATACTCAAGATCGTAAAGATTTTTGTCATACTTATCAAATTGGTAAGTTTTATTTATTTATTTATTAGGCATTAGTTAGGATAGTTATGTAAATAGCTAGTAGCTAGGTAGGCTTGGTATTATAAACCTAATATTTCAATTTTCTACAGATTTAAAGGAAGCTTCCGTACAGGCAAGTTCCATATGTGATTCTACTGATTTTACTCAAACTTATGATAGTGATACAGATTTCACGGATGACGGAATAAATGATAATACCAGAAATAATTTTATAAGCATACCGGGCTTCAATAATACACTACCCTTGCTTGAAATTAAAACGCTCAACATGAACCAAATTGCTGTAAAACATTGTGTGACAAATATTTTGGTAGAGTTCGACGTTACAGTGCCGCCTAAGAACAATCTTAAATTGAATCTAAATAAATCTCCATTACTGTTAACCCCAATCGTAAAAGCTGAAGGTGATACTAAAGTATACAAATGTAAAACAACAATTCTCAATGCTATGTTGCCTGCTGAGTTGTGTAGTATTCTACCCAAAATGATGAGTAGTATAGCCGACTCAAGTAAAGTGATGGGTAGTCCTACCCTATCATCTTCAAATCAGTCCTGGTTATCTACAATAACGGAACAGACTCGTTGTGAAAATGGTGATTCATCATGTATCATAGCACCGATACAAACTTTACCTGAGATTAAAAGCTTTCTTGAAGGCAGATTTTCAACCAAAAGTTACAAAATGTCAACTTTAAATAAAAATCATTTTAGAATTAATTACGATCAATGTTTGGTAACTGATTTGCTACCCATAATTTTGTTCAAAAATTTGTTAAACTATACAGATAGTCCGCTGGTAATGGAACTTGATAATACACAATACAAACGTTCACAAGTCTCTTTACAACAATTAAACAAGAAGTTTTCTGGCGTAACTGATATACAAAATCAAAACATTTGTACGTCAGTAAAAATTTATACCGGCAGCTGTACAAGATCGACTTCAGCCTTTAATCCTCAAAACCTTGTGGGTATGGTTGCAAGTATAATGCGCAGTCAGAACTTACAATTAAATCGGAATTTTTGTTCTTACCTTGATATGCTCAAACAATTTGATCGCAAAGATCTTCGAATAAATATGTCAATGATGAACGGCGTTCATAAAACAATCTCAGTAACCATAAGCAATTTGAACATTGATTCGTTATACAAAGCTTTTCCTAAAATTAAGGAAAGCAATCAATATCAAATGGATACAAATAATAGTTCTCTAAAATGCATAGAATATAATAATATAAACACTTCACGATCAAGAAGATTGCCGAAAACAGAACTGACTCGAGCAAACCTTAAAAAAATCAAAAGAAACAGTTTCTATAAGCTTTATAGAAAATGCAAACCGGTTAATCATGAGTCTCAAGAGATATGTACGAGTACGGGTAACACGCCACTCAATAAAATTACAACTGTGAACGATTTCTTTCAAATTCTCGGATCGAAAACAATATTTTCCAGCGTATTTGATGGGAATGCTGAGAAGAAGATTTTATCGTCAGTGATAGAGGTAAGTTTTAACTTAGGTACTATCAAATAAATTTTGGTCATATTTGTAATTAGGTACCTACTTTAGCACCTATTTTCTGTTAATACCATATGTGCAGATGAAGAACTGGATATCAGAGTTAAATCCGAAACAGGCCCTATTGATATTATTATTGAACAATAAGAAAGATACGCAGAATTTAGTGCGATTCAGACCAATAATTTTGCAAGGTATCGCAGTCAATAGAATTACTCGAGCTTCTGAACTAGACATGGAAATTGAAGTAATTGACAGAGAAAATTTCAACAAATTTCCACAGGTAACTAACAAATTTTTGTTTGAAAGTTAATATCTTTATTATTTCATTTTTGGGAGTGGCCAGACCAATTTGGTCTTCTATGAACTATTACAATAACCCGATTAAACCTACCAATCAAGCTAATAAAGTTGTTTTCTCTGAAGCAGTTCCAAGGAATAACTTACTTGCCGGAGTCGGTAACGAATTACGAAAATCTTTTGGATGAGTTGTACTGGATAGCTAAAACTACTGTAAGATGTTTTTTTTTTGTTATTTTTGTCTTGTAAGTTCATATTTAGCTTCTTACGAAGCTTAAGAGCATTCATCCGTTAAAACCACGCAGAAGCCAAAATCAATTATTTCCGACGGACGCGTTAAAAAGTAAAATTGTAAGTTTATCATACACGGTTTAACTACTATCTCGCATCTGCGTAGACAGTCGACCGCTAGTTTTAAAAACGGCTTGGATAAAAACTGTTCTAATAGGAAAACTATCGACAATTTGAAAATGTTTTTAAACCATACACTAGATTATGAAATTCCAAATAATATGACGTCAATATCTCATCTAGAAATTAAACACATTTTTGTTATATTGTACGTTGGAAATCATTGATTTTGGCTTCTGCGTGGTTTTTTAACGGCTGAATGCTCTTAAGCAATTACTCAGTCGTTATCTCAAATAACCAAAAGTTTTGAAACTGTCAGTGGACTACTGTTGTCTAGTAAAATATTCAACAAGGCGCACACGTTCTTATTTTTTCCTGACGCAAAAAATAACATTTTGTATGTGAACAGAGCATTTAAGATTCCGAATCTGATTTCCTGATCAGGAAACCTAAAAAAAGAAAACCGAACGTTTGCGGCCGGCCTAAAGGTGGAGAAGGAGTGTTCGACAGCTTCTGAAAAGTTGTATCAAATAATAATAATTTATTTATTTAAAGAAAATTTTTGGTCCATATTATATGTTATTAAAGGTGGCGGACACCAAAGATTATAGACAATAGAGACGATAACCAAGTTCAAAAATAAGTTACAAATTGTAACTAATTTTTGAACTTGGTTATCGTACAAGTTACGACGAGAATGCATCTTGTCAACGTAAGATCCTTGCCAATTAAGACAACGCCTAGTGAACTAATGATTTGTAGTACCTAAGCGTCATAATATAGCTAATTGAGTTGTATGTATAATTATGTCTAAGATATTGCCTTTTCTGTTCATCAGGCTTCCGATTACAATAAACCTTTCGACGAATCTTCAGAAAGGCTTCTGAAGTCCCTGTTGCAAAAACGCAAGAAGTTGAATCCATCTTATCTCCGTGTAATGGCACGATACGTAGGCTTGGGACTTGTAAAAACACCGACGGAATGTTAAATTATTTTGAATGCTGTGTTAAATTATGTGAAGTAGTTTGGGTGTAGGTGAAAATTGTCCAGTGGTATTAAGTTGTATTTATTTCTTATATATTATTTATATACTAATAAATCTTTTATATTATTTTAATCTTGTTTTTTTTTTTTACGTACCTACATGAATATCGTGAGAGCCACCCTGGGGCTATTTATGATTTAATTCATTAAACCCCGAGCGAAAGCCGGCGGCGGCGTTCGCTCTTATAAGTTTTTTTTTCGGTGTTGTGCTGTCACCGACTCCTAACGTAAGCCACACAGACATACACCTATCTTGTCTATTACCTATAGTACAGGGTGTGCAGTATACACGGACATAGGTCTTAGGGGTCCGAACGCCGCTCCCGACACCTTCAATGATGCCTCGCTCGCGGCGCCATTGCCCACAGAGAAATACAGTACAGTGGCGCTCTAAAAGATTACACTACATTCGCTATAGGATGGTTCGGGTGACAGCTGTCGGATTCATACAACCTATCCTTTTCTCTCATCTTAAAGATGCATATTTTCGTCCTGCTGCCATCCCATGCTCTGCAAAAAGACTATAGAGGTCTGATGGATTTACTGGAATAAGTGTGGACGCGTATCGTGCTGCCTTGCCGGCCTGCCACCGTGGATTTGGAGGCAAAAATAACTTAGAAATACAGCAGGCTTATGGTGAACGAAATAAATAAATAATTGTTTTTTTGTACCTTTATATTTTTTCTGGTTTAAGAACTTTATTTTTTTAGGGTTCCGTAGTCAACTAGTAAGTTTGTAATTTAACCGTATATGCAAGATTTTTTTTGACTTAGTTTACATATTTTATTATTCTGACCGTATCTTCTTTCAAATAAAAAAAGAATTATTAAAATCGGTTCTCGCAATCCAAAATTACCAACGAAAACCCAAAATACGTAATCCGTCTAGTTTGTATAAATTAGTAACCCAATTTCCCGAGAGATGGCGCTGTACTTTGGGCTACTTGATTTTTCCTGAGTTGGTGGTATTTGTTATTGCTCGTTGTCTGTCGTTCATTAACTCGGGGACACTTTTTGTGACAGACGGGAAACTACGGATCCCTACACTGAGCGTGGCCCCCTTTGTCAAGTCCCCTCTTTGAAGAGTGGCTGGAAAGGCACACGGCGTCCTTACCTTCAGCATGACGCAGGTCCGGACCTTGTAATTTCGGGAGGTTCCTGCACCGGATTCGTGCGGAAGAAACGCCCGGGGTCACCATTGCGTAGACCGCCCGGAGGACACGGTGGAGCACACTCTGGGCTTGCGGACGGCGAGCAATGGGTGGCTCGCCGTCTGACCGTCCGGACCGAGCCCAAGTTGTTGACGGCGCGAATTGTTCCACGCGCGCCTGAAAATGTCAGCGACAGCGGTCAGCGGTCGAAGCCTACTGGGGCCAAGGGTCTGATTCTGAAAGGAAGAGTCGCCCTGGTACAAAAGGCAACGAATGAATAGGAGTAGGTTTTTAGTCAGTAAAAGTCTGACACTATCTTCCACCCCGCCCAAGAGCGGGGGATGTCGTAAGATGATTTTTCCACCAGAAAAAAAAAACACAGCGTGACCCGACACTCTCTAAGCCGGTTTTTCTCATCAGAATTAACAATAATTCACTTACTGAGAAACTAAACGATACAATATTATGTTCTTGTGAACGTACAGGAACAAGTTAAAAGGATTTTATACAAAGAAAAAATAATGTAGGTAGGCAATCACAAGTGTTTGTCATCAACCAAGCGAGCAAATATATAAAAAAAGTACGTACTAGACGTGGTATGCAATTAGAGGTGCTGATACTAAACTGGTTTTTACTTTTAATTATTTATTTTTTGTCATAATTAACTTATTTCCTATTAATGGAATATATTAAATATGTATGTATATATATTTCATCCATGTGAAAATAAGTTATGTCTTATCGCTCTGGGATCTTTTTTATAAGTAGCACAAATTATTTAGGTAGGTACCTCTACATATCGACGGTGAAGTACCAATAACTGTCGGAAGTCAAAATTATCTGTCCAAAAATTGTAAGGAAGTAATACTATAAATTGACACGTTGGTTTAGTTAGGTGTTTGTTTCCACAAATTAATTTGATGCAGTTGCAACTAAATATCCGCTTCGGATATTTTACGAAGCATGCGGAAACACGCATTTCAAATATAAGCACTTAAAATTTTATCGAAAAATGTCAGAAGGTATTGGCACTTCACCGTCGATATATATTTTTGGAAACGATTGGGTAGTCACGAAAATCAACAGTACAATGGTTGCCATACGGAAAAACACGGATTGGCAGCAGATTTCCTATAATACAAAATTCCAGTTGTACTAAATTGACTGAAGTCACTGTTAATCCAATTACTAGTAAATACAGTACAGTACTCGCACTGAATTTAGAGCATTCTGATGACTAAATTAATTTAGCCTAATTAAACTATTAGCATTATGGAAATTTGTTAAGCTATTTTACATTTATTTGGCCGTTAGGTTGTCTTAGGATATGTTGATAGTAAAAATAAATGAGATTTTTAGTTTTTACATTTTTTATTGTATAAAGTAAATCACTTTTGAGGCGCACTCTGGTTAGAGCTCTTTGAGTCGCGCATTGAAGCCGAACGCCTGCGTTTCAGCTCTTCTTGACGTCTTACCTGTAAAACGGAAAAACGAAAATTAGTAGAATCAATGTCATATCTTTTAAAATGTGGGCTTTTTACATGTTTATGGACAAAGGAGTAAAAACTGTTGCTGTTTTAATATCTTGGTCTATATGAAGAATATGCCAAGGGGTAAGAAACAGCCATTACTTTTACAGCTGAGTACTATTTCCACAAAAAACTGTGGCCATATGGTACCAGCTGTCAACAAATGAATGCTTAGTGCATAATGTAATGAAATGTAAACATTATGGAGGAGAGAAAATTTACTGCCACTTTGAATCCAGGTATTCTAATGCACATGGTAAGTTGAGCTGCTGTTTTAATAAACAATTTACTACTGCAGTCATTTGGAGCATACTTCAGAGTGGCAAACTTATGAACTATTTACTACCCAAAACAATTCAAACAATGGACACTGCTGTTTAAAACCTCAGACAAAGGTCGGGAAAGCAGATGTGGAAGTCGGCTTTCTCACCAGTCAGTACCAAAAGAACAGTATCACAAAGTTTTATTACCTTTGATTCCTTCTTCCTTTGTGCCAACAGTTTAGCATACTCGTTCTCCGACTGCTTACGCTTAGCCAGACGCTTCTTCTTCAGTGCCAGACGGTGACGTCTGCGCTGCAGTACTACAGGGGTGACCAACCTCTGGATCTTAGGTGCCTGGTGAACAAGAGTATGGTATAAGTTTAATGAAATAAGGATTAAGTTCTCACATGATGAGTACTAACATTATTGTATCTTCTACACAAAAATTAAATCAAAGGATAGGCTATGAAGTGATGCCAGGAAGGATTTAACAACTAAAATCCTTGCCTGATTTAATAAATGAATCAAACCAAAGTCTTTTAATAGTATTTTAAAAGTAAAAATGTTCAGCACACTGTAAAAGTAGACAGACATGAGCCTGAATCTTCTGCTCGGCGCCATTACTATGCCCTAGATGCTGCTGCTTCCAAGCTAAAACAGCTTGCAAACAATATATAATCAGGGGTTGTTAACATGCATTGTTTCTGATCAACTTAAATGCTAATCATCAAACATTATTCTAATTTTAGTAAAGTTTTGCTTCTATTTTTCATGCAGGCAAAACTGTGGTGCAGCTTGTGCATGTGGTACTTTTCTGATAAATGTTTTTGTTACATGATGCATCTGGCACACCATGATTTTTTTTTTTTTTTTTTTTTTTTTTCCGGTGGGAAAATCATCTTATGACATCCCCCGCTCTTGGGCGGGGCGGGAGATAGTGTCAGACTTTTACTGACTAAAAACCCACTCCTGTTCCCTCGTTGCCTTACGTACCGGGGCCGAGTCTTCCTTTCAGAATCAGACCCTTGGCCCAAGTAGGCTTCGACCCTGCTGGGCCCCTACAGTTGCTGACATCTCCTTGAGGCGCGCGTGAAACAGTACGCGCCGTCGACGACTTGGGCTTGGTCCGATTACCGGACGGCCGGACAGCGAGCCACCCATTGCTCGCCGTCCGCAAGCCTGCGCCTACGGTGGCCGGAAATCGGGATCGGAGTCCCGGCGGCGGTTGGGGCGTGAGGATCGTTGCCTCACGCGATCGGCCGCCTCCTTTGCTAGCATTACTGCTTCGCAGAAGGAGGCGACCGCCTGCCACTCCTCCTCGCTCCGGAGCATGGCCTGTACCAAGGCCCGACGCGAGAGATCGCCGCCGCCGATTGCCCCCAAGAGGACACGGCGTTGCTCTGCCCAAGCGGGGCACACCTCTACTGTGTGTTCCACCGTGTCCTCCGGGCGGTCTACGCAATGGTGACACCCGGGCGTTTCTTCCGCACGGATCCGGTGCAGGAACCTCCCGAACTTACCATGTCCGGTGAGGACCTGCGTCATGCGGAAGGTAAGGACGACGTGTTGCCTTTCCAGCCACTCCTCAAAGAGGGGAAGTACCGCCATGATTATGGCGTGCCCAGCACTGGGTTGCGATAGTCGCTGTCGCCATTCCACCATGAGACCCCGCCGGAACTCTGCCCGCCATGCCGCGACTTGTCGCGGCAGTGGAGTTTCGCCCCGGCGTTGCATCTCCATGCGCAGATCGTGCATGTGTGCAAGGCCTGTTGCTTCCAGATCCCATGGTTGCTGGCCAGCAAGGAGGCTCGCCGCTTCGCGGGAAATCGTCCAGTGGCACACCATGATTGGACCTTAAAAATTGTATAACAATATTTCACTTTAATTTACCTTATATCTGGGTTTTGCATTCTCCTTGCCCTCTTTGGCGGGGAGCAGGCGTTTGACGACGTAACGACGGACATCATCTTCCTTGGACAGGTTGAAAAGCTTGCGGATCTTGGATGCACGCTTGGGTCCAAGACGACGGGGTACATTGCCATCGGTAAGCCCAGGGATTTCCTGTAAAGCCATAGGTAGATTAAGAAGGTTATAATTGTAAATTGACTGTTGATGTATAACAAAATAATTTATAGAAAATTTTGATTGACCTAAATGCTACTTTTGAACCAGAAGTAGCATTATAATATTTAACCTTTCGAATGCTGTAATTAGTCACAACAGAAAAACAATGAGAGAGCGAACACCGACATTCGCTCCAGGTTAATAAACCTTTTGAAGTACATAATATAATTAAGAACATATTATCACTAATAAAAACTAAACATATAAAAGCCAAATTCAGTGACTTTACAAAAAGTTAATTATTATTGATTATTTGTTGTCATTTTGCCCAATGATGATCTTTTGTGCAGTGAATATATAAATTGAATGTACGGTATTTGAAAAAAGACCTTTAAACAAGTAATTCAAAGGTTATGCCAAGTACCAGTTGTTATCCCCTGTCGCATATAATTGCTAAGATTTGAGGATCTTAGAAACAGTAAGAACAGGGTTTATTGATTCATAATTATTTAGGAAGCATTGCTGTAATGCAGTTTTTTTGACTGTCTATGAAATAAAGCCATAAACATAGTCTTAACCTTACTTTTACTGAAGACAATGTCTTACCTGTTCACCCTTGCGGACAATGACGAGGGCCAACACAGACAGGTTAGCGTCAACAATGCAGCCACGGACAGACTTGCGTTTTCTCTCACCATCACGACGTGGTCTGTAGCACGAGTGGCCCTTTGACATCAACAAACGGACACGACCTGAAACACAATGACTTTTTACTAACACAACTCTTTGGTTATCTTTACATGTGGGATATTTACGTTTGATTTTCACAATTACAATATGAACACAGGACAGAGTTGATGAACAAAAAACTGGAACTACTTGGATATTAATTAACATGTGGGAAATACGTACTGTTGGTAAGGACTCCCTGTTTCATGGGGAAGCCCTGCTTGTCGTTACCGCCGGCGACGCGGAGGACGTAGCCCTTCCATTCATCACCTAACTGATCCGCCTCCACTTCCGCGCCCATGCGCTTCTCGTAGAAGATGCGGAGCTTATGCTCATCAACTACCTCCAATAACTTCTGACATCCCGTAGCCGGGAAGGAGACGTTCAGCTACAAAAACAAAGAGAGGTTAGGAAAATAATCACACTTCCCATCTTCATGAAACTGCGACTACTGCCCCCATACACAGTATAGAAAAACATTTTAGTTGAGCACTATTTTTAACTTGGACTAACAAAACTACACGGCACTTATTTTATGGCATGATAATTTCACTTTCCACAATACGGCACAACTTATCAAATATTTTCTAAAGAATCGTATCCTGTTTTTCTCAAATAATTATATCGGGGAATACGTTAGCTATTATAGTATAACAAATTCAGTATATTTCACTCAAATTATACATAATTTATCAAAAAACATAATGAGAACCTTCATGACTGCGGTTAGATTCCTTGAACGTCAGCCATGAAAAAGACCAGAGATGAACATAGAGCTTCCTACTAGGGATGCTGAATTCGCTTTTGGTTATGACATTCACAGATCATCTTACTATTTGTCTATGACTGTTCGACTAACAAAATTACAGGTAGTAATATCAAGCCCAGATTTATTTAGCGATTAATATTAAATTAAAAATATTTATTATGTATCTATGGATTTAATAAATAAATAATATACTTTAAGCCGCATTTACACATTCACGAGTATAGCGAGGCAAATGACGATCACGCATGCGGCACGTACAAACAGCGTGATCGTGACTTTCTGTACAAATGTTTGCCGAACGACGAGGCTAATGGCTAGGCCTATGACTAGGCGAATAGCGTGCACGTCAATAATTATACAGTGCCTATAATAGAACTGTTTTATGAGTCATTAATACTACTTTTGGAGAGGCGAATGGCAAGCTAGAATGTATAAATGCGGTGATAAGTAGTGAAGTACTAATACGGACGGCTGTGTACTCATAGATTAGTGAAAACTTACAACGAATAGCTATGGGCATTAGACAGCTATTAATTTTGATGCTGTCGACTTTTTCATCATAAGGATTCATGTTACTTGTAATAACCGGTGTTTGATAACTTGCGTACATATTTCATCAAAAGTCGATTGTTTTAGCATTAAAATCACCGGCTTTCCTGCAATTTTCAACTTACGTTGTCGAGACGAGCTGTAATAATAGTGAAGAAGACATTTTTTGATTAATTAATTACAAAAAATTAAGTAAAATATGATGTAACGTTTCATTGTGTGGCTCCTCAAGACCTTTTTTACATAATAGTGAAAAAAAAAAACTATCAATTAATAAATAACAAGCATTTATAAGTAAGATTACTAGGGCCAATAGTAGAAACTACTGAGTGTTGTGTGACTTCTACACTCAAGCGAGGGAGCGATAAATTTAAAATCTTCAAATCTTAAAAAGAAATAAATAAGTTGACAGTCATTTATTTGCAAATATTTATCATTGACTAACTGCCCGCCTCGGCTTCACCCGGGTAATTTTTTTTCCGGTGTCGTTCAAAATTAATTAGCCATATGGATGTAGCCGCTAGCCGTTCTGAAGTTATACGTTTACGTACACATACATTCGGCAATCAATTTTTATTTACACATATGGATAGATATCATACGCGCCTTATGCGAATATTACTACCGCTATTGGTAGCGGAATTTAATGTTTTCAGTCACTCCTCCAGTAATTACTGTGTCTACAGAGAACACCCACGTATCTGTTTACACTATAACTGGTTATATCATAACCAGTGAACAGCATTTTATTTTAGCGATCAAGATGAAGTATTACTTTTAGTAACCTTACTTGAGACTCACCAGTTAAGAACAGATTTTGGAACCATGATATAAACGGAGTACACGAAATTTACTTAGTATTAAACCTTAAACGTTTAAGGGATCGATTTTCCAGTAGAATTTATTCATATTGACGACTAAAAAATATGATGAAATAAATATCAAGCACTCGGCTGTCATTCGTACAGCTGCGACGATCTCGCATTTCGTTCGGCTATCTAGACGAACTGTGTGTCCAGAGAAAAATTCCGTGCGCTTGGGAGTTTCGTCGAATTATTACATATGCAGTAAAAAGCAAAAAAACATACAGGGTGTTTGGTGCATCGTGTGCCAAATTGAAGTGGTCGACGGGAGGGGTCATCTACTATCGTTCAGACCTCTAAACTCTTCTCATGCCCTGTGGATTTTTTTCATTGGTTTTTTATTGTTTTATGAAAATGAGACCCAAATTTTTCATTCAAATACATTTTTTTTTAAACATGTGAGGCGTAGACTCTGAATTTTAATTTTATTTAGATATGTATTGCATAAGAGTACTTTTAAATTTGAAATTAGTGACATAAGTTATCTAGATTTTTTTAAAATTTACTTAAAAAAGTTTGGACTTAAATTAAAGTTGTCCGTGTTACAGCTATTTACATGGTTATACAAAAAAAACAAAAGCGACCGGAATCTTCCAACTTCCTCGAAGATTCTCTAGTTTATCCTCTTGCTAGTGATGTGCCAGTGACATGCCACCTGTCATAAAAATCTTTTTATAACTTTGTGAATTCGCTAGTATTGTGAATCGAGTCACATAAGACTAATATTCAAAATTATGATTTAAAAAATATTTTTGCTTAAACGATACCTGAAAAACCTATTAAAATTGTTATCTCACTGTTATAAGGTAAAATTTGTCTCGTACCTCTCTTTTTGTGGGTTTTACTAGAAATAAAAAACAAATTAAATTGCATTTTTAACATTTATTTCATAATTTTTACAAATCCTGCTCAAATTGTTGACCTCAGTTGTAAATGCCAGCCCAACATCTGTTTTGTATTTTGACACTTGTACGAAGTCAACAATCTTTTTTCTTTATAATATTACTTTGGATTCATTACATTTGGTCTATATTATTCATTCCATTTTATTGATCAATTATATACACATTATTAGAGATAATTATTGAAGGTTCTTTTCTTTCCTCCTTTCAAAATATTTTGGTTGCATGTAATGTATAACAATCCATCATGTAGGTATGTGATGAAATACAGACTAGGTACTTTTGAAATCATGTATAGGATTTTACACGTCCTGCACTGCCATCTATGCAATTGGATAGTAGTTTTTTTTGCGGCTCTGAAAATATCACTAAATACTCTTGGCACACTGTATTTGTAACTTGACACTGACAGGTTCAATTTGACTGATGTGGTGGATGTCTTAGGAAGTGTAAAAAATTTCTTTGAAGTGTGAACAAACGTCATTTTATTCGAAACATAGAGCACATTTTGCATAATTTATTCATTTTAACACTGAATGGGTCGAGTCTGTCTTGCTTGTGACAGACAGCAGTAAAGTCAATTCTGTGAGGTTTCGTCTCCAAATTATTGAGTGGACTAAATTAAAAATGAAATAATTTCTTACACTTTTGAGTTGTTTGTAATAGTTTCAAAACAAGTGTATCGTCATTTTCTTTTACTTATGGTTTGAGTGTATACTTTCAATTTTATTTTAAATCGCTTTAGTTTTGAATAAAAGCAAACGGTAATCTATTAAAATGAATCACGAAGAAAACAAAATTATGGCTCACCGGCAGCATGTGAAGTATTTCATGCGATTTCTGAACATTTTGCCATCGTCGTTGTCCTCTCACGATACTACCAGGTAATTAATATCACTTATAATTTATATGGTCAGACAAGGATTGCTTGCAATAATTTTATCACTTGTTTATTCAATACAGTGCCTTGTTTAGCCATCATCATAAATTAATGAATTCAATCATTCATAGAAATGCATTTTATTATAATATGCAATAAACAGTAATAAATCTACAAAAGTAAATTTATCATTTAAAACAGAACTAGTCATTTATGATAAGTTCATAAAATGTTGAATAAGTTCAATGACGGATGCAAGTTCAGTTAATTATGTTTTGGGTCAGTAGATCATCTTAGGAGCGGATTTTTTGTCTTGATTGTAATAAAAATGCAAATTTCATACAAAGCTTCTCATTTTAAAATGTTAATTAACTAGTCTTATCTCATTGCCATAGTATATGAATTGGCATCTAATAATAGTACACAATTTAACAATTTTAATTTTACTGCATTAGTACTGAATTTTTTGATATTTTGGGGTATGAGGTTCATTTTATGTTATTTATAGTATTAGGTAGTAATTTTTAACCTTTTGAGTAGCGTAATTAGAGACACAATAGAGGGGCTTAATGAATTAAGTAAGGATCTACACAAAATTATTGTAAAGAAAAAATATGTACACAGATTTTATATGTTTTTAAAACACAGTCTATTACATTTTTTTTTTCTAATGAGAATAGCAGCAGTGAGCAGCATAGACGTTATGAATTTATAATTGTTTTCAAGAATGAAACTGTCAATATTTATTGTTGTATTTTTAACCAGTCTATTTACATTTGAGATAATGAGTATTTATCCTGCTAAACACTAGACCCATTGCTGTTATCCTGTTTTTGTGTAGACCCACACTAAAATACATATTTTTATAATGGAATAAGATAAGTTTATTGATTCTCAGTTGAATTTGGAATATTACTACTCTGGACCCTACACATCATTTGTTTTTTATTTTTTACAAAAACCAACACATTTGTATATTTGTGTTGAGTATTAAAGATTTGGCACACAAAATATAATATGTCATGGACATTGTCGTAAATTTCAGTTAAAACCACAAATAGTTTCTAGCATTATTAATTGTTTCCTGTAATTACCACCACCAAATTATTCATAATATTCAATTAAGTTCAATGGACAGTACTATCTTAATTACATTTTTTGTACAGAGTTTAATTATTTTTCTGAACCTGAATTTTGTTTTACTGGATTAACATACTGTTATTTTGTTTTCAGAGTAACAATTGCTTATTTTTCTGTATCCGGTCTGGATGTATTAGGCGCAATATCTTCAGTTTCATTAGACCTAAGGAATAGAATAGTCGAATGGATCTACAGACTCCAAGTTCACCCTGATAAAAACAGTAAGTACTAGAAATAAATGACTCTCGGAGTTTCTACAAGCCTTAGCTTCATTGCATCAGACCACACCATGAGCTACCTGAATTTCATTTTCTATTTTTCAGTCAAATTCATCCTAAGGTTGTCTGTAAAATATCGTTTTTTTTTTGCAATAAAAATCCACATTGGTGCATGTTATACCTATTAATTCTTAGGGTGAATGCTTCTTGCTTTGGTTAGTATAGTGCTATACTCAAGCACTATAGGTAGTTAAAGTTGGATGTTATTATTAGTTAATAGTTTAGGTGTTTTTGGTGAATTAAGTGGATTTTGAGACAGTAATTTGATTAAGTTCTCTAAAGTGGAATGTTCAATCTTAGCAAACATCAATTCTTTGACTTAATAATGCTCCCATACACTGGAAATAAAATAAACTAAAAATGTTGAGTGCTGCACCATCTATCTAGTGAGAACAAGGATTCTATTGAGCCTGTAGCTTTCGTCTTAAGCTTTTATTATATTTAATTTGTTATGGTGTACAGTCAAGAGCAATAAGATATATTATATTGGCTCATTTTCTATTCAGGAAATGAGTGTATGACAATTTATCTTAACAGCGCCCTTCCCTACTCATGAATCGTCAACGTGAGCATGGTTTAAAAGATTTTTGTGTAACCCAATGTATAAATAATGCCTGAAAACTCTGTTGGCATTCGGTAATTCTGCCATTTACTCGAATGTTTCCGAAAACGTTAAAAAAAACATATTTCCTGTAACAATCCAGGAATTATGCTTTTTTTAACTTTTAAAGTTTTTAGATAAAAAAATTATAAACGCTCCAGGGTTCTATTTACTTTTTTAATTTATGAGTACATTATGAAGGCCGAAAGTTCACACAAAAAAGACGATTTTCAAAGGTCTTTACTGGATTAGTCTTACACTAATTTATAATTTTATCTCTATAGAAACCTAGATAAAATCCATAAGATATCTGTGTTTCCAAAATATTTAGAGAAAGACTTGTAATAACGTCATAATAACGTAAGAGCGGTTGTATGAAAATGTACTTCGGGAAGGACGCTCTTAATTACCTAAGCGTCAAACAGATAATTCTGAATAAATTATTGTAGACTCATTTCCTGAATAGATAAATAGAAATCGACAATGTATTATACCTATCTTCTTGCTTGTGACTGTACAACAAAAAGTAAACTAATCTTTCATTCTGGTGGTTAAGGTAGAACTACATTGGGCACACACACGTGGGCCACTTACGCCGATCAATTATATCATTTTTTTTTTTTTAGTTATGTGCCATATTTGTCGTATATGAACTCTTTCTTTCTTTCTTATCTGGGCGCGTCGATCTCCATACATTTTATATAGCAACTAGACCTGTATAGCAACATTAGACCCATGTCACGCGACGCGGCTCTACACACAAATCAGGCGTGGACCACGTGTGCGTGGGCCCACAAACAACAAACAAACAACAATGTAGCCTAATCCTGCCTAACACTGTTGATTCTGGCTCTTAGGAGTTATCAACATTGGAAGTACCAGTAGTGCTACATGTACTTCAATCAGAAGTATCTTATATGCTATTCTAGACCATAGTTTACCTCTATGCCAATTTTTAACCAAATACACTCTGCTGTTATAAAATATATTAAATTTATCGTAATGCAGTAGAGTCATGCAATACAAGTCATTACAAAGATATTATTTTAATAACTCTTTGCTGGAATTTGAGAAGTTTGACTTTAGTCATTGTGCCAGTCTTTGTTTAACATTATAATTATATGTTATGAATTTTTAATATACCCAATTTCATAATATTCAATGAATAGCTGTTTGAATTAGATACATTGTTGTGACTTATTTTACTGCAACTTGTTTGAAGTAATAGTAATTATAACTGAATTGAATGTAATGTTGTTTAAAAACATGGTAAATACACCGCTCTGTAACGGCCGTTCACGACTTTGGTCTTAGCGGCGAGCGGCGCGGCGAGCAGCGTATCGTGGCGTGCTTCAAAATTTTTATACTTTTGATCTTACCGCTCACCGCCCCGCGCTTTGCTACGGCCCGTTCACGACCTTGCAGCTGTCGCTCATTGCTGCAAGGTCGTGAACGGGCCGTAACACATACAGTAACTCAAAGAACACAGGTGGTTTATAATCTTTAAGAGTCTGACACTCCATCACGTCTCGGTCCAACCAGAGTAGAAGAAGTTATTTGATGACTACCAACTTCCAAAAAAAAGCTTACAGGTTCAATAAACTTCAAAACCCCTTTTCAACCTTATTGTTGTATAAAGTTAGTAGGTAATTATATAAAAAGATAAATAAAAAAATATTCCATATTTATTCATTAACAATATTCATAATTCACTTCAGTCTTATTTATCATTTACTTTAGTATGTTAATAGGCTAATGTTTACATTGAAGAACACACATGGTGCTATATACATAAATAAAATATACTAGTGGTTTGCAGTTCAGGTTCCCCAAAGTATTTGCTCAAGTTGGATTGCACTTCTTAAAGTTCAATGTAGTTGCCTGCTAGGGTAACCAGATTGTTCGAAAGAGTTAACACGGCCCTGGAACGCAAAAGGCAACTGAAGGAGCAAAGGCTCTACCACGATCTCTTAACGCGATCCATTTGACAACCTAAACTGATGCAAATGATGGATGGATGGAGTTATACAGGGTGTACATCTCCTTCCCTCTGCCTGACGTTTTAACACTTCATGGTAAGGCCCCAGGTGTGGGTTTTAGTCAGTAAAAGTATGGCACTTCTTCTCCCGACACGCTTTGCGGGAGAAGTTATTTTATGATTCCTCTTCCAAAACAGGGTTCAATATAATTAATTTTAGATTTTTTTTATTTCTAAGGTATCCTTAGGGTCAGGTCGCTGCGAGATGCGATGCTATCTATTATATTATAAGATCTGGGTTATTTAGCAGAGTAGGCAGATTAAAAAACACAACACATATTTATATATTTTTTCTGACTGTAATACAATCAACAAGTACCCTAGCAATAAAGAGATCCTATCTCCATCACTATCTTTCACAATGCTTGTTTAAAAGTTAATCGATAAAATTTAGGCTTTCTTGAAAACAAAAATAAGTCCAAATTTAAAACAGTTTCGGCTGATATACTTAACATAAAATATTTTCATTACTATTAAAAATTGCACAGCATTGATCGTCAATATTAAAATCGCACAGACTTCTGATCTGTATTGCTGCTGTATTCATGATTATAAAAGATTTAAAAAAAAAACTTTTTTGATCAAACGTATTCCCGTGGCCCTCTTCAGAACTCGTTGCGTTCCACATGCGCCCCAAATAGATGTCAGCAAGATTGATGGAACCCATTAGAGCCGATGCCTGTCTGGGCTGGGGATTGTTCGAAAGAGTTACTCTGACCCTTGCAAAGGGTAAGTGTAGGGACACTGTGGTTTGGGGGGCCCTCTTCAACTTTTCATCCTGTATAAATCGAATTAGAACCTATGTGCTAGGGTTGACATAAAATGATCAAAAGCATATTATTTTTTATGTGAGTCTGCCCTTTCAACCGATTTTTACTTATATTCCGTAGACATAAGGGTGGCATTAAAAGCAAAAAAGTGGTTACAATACCAACTATTTACTGTAGCCGCCATTTGTCTTGTCACTAATGCAATAAAAGTCAAAATCGGTTGAACAGACACTAAAAAAGATTTTTTTTTAAACTGTCTAATCATATTGCAAATGTAGTATAGTCTGTAGTATAGTATTAATGCCTTCGCCAAAAGCCCGTTTCGTTAATATATGTATTATAACAGATACCAGTTTGTGCCACGTTCCACGAGAGGTTAACGAGGTTTTTATGTCCAATGTCAAATGCGGTCATTTTTTCTCTTTCACTTTAAAAATCTTCTTTTAACTTCTTATTGATGTCTTGTCTGGTTCGAGAAAGCATGACAGAGCATAGCAAAAAACTAAAGCAATGAACAAGAGTCAGTAAATTTGTTAGAAAATACTGGTCCAAAGAATATCGAGTCAGATAGACGTGACATTGGTCTTCATCATCCTCCTGCCGGATCACAATTTATATCGTCTTGGGGCAGCTTTATATACACAAATATATAAGAGAAGGCCTAGCTCACTGACTTCTCAACACTCTCAGCCCTTGGACCTAGAAAGCTGATTTTTTTCACAGATGTTGTTTTTAAGACGTTGATGAGGAACACGAATGGATTTTTCCAAATTCATCCTTTAAGTCGGTGGAAAGTAGTAGTCATGGGATAACCGTGGGCATAAGCTGGTTTCAATATCGTGGCCAGATCTTAGAATTGATCACTTCATAATGTGACCGGCTATTTCATAAACTGGTTAAATTTTGATATATAGCCAATTATAACTGGCCAAATCGTTTATATGTTAACGTTTGATGATAGGTCAATCCACGTTTGGAATTATGTTGTATATCATGAAGTAGGTAATAAATTCTTAGATCTGGGCACGTCATTACATATTTCTATTTGCTGTCATCGCAATAGGCAAATACTTTGTAATAGTTCTTTTTAGTCTGGCAATCTTTATTGACACTATTATTATGAAACTATGCAGTTCTACTGCAAGGCAAAGGCCTCACTTCCCTTATTTCAATTTTCTTTTTTTTGAGACAGACTTCAAGAAGTTGACCAGTCCGTCGCGCCATCTTTTTCTGTGTTTAAACTGACTCTGGTATTAGCTAACATTTTTCTTCAATAAATTGTGATGATTCTCTATACTTAGTGCCTTTCTATTTAAAAAAATACATCTTAATTAAGTTCTTTTAAAATACATAAAATGTTTGTCGTTAGTAAGTACAAGGTCATCCGCTGGCGTACCCCAGACCGTTCAAAAAGATTGCCAGAGGTCAAATCATGTCGCTTGGTAATGTTTTCCAACAAGTAGTTCGACCACTTTTTGCCCATAATTGGTTGTTGTTGTAATCGCACTGCTGCGTCCCATTTATAATATAATAATAAGCCTGTATTGTTAGTGTTAATCTAAGGTTTAGAATTCAATGCTCATTAGGTGTCAAGGTGACTTTAAATGTAATAAAGGCAATCTCTAAAGCGGTCAAAGTATAAAAATCTTTTGCAATTGCACCAATTGCGAATAAAAAAATAAAAAAAAATCACTATCTGCTTATGGTCGGATAACTCAAAGAAATCTATGATACACCTGTTTTTTTTTTAACCCGCGTTTTAATGTTTAGTCTCATAATATAGGTTGTTATATTAATGTGTCGTTTCTTGTTTTGTCAATTTATTGATTGAGGCGGAAAATATTATCAATTAATAGGTTAATGGATTAAAATTCACAACGCTTAAAATGATTTTGAAAATGGTAGCTATTTAAAAACTATTTATTGGGCGATCTATAAGATTGTCACAGAATATTTGATTTATACTTGATCCGCTGATGACTCCGCGATATAAAGCCGCCTTTCTATCGTATAGGACTCTCTTAAGCATTTACACGTCGATCGATCTTTGATAAAGCCAAGCCTTGACTATAAGGGTCAGCGCGCAGATGCTGTAATCAACTCTATTTCAACATTTAAGGCCATTATTAATAAATCAATGAAAATTAGTAGAGCGAGAGAAACGGAGCGACAAGATGTCCCTCAATTTCGGATGACCCTAATGAGAAAAAAAAAATGAATTGAAGTCGAAAAGCATGCAAAAACGAATCACAATTGTAAAAGATATAAAAGATCGAATCTAACTAGTAACTTGACTGGCCTGTTTGTCTAGTGGTTAGTGGCCCTGACTGTTATGCCTTAGCTCGTGGGTTCGATTCTCCTCCAGGACAAGTGTTTGTGTGATAAGCACGATATTTTTTTCTGTATCTAGGTGTAATATGTATGTATTTGGAAATATATAAGTATGATTATCAGTTGTATACTCACAACCAGGGGTCGGTAGAGTTATTCATGTACTTGCATCGAAATGTTAATATTAATATGGATCTTCCCGGGATTGTAATGAAAAATCCCGTGTAGCCAACAATATTACAAATCAATAATAATAAAAACCTCAGAGATAGATAAGACGAATAAAACAAAGATATTTTTTAAAATACAATTTTTATAAGTATTTTTCATTGAAAAAGATCTCTCTACGTTAACTGAGGTAAGGTTAACAAATTTATATACTTCCTCCTCCTCGTCATTAAAGCAGGAAGATTTTTTTTCTGCTTTATTTGTGATAGTGTCATATAAAAATCTGCTCTTTAAAATTAATGTCTGGATTTGAGGCATATCCACTTGATTCTTTCGCTGTATTCTCAGGACCCTGAGGTTCTGGATCTTTGGAAAGCGTACAAGGGCCCGAAGCCAACTAGCAGAGGCCCTTTAGACAATTTTCATGGAACATGATACCAACTGACTATTATCGCTGTACGCGCTATGCTAGTGCAACCAAGGACAACCCTCAGATGGTGGGAATCTATCACGAGATATGGAAAATATAGATATAAGGCTATGATTTTGGGAGGCTTAAGTGGACTGGTTGCCAAAAACTATGTTAAGACTATGGCCCCTGCCTGAACAATGTTATTAATATACATCGATAAAAAAGGCAGGGGGTGACTTGCACACTCAATAAAGGGGCCCCCAGAAACGGTCGCTAGCATAAAGTGACGTAGCAACAAGAGGGCAACATATCCTGAGGTGCTTGAGGTGAGTGGAGAGCGAGTGAATCCCGGAAGTACGGTCAAGATCCCTACCAGCACCTTACTGGATTATACATCCTTCTTCCGAGCACGTCTTATCTTGCGAATCTCCACTCAGTCTAACCAATGAAAGCAAGAGAGAGTTGGGAGCTTTGTACCTCGTCAGTGTTCACTACGGCCAGTTAATGAAAGCAAGCCGGAGGTCAGGAACAAGATTCCTCCCAGGAGATCGTATCCGTGGGGTCGCTAATGCCCATTAGTTCGCCACAAACTACTTTGCGGATAGTATCTCACTTAGTCTGGTCCCTCAGCCTAGGTATGTTACTGCAAAGCAAACTCTACCGGTACAGACCTAGGGTTTATTGGACCGTGCAAGCCCAACCACGACGTCAACGTAGAGATACAGCGATGGGGTTATTGTTATTATTATTAGTAATTACATTAAGGGTTCCCGAAACGGTCAATTGCGATTGACAATGTCTACGGGAACGACAATGTATTGACAATTGTTTCAATCGTTTATAGTAAAAATAAACATTTTTGCATTAATTAGCGTTAGTGACATAAATATTGTCAATTGCAATTGACATATAGATTGGCAGATAGGAGATAGGTAGCTGCTCCCTATATTCCCGTTTTTTTTTATAAGTTAGTTTTCCTTAGGTCTAGACCTAGGCCCAGTTCATTACAGCCGGTATGACTGAACTGAGGCAACATTTTATTCTCAGCTCAACCGTTATACAGAAATCTATTGCCTGATTGTTTAGTTACCGTAGCTCTGAAACACAAAGGGCAACTGAAGCAACAGAGGTGGGTTTGAGTCAGCAACAGCGGCCCCTCGCTCCACCCGGAAATAAATTATTTAATGAAAAAAAAATATTCAGAAATCTATGAAAATAACCATTTTAATGTTTACATTGTGTACGTTTTAATATTCTTCTTAACTGTAAGGACATAAAAAGTACTAAGTCCACTTAAGCGTGTAGGTAAAGGTAGCTGATTATACAGTTTCATTAGTTTTATATTACACGGTGTACAGTGAATTTATGTCTTGAATTGCAGCTAGACGGGGTTTAAATTAACAATCAACACGATGTAATAGTGTTATCTCTGTTTATTTTATTTGAACATGTTTTTACTTAAGTAGCGCTTTTATTGCACGGTTTATCGACATGTAAATAATACACTAAATAACCTTGCTTACGTCTTACGTCGAAGCTGTAGTATTTATTTTTTGACGCGCGTATGCGTCACCTTGATTTAATACCTGTTATTAAAAATGTGAAGGAAGCTCAGACGGTTTTTTGTAGGTTTGTTCTGTATCGACCTTGTTTAGATAGATGAGAAAAGAGGTACCTTTTAAGAACCAATGTATACCCAAATATACTGAGTTTCGGGTTTAATTTTGATTAAAACTAAGTACATTATTGTTAGTGTTCATATTTCCAGCCAGAAATCAATCCTTTTGATCTAAAAAACAAAAAAAACATTTATCGCACAATCAAATTCCAGGAAGTAATCTAATGACATACGGCAAATCAACTTAAGAAAAATGTTGAATTTTAATAAAATAAATCTTTGATTTAGACATTAATAGCGCCTTATTCAAAATCATGCTCATTTTCTATTTCAACATTATCAATTTCAATATCAAATTTCAATTTCGTACTGTCCCTTTGCGGTTAAAGGACAGAAAAATAACATAAATAAACAAAGAAGGAAGGAAACGCAAGAGATATAAAAAGTATTCTGTTATTATTTATGTCACTTACTACTCAGAATTGTATCCTAATTAGCTACTAATATCGGATGGTGTTATAAAACAGCAAGTACTTTTTCAATAATAATCATTGGCTTCTTGGCTAGGAGTACCTATTGATTTTACAATAATCCAATGATACATTACGTATTTTTTATAATTCCGCATAGTTCCGGATTTGGCCATCTACGCCTATTTGAAAAAATCACTTTGTATATTATATAATACACCATTTCATATTATTCAAAACAAAAACACCCTATACATTAAACATTTTAGTACCGAACTAACAAAAGCTTTTCCACGTTGCAGATGGCGATGTATCAATGTGCGGTTTCCAAGGTTCCTCGACAATAAATATAGAATTGGATCCTCCGAACAACCACTATCGTTGCGGGCATCTCGCTATGACGTACACCGGGCTTTGTATCCTCCTGGCGTTAGGCGATGACCTCTCCAGATTGAATAGGAAAGCTTTAGTTGGAGGTAAGATTCCCGTAGATTTGATTACACGGACTAAGGGGATATTTTATCAGCGATTGGCAGTCTGAATATCCCCTAAGGTCGTTTATACTTTAGGGTTCAGTTATCGCTGAATAAATAGGACTTATCTGATGTCTTGAGGGGAGATGCACCTGGGTTTCTTGCTTAGCAAACATGTAACTTATTAAGCATGTGTAAGTTGATACATATTAGTGTCGTCGCATATGGGCCACATGGCATAGACATAAACGCCGCCACTGGAAGCTAGAAGCGGCCACGAGCCACCTTTTTTAACCAATACGCGCAGTCTCATAATGGACTCTGACGAAGAAGGTTTAAATGCGCGAGTGGCGTGTGACGGGGTTTTGTATCGGCGTTTAGTGACAAGTGCGACCCACAAGAAGCGAGCAGCGGCGGTTTGAAGCGTGTGGCGGCCACCGGCGTCAACAGTGTGCGGCGAATCTATATAAAATGTATGAAACCTACAGGAAATATACCGGTGGCGGCGTTTTGTAGTTGTGGCCGGTTGGCCCGTGTGCGGCGACCCTTAGAAATTGCAATTGATTGTTTATGCACGATTGTATATATTTTTTAATAATGTAAAGAAGAAAGAGAGAGCCGGAACGCCCATACCGATCTGTTCCGACTTTCGGTACCTCGGGTCGCTCGTCCAAGGGAGAGGTAGAACGAGACGTAACATATCGGATTAACGTAGGATGGAGGAAATGGCGGTAGGTCACGGGAACAACTTGTGAGCCACGGATGCACGGATGATGGTAAAATTTACAAGTCCGTGATAAGACCTGTCATAATGTATGGATCAGAATGTTGGACTGTGAAAAAGATGGATGAAAAAAGATTGCATGTAGCAAAGATGAGAATTTTGAGATGGATGTGTGTTGTGACGAGAATGGATAAAGTGAGAAATGAGTATACCAGAGGAAGTTTGAAAGAGGCGCCAGTGACTGAAAAGTTAAAATGAAATCGTTTGTCTTGGTATGGTCATGTGAAGAAGAGAGATTAAACGCATGTGTATTAAAAGAGTTCTAAGTATATAGTCATGAAGATGGAGAGGGAGTGGGAGGCCAAAGAAAAGATGGATAGATTGTATGAGGAGTGATATGAAAGAAAATAGAGTTAGTGATAGTGTGATGGGTGACAGTATAGAATGGAAGAAAAAACGTTTTGCGCCGACCCCAAGTAATATGGGTTAGGGATAGGAAGTAGACGAAGTTTCCCCACAAAAATAATAATAATAATAATAAAAAAATGTTTTTCTTTCTTTCTTTAACACTAAGAATGACTCTTGTATCTGTACTGGTTGCATACATAGGTACACATACTCAAGACATACAGACACGGAACGACTGTCTTCCCGTCCAACTATAATATAGGTGTCTTCAAGGCTAGAGTGAATAGGCTCTTAATAAACTAGTGCGCCTGACCATCAATGATTGCATCTCCGCTTACCATCAGGTGCGATCGTAGTCAAGCACTGGTTTATATCAATTAAAAAAAAAAAAAAAGACTATCTGTTGGATATACAAAAATTTGTTCTGTGAGGCAATCTAAACCGCGACGCACTATGTAGCAGTCAATCACTGAACCGCTAAACCGACAATGCCATCTTATTTATTGTATGGCCAAATTGAAAGGCCAATTTTTTATAATGCCTTGATGGACAGATCAGTTCTAAGTGTACATGCTAGCAAGGCCTAATAAATCTCTAAAAATATCTAGTTAAAAACACTGTAAACTCTAAAGTTTATATTCTTCTTCGTGTGTTTGCTAACGACAGTTTTTTATATTATTATGGCCCAAAACTTTGGCACTTTTACGGCGTCGTCGATCGAGCTCTGCGGGATTGTTAGAAAGAGTTATCGCGGACTTGGAACGCAAAGGGCGATTAGAGAACACAGGTGGATTACAGATTAGTACTGGTCTGATACTCTCTCTTGCTCCACCCACAACACAATGGGAGAAGCAAGCAATTTACAACCCAAAAAATAAATAAATATGTAATCCCTTTCTTGTGCTGCATGTTTTGGTGCAGAGTTCACCAGAACTATTAAAGAGGTTTGTTTCTAAGAGAAATAACTGATATCTGGAAGTACTGATCCGATTACGATGAGGCCTCACTATCGACTTGGTTGAGTAATGGGTAGCTCGCCGTCCGACCGCAAAAATCGTCGACGGCGCGTACTGTTCCACGCGCGCCTCAAAGAGATGTCAGCAAACCGTAGGGGCCCAGCAGGGTCGAAACCTACTGGGGCCAAGGGTTTGTTTCTGAAAGGAAAACTCGGCCCTGGGACGAAGGCAAAGAAGGAACAGGAGTGAGGTTAACTATTCTAAAAAAAAAAAACTATCGCCTAGGTTATTTTTATCCTTGTAAAATGTACAGATCCTGCGAGATCGGTTGCTGGAGCGAGGCCATGGAATAAGCGATTTATTCTATAAAAGCTTCTGCCAGTGACATCGCCCCCGTTAAACGTAGGGTTCTCCAAACAAACTTTGGACCCCCGTTCCATCACATATCTCTTTAAAAGATGAATTTTGAAAAATTCTTGTTCTTAGTATACATCATAAAAAGGACCTCTGTGGAACATTTTAGCGTTCTAAGTCCAAGGGTTTAGGCTAGGCGTTGATGGGTCAGTGAGTCAGGGCTTTGTCTTTTATACACCACTAGTTTTTTAATTAGTACAAATACTTAAAGGGCTTATTGAAAAGGTTTTATTATTATTTAAGTAAAGTCTCAATAAATAATATTCATAAACAGCAAAGTTATGAGCGTTTGTTTATATCCCAAAATGTCACTCAATTTATGGAAATATTGTATTGATTATGAATGAATAAATGACGTTCAAAATGGAAAAATACTGCGCGTAGTATTTTCTAGTAGCAATTGTAATGAATGTTTGATTCTATTATGCATTTACCTATTATGACGAATTTCGTGGACAATTTTGGGATTTCGTTTTATTTACTATTGATTACAAAAATATGATTAGTAACGGGTACGGATAGAGACCTATTTTTTTTGTGCTAATTAAAAAAACTAGGGGTGTATATTGTACAGATTCAGATTATACTAGCGACAACACTCTGCTTTATAAGAGTGCAAATCATATATACAAACCTGTCTCATTCTATCGCTCTTTCTATTAGTAATAACCGATTCAAATCGATAAGAGAGAGAAAATCGATTTTGTGGTCAAAATTTTGTGGATATTCATTTTCCTCTCAATAAATAAAAGGGCTGCCTTCACTCCTCTCACTCATCTCGTATCTTTTTGCTAGTAAATAAAATATACTTTTATTTTTACTTCCAGGTGTAAAAGCTCTGCAGACGGAGGAGGGTAACTTCGCAGCAACGCTCTCGGGTTGCGAGTCGGACATGCGTTTCGTTTACTGTGCGGCGTGCATTAGTTACATGCTCAACGATTGGTCGGGCTTCAACATTGAAAAGGCTACTGATTATATTATCAAGTCTATTGTAAGTAAAACAAGTTTTTTTTTTTTCCAATCATATCATAACTTACAAGGACAAAAAATCTGTCATGTACCCAATTGTATACATGCCTCATCATCATCATCGTTTCAGTCAAAAGACGTCCACTGTTGGACATAGGCCTCCCCCAAGTGTCGCCACAATGAACGGTCCTGTGCGTCTCGCATTATACATGACTCAATTATTTTTATTGTTTGTATTAGAAAGTAACTTTATCCAAAATCACAAATTAAAACAAATCATCATTTTCCTGCCCTTATCCCGTTTTATTTGGGGTCGGCGCAACGCGTTTTTTTCTTCCATTCTGTCCTGTCACCTGTCACGCTATCACTCCTTTTTCTTTCATATCAAAAAAGAAATAAGTAGGTATTAAAATTCGTTCAATATTAATCAAGTTAAAATCCTTTAAATCTGATTGGAAAGGGAAATTGTCAAATAACAGTATTAGAATGCACATAGTGAAATGTGACGTCACCGCTATTAGATTACGTGTGTTCAAAAGAAATAGCGAGATACACCCACCAGACCACACTCTTCTTCAAACCAATATTTGGAATACTAATTGCTGCTTCATTTAATAATCAATTTTGATACTGATTTCAGAAAAAGATTTCTGTTTAGTGTTATTTGTTGTTTAAACTAATATTATAAATAATATATTTATAAATTTTTTGTTTGTTTGTTACAATTTAACTCAAAAACTATTTGACCGATTTTAAAAATTCTTGCATCATTACAAAGCTATGAGTAACATAGGCTATATTAAGTTTTGAGATAATTTTCTACTATCGCGCGGGCGAAGCCGCTGGTAGCAGCTAGTTTAGTATAAAATATTATAGAAAAACTAGCTTCTGCCAGAGGCTTCGCCCGCGTGAAAGTAGGATTCCCCCATACAATTTTTGGAGCCCCGTTTCATCCCTTTAGAGGGTCAATTTTGGAAAATGCTCACCTACGTTATAAAAGGAAACTTTGTGCAAAATTTCACGTTCCTAGTCACAGTTCTTTCGGCTGTGCGTTGATATATCAGTCAGTTGGTCCTTTTATATATATATAGACTAGCTTCTGCCAGCGGCTTCGCCCACGTGATGGATTTTGGAAAATCCTGTCTTAGTGCTCACCTACGTCTTAAAAGGAAACGTTGTGCAAAATTTCACAATTCTAGTCCCAGTAGTTTCGGCTGTGCGTTGTTATGTCAGTCAGTTTTTACTTTTATATATATATAGATAAGCAAAATAGGCAAATACCCAATAACCAAGTTACACCTGTACCTATATATCTGGAAAGCAGTAAAACCTGTTTATGATATCGTGCATTGAAAGACGTGAAGTGTACATTCATTTTAATGTCACACATAAATTATATTATTCATGTTCTGTAGAATGTTTTTATTGTTATTTTTATCCTTGCAAAATGTACAGATCCTGCGAGATCGGTTGCTGGAGCGAGGCCATAGAATAAGCAATTTATTCTATAGAAGCTTCTGCCAGTGACTTCGCCCTCGTTAAACGTCGGTTTCTCCAAACAAACACCCCTGTTCCATCACATATCCCTTTAGGGGATGAATGTTGAAAAATTCTTATTCTTAGTATGCATCATAAATAGCTCCTCTGTGCAACATTTTAGCATTTTCCAAGAGTTTAGGCTAGGCGTTGATGGGTCAGTGAGTCAGGGCTTTGTCTTTTATACACCATTCGTTTTTTTCTATTAAAATAATATTTCCATTTCATTGGACAACAGGCATATTTTTTTCAAATTGATTAATTTAATCTGTCTCTGTTTTTGGTTGTGTGACCATCTCAACATATCGAGACACCTCTTGTACCTGCGGAGTAATCTCGATAGCACGCTAAACCATTGGTCTATTTAGGTGTCATTCTTATACCTTTGACGCCGCATATTTTCCCTATATATAATGTTTAAAATTGTAAGCATGATTGCGACATTTTGCATAAATAAATTATTTTTCTTTCTTTTCTTCCTTTTGGGCCGTCAGAAGCCAGGAAATCCGACATCAATCTTGCCAAAAACTAAAAACTATTTTTGCCATTGACACATTATTAAGAACGAATTCATATATGATAACTTGTGTTTTTAATTACTATCAAATACAAACAACCTTGTCTTTGTGCTGTCACTGTCAAACGTTTCGTAAAGTTTAAAAGTTGGATCTGATTTTTGATTCTGTTAACTAATAAATAATCCTTTTTCACAGGGTTACGATTACGGCATCGCTCAGTGTCCCGAACTGGAGTCCCACGGAGGCACAACCTTCTGCGCACTAGCCACGCTAAGCCTTACGAACCAACTAGACAAGCTATCAGAACAGCAAGTGGAAGGCTTGAAGAGATGGCTACTCTTCAGACAAGTCGACGGCTTCCAAGGCAGGCCTAATAAACCCGTGGATACTTGTTACAGTTTTTGGGTTGGAGCGTCCCTTAAAATACTAGACATGCTGCAGTACTCTAACTATGGAAGTAATAGAAAATATGTCTATGAAACACAGGATACAGTTGTAGGTGGGTTCTCGAAATGGCCTGATACATGCACAGACCCCATGCACACATACCTAGGCCTCGCTGGACTCAGCCTAATAGGAGAAAGTGGACTCCTAGAAATAGAACCAACTTTAAACATCACTAAAAGGGCTTATGAACACCTTAAATCTTTACATCAAAAGTGGGAGAGTGAAACACTCTGCATTTTATGAATACGTCTTTGAAAGTGTCTTGAGAAACTGGTTTCCTAATTATGAATTACGATGTTCAATGTTTACTTGAGAATGTGTATGTTTGTATATGGCGTCCGATTGTAGATAGCACAAGTTTTTTAGCCTGAATACTAAAGTATGAATCCAAACACAAATGTATAAAAAAAATATTAAAAAAAAAAACTATACACGTTTTAGGGATTGTACCCACTATACCGTACCATACCATGGCCGAGTCAGGAACGTGTCAAGTGAATAAAATATTCTTTGTACCTAAACGTATGCGACTTTATCCATCAGACCGTTCCGTCACCGACCAATATGGTAACCTTAAACTTTGCCGGTGCTGTTACGTTCCTTGCAGGGCACGTGACGTTGCCAACCTGGTGAGCATACAGGGCGTGATGACCGTTCTAGGCCCGTTATATCACGACGTAGCAATAATATTATATGTATGTTTTTTAAATATGTATAATATACGTTTTCTGACGCGTGTGCTTTACGCGATAACACAGGTGAACTATTAGGTATTTTGAGAACGGATACTGATAAACGCGAGTAATAAGGGGTTGATACGGGGATATTACGCGGATGATACGCGGATGTTACAAGAATACCACGTTCACTAATCCATTAGGAAGGGTATGTTTCGCTAGTAGATAGTGTTGTGTTTCATTCTGAGCTTGACGTTCTTAGCACGGTCATAGTATGATACGATGTAGTGGTCAAAATCCTTGAAGTACCAAGTGGAATTGTTATTTAGAATCGAACAAATATTATTAAAGCGCAAAATAAATAATTTGCGCTTGTTGCCTTAATTTAAAACGTACGTTCATAGTTAGAAAATAGTTTCATACCATTCTCGTTAACCCTAAGGCCTTTGCTCCTCGATTTACTAAATGCATATAACACTAAACTTACTGAAGTTTGAGTCATTGTGGTGAAAGGATTAGTCAGCTAGACTCTGCCAATCTGGCCAAATGGGGTATCTTGGACCCATTGCAAAAACAGTGCCAGTGTGGAGCTCCTTCACAGGATATGCGACACCATTCCTGCTCATCATGCGTAACCACCTTCCACGACTTGGATGAAAGTGCCAAGGTAGCCTACCAAGTTCAAATTTTCTCAAGTTTTTTTTAATTTAGCAGGTCAGTGCGAGGTTCTATGTTCATTAAAATAATAGAATAGAATAAACTTTATTGTACACCCAAATAGTAACAAAACTTAATAATTTTTTTTTTGTAATATATGATTTCTGAACCTAAGGCCACGTTCCCGCTATGTCGTAATGATTAATTAATCGTCGGTCGACTATCATCTCCAGCTGTTCCCATTATAATGAATGTTTGTCGTAATTTTTTTATCGTTTAACAATTCTTTTATCTAGGTTTTCCCATTAGATAGCGACGACTTTTAATTGTTTCACGGCAGTCACTTTGTAGTTTACACATCAGTAGCAAGCTACACAACACACAGCAAACAATTTTTTATCGTTTTACGATTGTCGTGCTAGCCGTTCCTACTGTCATGACAATATTTTGTCAAGCCTCCCTAGCCAAGTTACGATCGTTTCGTTTGCGTCGAACGCCTCGAGTAGGCCACGCCTCCGTTCCTTCCATTGTTCTGACCACGTAGTCAACGCAAAAAGTCGTAGAAGATATCTTGTCGTACTATATGTGAAACTTCTTATTTAATTATATGAGCCACGACACGTAAAACTACGTTTATCTGTCATCAGGACAAAGTGGGTACGCGGCCTTACACATATTTATTTACGGAATTATAATCATTAAAATCATACAACACTCTTAGTTCGTCTTACCCTGTTGAATGACTTTCATGAAATAGGAAAGACACTTAAGAAAATTTGAAATTCGCTGACTACCCGCTTAAAAAAACCCAACAAAAGCTATCCAAGACGGCTAAATAAATATTGGTGGACAAAAATTTGAGTCAAATCCACACGAAAGAAGAAGACTAAACGCATTTAAAACATCATGCTGTCTCTATCATATTCAAACGATTTTCTGAAATAGAACGATGTTATTGACGTTTAGCGTCCAATGCATTTAGATAATTAGAAAACAAGACTTAGGAGATCTAAGAATTTAAGTTACCTACCGAAATTATCGTAATATAAGTTTATAAAAACGTTCATTATGCTAAAGTATTATTACTGTTGCATAATTATTTTGTATAATATTAAATTTGTTAGTACTTAAAGTAATGTTTATGAATACTAGGTGCTACTTGAGTAGGTATGGGGTACCTAACGGTGTCATGGAAGGACAACGAGTAAAAAGTTAGTGTTATAGTACAATATAAGAATTTCCCGTATCGTGCCATGAGCAGTTGAGTAGTTAGGCGTTTATCAAATTATTGCACAAAATGTAATGTTAAGCGGTTCTTATTGTAACAGATGATGTAAGTAGGACGCAGGCACATTATGCGGCGAAGGAGAAATGAATTTTCGTAATCGTTATATATATAATTGGATCCCTAAAAGATTTGCCTGTTATCCAGTGTACCGACGACGATATGACAGTCGTTTTTTTTTCATGGATCTAGAGACGTTTCCAGTCTTGATACAAAATAGTTATCAAAAATATCCAATAGCTTAGACACTACAGCTAGTCAACGATTGTCAAAACACATATTCGGTCCATCACTAATAGTTGAAATAATCTTTTTTTTATAATTCAATATTTGAAATACCTCTGCCCTAATATTGCCAGTATTGACATTTATTGTCGTGTTATTATTTTCATCGCCATCCTGTATCGAAATCAGAATAGCTCGAGATATTGTTTAATTCTCGAAAAAGTCTAACTCACATTTTTTTTATTTAATTTTACACGACCACTTACACCAAAAAGGAGTTTATTCAATAAAGAAACGTAAACGGAACGGAAACGTAAACGTAGAAACGTTTATTCAATAAAGGCGAAAGTGGAGCTAATTACCGTAATTACAAACATAGACTACTATTAAAACCGTCGCTATACAGGGTGTCGTCAATTACTTCCCAACATCAATTATTTCGGTGGTCACGTCATTTTGTAACTGCGTCCTAATTCGCCAACGGTCAGCAATTAGTATCGACCAATAGTATTCGAATTTAATGTGCATTCGTTATTTTATTGGAGGATCAGATATATCAAGAGTTAGGGTCTAGCGGTTTTTACTCTCATTTAAAGAGACTAATATATTGAGGAGTTTGATACCGTTATTGGTCACCATCTTATACAGGATCATAATAAAATTAGTAAGAAAAACTCTGCAGACGTGATGGTCATCGATGTTTAATGAGTACATGTGATAATAGATAAATAAAAATAATAATTTCAAGTTTAGTTGCCTATAGTTGTTTGCCAAAACACCTATCTATAAGCCATAAAAATATTTATTCCGTGCGGCAATCGAGCCCACGACACGCAGCGTAGCAGCCATTCGCTCAAGCACTGTGTCTACCGTGCCTTATTATGATTTGAAATATAGTCGTCATTAATTATCAAAAACCGTCGCGTCTTTGGAGTATCGATAGCTAAATTAATTTGATCCTTTATAATATAGACGCAAATTGACCCAGCATATAGTCTATATATTCTGGGTCAATTTGCGTCTGTTATTTCAAGTCTATACCTAATTATGGGCTGGATACTGGTAACTTGGAAGAAAAAATACGCTGGTTAAAACCGCTAGTGTGGTCCAAAATAACCGTTTCAAAATAATAATGAAGTAGTAAGTACTAGAGTAGTCACATCTAAATAGTTTGGCAGTCGCAGCAAGTCTGGTCAGAACTTTGAAAAGTTCACACCAAAGCCTTATATTTTGTTAATTTGTTGTAAGAACCAGTGTTTTACTCTTGTTCTTTGTAATTGTTTTACGAATACTGGCATATCTTTATTTTGTATTTATTTTCGAATGTAGTTGTTCTAAATTTAACTTATGAAGCTGTGAAATTTTATCATAGTAAAGTTTTTTCTTTTTTTTTTCTATGTTGTTTTTTCGTCATCAGTCATCTCGTCTCTTATTATTTTTCTGTATGTCTCATTGAATATTTGAACCAATGTTGCAAACTTTTCAAAATAGATTTTTTATATAATGTTTATATGGAAATATTCACCGAATTTACATATACAATGATTCGTTGCATCTTATTCTTATGTCTGACGTGAGAATGAAGATCTTTTAACCGAGAATTATGTCATTAAAATTAGGATAAAATATTAAATTTTGTTCCGAAGCATTGACAGTATTCCGTGCCTTTAAAATTATTACTAAGGTATCGTTCTATGGTAGGTGCCAGATACATTGGCCATAAAGTACATTGACTTTTTTTTTCGTAGATTCCATGATCAATAACAGAGAATCACTTCAACACAAGGGAATTACTACAAAATGTAAAGGATCATGGTAGATGTCAATTAAGACCTACTGTCTACGGACGCGTAGCTTCATAGACGCGTATCCGTCATTATACGCTTGGTGTACGCCTGCTCACAGCTTACATACAAAACTATGAAACTCTAGTTGCCGCTTCGTTTGTATATATGCTGTGAGCAGGCGTAAATCAAGCATATGGGGCTGCCTGTCCACTGGAGCGGAGAAACGGAGAAATATTAACCAATAGGATTGCACAAAATTTCCGTTCCTCTTCAGTGGATAGGGAGTACGATTAAGTTTAAAAATTCATACTAAATCAGGAAGCGAAGCAGGGAAACGGAGAGGAGAAATGAGTGCGGGCGCTATAACAAAAGTATAGCTAAAACAGTCGGGAACTTTAGCTAGCTAGCTCCGCATTACTTTCTCATTCCGCAACACAGCCTCGCCCGCTCCAGTGGACAGGCAGCTTAATGATGAAAATGCGTCTATGAAGCTACGTATCCGTGGACAGTAGGACTAACAACAGCTTTATGTCTTTTTTCCATTTAAAAAAAAATTAAGTCTGACACTCAATAAATGTAGGCGGGTCATTGTACTTTATGACAAATTTATTTGGCGCCTACCATAATATCCGTTTTATGGTAAATGGTTTCATGTTAATTTATTACTCAAGGCTAAATGTACGCACACTTTGCAGTTAAGGCACCTATGTTGTAGTATGTATGCTTGCTTTTACGCTTGTTAACTTGTTAAGTCTATAGCTCGAAATACACGTTTTGTAACTAGTAAATTTAACTGTGGTATGGAATACTAAGATACATTTATACTTTTTTAAGTGGCTTTTATCGGTTTTCTATAGTTAATAACTTATTGTATTTCACAACAAAATTCATCAATTCCTTTTGCAGATACTATGTCTTTGTTTAGTTGCATCACGTCTTGTAAATTGTTTAGTCAAATATTTTGTTATTGTGTATGGACCAACCTTTACTGACATTGTGTGCTTTAATTCAACGTTATCTTCCATTCTGGGTTCCCATTGCTTGGATTCAGGCGTCATCTCTATCTAACTACTTAGCTTTCATATTGTCCAATTGCTGACCAAAGATTACCCTTAAAAGACTGGGCACGCCATAATTATGGCGGTAAGTCCCCTCTTTGAGGAGTGGCTGGAAAGGCAGCACCGGGTCCTCACCTTCCGCATGACGCAGATTCTCTCCGGACATGGTAAGTTCGGGAGGTTCCTGTTGCACCGGATTCGTGCGGAAGAAACTTCCGGGTGTCCCCATTGTATGCACCGGAGGATACGGTGGAGCATACGGTAGAGGTGTGACCCACTTGGGCAGAGCACCGCCGTGTCCTCGTGGGGGCGATCGGCGACAACGAGCTGTCGCACCGGGCCTTGGTGCAGGCCATGGTCCGGAGCGAGGAGGGGTGGCAGGCGGATGCCTCCTGCGATGCAGTAATGTTAGCAAAGGAGGCGGCCATACGCGTGAGGGAACTGCCTTCACGCTCCAGCCGAGTTCCCGATCCCGATTTCCAGCCACCGTAGGCGCGGGCTTGCGGACGGTGAGCAATCAGTAGCTCGCCGTCCGATCGTCCGGTAACGTCCGGCCTGAGCTCAAGTCGTCGACGGCGCGTAGTGATCCACGCGCTCCTCAAGGAGATGTCAGCAAACCGTAGCAAAAAGTCATTTGTCTAACCTCCAATTTCTGATTAACCCCTGGTTTCTGATTAAAAAATTTGAAGTTGAGAATCACTTAAACTCTAACCTGACAGCCTATCAAAATTTTGCATTTAAGTATGGTTTGAGACATTCTTAACTTAAAATACTCAATTCAGAAACCCGCCCTTAAACATTTGAAGTTGAGTATTTCTCAGATTCTAGCCTGAGAACCTGTCAAAATTGGGCACTAAAGTAGGGTTTGAGACGTGTTTAACTCAAAATACTCAATTCAGACACTCGCCTTAACCCCGCTAGCCTAAACAACTCAGTAACAGGGTAACACAAAACGTGCCTTTGTGCAAGATCAAGCATAACTGTATTTACGGCTTATCCATGTAAACTTTATTTTTGTGGGTTTTCATTTTCCGCATAATTATTAATCTTTTAACGTACATATCTCATTTACATATTTTCCTTAAAGTGTACATCGTTTGCTTTTTAAACCAGTCCTTATCAACTGCATACCTTGTTTCTAGTCAGAGGCGTAGCGTGGACTAATTTAGAGAGGGCGAAGGCGCATCAGCGAGGCTTTTTTCTTTTATAAATTCGACAACAAGGCAGCGACTGTCGCAACCCAGTGTTCGACCAAATCGTCGCTTACAATCGTTATTGTAAGCGACGGTTGTTAACCACTATTTGCCTAAATAGCGGACAAACGCGAGCCTATCAATTATAAAAAAAAACCCTTGTTCTTAAAAACCCCTTCCTTACGCGAGGCCCCTTTTATTGCGAGGCCGTGGGCGAGGGGCCGCTTCGCTTACGCCTTACTACGCTACTGTTTCTAGTATAAACCCGTTTACCGTATGAGGAAAAAGGAATGAAATAAAATAAGGGCTAGTTATCCAAAACCTGTATTTTGTATGCAGAAAGCGTCAGGTTTGCGACTGCACGCTCTGTAATATCTACTTTTGAATCATTATTATCGATATACATCAAAAGCAGGTTGTTGGTATGCGCATCACTTGAAGATGGCCGATTTGGATTGGATAGCCTGCAATTAAGTACGTAGTATTATTTTTGTTTTCATTAAATGAAGCCCAAATATCTTCCCGCTGGACACAGTTCCTTCAGTAGAATCAATCACGGTTTACAAAGTCGAGACAATTTTTAAAAATTCGCACGAACAGTAACCGCCGTATAATAAATATGGCACATCGCCTATGTTTGTCTTTATAGTGCCTCTTAAATTCTGAATCTCTGACACCCAGTGTCTGCAACGAAAATCAACCGATATATTGTTAAACGCATATTACGTCAACTGCTTGCATTGTTTCGCCTGTCGTCATCGTCATCATCGGTTTGCCAACGACATAGTAGTCATTGCTTAGACTACGGAGGAGCTCGGTACAATGCTCGGTGACCTTAGAAGAGCTTCCGAAAGAGCGGGACTTACAATAAACATGGTCAAAACCAAAGTTATGGTAAACATCCATGTTGCACCCACTCTTATCAAGATCGGAGACTACTCGAAGTTGTGGACGACTACGTAAGTGGCAGTGGTAACAGATGGTAGATAAGGATGAATGGTTCTGGAGTGTCGACCACGTACTGGAAGACGCAACGTTGGAAGGCCTCCCACAAGGCGGACCGATGACCTGGTGAGGGTCGCGGGAATCCGACGGATGCGAGACGCACAGGATCGGTAATTATGGCGACACTTGGGGGAGGCCTATGTCCAACAGTGGACGTCTTTCGGCTGAAATGATGATGCTGATGATTGCATTGTTTGACCGAATTATGAATGTCAATGTGATCAATTGACATGAGTTTGATTTTGATTTTTTTCATCGTTTGTTTTCGATCCATAAAACCGGGTCTCCTTAAAAACGGAATGTGCTATATTTCTTCCACAATAACCCACACCAGTTATTTTAATTGCATTGTTTTGGTAAAGGTTTGTCACTAAATTGAAAGGAACCATGATAGTGTTTAACTATTTATGTTTGAAATTATGTGTAAAATGTTATAATAATATAAGTTTTATTGAAAAAATTTGATCTTGTAATTATGTCTATTTTGAGCATTTATTTCGATTTGTTTTAAAAAAATAATGAAATATAATGAAAGTTAAAATGAAACTGTGTTTTATTTACCCCAAGTTGCACATAGAGTTTCCTAGACCTTTTTAGGGTTCCGTACTTCAAACGGAACAAATATATGATCACTTTGTTGTCAGTCTGTCTGTCTGTAAAGACCTTTTATCTCGGGAACGCGTGGAGGTATCCAGTTGAAATTAAAACCATATAATCAGGTCTGGTCCCTTGAAGCTGCGAAAAAATAAAAAGATACGGTCGTTTATGTCGCAAAAAACGTGTATTTCGACACTCAAGGGAATCAAAATTCATAGGGTACTTCCCGTTAACCTATAATCCTGAAATTTGGCATGAAACAAGGTCATAAAGCATGAAAAAATCTGAAAACTGTAAATTTGTACTCACCCTACAAAAAAAACTTCGATTCAGAAAAATCTTAGTAACTCAGTTCGAGAATCAAACTGTTTTCATAGTAAGTTTGTACGGGACTCTCGGTGCGCGAGTCCGACTCGCACTTGCCCTGTTTTTTGACACTGTCCCATTTATGAGTGTGACTCGCGGATATCGAGTGTTACTTGTGAGATGACGATGATTGATCAAATAATGAATATTAAAAAATAAAAATAGATTTTTTTTTTAAACTACAAAATTACCGTAAGTATCTAATAACTACAATAAATAAGAGCCTGAGTTTTGTTCCTTAATAACATCGCTTGATTCCTTGTCTCGTGGTCTAGTCTATTCAGAATTAAACTTTTCTGAAACTGAATCAATTTTACTTGTTTTTAGGGTTCCTCAAAAGGAAAAGACGGAACTTTTATAAGATCACTTTGTTGTCCGTCCGCTCTTTCTGTTTGTCTGTCTGTCTGTCAAGACCCTTTATGGCGGGTACGCGTGTTGGTATCGAGTTGAATTTCCATATACTCAGATCTGTGGGCTCTTGAAGCTGTAAAAAAATCAAACTTGTAAGTTAACAAGAAAAAAAGGTACTTCGGTTTATGTAGCAAAAAACGTGTATCTGTCTTCAAGACCTTTACCAATGACGTTTAAAGTAAGATTGTTTCATTATTATTTCCAGTGTGGGTAAGAGATAGCGCTAGACAACCTGTATAGCTCTGTCTCTTACCCCTACTGAAATAAGAATGAAACAATCTTACTTTGAACGTCATGGTAACCCCGCAAGAAGCTAGTCAAAGAACATTAGCTCTCTACCATTTCGTAGTTATATTTTATAGATATATATTTTTATAATTTAGTTTATGTATTGTATATATTCATGTGTTTTATATACTGTTATTGATATATATGATTATGTATTATATGATTTAATTTAGATAATATGGTGTATTTTTAATTTTCTTACTTATTTGTATACACTGTGTCTACATCTCTTATGCAACTCTCCTGTCGCAGATCTACTGGAAGAAATTTCATTTGAAATAAGCAGTACCTTTGTGCTCTTCTATCTGCTTTTGTACTTTTCATTTTTAAGTGTTTGTGTGTACATAAATAAATAAAATAAAAAACGTACTTACATTTCGACACTCGAGGAAATCAAAATTCATAGGGTAGGTACTTCCCGTTGACCCAGAATCCTGAAATTTGGCATAAAGAAAGGTCTTATAGCACAAGTATATAGGAATAGAACTATTTACATAGGTAAGTTTGCACGGAACCCTCAAGGCGCGAGTCCGACTCGCACTTGCCCAGTTTTTTCTTTTTAATACCTTCCTATATAGGTATTTATATATTTAAAGTAATCAAGAATTATTTTAGGATAAAAATGTCACTTATTTGGATAAATTCTCGATAAATCGTGATTGCGTCAGTAGCGCGTTCGTGTGTGCGAGCCACGGATACAATACACACACATGTCTGTTTCTACTCCGCGTTTAAAAGCATGTGAACAGTATGAACGTGGGTTTAACTAAAATAATAGTGGTTCAGACTAAAAATAAAGTGTCGTGATGGCCCAGTAGTTAAGGCACCTTTCATACACGAGGTGGTGGGTACGAAACCGGGCAAATACAAAATTAAATTTTTCAATTCTATCTACTTTTCTTAGTTTATCTAAGACATTACTGACACCCCGTGCCTCAGAAAGCATGTAAAGCTGTTGAACTGGGTGGTAAACGCCTCGACTTACGAGTTGTAGGTTACGGGTTCAAACCTAGCCAGGCGCATTAAGTTGTGTAATTTATTTAATTACCACTGCTCTCAAAACAGTGAAGGAAAACATCGTGAGGAAACCGGCATGCCCTAGAACCAAAAATTCAAAGACATGTGACATCCACCAACCCGCACTGGGCCCGCGTGGTGGATTACGGCCCATTCTCTCTCCTAGAGAAGAGGCCTTAGTCCCAACAGTGGGAAGATTATAAGGCCGACTATGCTATGCTATTCAGCTGCATCCGATTAGACTAGAAGTTGAGCCCAAACTAGTTATGATAAGGCTAAGAAAGATGATCAATAGTTATAATTGACTGGCCTGTTGGTCTAGTGGTTAGTGGCTCTGACTGCTATGCCGGAGGTCGTGGGTTCGATTCCCACCCAGGACAAATGTTTGTGTGATGAGCACGATCATTTGTTCTGTGTTTGGGTGTAATTTATCTATAATATAGTATTTAGAAATATATAAGTATGTTTATCAGTTGTCTAGTACTCATAACACAAGCTCTGCTTAGCTTGGGACTAGACGGCGTTGTGTGATAGTTGTGAAATATTATTAATATTATGATAAATTAAATACCCACAGTATTGTGATACCTACCTAGTTTACTACGCAATTGTTCTACGATTAAGACGCCATAAAGTTTATTTCGTCATCGTCAACAGTTTGTCAACAATACCTACGTGTATACATAAAACATTTGGGTACCTATTCGACAGACATTATTTTATGATTTAACATAACAGAATCATTTATTATTATTATTGTATTTGTGATAATTATGATAATGTAATGTTTTTTTACAATTTATTCGACACAATTATGTTGGTATGAATAAAGATACATTCAACTATTAGGTTCATACATATCTCGCTAGGCCTACGGGGGAATTTCTGAAAGGGATACCGTGGTCTCCAGGACCACGCAAAGGTGCAAAGGGCTATTGAAGGATACAGGTGGGTTTTAATCAGTAAAAATCTGACACGCCATCTTGCTCTTCTCTAGAGCGAGAAAAGATATTATATGATTTCTCACCTCAAAAGAAGGACCTACCTAATATAAAACTAAGCATATAGCATAATCAGCCTTTTAATGTTCCCACTGTTGGGACTCAGGCCTCCTCTCTAGGAGAGGGAATGGGCCGTAATTCACCACGCGGGCCCAGTGCGGATTGGTGAATGTCACATGTCTTCGAATTTTTGGTTCTAGGACATGCCGGTTTCCTCACGATGTTTTCCTTCACCGTTTTGAGAGCAGTGCTGATGAAATAAATTAAACAAAGTAATGCGCCTGGCTGGGTTTGAACCCGCGACCTACAACTCGTAAGTCAGGGCCGTTACCACTCGGCCACCACTGCTCTCTACGAAAATAATATATAATACGACGATAAAATTAAGTATCTTAACAAATTAAAAAAAAAATACTGGGCAAGTGCGAGTCGGACTCGCGTACTGAGGGTTCCGTACAAACCTACCTAAGAAAACAGTTCAATTCCCGAATTGAGTTACGAAGATTTTTCCGAATCGCAATTTCGTTAACTCTGAAGTTTGATATTTTCACACATTTTTGCTATACTCAGGTATATGCATTTAATTTCAGTTCGTTTCCTCCTCGCGTTCCCGAGATAAAGGGTCTTGACACAAAGAACACAGTGAATTAAAACATAAGAAAAACCATGGAGCAGTGTTCGCTACAAGGTTGTAGGATTTTTATGGACATGTGTTTATTTTATAGTTACTTAACCTTCAATTTATTTATATGTATATATATGTATATGTATAAGGATTTTGTTGTGTTTTTTTTTCTTATACCTGTATTTTTGACTATCTCTTAAAATTAGTTTTTTTTATTGATGTTTATTTCTCTATTTTATTTTCTACGCGATATTATATATTTTTAAGAAATAAATGACTTATAAGAGAGAAAGAAAGAAAACATTTCTTTGAGACTCACACAGGACAAACAACAATAAAATAAAAAGTAACTCTACTTAATCTATAAATAATTAACTTAAAAATAAACACAATATTAAAAGATAAAAATAAAAGACCTGTGCGAGGCCAAAAAGGCTCCTATCTCAGCAATGCTGCGATATTTAACAAAAAAGTAAAATATGACTTTGGTCCTTCAATACCTTTTTTTGGCGTCATAAATAATACGCATTAAGCCTCTTTGAAGGGACTTAGAGAGATTAGCGTGATGGGCGGCGGTCATTACAATAGTTGCGTGGGTAAATACCAGGAAAAGTAGATACTTACTTATTGAGTTTGTAGTCTTGGGGAATAACATTGATAACTCCTTGACATTGGTCTAACTCTTCACATTATTATCTGCATTCACGTCGTATTTCCCGGATGACTGTAGTTATAAAATGTTTTGATTAGAAAGGTAAGGTTCAAGACGTCTACGGGTTTTTATTGACCGCATGAGGTTAGCCGAGCCAGAGTAGGTACCTAATAGCCTATGCATATCTTGGTGAGTAAACTAAATAGATTTTACCTAGGTACCTACTATTTTCTGTGGTAGGTTTTATAAGGCTCGCCATCAAGTCTAGTGGTAGGGCCACTAAGGCCCTGACTACTACGCTGGAGGTCGTGGGTTTGATTTCCACCTAGAAAAATATTTGTGTGATGAGCACGATCATTTGTTCTGTGCCTGGGTTTAGTTCTTGATTTTTTTGACAGCTGCAGCTGTGGCAGTCTCTAGCAACCCAATAGAAAATAAAAAAAATACTTGTTTTTCCGTTGAATTCGTCAAAACAAAAAAACAAAGCAATCTGAAAACAAGCTGAAACAAAAAGAACAAAACAATTAAGTGCTTGTTACACCATAGTAGATATACAAACGGTTCATTCGGTGAGCCGTTACGAGGTTGCTTCGTTACCTCGCCAAGTGCGGTCTACAGATACGTACGGAGCGAAGCTTGGCAGCCGGTAAACTAGACTTACTGAAGTATTAGTGAGCGCAGCACTATCTCTGCCGCACAGAGCGCCCAGCGTTTAAGCGGCAGACGGAGGAACGCAGAATAGAGGTGCCGAGGTTCGGCATTATCAGCTAATGCTTCGGATTTCACGGTTTCGTGCGCGACTCTAACTTCAACATGTTATAATATATTCATAGGATCCAAGTATTTTTATGGCTTGTAAGATTTTTGAAATTGGAGTAAGTACTTCGGAATAATCTTCGAAGTTTTTGAATCCTTCCACCGCAGACTACCCTCCTTTTTCTATTTCAAAATCTTACATTTCACCCTAAGGTTGTCTGGTAGATATCGCTGTCAGCGATAAGACTGCCTTTGTACCCATACATTTAAGTTAGTGTAAAAGTTTTTGTTACTATTTTGGTGTACAATAAAGTTTATTCTATTCTATTCTATTCTATTCTATTCTATTCTATTCTATTCTATTCTATTCTATTCTATTCTATTCTATTCTATTCTATTTTATTCTATTCTATTCTATTCTATTCTATTCTATTCTATTCTATTCTATTCTATTCTATTCTATTCTAAAAGGAAATCACTGGAAGCTTAATTTACAAAACTAAGCTATGTATGAACGTATCAAAAATTACAACCATATTTTATGATATTTTTTATTGAAGACACAGTTGGTGCAGTGGTTGAGCGATTATTTGCTGCGCTGCGTGTTGCGGGCATGATTCCCGCACGGAACAAACATTGTAAGGTCCACAGATAGTGGTTCCGAGTCTGGTTGTCTTGTTTATGTGAGTTTTTATGTTTGTGAACGTACCCACGATACAGGAGTTATTCCTAGTGGGCAACGTTTTCTATAATATGTCAATATCAGTTCATCTAAACTAACTTAATTTGGTCTGCAACTGGCTTTAGAAAGAGAAGAAAAGAAACTGACCAAGTGCGAATCCAAATCGCACATGAAGGGTTCTGAACTACAATATTATTATTGGGAAAAAACGGCAAAAAATCACGTTTGTTGTATGAAAGCCCCACTTATTTATTTTTTTACTGATTTTAGTATTTGTTGTTATAGCGGTAACATAAATATATCATCTTTGATAGTTTAAATTGACTAGCTATAGTTCACGAGTTACAGACAGACGGACAGTAAAGACTTAGTAACAGGGTCCCGTTTTTACCCTACCCAGGGTGCCGAACCCTAAAATGAAAGTAAAATCATTTATTTACGAGACATGAAGCAATCTTGCAATTATAATCATTCTACTTACAGGGTAAATATACGTCCCATCCGCGCAAAACGGACGAACGGTCAGCATAAAGCCTAAAGCTCTATGCATAATGCGACGAGTCCACAGCACTGGTTTTCAGCGTGAATCGGGGTGGCGGCTTTAGTTCTCACAGTATATTCTAATCGTATTTAATGCTATAAATTTTTAAACTTGGATGTTTAGATTTTTGTAATAATTGATCACGCATTCACGCCTCAGCACTTGAATGTTATTTTATTTTTAGGATCGTCAATATTAGGTACAAACACTGTAGTACAGGGTGGCGCAAAATTAATCATCCAATTTTGTTTTTGTATAATTCTTTTTCTAAATAAAAAAAAAGATTTTGTGTGATGGTAATCTTTATTTCTAACCTTTAAACTTTTAGTCGTCTTAAACTTAAACTATTTAGCCGTCAAGTGGCTGCCACTAGTGTCGATACACATCGGTGCCCGTTTTATCGAGATTTCCGGTGATAACTGTTCGTATTCCTGTCGAATATTCTCTTCAAGGGCTGCGATTGACATGCAGCCACAGCGTCGATATTCTCGGCAGAACGACCAGTCCGGTGGCGGCCACACCCTCAGGGGTCTTTTGTGGTTCCAATCTATTCGAGCCGAACAGCTAATATTTGCTCAGTTGGCGTTACACTATTAGAAAATCGACGTCAAAATGCACGCTGCGATAACACTACCAACCGATTATTATTGGTCAAAAGAATCGACACAATTATTTCAAAAGCTCTTGCGGAGTATAGCGTTCCATTGCCGGTCCGTTTATGTTCTGCATCTGTCTAGATCACAAATACCAAATATGATTGACGTACGACGCCATTTGCACTTATTATAACATCTTGTATTATAGGTAGGTACATTATTTTAACACTATTCAAGTACTGCCTTAAAAGTCAAACACTGAACTAATGTTATATATTTGTTTAATGTGAGAAATCATTTAATGACTTCTACCGCTCTGGAGCGGAGCGTAAGGGCGTGTCAAAACTTTACTGACTTAAACCAGACTTATTTTCCTTCTTTGCCTTGCATTCTAGGACGCTGGGTTTCCCTTTTGGAAATCAACCGATAGCCTAGGCTATAGGATAGGCTTCGACCAATGACTATACCACCACTTCTCTTTCATCATACGATTTCCCAACCACTTCTTTTTGGCTTCGACCTTGTTGAGTCCCTACCACGGATATCGGCCCTTACGGTTTTGCTGACATCTCGTTGAGGCGCGCGTGGGACACTACGCGCTGACGGTTACCGGACGGCCGGACGGCGAGCTACCCATTGCTCATCGTCCGCAAGCCCACGCCTATGGTTGGTGGAAATCGGGGTTGGCGTCCCGGCGGCTGGGGCGTGAGAACGTCCGTTCCCTAACGGATGACAGAACACAAAATTAATTCATTAAAAATTAGCACACGAGAAGACCATGTTTTAGGTTTGGACATTATGGGATACGTAGTAAGGGTAGCAATCAGAGATATCTATCTCTGATTGCTACCCTTAATAATAAAAATAATCGAAGAAAAAATTACATCAAGTAAATCGATCTTGATCATTGGTTTTGTGAAACGCTTTAAGAATTCGTGATTCTATTTATTTCTTGCGGAATGCAACCATATCATCATTTAAAAAGTTCAAAGCACGCATTTTCCTCAAGATCAAGTTATTTTTAAAGTAAATATTGTACTTACACCCGATTGCTCAACATGCATACATATCACAACATCTTTTGATAGTACTGTGTTTTTTTGGACTAAGTAGGTACCTGCAGGGTAACGAACGGATCGGTCCTTAGGAAATCGATCTTTTAGAACTCGATTTATTACTGAATCGATTTTTGAGACTTGGATTAAAATCAATTAAAAAATTGATTTTCATTTAAAAATTGATTTTTAGGGAGAAACGCTATCCCATTACGTAGTAAGTAGATAGGTAGGTAGGCGCGGAGCAATGACCACAGATTCACGTGAAACCGCGGGGGACTGCTAGTCAAACTTATAACACACATTTTGTGAATATGTATTTTTGTTACTTCTTCACGCTCGAACGTCTAAACGGATTTCGATGAAACTTGGTATACGGGTAGACCATTTTCTGGAATAGTACATATGATACTTTTATTTTTATCCCGGGTGTATGTTCCTATGGGATTTCCTACTATCACGCGGGCAATGCCGCTGGCAGCAGTTAGTAAAGATATAAAACTAAAATTTAAACTGATATTAATACTTAGCAAAAATTGAAATATTTTAATATTATTATAGTATATTATTATAAAGATAGAATACAAAATAAAACAGTTAAAAAATAATAACATTAGTTTAATAACATCCGTAGCTAAACTATAACGATATAATTTAACCGACTTCCGAAAAGGGAGAGGTTTTCAATTAGTCGGATAAAAAATAAAAATTAGTCTTTTTTAGCAAAAGGTTCGCCAAATGTGAACCGATTTTGACAACTTTTTTTTAGTTTCGAACAGTTTGCTTACCAGGTGGTCCCATTAGTGAAGATCTGATGAAGAACTTCGGAGATAGATCATTGAATTCTTCAATAAATGGCAGAAAATATTCCTTGTAGGTACTTTACCGTTACTTACAACTTGCTCACTATTTAGTTTAAGCTATGGAATCATCATCATCATCATCATCATTTCAGCCGAAAGACGTCCACTGCTGGACATAGGCCTCCCCCAAGTGTCGCCACAATGAACGGTCCTGTGCGTCTCGCATCCATCGTACTCCCGCAACCGTTACCAGGTTATCAGCTATGGAATACCAAAACTAAAAAGAAAGCCAAAAAAAAAAATATAGATAATAAAATATTTTCAAATAGATTGAAAAACAAAAAAAAAGTCGGTGTCAAAAATTTTGGAAATAAAATCAGAAACATCGACTTCCGAAATTAATGTTATTTTGTATTTTTTGGTTTGTTTTTGAAGTCGTTGAAATATTTGTGTAAAAAAATAATTTTAATTTTTTTTCTCGATTTTGTCACAGAAAACTAAGTACCTACCTACCTAAATCTTTATTGCATATTATCATTACTTGTCTCATTAGTCAATATATACTTAAAGAAATCCATAAGTATAATTACTTACTCGTATTGTATTAATTGCAGTTATTATGATATAATTCCCTATGACCTATCGCAAAGTATCGATAAGTATTTAAGTATATCAATGTGATTAAATATCGATTATTTAAGTGCATCTAACGGCTACATTGTGTATATCTACACCTAATTGTATTCATTACAATATCACAGACAAAGAAATCCATAAGTATAATTACTTACTCGTATGTATTAATTGCAGTTATTATGATTATAATTCCCTATGACCTATCGCAAAGTATCGATAAGTATTTAAGTATATCAATGTGATTAAATATCGATTATTTAAGTGCATCTAACGGCTACATTGTGTATATCTATACCTAATTGTATTCATTACAATATCACAGATAAAGAAATCCCTAAGTATAATTACTTACTCGTATGTATTAATTGCAGTTATTATGATTATAATTCCCTATGACCTATCGCAAAGTATCGATAAGTATTTAAGTATATCAATGTGATTAAATATCGATTATTTAAGTGCATCTAACGGCTACATTGTGAATATCTACACCTAATTGTATTCATTACAATATCATGTTGTGCTTGGTTTTCCCGCAAATGCATGCGCCACTTATTGCGATGAGGAAAACAGCGCGTATGAGGAAAAGTTATTGAAAAAACGTTCTTATGGACGTGGAAGAGAGAGCGGGGCAAGATGATGTATTGTGGCATTGTTTTTTTTCGCTATTGTCATCAATATTAGGTACTTAAAGTCTTTGACGTTTGTATAGATTTCGTCACTTTTTTCATCTTCAGTAGGTACCTTGGTATTCTTGGTAATTTATACTATTAGTTACAAACTATGAATACAATATTATAATAATGCTTATAACGTTTCCTTTGCTAGCTGCCATCTTACAAGATGGTGGGTTTTTCTTCATCGTTTTCAGAGTCATCGTCATTACCACAATCCCGCAATTTCATAAAATGGCAGGATTTTTCGAGAGTTACCGCGGTCCTGGAATGATAAGGGTAAGTCAGTAAAAGTCTCACATTCCCTTTCGCTCCACCCTAAGCGAGAGAAGTTACTTAATTATACCCAAAAATAAAGATGATAAAATAAAATATCTACACAAATTAAAGCTCCTGGGTTGAACTACGCCCTGCAGTTCCTAAGCATAGTTACCACCTCAAATATCTTTTTTATAGATAAGAGAGGTTTATTTTGACAATAATAAAATCATAAAAGCTTCCTTGCACTACAAGGTGGATCGATGATCCGGTGAACGGGAATCCGATGGATGTAAGGCGCACAGGATCGGTCTTTGTGGCGGCGCCTGGGAGGGGGGCTAACTTCCAGCAGTGGACGTTTTTCAAATGATGTTATGCCACAATTACCTATACATATTCCTTTTGCTTCGTCCACCTTCATTACATCTGAGGCCATAGGCGGACGAATAGGCCCCCGCCTATCCTAGGATGTTGGACTACCGAATCCAAATTCTATGATGGATCCCAAAATACTGTTAACTTCACACAAAAATCAGGTATATCAAGGGTCAGGCCTTCTGAAAAATTACGTCAATGTCTGAGACTTAATAAGTGACATTTTATAGGTGATACCAATTGATGAAAACAAAAACATTCTTGTTTATAAAACTCGCTAACCAAATGCTTAGTTTGAATATTGGTTAGCGAATTCTAAATGCATACAGGAAAATTTGTTTTAAGAACCTGCGCATCAGTGTTTAAATTTTTTTATTTTCAAGTAGCAGGTTCATCGTTATTTATTTTTGTAAATAATGCTCATCACGCTATGTGTGTGGGTTTCGTTCTCTTTCATCTCTCGTTCACCCTTAATTGGCTGAACTCATTTGGGTAAAATTAAAATGTGTTAGGATAGCTTATGTTTTGGATAAAAATAAAAGCTATTATTTATAAAGGCGGGAAGTACTAATTTAACGCGGGCGATAATTAATTATTTATAAAATTGATCGCATGACACCAGTGAATCCATACATTTTTGACTGGCCAACACACATGCCGGTTGCGGTTTTGCGAATACTACTCACTTTTATTAGCAGAGGCGTAAATACCATTGTATCAGCCGTATCAAACACACGTGGGCCCCAGGCTACAGAGGCCTCGTGTGCAAAAATTCGAAACATTTTCATTTATTTATTTCATTTCATTTATTTAGTACATGGAGGACTTAAAGCTAATAAAACCAGACAAAAATAGAAAACCATAATCATTGGAAAGCCAATTACAAGTCCTCACGTATAGACATTAGAATAAATTAAAATATAGTGTGAGCACAAAAAAAAACCTTCGCTTTATATTTTATCCACAGGCTTAAGTTCGCTTATTGATAAGAGGCTCTGAGTGATTGAATAATGATTATATGTTAGAATGTTCCATATAGCTCGCTCGCTAAAAACTTTTAATTCGATCCTGGTCCAAAATGTTCCTATTAATGAGCTCATTTAAAACAAAAAAATCCTATCCAGTAAGTCTGGCCATCTCCGTTGTGGTCTACTTTGCCTGGCGTGCTACTAGTTCTATGCTAGTAAAAACTACTTTATAAAAGATAAAAAACAAATCCTCAATAATTTTTTAAACAGACCTCAAAATTTGGGACAAGTTACGCCACTGGCACTTAGCTAAGTACGCACTTGAACATCCTGAAAACCATTACATTAATACACTCGTTGGTAATGTTTACGATGTTGTAATAAGTAATGATCAGTGAGGTAATTATTATGACTTATAACAATGGTAAACTAATTATTACAATGCAGGTGAACTGAGTAAACTCTAACTGATTTCTATATCTCTGTATCTGAAGTAATGTAAACAGAAATAGCTATGCGCGAAAACAACCCTTCTTGGCAGTCAAATTATAAAGATGTACAGAGGTCGTACCACAAGCTCTCAAGGCGTATAGTCCCTTGTACATCTTGTCGGAATTAAATGAACATACGAGCCTACTCCTCTGTAACAGCTGGGTTAATAAATTTGAAAAAATATATATTTTTTATAGATTCATATATAACATTATCAACATATGATTTTTTCATATGACTATAATAATACTTCTGCAAAAAAAAAAATAACAACATGATATTATTGCTTTTCCCTACTCCTTTTTAAACGGCTTTGATCTGTAGAAATATGTTTACAGAAAATAAAATTGCTTGTTCTGTTTTTCGTAATTTACATAGCATATTTAAATTAATCAATATTTCGCAAAGTAAATGGTTTTTCATCTCCCCACCTTGGAATGAGTATTTTTGCTCTTCGATATTTGAGTGCAAAAGCCGTTTTTATCCGCTAGAGGATAAAGTAAATTGAATTTAGAACATCATGTGCACTAAGTTTGTGAATCCAAAACATCATTAAACCTATTTACTTCTATGGTGCCAAATTTATCATACATTTTTTTTTTAATTTGTTTATAACTCAAACTTCCTTGGTTTACTCTTTTTAATTTCCTTTGCGCGCGCCATTATTTTTTCACGTTTTATTGTTAAAACCTTAGGTTGAAAACAAGTGAAAAACCTAAAACGTTAAAAAATCTTCTAGCGACGAAGAAGATTATTTGACGCCAACATAATTGACTGAAACTGTTATTAATGCGCAAATGAGCTTTCTCCTCAACAATCACGCGAGAAGTAGTTGAAACCAAAGGAGCCAAAACTTTCTCAGAAAACGTTTTGCTGGAATATTTTATTGAATTATCCGAGACCAAGAAATCAAAAACTCTATGAAGTACGTATTCAATGCTAAAAGCAACAAAAAAGATGAAAAAATACATTCATATCGACACCTATCCTAAATTAGAGGCATTTTTAAAAAAAGAGCTCCATCTGGTCATCAACCAAAAAAATTCGAAGGTTTTCACAGCATCAGAAATTAAAAAGTTTCTTAACGAAGCACCTGATTCCGTATATTTGGCGGCAAAAGTAAGTTAGATGCACATGCAGTATCTACTTAAGTATATTAATCAACTACTTAACATAATCTAACACGTACTTAGTAGATGTTGGTAGGCATAATTATGCATGCATATTAATTTTATTAATTTATCTACTCTTTAAGTTACAGGTTGTTCTTATTATTGGTATAAACGGATCATGTCGAACTAATGAACTAACACAACTTAAGGTCAAAAACATGGTGAAATATTCAGATAACTTAGGTACTATTAATTGATTTACCTAATACAAAGACAAAAAGAGACCGCAAATTCGTCATTCGCAAGGAATACGTAACAATTTATTGTTGAGAAATATCAAGCCCTACGCCCGCCTAACACTCCAATCAATCGATTTTTTTGTACAATATCGCAACAGATAACTAATAAAATTGGCAGTATCCCACGAAAAAAAGCAAGTTTTCAAGTTTGATGATATGTCAATCCTCGTTTGGCCATATCATTGATGTAGGATTTCTATGATAATAAAAGGTCTAAAGAAAGTAAGCCAAATGAGCATTCACCTATCATCAAACTTTAACGTTTAAAACAATCTGGCCAGTTTTACTTGGCGATATCATGAAATAATCAATTTCTAAAATCTGGCCACGACATGTCTATTGCTATATGAATGTGTATGAAATGGATCTTTACTTGAAAATATAATGGATCAGTTTAATTGAAATCAACCATTATTTTATTTTTTTCCTGGGTACATTCATATCAAGTATTTGGTTAATATCTTAATAATAAGCACAGTGTCTTTTTGTTGAACGAAATAATTGGTTCGGTACCTGGGTAAGAAAGTATTATTTTTGAAAACCGTAATGATCTCTTTAATTTTGTTATAGTTTTCATCAAAGTCTGCCGAAGCCTATATTGGAGTAATTTTCGCTGTTTACCTCGTTTAGTAGACATCGATCTACGTCTTTAAGCACCTACGGAAACTTCCCCCTGTATAAAAAAATAATTACTAGTAAAAGAAAACGAGATTTTACAACAAACAAAACCACCTGACCTGGTTTTTGCGGTTAATACTACGACGCACATTTATGAGAACAATTCTCTTCAGATCAACGACTTTAACAAGGAATATCTACTTCGGATACCTATCCAACCAACCGGTACCACAATAAGGAAAAAAATAATAACTTGATCTACATAATGACTAAATGTCAACTACGCAGTTTGTTAACGGACTAGTTAACTCAAACCAGCCTCTTGGTACGTGGATTTTCCTTACTTTAAAATGGCTTAACCCTTTGGTGGTGGAGGGATGATACGAGTAACTTAGCAACAAAGATTTACCTCTTCTAGCGCATTTTTTTTAGTAAATCTATGTTTGTTGGAAAGTTTAAAAGAATTACCGTCATAAAACGCATAGGACAGATGAAGGAAAATAAGTGGGTTTAGTCAGTAAAAGTCTTACACGCTCTTTCGCTTGACTATAGAGCGGAACATGAAACCTTGATGATATCTACCATAAAACAAAAAATACTTAATTAGTTTTAGATATTTTAAGAATTAATTACTTTTACTGATAGAAAATGGCAAACCCCGATAAATGCATATTATTATTTTACGGTAATTTGAGCAAATTTTCTTGCAAATGATCGGATTCTAACAAATATAATAAATTGTAATTATTGAGCCGACTGGAGCAGTGGTGGCTCAGTGGTAACGGCCCCGACTTACGAGTTGTAGATTGCGGGTTCAAACCCAGCCAGGCACATTACTTTGTGTAATTTATTTCATCACCACTGCTTTCAAAACGGTGAAGGAAAACATCGTGAGGAAACCGGCATGTCCTAAAACCAAAAATTCAAAGACATGTGACATCCACCAACCCGCACTGGGCCCGCGTGGTGGATTGTGGCCCATTCCCTCACCTAGAGAGGAGGCCTGAGTCCCAACAGTGGGAACATTATAAGGCCGACTATGCTATGCTATGCTATAATTATTGAGCAATGGTGGTATTGACTTATGAGCTGTAATTCTTGGGCCTGAACCCAGCTAGGCGCATCACTTTGAGTAATTTATTTTATTACTTTTACTCTCAAAACGATGAAGGAAAATATCGTGGAGAAATTGGGCCCATACGGTGGACACATTCTCTTTTCTAGACAAATGCTTGTACTGACTAGAGTCCATTAAAATCTGTGTGGTTTTCATATGATTTGACCTTATTTGCTATATGGACTTTAAAAGAGACTTTGACCTCTGAGTTTGTTTCGGTGTCTCTTCTCAGTGTTGTCAGCTAGAAAATTGACGCGCACAAGTATTTTTTAAAAATCAAACTGACTCCTCTCTAGAGAGGAGGTCTGAGTCCCAGCAGTGGAAGAATTATAAGGCTAATTATATGTGTGTATGTATTTTTAGGACACCTATTTATTTCAGCACCTCCTCGTTTGATCACAAGATTGTACAAGCATAGTTCTCGTTTATAATGATTCGCGTATTCGCTTTCTATTGGAACATCCCCACACGCCAACCGCGCGGCCATTGCAGGGTTGCACGCTAGTAATGAAACGAGTTGCTATGAACTCGAGTTACCTTAACTCAACGGTTACCATATAAATATGGATCACAACCACATTGGTACCAGTTGAACGCTAACTGAAGCATCAGTAGTACTTACTTGCGATCCAAGAAACCTCTTCATAAACCTCAAAATGACGAAAAGCTACCAGTCAATGTTATTGTTGGTGTGCCTCTCCTTCCTGGTGATCATCTCCTCTCCACAGAATGCAGTTCAAGCAGACGTGCACATCGGCAGCTGTGTTTGGGGAGCTGTGGACTACACATCTAACTGCAACAATGAGTGTAAGAGACGCGGCTACAAGGGAGGACATTGTGGAAGCTTCGCAAATGTCAATTGTTGGTGTGAACAATAGCATAACAATCAACCACTCTCCGAATTGGCAGACTGTGATAATATTTCTGATTTTTAAATTAACTTTGTTTGTAATCCAGCACGATGTGACTTCAATTAAAATGTTTGTTTAAATTCCATTTATTTATTTTTTATTATTTTTTATTGTTCCTCAGAGAACACAGATAGACCATATCCTGGAATAGTAGTTTTATTCTATGATTATATAAGTTCCCATGGGATAATTTTTTTGCTTTTACGCAAGCGAAGTAGCTGGTGGAAGATGGTTTGTTTACAAGTAGTATAAACTGGCATGTATTCTATTCTAGTGCAAAACTTGTTTGTGTTCCAAGTCAAAATAAGACGGCCACTCTGGACGGATGTAATAATAATAAATTATATTCATTATGCAAGTAGGTTTTAAAATACTTTTATACGACAATTTTTTCTTCAATTTAAAACATTTAAAAATAGGTCCACGTTGCCGGTGGTCAGGGCTCCAGAGTGAGGAATCTCCAGTGTCCAGGAGTACTGCTTTCTGGATCAGCCCCATGATCCAGCTGCCTAACGAAAGCCTCCTTAGATGTAGTTCGAGGTTCTTAGCTATTAAGCCAGTGGCCATTACGACTATGGCACAATGATTGCTCTATCCACTTCCCACATGTCGACAAACTCGCGAGCCAAGTCAAGATATTTAGTTATTTATTTATATTATTTTTTTCAATATTTATTCACATTCATGACAAAAACTGTCTCAACAAAAGTCATGATATGCGTTTTTTTGCTCTCGAGTATATTTTACAGTGAAATAAAGAGAGTTTAGTACGGGCATGGATTAGTTCGAAAGAGTTGGTACCGCCATCCGAGAACGCAAAGGGCAACTGAAGAAACATGAATGAGTTTTAGTAAGTAAAATTCGGACCGAGGTAGTGACCTAGGTCCACCCAGAGCGGGATTAGTTATTTGATGATTTCAAACCTCAAAAAAAATAAAGTAAAAGAAGAAATTGTTTAAAATATTAATTAAAATTAAATAGTGGACTAACTATGTTCTTTTATATACTTACTAATCCTATCAGGGGCGCCGACTCCGTGGGTGCTCGGGGGCTCGAGCACCCATGAGAATAGACATCAAGAAACAGATTAGTAATCGCCTTTTAGGGATGGGCGTTTTTTCATTACCCGACAACCTGTTTAGCGCAGTGGTTTATAGCGCCGGTTGAGTCGCAAGGTTTGATTCCTACACCAGCTCAAATGTTTGTTGATGAACCAGATATTTGTGTTGGGTCTGGGTGTATGTGGTACCTTCGTTATTCCACAGTATGTAATTAGGCCGTTTATTTATTTGTCGATCGATCAGTGTGCATTTCTCTTCTCAAACTTTTCCACTTTTTCGAGTAATCAAATTAACATGAGCACCCATGAGGTTTTCTAAAAGCCGGCGCCCCTGAATTACTCGTATATCATACTATAGTTTCACGGATCCATTTTACGTATTTAAGAAACTATCATACTTAGATTTTAGTAGTGACCCAGAATTATTGCGGTCTAGTTTAATATTGCAAAATAAAGTTAATGAAATAAACATGCATTCCGTTAGTTCGATGGAACGGCAATCCGTCTCGGTTGGCGTGAGATCAGGCGAAGGACCAACAGCTTTACGTTTTTAACGAGGCACCGGGGTGTCACACCATTACTTCTTAACCCTAGGCTTTTTTTTAGGTGGGAAATCATCCAATGACTTCTCTCGCTCCAGGGCGGAGCGAGAGGACGTGTCCTTCAGTTGCCTTTTACATTCCAGGGTCAATGTTTTAAATGTTCTCGCACTTTTTGACAAACCTGGGAATTGAACTCAGGACCCCACGCTTGATAGTCGCGTTTGTAACGGCAACAAAAATGGAGTTTTCAGCTGAACTTTCGCTTTGCTAGATAAGACTCGTTTGGTCATATCATTGAGGTAGGATTTCTATGAAAATAATAGGTCTAAAGAATGTAGGCCAAACGAGGATTGATATATCATAAAATGTTAACGTTTAAATGATCTGGCCAGTTTTAGTTGGCCATATCATGAAGTGATCAATTCTAAGATCTGGCCACGAAATATATTAAACATATTTATGTAGATTTATATCGTACACTGGATCCTAATCTCGAATGTAATCTCTCTGTGTCACTCATAGGTTTGCTGGGAGAAAACTCATTGTTGAGTTAAGCTCGCCTTTGTAATGAATTGTCAAATCACTGTGTTTAATAATAACTTTTTTGTAGAATAAAGAAGAAGAAGAAAATCTTCAATATCTGATTAAGTATAATAGGTAATGTAGGTCGTGTTTTTTGATAGTTATACCCTGGGAATTGCTATGTCAGGAGTGAATAGGTTACTTGAAGACAAGATAGCCTATTCACTCCTTGTAGACAAGAGTGGGTCATTGACGGCCATATCATTGCTTACCATTAGAAGAATCACGCAAGTCCATCAATATTAAATATGAATACTAACCTAAAGTTAGGATGCAAATATTTAAAGCGACCCCCTAGAAAAGTGACACGTCCAAAACTAAAATTTCTAATTGGAAAAGGAAAGTAATATAGAAATGAAGATCTCACAAAATAACCATGCTGGTATCCATGTGGATCCCTCCCCGAAAACAGCGAGATTCTGTAAACGTTTTCTTTAATGTTGCCCTTGTAGGACTCAAAAAATCAGTCACCAACTTAATTTTATACTTAAAGGTGACAAAAAAATCCTATAAGATATCTACCGACCTATTAAAATATAATAATAATAATAGCATATAGCATAGCATAGTCGGCCTTATAATGTTCCCACTGTTGGGACTCAGGCCTCCTCTCTAGGAGAGGGAATGGGCCGTAATCCACCACGCGGGCCCAGTGCGGGTTGGTGGATGTCACATGTCTTCGAATTTTTGGTTCTAGGATATGCCGGTTTCCTCACGATGTTTTCCTTCACCGTTTTGAGAGCAGCATAATAATAATAATATTCCACAATTATCACACAACGCCGTCTAGTCCCAAGCTAAGCAGAGCTTGTGTTATGAGTACTAGACAACTAAGAAACTTACTTATAGATTTCTAAATACATACATATTATAGACTAGCTTTTGCCCGCGACTTCGTCCGCGTAGAATTCGAAAATGGTTTTATTAGGTTTTTTGAGATACGAAAATATGAAATATTATTTGTTATCTTCGTTGTGTGTGATAGTCCATTGAATTGTATGGCGAGTGATATTGTATCTTAAAATAAAATATTATAGTACCTATCTTAGCCGTGTGCAGCGCCCCTTAGTGAACTCTACTGCGGGTTACGTAACCTACGACAAACTTATTATTTACGGTTGATATAGTAATAGGGTCTAGGGATCGAACCGCAAAATTAAGTTTGTTTTTTATTGCATATACCTTTCCGGGATAAAAAGTACCCAGTGTGGTGCCCAGGATATTAAAGAATAATTATACCACGTTTCATCGTAATCGAACTGGTAGTTTTTGCGTGATGCCTGAACAAACAGACAGACAGACAGACAGGCAAAACATTTTTTAATCCCTTTTTTGGGTTCGGTGTCGGTCTGGTAACAACCCTTGCCATTTATTTTTTTAATATTTTCAATGTACAGAATTTTCACTTCTACAGATTTATTATAAGTATAGAGTATAGATAAATTCCACCCAGACACAGAACAAACGATCATGCTCATCACACAAACATTTGTCCTCGGTGGGAATCGAACCCACGACCTCCGGCATAGTAGTCGGGGCCACTAACCACTAGACCAACAGGCCAGTCAAAGTAAAGTAAAGTAAAGTCAAGTATATTCTAATAAATCACTTTAAGCTGGCATATTCTTATTTCGATGCCTACTATTTCGTTTACGAGTTTGTTTGAGCATACTTTGCGGTAAAATGCGAAGACACGCGTACGGCGTACTCGCTATCTGTTAGGAGATCCCCACGCGAGTGCCATTACTTCTGCTTGCTGGTTTAAACGTTAGTCACAAATCGAGTCGCTAATGAACTCGGGTTTACCCAACTCAACGGTTACCATATAAATACTGAGCGCGACGGCATCAACATCAGTTCAACGCTAACTGAAGCATCAGCAGTACTTACTCGAGCTCCAAGAAACCTCTTCATAAACCTCAAAATGTCGAAAAGCTACCAGTCTATGTTGTTGTTGGTGTGCCTCTCCTTCCTGGTGATCGTCTCCTCTCCGCAGAACGCAGTCCAAGCGGACGTGCTCATCGGCAGCTGCGTGTGGGGAGCTGTCAACTACACCTCTAATTGCAACAAGGAGTGCAAGAGACGCGGCTACAAGGGAGGGCACTGTGGCAGCTTTGCTAATGTCAATTGTTGGTGCGAACAATAGCATAACAATTAATTATACGCAGCTATCTTGACGTGTGACACCATCCAAATTTGCGTACTTCCTAGTTTTTAAATCAACATGTTGTCGGTAATATATGTTATGTTTGTAATCTTGCTCGATTTGACTTCGATTAAAATGTTTGTTAAATTCTATTTCTGTATTTTATTTAGTTTATTTGTTTACTTGTTCCTCTGTGCCTCAGAAAGCACGTTAAGCCGTTGGGCCCGTGGCTGTCGTTCGTGCATCTTTGACAGTCGTTACGGGCATGAATGCTCACGACCAGACGTACCAAGGGGGGCAAGGGGTATCATCATCTTCATGTTACCCAGGGGCTAGGGCTTGGAAACTAAGCTAGATGTCCCAGACGGTGTGATGTAATAGAATAGAATAGAAATATTTTTATTCGGGACAGACACAGCACAACTGTTATAAACACAAAGTAAATAAAAAACTGGGTAAGTGCGAGTCGGACTCGCGCACTGAGGGTTCCGTACAGACTTGAAATGTAAATTGCGGTTTACGATTTATAACGTATTAAAAAAAACTACTTACTAGATCTTGTTCAAATTAATTTTCGGTGGAAATTTGCATAGGGTAGGTAAGTAGTAAGGTACATCATATTTTTTTTTTAGTTTTATCATTCTCTTATTTTAGAAGTTGGAGGAGGCGGGACTCACATTTTACCAGTTTGGAAGTGTTTCTCGCGCAAACTATTCAGTTTAGAAAAAAATGATATCAGAAACTTCAATATTAATTTTGAAGACCTATCCATAGATACTCCAAACGTATGGGTAACGTATGGCGGGCTTGCAGACGGCGAGCAATGGGTGGCTCGCCGTCTGATCGTCCGGTAACCGTCCGGACCAAGCCCAAGTCGTCGACGGCGCGTTTTGTTCCACGCGCGCCTCAAGGAGATGTCAGCAAATCGTAGGGGCCCAGCAGGGTCGAAGCCTACTGGGGCCACGGGTAGTGTGAAAGCGGAACCCGGGGCCCTGGGACGAAGGCAACGAAGGAACAGGAGTGGGTTTTTAGTCAGTAAGAGTCTGACACTATCTCCCGCTCCGCCCAAGAGCGGGGATGTCATTAGGATGATTTTCCCACCCAATAAAAAAAAAAAAAAAAAAAACGTATGGGTTTAATGAAAAAAAAAATTGGGTTTCAGTTCTAAGTATGGGAACCCCCAAAATTTATTGTTTTTTTCTATTTTTGTGTCAAAATCTTAATGCGGTTCACAGAATATTTTACTTACCAAGTTTCAACAGTATGGTTCTTTTAGTTTCGGAAAAAAGTGGCTGTGACATACGGACGGACAGACAGACATGACGAATCCATAAGGGTTCCGTTTTTTGCCATTTGGTTACGGAACCTTATAAAGAACAGAAGTACAAAGTGCGCTCAGCGTGCTCGCACCGAAAGAGTGACCACCTCAGCATTTGCTGGGCGTTAGACACCCAGTGCGGTTTTCAGTTGACCCCCCGGCCCCACAGTGACGCACGGACTAGGGTAAACATATACTCGTATGTATTTGAAATAAATATTGAAGTTGTGTACCTACTGGTGTATAATTTTATTGAAATAAAATATATAATAACTATTTGATAAATAACAACACAATATTATTAAATTAAAATTTGGAACAACATTGAATACAACGATAAAACTATGAAATTACTTGGTATCCAGAATACTCCAATAAAAAACATCAGCCGATGCGCGGAGCTATCATCAAATCCAAGACGCATAATCGAGAAACCGCTTCACCGGCCCGGCAATTAATTAGCCGTCACCTAGGACTAATACCATAATTATTATTAATCTAGGAAGCCAGTAAAAACAAAAAAGAAAAAAATTGCCTTCAAGAAAATATTTTCAAGTGCCAGTAAATACAACGTGCAAGAGATATGTGAATAAATTTACTATGTGATTTTTTATTGCAATTGAAAAGGTGTAGGACGGAAACAAATAAAAGTGAAGTGAAACCATCATTTTTTTTCTTACGTGGGAAATTATCTAATGACAAATCTCGCTCTTGGGCAGAGCGGAAGATAGTATCAGACTTTTACTGACTAAAAACCCACTCCTGTTCCTTCGTTGCCTTCATCCCAGGGCCCCGGGTTTCGTTTTCACACTACCCATGGAAGTGAAATCATGAGGTTCCTGGACACAATGCAACGATCTCACCGCATCAAGCCTACCCTCTAGCTACCCCTATATAGCCAAGAAATAGGTACTTAACGTAAAGGTGAATTTTAAAATTACGCAATAAATTTAGATGATTTAAATAAATTATTAAAATTCAAAGAATGTCATTAGCATAGCATAGTCGGCTTTATAATGTTCCCACTGTTGGGACTCAAGCTTTCTCTCTAGGAGAGGGAATGGACCGTGATCCACCACGCGGGCCCATTGCGGGTTGGGGGATGTCACATGTCTTCGAATTTTTGGTACCGGTTTTCTCACGATGTTTTCCTTTATCGTTTTAAGAGCATTGGTGATGAAATAAATTACACAAAGTAATGCGCCTGGCTGGGTTTGAACCCGAAACCTACAACTCGTAAGTCGGGGCCATTAGATTGGTGACTAATTAGATATATTATAATATTCTATATATTAGATATATCATTATTATATTAGCCTGTTACTATTGAATTATATAAACGAATTATCAACATTAACTTCATTAAATTGGATTTGTGAACTAATATGATAATAAGTAGTTGAACAATTAACTAATTGTCTGAAAACCTCGTTCGTACCACTTAGTTTTTCCCTCTTATCCTAAGGGGAGAGGGGGTGAGGGGGCAGAAAAATGTACGAAGGGTAAAGGTATGAGAGACCCAGGGTATGTATGCAAAAAATAACCTACCTGCATACATCATCATCTTCATTTCAGCTAAAAGACCTCCTCTGTTGAATATAGGCCTCCCCCAAGTGTTGCCACAATGACCCGTCCTGTGCGTCTCACATCCATCGGACTCTCGCACCACTCACCACCCCTCGGGCGCCCCGGGGGTATTATTATTACGTAATTGCGCGTTTTTACGTAAACCACCAAAATAAGGAAAAAATTAATAAAAAGAAACTTTTTCTGGATTTTTCTAGGAAAAACAAAGATATAGAAACCAAAATTTTTGGCTAAAAAAATCGTACAAACGTGTGTACAAAACAACAATTAATAGTTTTTCAAGGTCATTCAAGTTGTACAGACGTATGTACAATCGGCCTTCGAGGGGTTAACACATGAAGCAAGAGCATCAAGCACTCCGGCCGCCCGATCCCCGCTCCCCTCCGCTATTGTACTATCGTTTGCTTCGCATAGACTTCGTAATATTTAAAACGTTCAACTTAAATATTTTTATTTTTGTATGAAAATCTGTATGATAATTTTTTTACAGTCATAAACCATAACTTGTTTATGATGTTAGAAACATAGTACATTACAATATTTTTTTTTTTTGGTCAAAACATATTGATGCTTATTTACATGTGTGTTATGTGTTTATCAAGCCGATGAAGCGAAGATCGCAGTAGGTCACTTCTTTGCGCTGACGATGTGCCGGTGTCGCCGGCCGGCACGATTAACGAATGTATGCCGCTCTTGATGCTGACGCTGTAATGCTGTTGCTGGCGCGTGTAAGTTTTACCTGTTCACTGTTGAACAGTCGGAATATAAACTACTATGGCAAAATAAAGTCCATCTAATAAACGTGCATTGCAAATTGCATTCAGGAGCAATACCATGGTCCATGTCGGCTCACGCCCCAAAATGGCACAAAAAAATATTAATTTTTTTTTTTGTGGTCAATACTCATTGATGCTTATTTACATGTGTGATATGTGTGTATCAAGCCGATGAAGTGAAGATTCAGGACAACATTCAGGAGCCACGGACCATGTCGGTTCATGTTCCAATAGGTTCGAAGTCTACTGGAGCCATGGGTTGTACGAAAGAGAACCCCGGGGCCCTGAACCGTAGGCAAAGAAGGAACCGGAGTGGGTTTTAGTCAGTTAAAGTCTGAAACGCCCTCTCGCTCCACCAATGACCGGGGGAAGTCAATCAGGTGCAGAACCAACTTTAAATCCTTTAAGAGAATCCCGAGGCACGGGGATATCACACTACGTTACTCTGGGCTGCTACTGAGAAATATCTACTGCAATAACTTAATAAAAATGTGAAAAAGTGTATTTTTCTGACCTGAAAATCGAAGTCAGGATCCCATACTCACTAGTCGCGTTTGTAACTAAAAAATCAGCTTCAACCAAAATTCCAAAAGTCAACTTATAGCAAAATATTCTATATAGGGTATAAACATCCGTTAAGAACGGATTTTCAGAAATTCACCCCCAAAGGGGATGAAACGGGGGTCCAAAGTATGTATGGAGAAACCGACTTAAACTCGGGCGAAGCCGCTGGCAGAAGCTAGTCTTACATGTTTTTTATTCGACGGCTATTTTTTTATCACTGGTTCGAGTTTGAGTATAGTACGCGCGGGACATACCCACGCGAGAGCCAACCGCGCGGCCCTTGCAATTTGGAACGTTAGTCATAAAACGATTTGCTAATGAATTCGGGTAAACCCAACTCAGCGGTGACCATATAAATACTGAGCGCGATGGCATCAACATCAGTTGAACGCTAACTGAAGCATCAGCAGTACTTACTCGAGCTCCAAGAAACCTCTTCATAAACCTCAAAATGTCGAAAAGCTACCAGTCAATGTTGTTGTTGGTGTGCCTCTCCTTCCTGGTGATCGTCTCCTCTCCGCAGAACGCAGTCCAAGCGGACGTGCTCATCGGCAGCTGCGTGTGGGGAGCTGTCAACTACACCTCTAATTGCAACAAGGAGTGCAAGAGACGCGGCTACAAGGGAGGGCACTGTGGCAGCTTTGCTAATGTTAACTGTTGGTGCGAAAAAAAATAATTATAAGCGGCAAGTTAGTGTGACAATATCCGAATGGACAGATTTTGAACGTATTCCTGATTTTATATCAATATGTTATCAGTAACATAGTATCCAGCACGATGTGACTTCAATTAAAATGTTTGTTTTAACTCTATTTCTGCATTTTATTCTAGTTTCTTTATTTTATTGTTACTTTGTGTCTCGGAAATCATGTTAGACCGTTGGTCCTGGTTGATATTCGTGCGTCTTTGTCAGTCTTTTTGGGTGAACAAGTAGCCTGAAGGTCTGACAAACAGTTTCACCAGTGTGGGTAAGGGGTATCGTGTTAGCCAGTGGCTAACTAGTTTGTGGAGGGCAGGCATGAAGTCGCTCCATATAAAAGTAAGGTTTACAAGCAGCTGCTGTGTGCTTATACATTACGATAATTTATTTACAACCATGTTATAAAAAACCTGTTTGCACTCATATTATAAGAGTACTATAACATTCCAATTAAATATTAATATATTCAATTCAATTCCATTGAACATTCCAATCTTATAAATAAAAATATACAATTCAATTAAAAATGTAAAAAAACAAAAAAAACAAATTACATTTAAATGGAATAAAATTATATAAAAAAACACAATGGTTACAAAATTAATACTTATTAAAGCTCCGCCATATTTGTTTACCAAATAAATAAGAAACAAAAAGAACAACACACGATTTTGTTACATACTATCTCAGGTCGCAAATAGGTGGGGTATCTCGCACAAATAAGCAATTTACAATTCCGATCTAAGTGAGCCTACCTATTCATCATTTAGATTTATAGTCCTTTATCTAGCCGATCTGTTCTTGTTTAATTAATGGTAGGAAGAAAATTTCGTCGCACAAATTCCTAAACATGGCCACAGATTCCGTTCCCTTGACGTTTCGGTGACAGTTCCACGACCCTCGTTGCTTTTCTGACCCAACTTAAAATAAATTAGGAGAATTCATAACCCTATCCCGTGGAACTATGCCCTTTGTTATGTGTTTTTAAGTTATTCCTGAATTGCTTGAAGTAAGTTTTTCATATTAAATTTTCCAGGGTAAAGTTTTTTTAGTACTGGGACCTTAAAGATTCACGACTAACGAACAAGTTATGTACCTACTTTATATTCAAAGAGTATGACGAATTAGCGCTGAAACTTCGAAAGCTATTATAGTAAAGTTCCAGTTTGCACAACATAGCATATATGTAATAGCATAATAAGCCTTGTGATGTTCCATATTGGAGGGGAATGGTGTGTCACATGTCTTCGAATTTTTTCTTTTAAGAGATGCCGGTTGCCTCATAACGTTTTTCTTCGCCGTTTTGAGTGCGGCGGTGATAAGCGTGCCGTAGACTCGGTCTTTGTCCTTACCAGATGATCGGACGGTAAGCTATTCATTGCTCGCCAATATCGCAAGGTCACGCTTAGGGTAACAGGGAATTGCCCTGCAACTCCCAACACCCGGGGCGTCTTCTGCGGTGGCGGCTAGGACGTAAGGTCTTCTTCCCAGTTTCTACCACCTCCTTCACTCGCATTACTGCTTCGATGGAGATGACTGCTTCCCATTTCCTCTCGTCCTGTACCATGGCCTGAACCAGGGCCGGACGCAAGAAGTCACCGCCGTCGATCACCTCTCTCTGAGTCTTGTCCTGCAGCTGGGATAACAATCTAAAAAAAATGATAAGTAATAAGTTAAGTAAACTTAAAGACCCCAACCCATGCAATTTTCAATTTAATAATAATTAGTGACTACATAACTTCTAAGAATAATTACATAATTTATTTTAAAAAAGTGAATATTGTAAAGATTGATAGAGAGATCAAACTCGAACAATGGTGATCACTAAAATCACTTTTTAGGGATTTGGGTTTATAAATGAAACAACCAAATTATCAGTAAGCAGGCACAATTTCAGAATGACGTCTACTCGTCCTCGGGAACGGATCGAGTGTGCCCACGACGCCACGCCTCAGTTGGTCTACATTTAATGTGTATTTTAGATATAAGAGCCTGCACTAGACGAGATCGTAAATAACTTGATGAAGAAAGGATAAATAATTATTGCATTTGTAATATCAAAGTGGTTTAAATAAAAAAAACAGAATGTTTTTACTTATAAAAGAAATTCAGCCGAAAAACTACGAATACACTAAGTTAGTAAAATTGAGTTTACTTAGGTTTGGACGTTTATCGATTGCAGTATTTTTATTTATTTATTTATTTATCTTTATTCCAAAAGGTAAGTAATTTATAAGATAAGCCCCACAAAACCGTTGCAATGGTTTGACTGTGGGGTCGGTGAGTCTCTAGACATACCTACTTAAATGTACTTAAAACATTTCTAAATAAAATAATTTTAATTTGCGTCTAAATCTATTTGTGTTTGTTTCACTCCTTATGTCTGCCGGCAGACTGTTCAATAGGTATGGTATTCTCTTTTTTAGTGTTCTGTCACCAAAGTAATTGGTGACTTTGGGTACATTGAGTCTACCAGTAGCCATAGATCGTGTATTATGATTATTGTTTACGTGAGTTAAGCTATGCTCTTGGGTACTGTGGTGGTTAACTAATAAAAGATATTTATGTTTTACAGAGTTTTCAATATAAATCTATCATAAAACTTAGGTTTTAGTATAAATAGTTTAGTTAATATTTAAGTTTTATGATAGATTTATATTGAAAACTCTATATAGATATAAATGTTAATTAAAATAAATATATTTCAGTTGTTGTTTTAAAGTGATCGGTAGGATTTTGCAGATTTTAAATAATTTTCTATAATCTCCCTTACAACTGCTTTTGGTTTTTTTAGTAACAAGTAGTTTTAGGAATCTAATTTGAAGAGCTTTTAATTTATCTAAGTTAGTTTTGAATGTTAGCCCATAGCTGTCAAGAGCATAACTCATAATAGAATCAACTAATGACATATAAATACATCTTAATATATTAATAGGCACTTTAAAGCATAGGTGGTACATTTTACTTAATAATATTCTTAATTTACTAGAAATGTAGTCTACGTGTTGGGACCAGGAAAAGTTCTCATCTATTTTCATGCCAAGGTAGGTTACACAGTCAACTTTTTCGATAGGTTTACATTTTACAGTCCAGTAAGTTATTATGGTGACATGTATAATCGTGGGTAAATAAAGGTGGAGTCATAGTAGGTTAGGGTTACTTCAGTTTCTGGAACACTAACTAATTAGAAACTTAAATTAAAACATTTTGGAAACCCCTGAGTTATAGTTTTTTGTTGTACATCCTATATATCATATTCCCCTTCCTTTTTGACGGGAGCGAAATAAAAAAGTTATTATCTAAAATTTTGCGATTTTCTCATAATTTATGATGATAGTCATTCTAAAAAAAATATTGTAAATTCTTTTTTACAGATTTCAGCCTTATTTTTTTGTACTTTTAACACGTGATAAAAGGTCTGTCATGTTGTGGAATATGATGTTTTTAGCAAGTTATTGTAATTATCAGAAAATTGCAAATTATTTTTTTGTTTTTTCTTTTCGCCCGTGGATTTGATACCCCATTTGGGCATATTTGCAAATATTTGGATGTTCATTCCCCGTTTCACTATATCTTGTTGCTGCTGTATCTATGTAGATCAAACATGTCCAAGAACCAACACTAGAAAACCGGGTTTCAAATTTAAAAAAAAAACGCGGTTCACCCGTTTAAGACCCACAGTGCCACAGGCACACACATACGAGTAGCAATAAAACTTATAATGCCCTTCTTTTTGCGTTGGAGTTAAATATATATATATAAGTATATTAAATACTCTACAATTAAGTAATTAGTTATATTATATTATATTATTTATATTTTATAATAATAAATTTGTAAAAAAAGAGTCAAAATATTTGTCCAAGTAAGAATAAAAAAAAACAAAGAAATAAAAAACTAAAAATGAAAACTGCTGTGATACTTTGAATGACTTAGCAACACCTAATCGCAGAACTTGACTTAAATTCAATTTTTGCCGACACTTTCACTTCAATAACCTAAGAGTATTTTTCTTCACAAAAATAATCCTCTTCTAACACAATTTCCTTTAAAATGACGAAGAGCGAATTTCCCAAACACGATAGAAAAGTTTTATAATATTTTTTCGCTTTAAAAACTCCGTAAAGCCAAACTTTCGGTCCCTGTTAACTTCTTCATGTAACTAAGAGTCACTGACAGGTTTCCTGGCGTCGTAAACTGTTACATAAACAACCTATTAGAATGTTATCACAAGTTATATTAATTTTGCTGGTCCTGTCAGCCGGACTTGGTGTAGGAAGGTGACATTCCAGGCTTTTGGAACAGTGTGAGCCGAATTTGAACGAAACGACGATTAATTGGCTACTTTTGACCGAAGTTGACTATTTAGTAGCCAATTAGCGCATATTATTATTATCGCGTATAAGCGCATTTTAGCGTTTTTTTGGCTATAAAATCACATAAAGGCGAAAGTTTGTGAGTATTTATGTACAGTCAGGGGTCAAAAGTGCAGTTGCACTCCATCAATGCTAAAGGGTCTAAAATGTCTTTGTAGAAGAGGGCCAATGGTTGATGCCTGATTCAATTTTTAGCATAAAATCTGTAGTATTGATTAAAACTAGTTGTGGACCATGAAATATCTACTAAAAAGAAATTTTAGACACTTTAGCATTGGTAAAGTGCCACTGCACTTTTTACCCCTGACTGTATTTAAGTTTGTTACTTCTTCACGGTCGGATTTTGATGAAACATGATACATAGTATGTACCATTTTTCATCAAAATCCGACCACGTCCTAGACTAGAATAGCACATGGGATCCTTTTTATCTTGGGACTATGTTTCCTTGGGATATTTTTTTACTATCAAGAAGCGAAGGTGCTGGTAGCAGCTTGTTATCAAATAACTTCGCCTGGTCCAGGTTTAGCAGAAGGGAATGTGACTGAGTGAGTGACTTTTACTGACTAAAACCGATTTACTCATTGGAAAGAAAATAATTGGAAGCAAAAAATCATGTTACATGACAATAGGAGTTTGCTTATACTTCATGTACAAGTACAGAAAATATATACTAACGCATATTTGGTACTTGCTAGAAACCTTCAGCGTGGATCAAAACCAAAGCCAAAAGTTTAGCAGAAGATGATATATCTTTGGCCGAAGGTGGCCGAAGCCGAAAACCTACACCGAAGACTCTGTCGGACACTAATTCAAACTATTCAGTTAGAATTTCCTGCACTGCACCGCGGTAACGGCTAAACTAACTTTGCCAATTACGGCTTTATTATTATTGGGCGGAACTATGAGTATGTATAATCAGCTGCGTTGGGCGTTTGCAGCTGCATTCATGATGAGCTTCGATAACATTTTGAAGTTGGAGTATATTCTTTGGTATAGCGTTGTTTTTAAGTTCGTAAATAAAGAGAATAAATCTGTAGGTATATAGGTATATACCTAGGATCTCATATCATCTTATCAGCAGTAATGTAACTAGATCGCCGAGATAATCGAAACAGCCAAGGCTATTTCATGTTTTTTTTTAGTAAGTTCAGTACTGAAATACCAATGTGACCTATTTATGGTTAGGTATGAAGATACTTTACCTTTCAAAAGATATTCTTCGGGACTCTGTAATTTCCTGTCTCTGGGCCGTGGAAAACTAGAATATGGTAATGATTCTTTAAGAGACTAACGTTGTAGTAAGTATTAGTCTAGCAATAATTACGAACATTTAGAAATTTCGCTAAATGCTCAACTAATTATTTATGTTGTGTAGAGACTTCAAACTTAGCACAAGAGCTTATTACCAGCTGCTTGTAACCTTTACTTTAAGATGACTGCCTGCCTGACCGCCATGATCTAGTTAGCCACTGGCTAACATGATACCCCTTTGCCTCCCTTGGTGACATTGTCAGACTTTCAGGTTTCTTGACCACTCGTAAAGACTGACAATGACATGACTGAAGCACGAACGACAGCCAGGATCAACGGTTTAACGTGCTTTCCGAGGCACAGAGGATCAATAAAATAAATAAATTGGAATAAAATACTGGAATTGAATTCAAACAAACATTTTAATTGAAGTCACAACGTCAGGATTACAAACAGAATATAATAGTTACTGATAGCATGTTGATTTTAAATCAGGAATACTATCAACATCTGCCAATTCGGATGGTGTCGTACTATCTTGCCGCGTATGGTTGATTGGTTGATTGTTATGCTATTGTTCGCACCAACAATTGACATTAGCGAAGCTGCCACAGTGTCCTCCCTTGTAGCCGCGTCTCTTGCACTCCTTGTTGCAATTAGAGGTGTAGTTGACAGCTCCCCACACGCAGCTGCCGATGAGCACGTCCGCTTGGACTGCATTCTGCGGAGAGGAGACGATCACCAGGAAGGAGAGGCACACCAACAACAACATTGACTGGTAGCTTTTCGACATTTTGAGGTTTATGAAGAGATTTCTTAGAGCTCAAGTAAGTACTGCTGATGCTTCAGTTAGCGTTCAACTGATGTTGATGCCGTCGCGCTCAGTATTTATATGGTAACTGTTGAGTTGGGTGTTAACCCATACTTGTGTTAACGAGTTCATTAGTAAATCGTTTTGTGACTAACGTTCAAACCTGACGCGACCGCGACTTACAAGGATGGCACTCGTGTGGGAATATCCCAATAGAACCCTAACCAATGACCGCTGCAGACAAAATAAGAACCCTTATAGGATCACTTTATTGTCCGTCTGTCTGTCTGTCTGTCAAGACTCTTTATCTCGGGAGAGCGTGGAGGTATCAAGTTGATATTAAAACCATATACTCAAGTCTGCGGTCTCTTGAAGCTGTGAAATAATTTCGTCATCAAACTTCGGTTTTTTATTAATGAAACAAAAAAAAGATACAACCATCCGTTGGCTTCCCGTTGACCTAGAATCCTGATATTTGGCATGAAGCAAGGTAGGAAGGTAGCACAAATATAGGAAAAAGTCTGAATACTGTAAATTTTTAGTTACGTCATAAAAAAGTATTCTTTTTTTGCGATTCGGAAAAATCTTTGTAACTCAATTCGGGAATTGAACTGTTTTTATTATAGGTAAGTTTGTACGGAAACCTTAGTGCGTGAGTCCGACTCGCACTTGCCCGGTTTTTTTTAATTTATGGAACTGCTTTATACACATCATAAGGTTTTTGACCATTTTGTGTTTGTTGTATGGATTTTAAAAGATACTTTGACCCTTGAGTTTGTTTCAGTGTTTCTTTTTAGGATAGTCAGCTAGGAAACACCGGCCTCATCTAGCTTAAATTGACAAAAAAATTTACGTGTAAAAGTATTTTCAAAAACCGATTCGAAAAATATTACTTGCAACCTATGTATCATTTGAATGGTCAAAAATATCAGACAATAACTTTTTTCTAGAATTCTGAATCGCCACAAAGCCTTTATTTAATAGCTAAAAAGGGCAATCGAAAGGCACATTGAATATTTTATCAAGCTGTCTAGTTAAAACTCAATTTTACCGAAAATAGAAAAAAAAATTGTCTGCAGATAAAGTATGAAGGTTATTTGGACCCAAACATTATATGAGGCACCTAAGTATATTTGGCTTGGTTACTCATTGAAATTATATTAAACAGTGTTTACAATACGAATCCCCTGCGTGTTCTATCTTCTATAATAATTTTATAAAATTAGCCCTTACTATGAAGCTGACTGTTGAAAAATTGGGGACCTTTGTCTCTGTTTACGAGGTAATGAATAAATGGTGGCCACCTAAATGAAACTTTGCCATTATTCGCGAGGGCGTATTTGTTAAGTGGTGTAAATAAATACCTTCGAAATTATTAAATATTTTATTTATACTGCGTATGTTATGATACAGAGAGAATATAAGTATTTTTGATTGTAATGAATAAACTCAAAAACTACTGGCCCGATTTAAAGAATTGATTTTAAAAATTTAAAAAGTGAATTTTTCTTTCACTAGGTTATGTCTTTACTCACAGAGTAACATGGCACATATTTTTTACTTTCACATGGGCGAAGCCACTAGCAGAAGCTAGTACTATATAATTGGTGTTATAATATAATTTAATAAATAAGTAATTACGAGCTAGCCCGGCAAACGTTCTTCAATTCTTTTTCTTTTTCTTTTCGTGTCGATGTACTCTAACTATTTTTTTCTGACCAGTATTTGGCTACCTCTACAGCCTTGTTATTGACTTCTTGTAGATCCTGAAAACTGCAGGTGGTTGTACAGGATGGACAGCATAGCAAATGACGCATGTCCTGCGCAGCGGCTCCACACTGGCCCTGTGTTAGCGATGCGTCGAGGAAGCCCCATTTGTCCAAATTGTTTTTACAGCGACCAACCTGGGTCAGTCGGTTAAGAGATATCCAGATTGATTACTGCAATTCGCGTTCAGGGGGGAGATGTCTGCAGTTCTGCAGTAAAAATTGTCAAAAAAAAAACAAAATATTTTCAGCCCTACCAAATATACACAAAAAGGTCAAGCCGTTTTCGAGCAGTTCGATAACAAACACTGTGACACGAGATTTTTATATTTTAGATTTATAATAAGTATGCTCTATTTTAAAAGCCACGGTTGGCACAGTGATGAATAAATATTCACATGGCCTACATAATATCAGACAGTGCAGCAGTGGTGGCCGAGTGGTAACAGCCCCGACTTACGAGCTGTAGGTCGCGGGTTCAAACCCAACCAGGCGCATTACTTTGTTTAATTTATTTCATCACCACTGCTCTCAAAACGGTGAAGGAAAACATCGTGAGGAAACCGGCATGTCCAAGAACAAAAAATTCGAAGACATGTAACATCCACCAACCCGCACTGGGCCCGCGTGATGGATTATGGCCCATTCCCTCTCCTAGAGAGGAGGCCTGAGTCCCAACAGTGGGAACATTATAAGGCTGACTATGCTATGCTATGCTACATAATATAATTGGTCTGTTGTTGTTGTTGTGTTGTTGTTGGGTTTGGGTGTCTTGTGTATGTGAGTTTACATAAACGTGAACGCACCCACAGTACAGGTGTAATTAATTCCTAATATGTGGCAATGCTATTAAAAAGAATATACATATCGCCATATGTATATCCTTTTTTACAAAGCTGATGTTTACTGGTAGTTTAATACCACCGTATTAACCTACCAGTAAACATTACCTTTTTTATTTGATATAAACTAGTGCTTGACTGCGATTCCACCTAATGGTAAGCAGTGATGCAATCGGTGATGGTGAGGAGCACTAGTTTATTAAGACCCTATTCACTCCCAAATTATAATCGGATGGGAAGACCACTGCAGGCAAATTGTTCCAGTCCTTGTTTGCAGTACATGTAACGAAGACGAGGACACATATCATATTTTAATGAGATGTCATATTTTAATGAGATGTGTCCGGAATCAATCGCTCGGAACACAAATTGGCGCGCACAACATTAACTTATTAAAACCCTGTTTCAGATAAAATAATCCCTATAATTTATATGGTTAAGTTCGCTGTGAAAAACTGACCCAAAACCTAACTGTAATTTTTTTATTTTATTGTTTAACTAACACTTTATTTTATTTTATTATGTTTTGTTTACCTACAGAGTGGCATATTCGCACTAGCTAAAAAACACTTTAAATAAAGATTTAAAAAAAAGCTACCTTGCTATTGTACAAATTTGACAGTAAGACGAGGTTTATACCTACTTATCTCTATAATACAGTGCATCTATACTTATAATAAATCTGTAGAAGTGAAAATTCTGGACATTGAAAATATCAAAAAAATAAAGTAGGTACCCAGGGTGATGCCCAAGATATTAAAGAATAATTATACCAAGTTTCATCGTAACCGAACCGGTAGTTTTTGCGTGATGCCTGAACAAACAGACAGACAGACAAAACATTTTTTAAGCACATTTTTAACACCCCCTGTTACTAGACCGACACCCAACTCAAAAATGTACCTACTTTATATCCCGGAAAAGTATATACAATAAAAAACAAACTTAAATTTGCGGTTCGATCCCTAGACCCGATTACCAAACGTAAAAAATAAGTTTGTCGTAGGTTATGTCACAGTGGGGTTCACTAAGGGGCGTTGCACACGCAATTCAATGGACTATCGCACATGACGAAGATAATAAATAATATTTCATATTTTCGTATCTCAAAAAACCTAATAAAACCATTTTTGCCTTCTACGCGGACGAAGTCGCGGGCAAAAGCTAGTTGAGTCATATCAGTTCACGAAGTTGTAGGCCTATAAGGTCAACACTACGAATTCATAGGAAGTGATTTCGAGAATACCCCAAGCATTTTCCTTAAGGATTTCCCTAAATGATTTTATTTTGTTTAGATTTCGCTAAGCAGTTTCCTTAAGAAGTTCTCTGGAACTGTACTTCTCTGTGACCACGTGTCAGCTTATCAATGTAGGTACCTAACTATTTGTTATTGTTGCCGAACACGTTCGGCCCACGCCGTTCTCGTGAGGCGCACATTATGACACAATATTTTTTTATGCGCGTGCGCGTTTGCGAGTGAGTAGTAAACAATAAGTCGTCAAAATTTTATTTGTTGTGGCTCTAAATGTTTGTCATTTGCAAGTGTTGCGGCGCAAAAGTTTAGCTGAAGAATTTACTATGGCTACTTGGCCTTTTTTAAGTGGGAAACCATCCAATGTTTTCTTTCGCTCTAGGTTGGAGCGAGAGGGCGTGACAAACGTTTACAGACTAAAATCCACTCCTATGTTCCTTCTTTGCCTTGAGTTTCAGAACCCCGGGTTTTCTTTTCAGAAGCGTAGCGTAGTGAAAATAATAACATATTTTTATTAGGCGTGATTAGACGTTGTGTTGACAACTAATTGTACAAATCTGACGCTACAGGACGTTGCTGGTACCAACGAGTTTATGTGATTAAATATGAATTAAACTAATTATTTAATAATGGCAAGGCATTATGTATGTTGACTGAAGTGTGCAGGCCATTTGATAAATTATTAATTACTATTAAATTAGTGGTTATTCCAATCAGTCATTTATCGAAATTAACTTTAAATGCCTTATTAGATTAGCTAATCGGTAAGTATTTTTGTTAATCTAGGAAAATAGTCTACGTCATCTTAAATCTTGTTTCAGTGATCAATTAGGTATATTCATTAAAATTATGACAAAGTTAAACATAGTATTATTTATGTGGGAAATTATACAAACTTCTTACAGCTCCATGTTACGAAATTTCAAAATTTGTTAAAGCTAATTTCTTTCTATTTTAAGCAAAAAATAATTTTAACAAGAGAAAAGTTACACAGAATAATGTGGTAGGTACAAAAGATGTTATATAAAGAAGACAAGACCTGTACCATGACGTATGAAGTAAAATTGTTTCATTCTTATTTCCAGTGTGGATGAGAGATGGCGCTAGACAACCTGTATAGCTCTGTCTCTTACCCACACTGAAACAAGAATGTAACAATCTTACTTTAAACGTCATGGTTACAGGTCCTAGTCTTCGTTATATAACATCTTTTGTACCTACCACATTTTACGCAAATAAATGATATATTATTATTATTATATAAAATGACTTTTTCAGCTCTGAATAGAATGAGAGGGACTGCCAAACCTTTACTAACTAAAACCCACCTGTGTTCCTTCAGTTGCCTTTGTCGAGGGCTACGGAAACTCTTTCGAACAATCTTGTAGACTTGGCAGGCAATCCAGACACTCATCCAAGACTACCCTACAATTGCTATAGGATTGTACAGCTGTCATCCTACCCATCATCATCATCTTCCTGCCCTTGTCCCGTGTTATTTGGGGTCGGCGCAACACGTTTTTTTCTTCCACTCTGCCCTGTCACTCGTCATGCTATCACTAACTTTCTTTTCTTTCATATCACTCTTCACACAATCCATCCATCTTTTCTTTGGTCTCCCTCTCCCTCTCCATCCATCCACATGTAAATTCATAACTCTTTTAGTAACATGCGTCTCATCCCTCCTCTTCACATGACCATACCAAGGCAAACGATTCCCTTTCAACTTTTCAGTCACTGGCGCTGTCATCCTACCCATATTATGTAAAAAAGACCTTGACTATACATGACATTCTAATTTTTCTGAAAATTTCAAGAATCCGGTAGCTTCGGTCGAGTGCATCAAATGCAGTGACGGAGCGGTATCGTGTGTCCAGTGTGCGAGTGACGTCTGCAGTTGCATACAGAGCAGATTTACGCGTAACCTACCGCCTGTGTCATATTTATGACTGGCCTCAAATTGTTAGCGTTACAAGACCATAGCGTGACAAATTAATTCTTGTGATATTGTTTCCTTTTATGAAAAGCTCGTAACAAAGACTAAAAAATAATGCGTGCTTAAAACTACACGACAGTTGTGAAAACTTTATCAAGGCGAGATTATAGCAGAACATAAGCATAGCTTAATCAGCCTTATAATGTTCCCACTGATGGGAGTCAGGCCTCCTCTCTAGGAGAGGGAATGGGTCGTAATTCACCATAAGTTTTTGAATTTTTGGTTCTAAGATATGTTGGTTTCGTCACTATGTTTTCCTTCGCAGTTTTGACAGCAGTAGTGATGAAATAAATTACACAAAGTAGTGCGCTTGGCTGGGTTTGAACCCGCGACCCACAACTCGTAAGTCAGGACCATGCCCCCTTAAATATTTATCTTATTCTGTTTTTTTTAGTATTTTTTGTTATAGCGGCAACAGAAATATATCATCTGTCAAAATTTCAGCGTGGTGACAGACAAACAGATAGACAGATGGACAACGGAGTCTTAGTAATAGGGTCCCATTTTACACATTGGGTGCGGAAAAAAGAGGGGGGAGGTGCCTAAAAAGAGAGGTCGCTGTGAAATACTCAATAACTGGTCTCAACCTCTCAAGAAACCAAAGTAGTTCTTCAGTTTCTTTGAATAAACACCAAACTTAGCAAAAATCACGGTCGAAATGTCATAAGACTTACCGTAATTGAAACTAGCTCCACGCAAAACTAGCGAAGCAATCAAAAACTGGATAGCAACAACCAAAATCGAAGCTAAAAGCTAGCAAACATAGGGAAACGATCGCAATTTACTTGTATATTTGTTCCCCTAAAATATATGTAGGTATTATTTGTACAAGTTGAAAATGAAACACGAGTGGGGTACAGTGACCCGGGCGGGGAAAATGCCCGACGGGAAACCGGAGAAGTATAAGGTAAGTAGGTATACACGATAGATCATATTTAAAACCAGACAGGTTTTCAGGAGGTGGTATATTATAAAGGTTCTGTTTATTGTTATTAGGTTTCTAATCGCTTATACAACATGTAATATTATAAAGGTTGTGCTGGGGCGACTGCTGCAGGTGCAGAAAACCTCAAACGGCGTAAATATAATTACCTTATCCGGAGCTATATGTTTGAGCCCTTTAGGGTTAAAACACTAGGGTCATGGGTGTTGTTCGTGATATCAGCAAAAAGCTGGTCGACTCTTCGCGTGATCAGAGGCTGGGTTTTTTTTCGGTCAACTAATCAGCATTTCTATGCAACGTGCAGAGCTGCCAGCGTCCTGGGCACTTTTCTTATTGATATCGATGTGGATGAATTTTTTTGATGCCCAATGAGTTCTTTTTCTACCAGTTTGTATATATTATTATTTTTAGTTTTTATATAATATCTTTTTATCTATTAAGCTAAAATGTTTATTAGTTTAGACGTTTATAAGCATTTATTTTTATAATTATAGTAATTATTAATGATATATTATACATCCTGAAAGTATTTTGTCCAGAATCGGCTATTGAATCGATTCTAACTACTTTAGAAAAAAAATATCATAAATTGTATTAGAATATTTTTCTCTTAGGGGGTTACCATGACGTTAAAAGTAAGATTTTTTCATTCTTATTTCAGTGTGGGTAAGTAACAGAGCTATACAGGTTGTCTAGCGCCATGTCTTACCCACAATGGAATAAGAATAAAACAATGTTACTTTAAACGTCATGGTAACCCAGCAAATTTTTATTGCGGTATTAGAGTGTTTGGGTTTGCATGCTTAGATACATTGGTAACGGTATTACCATTGTGCTACCAATGTGGTAGGTACGTCCATGCCCTTATTTGCCTACAATTAGGGTAGCTAATTTCTTAAAAACATTACGTAAGTAATCCCGCCATTTGTATACTTTTTTTTTATTACTCACATCTACACATCAACATTTACATCATCTCTTGAGCAGTGATGGCCCAGTGGTAACGACCTGAATTTACGAGTTATAGGTCGCGGGTACAAACTCAGGCAGGCGCATTACTTTGTGTGATTTATTTCATCACTACTACTCTTATCACAGTGAAGGAAAACATCGTGAGGAAACCGGCACGTCCTAGAATAAAAAACTCAAAGACATGTCGTCCACCGATCCGAACTGGGCCCGCATCGTGCATTACGGCCCATTTCCTCTTTTAGAGAGGAGGCTGGAGTCCCAGCAGTGGAAACATTATAAGACTGATTTTGCTAAACACATCTAAGGCAAACACTACAGCACAACACGCACATATTATATGTACGTTATGTACTCTATTCATATTCTGTATTATTTTATATTTTGTCATTAATATAATACCGGTTCACAGTTCCGACCCTAAATATGTAGGTATGTGTTGATCGTTCACGTTATGATAGATTGTATCTGCTTCACGTACAGAGAATCTTTTAAGTTTAAGTCCCTGCGGTCCGAGGCTCCACCCCCCAGAAATTACTAACCACCTTTCAATAAATTTTTAATTTTTCGACTGTTTTACCCTATTTTTTTTAAAACACTCCTGTATTAAAGCGAATAAAATAAAATAAAAAAGATTAAAATTGGTCGAGTAGTTTTTGAGTTTTAGTTAGACTAACTATTGATTTTTGTATACGAGTATAAGAGAAGATAATATAGTTCTATTGTACAACACGATTTGTAACAATGGAAATTTAAACAAATACCTACCTACAATGGTTGGCCTTATCTAGGCAACCTGGAGCGAACAGTAATTGTCAAGACATGAATTGAGTGGGGAACCTAAATAAGGAAGGTTTATGTGGTATATATACATACATAATAATAGATTTAGACGCAAATTAAAATTATATTATTTAGAAACGTTTTAAGTACATTTAAATATGTCTAGAGCCACACCGACCCCACAGTCAAACCATTGCAACGGTTTTGTGGGACTTATCTTATAATTTACTTACCTTTTTGGAATAAAGATAAATAAATAAATAATAATAATAAAAACCGATCATTTAAAAAATTCCAACAGCCGTGCGAAGCTGGGGTGCATCGTTAGTGCTACCAAAAATATACAGATACATACATATGATACAAAACAGATACCGACAGATACAGACACATATATATACCTAACAAATATATGGGCAATAAAAAGAAATAGCGAACATTGATTATCTTTAAATAGTAAGTACCTACTATAATTGCACTTGTGCTTTCTATTATTCCACAGTCTCAATCCTTTTACTAAACAGCTACAACAATTCGACGAAGCAGCTCCCGCAAATTTTAAAATGCACCTGAAATAACAAGTTCCAACAAAGGCTCATAAAACGGGGGAAGAGGTTGGGAGGAAGGTGTCGTAGCGACGATATTGTCCTCGGACAGTAACACGTACAGCGCCCGTGACTAACTCACCAAGTTTGGCCTAAAACTGCGCAAAGCCCAGAAAGCACTTGAGTGTCATCACAACCTCGCGTTTCTTTGTCCATTTACCAGTCCGCCCTGAGAAATGGACGTTTTAGCCAGTGATAAAAGGCAACTTTTATTTAAAAGGACTTGAATGCTCTCAGAGCCAACTTTGTTGAGTATTTCTGCCTTCAGAGTAGGCATTTCCTTTGAATGTTTCCTTTTTATTTACGTAAGCACGCAGAGGAAATGGGGAGTTTCATTACGTTTGCCCATAACTCTGAATTTACTTTGTTCTTAGTGATCCTGATAAAGGTTAGTAAATAAAAATAAATAAATTTATAACCTCGCTCGGATATTGAGTACTAGTAAATACAAATGATTGATGAGCTGTGAGGCTGAACTCGTTTGCTATCGACGCGACGGCTATATTGCTTTTGACTAAATCGAAAAGTTACTCCATGCGTAGAAGTTTGTTAAAATATCTTTATGTTTATCTGCGATCTCACCTGATGGTAAGTAATGACGCAATCGGTGATAGTGAGGCGCACTAGTTCATTAAGAGCCTATTCACTATAGCTTTGAAGACCTAAATTATAATCGGACGGGAAGACCGCAGCAGGCAAATTTTTCCTGTCCTTCGATTTACGTGATATAAACGACGAGGCGAATCGCTTAGCCTGAATCGTAGAGGTAAGGGTGGATACTCACCGTAAGTCAGGTTGTCCTATGGTAGAAAGGTGATGGCGGAATGAAGCCATGTATTCCCGTGCACACTCTCTAAAATGCATCCTGTTGAATACCGAAAGGCTGGCTGCCTTTTTAGATTGGTCTTAACTAATATAGATCACCAATTAGCCTCTTCGCACGTCTGTCTACTAAGTCCAAAGCTGAAATTTTTGTATCAGTCAACCAACAGTAAGTACTACCAATAACCAGGGCATTTACCTTAAACCATAGTAGATTTACTCTTGTATGTAACATGGTTAATCAATCATAGCATGAAGAAGCAGGAAGCTGTGAAGGCACACTAAGAGAAGACTAAACGAGAACGAGTTTAATTTAGAAGGAACTGCTTGTTTCAACGCAATGTAATAAACATGAAGAAACGCTTGTGTGTTCTATTGAAAGCTCCTGTTTCACAACACAGAGTGTTTCATAACGGAAACAATTTTGACGACATTTGAATTCAAGATGCAGTGTGTTCTAAATGTAAATTTGAAGACATTAAGCGGTACTTTTGGCGAAGCTATTGTGTTGAGTGCATTTTGATATAACTGTAAAATAAAAGTAAGGAAGCGTTCACTAGTAAACAGTAAGTGAAGTTATTTTTCTCACTGTAATTGCCATGCTTCCATTAAGAGTAAAAAATTCAAAGGAAAGATCTCAAAAGGAGATGCTTCTAGATATCTTTTATTCATCTCAATATGCACCGGTTTATTTTTAGGGTTCCGTACCTCAGTCGGCAAGAACGGAACTCTTATAGAAACACGCTGAAATTAATATGAAAACTCAAGTCACTCCTTGGAGCAGTGAAAAAAACAAACTTCTAAATTAACGTAATGTATATATATCTATATATAAAAGCGTTTATGCTGTATTTATGGCGACAATTGAAATTATATGGAATTAAAACCTTACTATACGTTGATCTAAAATTCTGAAATTGCAAGAAGCAAAGAAAAAAGTCTGACAATCGTAAAGTACGTACGTGTAGTACACGTCACTAAATAATCACTTTAATGCGATTCGGAAAAATCTTTGAGATTCGATACGGGAATCAAACTAATTACATATTTATATACAGAAGGTAAGTTTGTACGGAACTTTCGGTGCGCGAGTCCTACTCGCACTTGACTGGTTTTTTGTTTTATCTGGAAGCGTGAAAAAGTTTAGTCATAGTTATGATGCGAAGTAACCTTTATATCTAGGTACTTAAATCGAATATGTTCTTTCCTTATTTTCAAGTGGATTTTATAGTGCAGTGTGATGTTGTTTATTTAAATTGGTCTTTTTGTATCTCTATTGGTTGGAACTGAAATCGAAAATAAAAAATCTACTGTCATAATATTATATATTTATCATAACACGTAGATGACGAATAGTTGAAAACAATCATAATTTTCCCATAGCTAAAATACTTAAAAAGTAATAAAAAATTGAATCAAGTAAAAATAAAAGTAGCTACGCGAGAGATATGTTACTATACCTATATCATGAACACACAGACAAAATGGACGTAAAGTAACAAAACTGACAGGATTACATTCGTCTTTTTTATGTTCCGAAACTTTTTCAATAACAAAATTGAATATTGTGATTGCATGGAGCATACTCGTACATGTGTAGTAACTTAGTTTTACAAATATAAAGCTTGGACATTAATCCACTTGATTGGATGGATCGTTGTATATTTCACTTTGATCTAATCAACTTTGGATATAACGCTGTTGTGATCGTTTTTGTAAAAATTGTTTTAGGCTAAAACGATAATAGAGTAAGGTAGTAGGGCTACAAATTCATTAGGTGGCTTTACAACAAAAAAATCTTAAAAAAACATTTGGTTTAAAAAGTAGCTTTTTAATAATATAAATATCTGAACAATAACCTAGTTCTTTTATGTCTAGCTTATACTATCCCGCACCACCACGACTTTACCCAGCAGGTAAAGTCCTCCCAGCTCCATTTCATCCAATGTTCTGGGCTTTGAGCCACTTCTTGCCAATACTTATGGAATATATCTAAGTCATCTCGTCATCTTCTTCTTAGTTTGCCGCGACCCCGCCATGCGATTTGAGGGCACCAATTCTGTGTTTTATCGGCCCACCACATGATCAGTATGCGGCAGACATGTCCAGCCCAGTCTCACTAAAGCTGGGCAACCTTCTGAGCCAGAGAGATCTTAGATCTGTATTTTAGAGCTAGTATTGTGTTTCGAAAGCGATCCATTACCGTTATAATAAAAATGTAAAGGACAAATGATAAATAAATGATATTTATTTTGTAAGTAGGTTTAAAAAATACTTTTACACGTCAATTTTTTTTTCGTCATTTTAAACTAGAGTAGGCCGGTGTTTCCTAGCTTACTACCTTGAGAAGAAACACCGAAACAAACTCAGGGGTCAAAGTCTCTTATAAAGTCCAAGACATACATGCCAATAAATTGGCTAAGTGTTGTCCTTCTTCTATTTGCTCTCAACACTTCACGACTGTATGTCAAGTAAATTCGCTTGAAAAGCCCGAAAGGCGAACGCGCCGGCACTTTTTCAGGACACGAAAACTGCATTTGTGATTTCGTCATAAACGTTTCTTACTGGGTTCTGTGCTAAAGGATACGGCCGCACGTGTTTCAGCCTTCGTAGTGGTCTACTATGATTGCCTGTGTCAGTTTATGAGTTAAGTGACAACTATTACAATGATTATTTTATCTAGGGCAATTTTTTATAAATGAGTTTAGTGTTAGAATATTTAAAGTAGGCAATATGTAAAAAAAAACTTGAAGAATATAAATCACGGGTGGTAATGGGTAGGTTATCTGCATATTCGATCATTTATGCATTTATTTGTTTTTCTTGTATTTGATTGGCTTTTTTTATTATTTGACATTGTTATGTAATCATTTGTTGAAACGCATGTTACTAAAAGAGTTATGAGTTTACATGTGGATGGATGGAGAGGGAGAGGGAGACCAAAGAAAAGATGGATGGATTGTGTGAAGAGTGATATGAAAGAAAAGGAAGTTAGTGATAGCATGACGAGTAACAGGGCAGAGTGGAAGAAAAAAACGTGTTGCGCCGACCCCAAATAACACGGGATAAGGGCAGGAAGATGATGATGATGTAATCATTTGTTGACTAAGTTATATGACTTGTAAGAATCCCTTACCAATAAATTACTATGACTATGACTATTTTGTGTAAACTGCGTTTTACTGATGATGATAACTTTAACTCAATCGAAAAGTAAATTAAGTTTTGGGTCTTTCTGGAAAGAATGTAAGTAAATACTGTAAAATGAAGATTCATTAACAAAACAAAACTCTGACTCTATTAAAGTAGTTGTTGAACTTGAACTTACCTACTGAAAATAATGTTTTTCTGTTCTCTCCAGATATAAAGTTTTTGAAGGATTTGAAATCCAGACAAGTTTAAGGTCTCTTGAGAACCATCTATCCTTAAAGGATGGAGCAGACGTCTTAGATGAGTTGAAAGTCTAGAAGGTTTTCTTTAGCTCTGTTGAGACCTAAGATTTCAAATAAACCACGATTCATCTCAAAAGAAAGAAAAATCAAAGTGGGTAAATCAACTTGAAATTGAGTCGGTACCTGAGTTTTAAGTATGTTTAATGTTATCTCGAAGATACCATTAAACATAGTTGTTAATGTTTTGAGGGTCCAAAAGCTTAAATTATTTGGCAAGGGCTCACGGGTCGGGTTCGAATTTCAGACGGGCCTTTAGTGTATTCCACGTAAAGCGAAAATTACGGTAGCAGGAAGATATATGAGTGTGTAGGTCAAAATCGTGGCTGGTTAGACTAATGTTACTTATTGCAGCAGGCTCGTACATCAACTAGCCTCTTAATTTTACTATCTTATTAGATTCATAGTTATTGTTTATAGGTTTGGTTATTTTATTTATTTTATTTGGGTGGCTTACAGCTAACAAAACAAAATATATAACGATAAAGTAGTTCACGATGAGCCATTTACAAGCCTCCACATATAATTGTAAGTATTGTTGAATGTTACAATGAAAAAAAAAAAAATAAGTATATTGAGATTGTAGCGACATCTATGGCGTCACATAAGAACTAATCCTGCATCGCGCAATCAAAGTTCTCCGCGCGATTAGAACATATAGAACAACCCGAAATCATCTCTCGGGCAGTTGCAGCCCACCAGACATAATATACCGTCTGGTCGGAGGATCCTCCCTTTTCAACGAAGGTTTGCGGGACTTTACACTCTGTTCCACATACCTCCAAAAGATATACAAAGTTTGATAGGAAGATGTTACAAAAGACAACAATGTAATGCAATTACAAAACAGTGCTTTTAGACATAAAAATGTTTATGGATGCTAAACTGCTTGTAAAGAGATCAACTGAGGTGTGTTCTTTGACTAAATTGTTAAATGCTTTTACTGCGCAAATCAAGTAAGAGTTACTACGGTAGACTGTGCGTGAATGAGGAGCGTGAAGATGATTTCTAATTCGACAGTGCGGGGGGGGGGGGGGGGGCGACATTCAAAGATAGCTTTGACAATAATTCAGGGCAATCTATCATAGAGCGAGCTATTTTGATTAACAAACGAATATCAGATATATTTCTGCGATTTACCAGGGGTAACAAGTGGAATTGAGTGCATCTTTCATTGTAACTCAAATAAGGGATTTTGCTATACATGTAGCTATCCCATATTCTCACATCAGATAAATTGGCTCTGTATGCATCTATATAAAGTTACTTCAGAAATACAGAACTAATATACGAGTATCTCCATAAGCATGTCAATCAGAACCACAAAACCGAAACTTAGCAGCTTACATCGCCAAAGCCGTCTTCGATCCAACAATAGAAACTGCCGACAATATTTATACAGGACATCTGCGCATCTTTATGAATAGCTCGAACTTATCTGAAAGTCCTATAAAGTATTGTAGCTCTATATTTTGACCCCCGATAAATTTCGAGACACGACTTATTGGTATTAACAGCAGTGCGGATTAGTTTTCGAGACGGCCGGTGACCCTGTGTCTTAAAGGCTGGGTTAATGGGAGCAAACCGGAACAAACGAGGCTCATTCGTCTTGGTAACAGAGCTGCTATTAGGTATTTCACTAGTACTAAATGGTTCTTGTCCGAGTTTCTGTGCTGGTATGTTTTAGGATGAGATGTTTTTGCGATGCTCGTCTTATTTGGTAATTAAGAAAGGAATTAACTTAGGTCTGAGTACTCCGTATATTTTATATGCTGTATAGTAAGGCTGCTCGTAGAACGGATGGTTGATGGGGCCGAAATGTTCTAGAGTGGCGACCGCGCACCGGAAAACGCAGCGTTGGAAGGCCTCCCACAAGGTGGACCGACGACCTGGTGAGAGTCGCGGGAGTGCAGTGGATGCGAGACGCACAGGATCGGTCGTTGTGGCGTCGCTTAGGAGAGGCCTATGTCCAACAGTGGACGTCTTTCGGCTGAAACGATGATGATGATGATAGTAAGGTATGGAACGTACTAACTGAATGAAGTAAAATTATCTATAAATATATTTAGTTCTTGATCACTAGCTTCATGAATTTATACGCTTACAATATTATGTGTGACATAATTCACATCAGAAGCAGTGCTTACCTAGACAGACTAGTTAAACATCTGTTTGTGGAGATAACATTATATGATCATAAATTTTGTGATGTCACCGCATCGGATTATTAACAATATTAATTTGGAACATAACAAAGCAAATTATGTGATATTCATAGAATTTACACAGTACTGTGATTAGGTTCTGTCCACATTACTCATTATTCATAGGGCTGACGTATTTAATGCGTAGTATGTTAGTGCTTTTAAAATTAAATAGCTTGTAAAATAGGTTTGTTAGAATAAATTTAAAATCAATTTTCTTTAGCTTAATAAACTCTCTTCAAGTTTTCGTAAGTTATTCTCAGAACATACATCCAATAAACTCAAAATTCCAAAGTGTTCTTAAAGTCCAGACATGATGCCGTAGTGTGAGGCGAGGACAGTGCCCTTAGACCAAAATAAGAGTTCTTTTGTGAGAAAACAGCAATAAGTGTAATATTTCAACAGCCAATATGCATAAAGCATTCCAACGATATTTTTTATTTACCGTCTGTTCCCTCTCAAAGTTAGTGTAATCTAAAAACATAATCAATACGTATACCAGTAAAAGTACATACTAACACTACTTATCTCATTTATTTTGTTACTGAATAATATAAATAATGTCTAAGGGCTCAGATATTTTGATGTTTTTGCCATGGTCCCAGTTGGGTGCCAATATCGTAACTGGCGCCCAAGTGGGATCAATAATATACATTTTTTTTGGTGTACATTAAATATGACTGTTCTTAAATTACTTTTGGCTTTAAAATAATTCGTTTGCTCTAAAATTATACTACATTTAGTTTAAGAGTATACGTTTTATACATGTAATACGAGCATAGGTATATAATACAAGTTATTGAATTTTGAATCACGTAGTTTTCGAGTAGTCTCAGTTGGGCGCCATTTTGAATATTTATTCTTTAAAACGATGATATAATCAAATGGAGGTCATTCATTGTAAGGACTGAATACAAATAAAAGGACATAAATTTATTAGACATACATGTCAAACATGAAAGCCAAGATTATATATTATATTTTTATCAAATCAGTTAGTTTGATAGATATATAGCGATCGATATACATAAGTACATATTGTGAATGGTTTTACTTATGAGTATTTCGTTGTAAAGCCTGTAACGCTGAAATGACGAGCTGGGATCGTATAAGGATTTATCGCGAGCAATTTATCATCCTTTTTTACAATCCTACATTGTTATTTTTCACACAACATAACATCAAGCTTTTATTATATCGAAGGGATTCCATCAAAGGGGTTGGCAGAGATATTTAAATGGAACCAGATGATATTGTATTGCTCCTACTGAGCACTATATACTTTTTTTTTGAGGCGTGAAATCATCAAGTAACCTCTCTCGCTCTTCGTGTCAGACTTTTATTGAATAAAGCCCACTTGTGTTCATTCTTTTGTATTCCAGAGTCACGGTAACTCTCACGCAAGCAAATTAATTATTCTCTAGGGTCTAGGTCACTATGTCGCCAATTCATCATCATTTCATGATTTCAGCCGAAAGACGTCCACTGTTGGACCTGTGCGAAAGCATCCATCGGATTCCCGCGACCCTCACCAGGTCATCGGTCCACCTTGTGGGAGGCCTTTCAACGCTGCGTCTTCCGGTACGTGCTCGCCATTCCAGAACCTTTCGTCCCCATCGACCTTCTATTCTGCGAGCAATGTGCCCTGCCCACTGCCACTTAAGTTTGGCGATTCTTCGGGCTATGTCCGTAACCTTGGTGTCCCCAATTATATCAGCAAATTCTATTTGAAAGTCAACAAAACCTTTCTGTTCCTAACAAAAACTAACGTAGAAAATATCCTAGCTCATCATACGTGTCCCTGGGCGTCGGCAGCCCTAATTAAATTCTGCAAGGCTATAAATCAAGTCTAAGATAACGTTCACACGGTATACGATAGCGCTGACGTACATAGCCTACGTGACAGTTTACACCTTTGTCGGGTAATCCCTGTTTACCGTGGTAGACTTATCATTTAATTATGTTGCTCTTCTTAACGAAAGACTAGACTTGTTTAGTGTTTACTGTGGCCTTAAAACGCAAACGGCAAATGAAAGAACATTGGTGGGTTTTAGTCAGCAAAAGTCTACTAGATAGTGTCAGACTTTTACTGACTAAAAACCCACTCCTGTTCCTTCTTTGCCATTTATCCAGGGCCCTGGGGATCTCTTTCGCATCACCCATGGCCCCAGTAGGCTTCGACCCTGCTGGGCCCCTACAGTTGCTGTCATCTCCTTGAGGCGCGCGTGGAACAGTACGCACCGTCGACGACTTTGGCCCGGTCCGGACGCTTACCGGAAGATCGAACGGAGAGCCACCCATTGGTCGCCGTAGCCACCCATTGCTCGCCGTCGCTACAAGAGCGGAAGAAGTCAATTGATGATTTCCTTTTTTTATAACCTTTTGTGTCCCACTGCTAAACTAAGGCCTCCCCTTTCTCCTTCTAAACCTCTCTGTCAATTTTTTTTTAACTAAATGATTATTAACTAAATGATTTGAACGCCTAAGCCTTTTTTTGAGGTAGGGACCTCAAAAAAAGGCTTAGGCGTTTCGCTAAAACATATTTAGTTGTCAGTTCCGTTATTTTCAAATGTCAATATTATCATCGGCGTAGATCTAGGTTTTGTGTTACTACGGCGGGTGTAAATTGAATAGTACCTAACCCAAATCAATATAAAAGAGGGTAACCTAAATCGACAGTTTGATCTAGAACAATGAGGTTGAGTAGAAGTATATTTATTTGTCAAGATATGAATACGAAAGATAACTTATTGATGTGAAGGTCTTATCTATTTTCTTGTGCTTGTGATTTGAATTTGGAATTATGATTAATTGATATCCATTTATCATTTCTAACGTAAAAGTAAGAATTTTTTTTTATTATAGATGGGCTCGCCTTTGATTATTATCTCACCTGATGGTAAATGATGATGTGGTCGGTGATGGAGCGCGCTTGCCTAGAAGTAACCTATTGTCTCTTACGAGTATATACCCCCAGATTATAGCTATCAAGAAACACAGACTCCGGCAGGAAAATCCAATTCTTAGCTGCAAGCACAATTGGGCACGCCATAATTATGGCGGTAAGTCTTTTAGGAGTGGCTGGAAAAGTAACACAGCGTCCTTACCTTCCGCATGACGCAGGTCCTAACCGGACATGGTAAGTTCGGGAGGTTTTTGCACCGGATTCGTGCGGAAGAAACGCGCGGTTTGTGGTCCATTGTGTGGAGCGAGAAGGAGTGGCAGGCGGTTGCCTCCTTCAGCAAAGCAGTAATGCTAGCAAAGGAGAAGGCCGCACGTGCACGCGCGAGGTAATGACTCGCGCTCCCCACCCGCCGGGATTCCGATCCCGGCGGGCGACACCCGGGAGTCGTTTCCGCACGAATCCGGTGCAGGAACCTCCCGAACTTACTGTGTCCGGTGAGAACCTGCGTCATGCGGAAGGTGAAGACGCCGTGAGGTCTTTCCAACCACGCCTCAAAGAGGGGACTTACCGCCATAATTGTGGCGTGCCCAGTATATTCACAGGTCAAATTTTTATTTTTATTTATTAAATTAGTTTCACCAACGATTGTAAAAACTGAATACAGCAACATAACACATATATAAAACACCACATGCATAAAACAATAAATTATAGATTAGGCTACAGTAAAAACTCATAAAAACATCATTAAATTACTTAAAAATTCAAAACAAAAACATCGAAATTCACAAAAGTTTAAAAAATGCATACTCATAAAAAAAAACAGAAAATATTTTCTTATACTTTTTTAAAATATTTATAATAATATAAAATTCATAAAAAACAAATGATAGTAGGTATTCTATAGGAGTTTTTATCACTATAAAGTAGTACAATGTTCAGATACTCGGTCATCGTATCGTGTCGTGTTAATTTAAATTGTTAGTGCAGTACAGAGAGTGATTGTAATAAATAAATGAAATATTCGTAGCATACCATGCTAAGAACGTATTTAGTTCGAAAAGAGACACGACATCAGCTACTATGCCTATTAGAACGAATCAATGGCGTTTTATAGCCATGAACAGTGGTTAGCACACACGGTTATGGCTCACCGTTCGCCGCCTGCGCATACTCATTAATTTGACCGAACATGCTACGTTCTGTAAATGCTACAATGATGGATAGATCTAATGGGCAGTGTTTCATAATTTAAAAATAATAACACGATAGACTTCTTTATTCAAAATAGCGGTCTAAAAGTAACTAAACTTGCGTAACCCTAAGCTGAAGCAGCAGTATTCCTACCTGAAGAATACGATTCTTGCAAAATGGAATACCGGTTTCGATTTCCGTCCTCAGGTCGCCGCCGGCTAAAGGTGGAGTACATTAAATCATGCAAGGAAACTCAACAAAAAATTGAAGGAAATTCACGAAACTTTGTACTGGCTTTGTGAATTGGCGAGTGGTTGAATTGGCTTGGTTGACCTTCAATAGTTTACCTACAAAATGTGAACATATATATTATTTTCTTACCATTTTCTAAAATATGTAGTTACATATTACTTATTTGTTTTTTTTGTAGGTAAGTGCCATACAGTGTGGTAATGTCGTCAGTCTTTTGAGTACATAATTATCAACCGACAGTGAGTTTTTCGACACCATATTTCAGATTGTCATCATCATCATCAACATCAACATAATTTCAGCCGAAATACGTCCATTGTTGAATAAAGGCCTCTTCCAAAGGTCGCCACATCGAACGGTTCTGTGCGTCTCGTATCCATCGGATTCCCTTGACTTTCACCAGGTCATCGGTCCGTCTTATAGGAGGCCTTCCAAAGCTGCGTCTGTCGGTGCGCGGTCGCTTTTATATTGTTTTTGATCACCTTTTTTGTTTTATGGTATAGTCATATATAATTAATTATATTTAGTTAAATAATAATTTTTAAAAAGAAAATATTTTTTAAGTCGTGATGGCCCAGTGGTTAAGGCGCCTTTCATGCATGGTTGCGGGTATGAAACCGGGCAAGTACCAATACAAATTCATATGTATTTTTTAATTTTATCTAGGACGTTACTGACACCTCTTACCTCAGAAAGCACGTAAAGCAGTTGGTCCCGGTTGTCATTCGTAGTTATTGGACAGTCGTTATAGGTAGTCAGACGCCAGAAAGTCTGCCCATCAGTCTATCTAAAGATTATCGTGTTGCCCAGTAACTGGGTTACAGAGGTCTGCTAGGCAGTCGCCCCGTGTAAAACACGGGTTTTAGCCGCAATCTGTTAAGTTTAGATACTGACTCCAAGCTAGTTGGGAAAAGGTTAAGGAGATGATGTGTAAGGTATTTTTTATGTACTATATAAATGGTAGGTACATATATAAGAAATTATTAAAAGTATTAAATATTCAACATTAGTTCTAGTATATGCGAAACCCGAAACACGTGTCTAATATTTTTATGTAAAGAATCTATGGACAAAATTTCATAACTTTATCATGAAAAATCACCAAGTGATAAGCTATGTTACCAATTTGTCTGCACAAATTCATGGTCACCGGGCCATCTGGTTGACTGAGGGGTTGTTTTGTTCCCGCATCCAGCTATGCACTGGCCCCTAATGCCCGCTATAGCCTGTCGTGATCTGTGTTGTACTTAGTGTCAGTGGTGTCCAAGTTGTGACCATTTATTAAATATTTTTGGAAAAAATAGAACATGGTGTTAAAATGATTGGAATCGATTCAGTTACAGATTCTTAACAAACTATATTCAGGTTTTGCATATACTTACTAAAATTTATATACATATACTCCATGAGTTATAGGTAGTTAATGCTGGTAGTACATTTAAATGTTAATTATGTGGTAAACCCTTCTTGTAAACAAAATAATTTAATTATTTGTTCCAACGATATATAAACCTTTGTGTCTCAAAATTCGCTAGATAATTACAGCAATTTCATTGAGGTTTTAAGTACATAATTTCTGTTGTTTAATTTTACATATTGGTTGCAGTCAGTGGTATTATTATTTCAACAAAGCTAATTGTAATAAAGTCATTGTTGTCAGCAATACCACTTTTTAAATCAAATGAAATGACTAGATAACGACCTCGACTTATGAGTTGTACGTCGTGGGTTCAAAACCCGGCAGGCGCTTTACTTTGTGTAATTTATTCCATCATCGCTACTCTCAAAACAGTGAGGGAAAACATCGTGTAAAAACCATATGCAGCATGTCCTAGAACCAAGACTTTGGAGATATGTCACACACACTAACCCGCACTGGGCCCAAGTGGTATACCGCTCATTCCTTGCCTTAAAGAGCAGGCCTGGGTCCCAGCAGTGGGGACACTATAAGACTGAATATGCTATGTTTATGATTATATCGAGTGTAGCAAAGTATAACGCCATATTCACTTTCTCTTTCACTTTACCTTTGCGACAGTTCACAAACAAAAGCATTTGAAAACAGATTGCACTTAAGTGGGCTAACAGCGAATAATGGGTCCAGCCGGCCGCCGTAAGCGGTTTACAAACTACAATGTAAACACTCGTATTACATCGTGTTTCGCAGAATTCATACACATTCAGTAAAACAAAAGTGAATTTGGTAAAATATACAAAGGAAATGTTGAAAGGCCGTGTTTAAAGTTGCAAGCAATGTTGTAAACTCGACGTTTGTGGGACCGCACGTAGGGAACAGTCCGGTCCCAGCCAACGGCGCGCCTGTGGCTAATTGCTTAGCACAACGCCTGTTGTAAACTGATAATTATCAAAATTATCTTGCTTGTATAACGTTATTTCATATTTACGCACGTTTATAGTCCGAACACCGAACGAATAACGGTATTTTATACAGCTTTGTTAGGGAAACAGGAATTTACCTAGTCGCTACTTTTTGGCAGCAAAATTTTTATATCAGATTTTTGTATTTTGAAATTGAAATAAATGGGATGCCGTTTCTAAAAAGTTTTACAAATAATATTTTAAAAGCAACTAACTGGTGTGTATTTTTTTTAGAAGTAATGTGAAGGTATGTGTGGTTTAATTGAGGCTCCCGGGAAATTCATTATGGGTGGATAATGAATTTCATTGAACGTAGAAAAATACAGATTATATATAGGTAACTGGCGAGTTACCTATATATGATCTGTCTGTATGTTGTTTTTCTACGTTCAAAATTTTTCATCTTAAGCATTCTTTTCAAATAAAAGTATTTGTATTTTTATTTATAAAAAAATTGCATGAAACCGAACTAATTTGGTCAATAATTTTATTTTTCTAAACTAGAATAATGTGAGTTGTGATATTTGGGGATATCGACGGTTTGGTAAAATGCTTAAGTAGGTACCTATTTACTCAAGATAAGTGCTTGTTTTTGCATGTACACTGAACAAAGGAGGACTCAGGCATTTTCTACCAGCCGACCTTAGGGTGGTGCAGAAACAGAACCTGGTAGATAGGCGTGTGTAACTCTTTACTGAACCGACTCACTGTTCTGAAACATATTAGTATTGCGAAAGATTGGAACAGCAGTAATGTTTTAAATGCACCATTTGAAACAATTGGAACACTGAAACACTCTTTACTTTATGTGACCTGCAGTCTTTTTAAAATTCAAATAAAAACGCAGATAGTGTAAATTTTAATGAACTGACTAAAAACATCTGCTTTAAATTATTCTCAAATCAAAATTAAATTAAATAAAACTGTTGGTGTATATGGCGCAACATAACGTTCACGATTCATAACAGTCGGTGTCTGTTCGTATCTTTTGAGCCGTTGTTCCAAATGTTCCGTTTGTATCTTGTGAACCGATGTTTCAAATGTTCCGTTTGTATCTTTTGAGCCGATGTTCCAAATGTTCCGTTTGTATCTTGTGAGCCGATGTTTCAAATGTTCCGTTTATATCTTTTAGCTGATGTTCCAGATGATACATATCACTATTTTGGAACATTTCAGTGATTCAGATGCAAATGTTCCAATCGCAAAGATGACACACTGCCCACACCTACAGGGGCCCAAGTCTGATATTTTTATAAATTTGTCATTCCAACACGATCCCATTGTCGTTTTGCTAAAAGTTCGTAATCTAATAATTCATAATGGTCGATCATTGATCGGTCAATGATCTTGTGGTAGAATGACAATATCGAGCTATCTCGAAATAAATTATAAGCAATGACTGCACAATGACGTTCTAATATCAAAGGAACTGTCAACATTTTGGCAGTTATCCGCATACGTCAAATATTCATTTGTCATTATATACGAGATTACCATTCTATGCCATTTCTTTCAATGAAGTGTCAGTGGTTGACCATTGAAAAGTCATAATGACGCCATTATGTAAGTAGATTACCAAATTTGTCAAAATCAACAATTATGAAGTCAATGATAGACCATTCTGATACTATTGTAATAGCAGACTTGAGGCCCTGGTAGGTGAACTTAATGGTAAATAAACGGATAGAAAATTATTAAAATAACCAATACATACATAATTAGATAAATTCATACAAATAAACAATGTTTTTATGAAAAACGAATCCAAAAAATCAACACTGATGATTCTACCAACTTTTTGCGAATGCGTTCACACGCACACTCCTTACACTCATTCACGTGAGTGTAAATCGTGCCTTTATCTTAACTTAACTTAACAGTCTGGATGCCGTCCAGATGCGTAGTTAGGTTATAAATATTCGTATCTTTTTTCCGGTGGGAAGTCATCCAATGACATGCCCCACTCTTGGACGGAGCGAGAGTGTGTGTCAGACTTTTACTGATTAAAAACCCACTCCTGTTCCTTCGTTGCTTTTCATACCAGGGCCGAGTCTTCCTTTTAGAAGCATCTTGGCCCCAGTAGGCTTCGACCCTGCTGGGCACCTACGGTTTGCTCACATTTCTTTGAGGTAGCTTCCTGACGGCGAGCTACCCATTGCTCGTGGCCGGAAATCGGGATCGGGATCCCGGCGGCAGGGAGCGCGGGCCGCTCCCTCGCGCATGCACGTGCGGCCTCTTCCTTTGGTAATATTTCTGCTTCGTAGAAGGAGGCAACCGCCTGCAACTCCTCCTCGCTTTGGATCATGGCCAGTACCAAGGCCCGGCGCGAGAGATCGTTGCCGCCGATCTGAAATATTCGTAGTTAGTTAATATTTACTTAATTTGAGTACATCAATTTTGTTATTTTCAAAAATAAACCGAATGTAATTTAATAACAGGTGATACTGTAAAACTCGTATATTAGCTTTGCTAAAACCATGAAAATTTAGTGCTAGAAGTTTGAAGCACTATTCAACCCAGCCTGGCAGCTTTTTGATAATCATTTGCATAACTAACTTTTTGCTGTGTTCAATAGAAATTTATACGCTCCTGAACAAATTGAATTATGCATACTATACTTCAACTTATTTAATGAATTTACGAACAGTATTAGTGAAAGTTTGCGAAAAATATTTGTAGGTAACATTAAGACTAGACGTATTTAACAGTAGCTCTCAATAAACTCTACGCAAAATTTAGAGAATACTCTTCTTTAAGGTGGAAAATCATCTAAAGACTTCTCTCGCTCTAGAGTAGAACGGGAGGGCGTGTCAGACTTTTACTGACTAAAACTACACCTATATTCCTTCAATTGGACCACGGGCAGCTTTTTCAGAAGTCGACCCATGGCCCTAGTAGTCTTCGGCACTGTTGGGCCCCTACAGTTGACATCTCTTTGAGGTGCCCGTGGTCCACTGCGCAATGTCGTAGATTCGGGCTTGGTCCAGACGGCGAGCTACTTATTGCTCATCGTCCGCAAGCTCGAAAATTTAGAGACTACTAAGAGATGATGCTTTGTCTTCGAGAGATGTGGCGCGACAGCGCGACTACGATACGATAACACTCTTTCATAGCAATTTCTTCTATGTGTAAAGTAATATTAAGTGGCCTACAGGAGCTAATCACGAGTTTTTGATGAAGATGGGTTCTCTTTATAGCAATGCAACGTCATGTCGATGAGATAGGCTTTGCTAGGGTACTTGTTGATTGTGTAACTGTCAGAAAAATTACGCCTGTGATACAAGCTGTGCTGTGTTTGTTAATCTGCTCACTCTGCTAAATAACCCAGATCTTATAATAATTTTAAATGCACAATAGTGTATGACCCACTGCAGTAAACAGAATCAAAAAAATATATTTTATTCTTCAGGATATACATCATCATCTTCCTGCCCTTATCCCGTATTATTTGGGGTCGGCGCAACACGTTTTTTTCTTCCACTCTGCCCTGTTACTCGTCATGCTATCACTAACTGCCTTTTCTTTCATATCACTCTTCACACAATCCATCCATCTTTTCTTTGGTCTCCCCCTTCCTCTCCATCCATCCACATGTAAACTCATAACTCTTTTAGTAACATGTGTTTCATCCCTCCTCTTCACATGACCATACCAAGACAAACGATTCCCTTTCAACTTTTCAGTCACTGGCGCCACTTTCAAACTTCCCCTAATATATTCATTTCTCACTTTATCCATTCTCGTCACACCACACATCCATCTTAACATTCTCATCTCCGCTACATGCAATCTTTTTTCATCCGTCTTTTTCACAGCCCAACATTCTGATCCATACAGTATGACAGGCCTTATCACGGACTTGTAGATTTTACCCTTCAACTTGAGGGGCATCCGTGGGTCACAAGTTGTTCCCGTGACCTGTCTCCATTTCATCCATCCTGCGTTGATCCGATGTGTTACGTCCCGGTCTACCTCACCATTCCCTTGGATGAGTGACCCGAGGTACCGAAAGTCAGAGCAGATCGGTATGGGCGTTCCAGCGAGAGCTAAAGGCACTGGATTGGAGAGACCGCCGAAATCGCAGAACAAGTATTCCGTTTTGGTTCTACTCAACTTCAGGCCAACACTCTCCAGTCTGTGCCACCACACCTCCAATCTGTTCTGGACCTCTAGGCCACTCTCGGCAACCAACACAATATCATCGGCAAACAACATACACCAGGGAGCCTCTTCCTGAATGTCCGACGTCAGAGCGTCCATTATCATCAGGAAGAGGTAAGGGCTGAGAGCCGACCCTTGATGTAAGCCAACTGCCACATTGAAGCTGCCAGTGGTGCCCACTGTAGACCGGACTTGGGTACTGCATCGACTGTACATCGCTCGGATCAACTGCACATACTTCCCAGGCACACCTTTCTCTTTAAGGGCCCACCACAGAACCTCACGAGGTACCCGGTCGTATGCCTTTTCGAGATCAATGAATACCATGTGCAAGTTTTTATGCGCACTTCTATATTTCTCGCACAGCTGGCGTATAGCAAAAATGGCATCCGTTGTACCCCGACCAGGCATAAAACCGAATTGGGTCTGTGAAATTTCACTCTCTTCTCTCAGCCTCCTTTCAATAACTTTCTCCCAGGCTTTCATAGTATGTGACATTAGCTTTATTCCTCTATAATTATTGCACTCAAGCACATCACCTTTGTTTTTAAAAATTGGCACCAAAGAGCTATTGCACCACTCATCAGGTATGGCTTCTTCCAGCAACAACTTATTGAAGAACAAAGCTAACCACGTCCATCCATCCACTCGCAATAACTTCCACACTTCTACTGGTATTCCATCTGGACCAATGGCTTTACCATTCTTCATTCCATTTACATCTTCAGGATATACATTCAGTCAAAAAAGTATCGGGAAAGGATGATTTGTTTATGGTTCCAAATTCAAATTTTTGTTTTTTTTGTAGTTGTTAGATTGGCACAACTGTTTTCCATTTTGGCGCGGAGTTTGAGTTGCATCTGTTATTTATATTAAATACAGTGCTGGTTTTAGTAATATCATATATAGTGTGTATTGCGAATTTCATAATGGGCAAAAATATCGAACAAAGAGTTTGTCTTAAATTTTGCATCGCCAATGGAATTTCGTGTTCGGAGTCACTGAAAATGTTACAGAAGGCTTACGGTGAATCGACTTTATCAAAAACTCGTGCTTATGAGTGGTTCAAAGCGTTCAAAAGCGGTCGAGATGTGATGGAAGATTTGCCTCGCTCTGGTAGGCCGTCAACGTCTGCAACTGAAGTTAACATCGCAAAAGTGAAGAAAATAGTGACTGAAAATCCCCACTCAACTCTGAGAGAGATAGCCGCCGAACTTTCTGTATCTCTCGAGTCGATCCGTACCATTTTAACTAATCATTTGGGTATGAAACATGTTGCTGCTCGGCTGGTCCCAAAAGATCTGAATTTTCTCCAAAAACTCAATCGCATGAAAGTCGCTGAGGACATGCTAGAACGAGTCAGTTCGGACCCAACATTCATGAAACGCATTGTTACTGCTGACGAGACGTGGGTTTACGAGTTTGACATGCAAACTAGTCAACAAGCTTCGGAGTGGCGCCTTCCAACTGAACCGAAACCGAAAAAACCACGCCAAAGTCGATCAAAAGTCAAAGTCATGTTGACTGTTTTCTTTGACTATCGCGGTGTTGTGCACTCTGAATTCTTACCGGAAGGTCTAACGGTAAATAAAGAATATTATTTGAGCGTTATGCGGCGTTTAAGAGAGCGAATTCGACGAAAAAGGCCAGATTTGTGAAAAGAAAATTCTTGGATTTTGCACCACGACAATGCGCCTTCGCACAAGGCTATCATTGTGAACGAATTTTTGACCAAACACTCAACAAATACCATCCAGCAACCACCATATTCACCAGATATGGCTCCTGCTGACTTTTTTCTTTTTCCTAAACTCAAATTACCACTTCGTGGCACCCGTTTTCAATCGATAGAAGACATAAAGGAGAATTCGCGGCGAGAACTGAACTCAATTCCGGAAGCAGCGTTTAAAAAATGTTTTGATGAATGGATTATTCGTTGGCGCAAGTGTATCGTTTCTAAAGGAGCATACTTTGAAGGTGATAAAATAAATTTGGATGAATAACAGACATTTTGTGTATTATTGATCTTTTCCCGGTACTTTCTTGACAGAGTAGTATGCTACATAGATAGTGAGTTTAAAACATAATAAGGGTAATTTAATATGATAGAAATAAAATCACGAAGATGCCTCTAATAAAAATTACTTTTATTGATTGAAAACTGAACTTATATTATATGCAATCATTTGTGTTGTTTGCTAGAATCCACAAGCAAAAGTTTTATTTATAGAGTGTTTCAAATTTATATTCAATTTTTCATATTTGCAAGCATTGTGTCTTTGCGTATCTCTTTTATAGTTTTGATTTCATCACCACTGCTTTCTAAACGGTGAAGGAAAACATTGTGAGGAAACCGGCATGTCCTAGAACCAAAGCTTCGAAGATATGTGACATTCGCCCACCCACACCGGGCCCGCGTGGTGGATTATTCCCTCTCCCTGAGAGCAGTCCTGAGTCCCAGCATTGGAAATATTAAAAGGCTGAATATGCTATGCTATATGTATCTTTTTGTAAATGACCACGCTTTAGGTGCTGTAGATGTAATCCTCATAAAACATTTTTATTCTATTCTATTTTTTGTTAATGGCAAATATAACCGATGTTGACTATTCTGCCAATGTCCAAGTGAATTAGAAAAGCAAGTACTTCGTGTATAATATTAATATAGAAAATGAAGAGGGTCAGTAAATGACGACTTAAAATTCTTTGAGTCATACAGTTACACTACATGTTTTTTTTAAAAATCACTGTCAAACCGTTGTCGCAATGCGACGCATCTGTCTGAGGACACTTTAAGTTGTCAATGTATCACGAATATAACTAAGATTGTCATTACCGGTAATCGGAAACCCCGACCGTTCTGATAACCCTAAGATATCGGCATTTCTCAGTAATTGGACTTCGAAGTTCAGTGCGGATTTACTTGTCATTTAGCCAAATCCGGTTTGGTTTACTAAGCTCACACTATTGACGGCTGAGTTTGTAGTTTCAAAATTTGACAGCTTGATAATCTTAATAATTCTTTATTATCAGGCAACAAAGGCCCAAAACGCTATAAACGAAATAATCTTAAAAATAGATACATATTAATAACGTTACAACTAATCTAATTATTATTAAACTATTGCACACGAAGTAACGTCGTCGTATTGCTGAGTTGTTTTGAATTTTATATCTTTATATATATAATTTTTCTGCGCGTGTGTTTGTCACATAATTCCTATTAAACGGCTGGACTTATTTGCATAAAATTTTGTGTGAATATTTGAATGAGTCCCTTGATGGTTTTAAAATACAATTGAACTCAGTAGGTAATGCAATCAGGTTTTCATTTTTTTTTTGACGAAAATCCAGCTTTTGGGCTGGACAACGTCTGCCGAAACCGCTAGTTTAAATATAGATAGGTAAAATTGATTATATTTAGAGAAAACAAAATTGTTTTACAAAATCTTTCCACTTAAAATATTTTGAAGACATAAAAAATAAAGCTAGAACTACATTAGACCGATGCACACGTGTAACACGCCCAATTTGTACGTAGAAAGACGTCACGTAGCATCGTGTGGCGTGGATCAAGTGTAGCTCTACAAGTCTAGTTTCCATATAAAATGTATGGAGACCGACGCGCCCAGATCGGCGTGTGTGGCACACGTGTGCGCAGTATAGTTCTAGCATTTCTCATTGAATATTTTTAAATATAACCTAAGTAACCTACCAGGTACGAACATACCAACAGTAAACACACGACGTATCAACATGTTACTTTATGTAAAGAAAAAAGTAGAAAATATGCATGCTCACATTTAATACAGTTCCTACAGTAGCACATTTACAATACACGCAAAAGTGCGATGCTCCCTCTTCAAACTCGTAATAAGAGAGAAACTTTTTCATTTTCATATTTACCGATCGTGTCATCGAACCCGCAGCCAGCATTTCCCTTACCTGACACCTCAACCATTAGGCGGAGGCGGCGAAGTGTCGGCAACAGTAATATTTTACGTCGAAAACCTTTTAAATCGTAAACATCAACGCCTTGTTGGAAGAAAAACCAACTTGTGGGCGAAGCAAGTAATGAAGTTTTAAGATTTATGTTTTTTACCAAGTGCTGCTTACTAAATTGAGCCGTAGCCTGCCCTACTGTGCCTCGAGATAAATGTATGCTCTCGCTCAACTTTGGACGATGAATATTATGTAATATTTTTCACTATCTAGCTTAACTTTTTGTCATTATTCTTCAAGTTTAAGGTGATTAAAAAAAGACAACCAAGCAGGATGTGGGTAGTGGAAATTCTATTAGTAAACGAGAATATTTATTATTTATACTTACTTTTTACATGTTTATTCATATAAATAACATAAATTGAAGTGTCTGTTTGTAATTTTACCATAACATTTTTTTTTATTAAATGCTCGATACCTATAAAAACCGTCGTGTCTGCTTTAGGTATGGGTGCATAAAACCTTTTTAGAAATTATGACCATAATTATGGTATTGTGCACACACTTAACCAATTAAAAATAAAGCTAAAACAGTCTAAAATATGGACTGGTTATAATAATACCCAAAAGAGTAAGGAAAATTAGTATTTTGTTTGCTAAAGAAGTAGTGTTAGCTACCTACGTGCCGAGCCAACATTAGAGCAACACTACAAAAGCGAATACTACAATGAGAGCTTGCAAACAAAGAAAAATCCTTGTAAACTGGACCAGCACGCGTTGTGAACATGCCCTGATCTGGTTTAAAATTCTAAAAAGCCTTAATGTCATAAGCTCGCAACTAATTTCTTTGCGAGGAAAAGCTTACCTGTTTACACGGGTATATTCGTGGGCTAACTTCATTAACGTGTCGTTGGCGGTCGAATCTTTCAATGAAATTACGTCATCGCGTCGCACAGTGTTCAATCTGACCTATGGATTCAGACAAAGTATCTATTGGAAATATTTCATAGGTCACTGTCGGAACTTGGCTCAGGGATGTAGGCACAGTTTCCGGGGATGTGTTGTTAAACAAGATACAACTTGGGGCACGTTGTTTTAATATGCGACTACATTAAAAAAACTACATGACACACACACACACATGCACACATACATACATGATTACTTGTGGCTGTTACATGTAACTATTTTGTGTAAAAGATGAAATAAAGATAAATGTATATAAATGTAAATAAAGATTATTATTATTATTATATTCTCAATCAATTCACTTAAAAAACAATTCGATTCCTATACCTATCAAATTCAAAACCTATTCTAAATTTACATATTTCTGTGACATATTTGTCTAATCAGTTCGTTTTTCATGCGATCATCTTCGAGATCAGAGTCTTCCGTTAATATAAACGTTCTACATATATGTTTTTAAAGTCGATAAACAAGTACAATTAAATTCAGGTCTGAATTACACAGCCAAGCCTGTGTTGACGGCGCGTTGAGTTTCACGTGCGCCTCAAAGAGCTGTCAGCATGAGTGATGGGCCTGCTAGGGACGATGCCTGTCAAGGCTGCGGTATTGTTCCCGCGCCTTTGGGAAGCAAAGGGCAACTGAAGGAACACGGGCGGGTCACAAAAAGTTTGACACTTCTTCTCGATCCACTCAGAGAGGGAGATATTATTTAGTAATTTCTCACCCCAAAAAAATAAAATTAAAACGCCGTTATGATTTTGTGCATATAAATCAAATTAAAACTGTAAAATGTTCTTTTTTTTAATTGATAAAAATATACCAGTGCTTGACTGCGATCCCTGATGCAATTACTGATGGTGAGCAGAGATGCAATTACTGATGGCGAGGCGCACTAGTTTATTAAGAGCCTATTCACTCTAGCCTTGAAGACACCTAAATTATAGTTGGACGGGAAGACCGCAGCAGGCAAATTGTTCCAGTCCTTCGATGTACGCGGTATAAATGACGACGCGAAACGCTTAGTCTGGACCGTTGAAGTTTCTACAATGTAAGGGTGGATATTCGCCGTCCGTCGTCCGGTTGTCCGATGGTAGAAAGGAGATGGCGGAATCAAGTCATGCAATTCCCGCGCACACTCTCCAAAATGCAACATGTAAAATACCGATAGGCTGTTCACTTCATTATAATTTTAGCGACACATCTTTTCATTAATACTAAAGATAACATTAAGAGTTTCTATTTTCGAAATAATCCCCACCTTCAAAAACATGTTTTTGTCAACCATTTCCATCAAAGTGTCCACAATGCGTCTGCGTGCACGCTACATCGACGGCAGCACGTTAGGAACGTATGACCTAGCTAATCCGTCTGCCTGTCACTTGTCTGGATAATTTGCTGCTTGGCTTCAATTCAATTTGGAGCTACGAATAGTACTGTAGTTGGATTTAGATTATGTACCACTGACTTTTGAGTTGAGATAACAATGAAATATAAAGAACTAGCTTCTCTTAGCGGCTTCGTCCATGTGAATGTCGGTTATTGTGGATACGAAGTCGAAGCTCGATAAAAAGTAGCCTCTGTCCTCCCTTGGAGTTCAATCATAGTCCGTACCAAACATTGGTACAGTAGTTTAACCGTAACAAAAGCGTAACAGACAGACAGACTTACTTTCACATTTATAATGTTAATATTAAGTATAGTTAAAGATTAGGGAATTGAATAGAAGAATAAGAAGCCTTAGTAATAGAATAATAGAAGATTAAATTCATGATGAGTAGATAATTCTATTGAGATTATGTTTTAGTAAGAATTGATTATCTTGAAAAAAATAAACTTAACTTCTTAGGGCCTGTACTCACCACGTTTTTTAAACGCGCCGTTGACGCGCGTTTTAGAAACGTGCATTGACGGTGCGATTTTATCCTATTGAAGGTCTACAGGCTGCGTCTGACTCGCGTGCATATCGCTACAATCGCGCGTCAACAGCGCGTTTTAAAAACGTGGTGTGCACAGGCTATTAAGTACAATTTAGCATGTAGCTGTTTCGGGTTTGAGTTTCTTTTGCATGTGAGTTTACATATTTGTGAACGCACTCACTATACAGGAGCATAGTGTCAACAAGTGTAGAGTAACGTTTTCTTAAAAAAAAAGGACTCACGCCCTGGGTTTCGTACAAACTTACCTATGAAAACAGTTCAATTCCCAAATTCAGTTACGAAGATTTTTCCGAATCGCAAAACAAGTTTTTTTTTGTGACGTAGCTACAAATTTCCCGTTTTTAGATTTTTCTTGTGCTATAACACCTTGCTTCATGCCATATTTCAGGATTCTAGGTCAACGGGAAGTATCCTATGAATTTTGATTCCCTTGAGAGTGTCGAAATATACCTGCGATTTACGTCGCAACTCTCGCGGCTGTATCTTTTTTTTTCACTAACTCAGAAGTTTGATGATGAAATCACACACATTTTCACAGCTTCAAGAGACCGCAGACTTGAGTATATGGTAATTTCAACTTGTTACCGCTCTCCTGAGATAAAGAGTCTTGACAGACAGACGGACAAGTGTCGAAATTCACGTTTTTTACGACATAAACGGCCGTATCTTTTTTTCAACTCAGGAGTTTGATTTCTTCAAGGGACCGCAGACTTGAGTGTATGGGGTGTTAATTTCAACTCGATACCTCAACGCGTTGCTGAGATAAAGGGTCTTGACAGATAGATAAACAGACAAACAGACCGACAGACAGACGAACGGACATCAAAGTGATTGGGTTTCGTTTTTTCCTTTTTAGGTACGGAACCCTAATACTGAACTTAATCAAAAGAATAATGAAAACTCCTCCATATCGCTTATTGATAGTTCTTATTGAGTTAATTCCCTCGAGGGCGTCGGGTTGCAATGAAATTAGTTTAGGCAGTATACCCTGAAAGATTTTTACTCTCATAACCAAGGTATGTTCTTTTTTATTCGACTTCATTGCTCAAGTGCTCAACGCAGGTTTATTTTGTATGTGGTAAAAGAGTAGGCTGGCTTAATATTGATGTGCTTTTATACAAGCGAAGTGAGCCCGAACGCCTGATGAAAAAAACGCAAGACTCTAAAAATGCTCTTTGACCATTGTTTGTCAAACTAGGGCAGCAACCAATTTACGATCCTAAAATATTTATCATTCAAAAAACCAGGCAAGCAATAAAATTCCACAGCAATTACAAAGGCATACAATTAAAAAAATATACCAAAAAATTGCGACGATGTCATCGCGCCGAGTCAATTTTTTGATGCATATGAAGCAATAAAATTATTCAGGAGAGCAGGCGCGTGGAGTAAGCGGGGCTCACGAGCGCAAACAATGTTACCTGCATCCAATTAGCTCGCTGGAGCTAAATTGTAAATCTGTGCGATATACGTAGATCGCACGAGTTTTATGCCTCACAAGTTATGTACTTATATTGACTGACGACAGAGACATGTCAGTTTAATTAACTTAGGCACTCATACAGAACATCATTATTAATTAGCCACTTTATTAGAAGACAGCAAATATCATGTTTCGTTAGGTTAGCTCGCAATTACGTTTCTTGACTTTGTCTGTGTGCTTTTTGTTTCGAGATGATTGTCTCATTTGAAGGATACTTTTGACTCTGCCAAGATGTTGCGTTCTGAGAGGTAATTTACGCTCTAAATATGTATGTATTCCATTTGTAAAATTAAACGTCATGTTGTACAAAGTCTGATGAAATGAAAAAGCTACATATGAAGATGTTGTATCCTTTCATCTTACATTCTTTTTGTAAAAATCTCTACCACCAGAAATTGTGGAAAGTAGGTTAAAATAATATGTACAGCAAATACACTCAGAAAATTAAACACGAGAGCAACGCAAATAATTACATAAGTAACGTTTTTATGAATTGAGGGTAAAAACTGTATCTTTTGAAACGGAAGATACAGCAGCCCTTTTTGGATCGATGGAACGGATTTCGGACGTGACAACTTTAGTTTCAAAGTCAAAGTTTTTGCATTAAATATTAGAATAGATTCACCTTTGTTGGTATAATTCAAATGTTCGTCAGGCGTACGCGGAGCATTCAGTCGGTCTTCTTGATGGCTTTTTTTTTAGGCTGGAAATCTTTAAGTAATTTCTCCAGCTCTGGGTGGAGCGAGAGAGATTGCCAGACCGGCAGACATAAGGAGTGAAACAAACACAAATAGATTTAGACGCAAATTAAAATTATATTATTTAGAAATGTTTTAAGTACATTTAAGTACGTTTAGAGACTCACCGACCCCACAGTCAAACCATTGCAACAGTTTTGTGGGGCTTATCTTATAATTTACTTACCTTTTTGGAATAAAGATAAATAAATAATTATAATAACTTTGACTGACTAGACCGTGATTTTTCAGTTGTTCTTTATATGCTAGGGCTGCAGTGATTCTTTCAATCAATCTCACAGCTATGGTTAGCGTCGTGCCTATAGCTTTCTTTAACGCCTTGCTGTTGTGTTTATACATATTATTAACATGGCTTAGCTTAAGGCTATCGTCGATGACCAAGGCCATGAGAGTCCGCTGCATACGAGAAGTCAAGTCTATGTCCACCAGTGGACACCTTTTGTCTGAAATGATTTTGATGACCATTGGTAAATAGTTCATACCAAACCAAGTTAATACAAAAGACGATTCAGATTTAGTGGCAGTACATAGAAGTGTAGAGTTTACAATTGTAAGTAGTCAACCTTACTGCTATTTTCTACATGAAAAGGTCGACGATAATATCCCATTCAGTCCTCTGTATAGGCAAGACGATTACATATTGATGGAGAGGCCATCCTATCAAGACCTACATGTAAGTATATAGATATAGACTCCAGAGGTCAACCTATTCCGCAATCGGCTTTACAGTGACGGCTACATCGATTACGTCACACTGTATCTGCTCCACAGAGGACATTAGGATGTTAGTGTGTTAGCCAAAGAGGAGGGTAGCTCAAAAGGTTTATATGTATCAACATCAATGAGATCAAAAAAGGCAGAAAACTGAAACGAACAGAACCTATGGATTCCGATGATGATCTATGGATCTTGGTGTATGATTAAAGTGAGAGGAAAGGCCAAAGATGAATAAATCCAAAGGTTAACAGATTTTGACGGGTCATATTGTTGAGAGGTTCAAACTACGTATATGATGTTTATAACAAGTGATGGCGCTGGTTATTTAGCAGGAGAACAGTGAAGCCACCGATATATGTATTACAAAACTGTATGCAGTTGCAACTATTATACTTATTAAATTTTATTTCAGACAAGATCCAATGTAATATTGTAATGGAAAACATAAAAAGGAATAAGGTTTTATAAGCTTTACACGAAATAGACGCGATTATACTAAACGAAAATATACACCAAGTGAAAATATGTATGGCTCGCGTGTTGATGAATTGCCGAAAGAGTAGAAACTATTGTCAGTCCGCTGTCAGACAAATTAAAAATTTAACTGGCTTAGAGACAGCCCGTTTAGTTTACGTCAGCTATTTTCATAGTGTCGTGTCATACGGCTTTCTATTGTGGGAAATGCCGCCGATATTCAGACAATTTTTGTTTTGCAAAAAAGGGCCATTCGTTCAATTTATAAATTAAGTCCCAGATACTCCCTTATAGATAAATTTAAAAACATTAATTTTTTGTCTGTACCTTCTCAGTATATCTATGAAAATATTTCGTATGTTCTGGTTCCTGCCACCAGGCTTAAAAAAATAGGGGGCTCATTTAGGTGCCAATGCCACTTAGGTGCCACTTTTATAACAAATTTCCTAGTCACATTCAAGAATAAATTCAAATCATTTGTAAAGTGAAAACTTTGCCAGAAGGCTTTTTATGCTGTAAAAGAGTATCTTGAGGACAAAACGGATTGAGATTCTGACATGCTCCACTGACTATATTTCCTTTTTATTATTTTTTTTTTCTCGAATTTGACATTGATGATTGATTGTTTTACATGTTGACTTTGATGATTTTTCTTTTTTAAATTTTGTTTTACAATTTGACTTAGAACCTAGAACTTTATTTTATTTTATTATTTGATTTTTAAAATATCAAATTTTATTTATTTCTTTTATATTTTACGACTTGCAATAAGCTACTTTGTAAAGTATTATATTTTCGTAAATTTTATTTTATTATTGTGAATGTAGGGACTATGTGGATTACTTTTTCTTTTCTGTAATTTTAACATGAGGTCTGGCAATTTTGAATATTTGAAGCGACCTACCCAAATGTCTTTTCTTTGGTATTGTTCGTTAAGTCGTTAAGCTCCTAAGTAGTCCTAAGTTTCAGCTACACGAATACTGACAAATGCTTCCGCTGACTGGACAGGTCCACTCAAATCTGTGTGGTTCTTTCTTCAAAAGACCACCTGAGACACTAATCTGCATGGTTCTCATATGATTTGAACATTACAGTGATGTTTACTGTATGGACTTTGACCCCTGAATTTGTTTTGGTGTTTCTTCTCAGGGTAGTCAGCTAGAAAACACCGGCCTCATCTAGTTTAAACAGACGAAAAAAAAATTGACATGTTAAAGTGTTTTTTTTTTAAACCTGTTTGCAAAATAAATATTATTTATCATTTGTTTTGCATTGAAAAATAAGTTAATGAAATATGAAGCTCAAAAACAATACTACAGTGTCACAGTATTTCTTAACGACAAAATTGTTTGACTGGTTAGCACCTACACAGTTAGATCAAAGATCGTTTAATTTCAGTGCCTTTCAGCCTCCAGTGAGGCAGTAACGATATTCCAAAGGTTCATAAACTTTAGGTAAATTGTAATCTGCCTAAGTATTAAGACCTGAATATACCTTTTGCAAGTGTTCTTGCCGTGTGACTCCCGTTCCAACGTTCAATATGACTACCGTGGGACCTAAGTTCCGCTTTACAAGCACAAGACGACTTATTAATGTCCGATTACTTGCGATTCCGAGAATCTCATATATTCCTTTATTCGTGCGATTGAGAAGTGATTGGATCTATTAGGATTTATTTTGATTGTTCTTGGTTTGTGTTAGCTAAGCGTATTCCCTAATGTGATGTAATAGTCGGTTTGACGATGTAACCTATATGTAGGGAATTAGGAGTAAGTTTATAAGAGGCAATATTTACTCGCTTCTATGAGCGGCTTTGCTCGCGTGAAAGTAGAAAGTCTCGAGGTAACTTGCTACCGAAATAAAAACTGTCCTATATGCTATTTCAGAGCGTGAAAGCGTAACAAACATACACTCATATATGTGCCTTTATAATATTAGTGTGATAGAATTACTTGGGAGACATTTTTGCGTAAGACAGAGTTTTATATTTTGGAGACATAAGAGACGGATGAGTTGGAAGAAATGACTTCAAAGAAAAGAGAGTGAATAGTGTGACAATTGGCAGACGAGTAGAAGAAACCGTGTTGGGTCTTTTTTTTTTTCGATAAAAAAGTTTAGTTTAGTTTAGTTCTCCCGCTCTAGGCGGAACAAGAGGGTATCACCTATATTCCTTCAGTTGTCCTTTGCATTTCAGGGTCATGGTAACTCTTTCGAACAATCTTAGAGCTCTAATAGGTACGGGCCCAGAGGGCACTCCTTTTTGTTGATATCTCTTTGAGGCTCCCGTGGATTACAATGCGCCATTGACTCGAGCTGTTTTTTTTTTAAATTGTTCATAGGCTCGCATTTGACCACAACCTCATCTGGTGGTAAGCGATGATATGATCTACGATGAAGCACGCTTGCCTAGAAATAACCTATTCACTCTTGACTTAAAGACCCCTAGGTTGATCCTTACGGGACGGCTGGACGGCGACCTACCCTTTGCTCACCGCCCGAAAGCCAGCGGCTAGTTGCTTCGACCACAACAAACATAAAGAAAGATAATAATTGGATAAGGATAGGAATATGATTACTTTAATCTGTCACAGACGTCGCGATTAAGAAATGTATGTAAAAAAAACGAATAATATACCAGAAGTTATAGGTACTAATAACGTTGGATTTAGCTGAATTATTTATCCGAAATCTAAATCTATCATACATCTATTATTTAGGATAAAAATATCTACTGCCATCTTTATCTATAGATCAAAGGCCGCTATCCCATTGGCGTTTTACGAGCGTTGGCGCTTTTCCAACGTTGCCCAGACGCGACGTTAACGTCGCGAGTTAACAATTAACACACAGAGTTAACACACAAAAATGTCAAATGCAAACTTAAGCAATATCACTTAAGTAATATTTAAGAATGTTTTTCTTTTACTTACTTAAAGATCTAAAGTTTTTGATAAATTGTTATCGACAATAACCTACGTATATAAAAAATCCGTTTGTATAATTTTGATGTTGAGAATGGATTCATGATAGCACGTGTTTTAACCTTAGTGGTTTTTGGTTGCTATTTAACCTAGAAAATTTTATTCTTTTTTATTAAATGTAATAAATAAATAAATAAAATAGAGTTTCTAGCGGTAAGCGCCAACGTTGAGCAGACGCGACGTTAACGTCGCGGTTTTAGGTGTACGCAAGAAACTTGCGCTAACGCTCATAAAACGCCAGTGGGATAGCGGCCTTAGTGTTAATGAAGATTTTTAGAGCACATATTCCAGTTCGAAATAAATCCTTTTCGGAATACTGTGTTTTTGAACTGTTGACATTTTTCAAACCATGTTTTATTTTGATCCTGCTAAACCTTTGATTAAACTAAATGTCACCGGTGTTAGTTTAGCTGAGGGATTTAATTGTTAGGTTTGGTTTACCGCGATACTCCAATGTGGTCAAATGTAACTCTTCATTTTAGTTACTGTTTTGATATTTGATGACATTGTAGGTATCAAATGTCGAAATAACAAACATAGATTTATATATGTTACATTTGTGTTGTTTGTTGGATTTGCTGTTGGGGCTGCCACGCTTCTGTAGTGCCTTGTATCATTTATTTTGGAAGTTTATTCTGAAATAAAAAGATTATTATTATTTTTATTTATGCATTTACATTTATATCTCAGGACCCTGAGGTCCTGGACCTTTGGAAGGCATACGAGGAGCTGAAGCCAACTCACAGCTGAAGCCCCTTAGATAATTTTAATGGATCGTTATACCAATCGACGATTACCTCTGTACGCGCTATGCTACACCCCAGGACAACTCCAGGACAGGAGGCCTATACCCAATAGCGGACGTCTTTCGGCTGAAATAATGAAGATGATGTAGATATACTAATTATGGCCGTCTTTTAAATAGTAGATATTGTTTTTAGGCTTTTGCGTGGTTAAGAAGGATATTTATATATATATTTTGTAACAATTTTGATGCTTTGTATTTTTGAGTTTGGAACTCATTAAATAAGCATCTCCTCCTCTTTGGATGGAGTGGTGTCAGAATTTTATTGATGAAAAACCTGTGTTTCTACAATTACCCTTTGGGTTTCAGGCCCACGGTAACTCTTTCGCCAATCCCACAGCCTAAGCAGGCATCGTTTCTAGTAGGTCTCGTCCATTTCGCTGATATCTCTATGGGGCGCGCGTAGAACAGAACGTGTATCACGCCTGCGGTGGACAGGAATCATCCTGCAATTTCCGACATCGTGAGTGAAACTGACTTCTTAGCTTAGAGTGATTATTAGAGAACGGAGTAGGTAGATTGAATTGGGGTCATTAATCCGAAACACATACATTAATATGGACATTCCACCGAAGAACCGGAACCGATCATAGAACCGGTAGAAATTTTATTAAAATGAGTAATATTATATTCTTCATATTTTTTTTAACGGCACACGTTCACGATTTGACACAACCCAACGACCAGTCAGAACATTATACCTTTCGTAAAATTTTAAATTGTAATCCTTCCGGATTTCATACCGGAATTACTTTCCGGAAAAATGACTTATCCATGTTCTTCTTTCTGTGTGCATTTATGATACAAGTACCAAAAATCAATCTACGTACTCCGATCACTGGTGATTATTCATTATCATCATCATCATCTTCCTGCCCTTATCCCGAGTTATTTGGGGTCGGCGCAACACGTTTTTTTCTTCCACTCTGCCCTGTTACTCGTCATTATTGAGGTACAGTAAATTCTTGCTATATGAGCCAAGAATCATCTATCAGTGAATGTAAGGTTCAAGGGAAAACCAGCGTTAGGCACTAGCTCTTTCAGTTTGCTGAACTATTTTTTTGTTGAAAAATATTCATATTTCAAATATCTGTCATTTATTTATTGTGCACACCTACCACAGTGTTGTCTTTTTTAACCCAATGCTTGACTGACTTTTTTTTTTTTTTTTTTTTTTTTAGGTGGGAAAATCATCTAATGACAAATTCCGCCCTTGGGCGAAGCGGGAGATAGTGTCAGACTTTTACTGACTAAAAACCCACTCCTGTTCCTTCTTTGCCTTCATCCCGGGGCCCCGGGCTTCGCTTTCACACTACCCGTGGCCCCAGTAGGCTTCGGCCCTGCTGGGCCCCTGCAGTTGCTGACATCTCCATGAGGCGCGCGTGGAACAGCACGCGCCGTCGACGACTTGGGCTTAGTTACCGGACGGTCGGACGGCGAGCCACCCATTACTCGCCGTCCGCAAGCCCGCGCCTACGGTGGCCGGAAATCGGGATCAGAATCCCGGCGGCGGTTAGGGCGTGAGGGCCGTTGTCTCACGCGATCGGCCGCCTCCTTTGCTAGCATTACTGCTTCGCAGAAGGAGGCGACCGCCTGCCACTCCTCCTCACTCTGGACCATGGCCTGTACCAATGCCCGGCGCGAGAGATCACTGCCGCCGATCGCCCCCACGAGGACACGGCGGTGCTCTGCCCAGGCGGGGCACACCTCCACCGTATGCTCCACTGTGTCCTCCGGACGGTCCACACAGTGGCGGCACCCAGGAGTTTCTTCCGCACGAATCCGGTGCAGGAACCTCCCGAACTTACCATGTCCGGTGAGGACCTGCGTCATGCGGAAGGTAAGGACGCCGTGTTGCCTTTCCAGCCACTCCTCAAAGAGGGGAAGTACCGCCATGATTATGGCGTGCCCAGCACTGGGTTGCGATAGTCGTTGTCGCCATTCCGCCGGAGCTCTTCCCGCCATGCCGCGACTTGGCGCGGCAGCGGAGTTTCACCCCGGCGTTGCATCTCCACGCGCAGATCGTGCATGCGTGCAAGGACTGTTGCCTCCAGATACCATGGTGGCTGGCCAGCAAGGAGGCTCGCCGCTTCACGGGAAATCGTCCGGTAACCCCGCACCATCCGGATGGCCATGACCCTCTGGCAAGCATTCAATTTGGCCGCCGGTCGCTTTCGCAGCGACGGAGCCCATACCGGTGCCCCATAAAGGGCCATGGACCTAACGATTCCTGCGTAGAGCCTCCGGCAGGAGGCGTCTGGACCCCCTAGGTTGGGCAGAAGCCGCTTGAGGGCAGCCCCAGTCCGATCCAGTTTGGGAGCCAGACGTCGCTGCGAAGTGCTCCTCGAAATTCCATCGGCTGTCGAGGACGAGTCCCAGGTACTTCATCGTCGACCCGACGCCGATGTGAACTCCTCCTACCGTTATTTGGGAACCCGGTGATGGCGCATTCCGAGGGCCGTGAAAGCACATGGCCTCGGACTTGTGCAGTGCCACCTCGAGTCCCAACCGCTGGATCCTCTCCACGACTATCGCAACCCCGCGTGTCTCTAGTTCGACCGCCGCCTGGTACGACTCTCCCTGCGCCAGAACCAGCGTGTCGTCTGCGTAACACACCACGCTGACCCCGTCAGGGAGGTCGCCGCGTAGCACGTAATCGTACCCGATGTTCCACAAGGGCGGTCCTAGTACCGATCCCTGCGGAACACCGCACGACATCTCTCGCCGTTTCCACTCTCCCTGGTAACCGGGGTAGATGATGAACCTGTCCGTTAGGTAGGCCTCGATCACACGACAGAGGTAGTCGGGCACCCGGTGATACTGGAGTGCCCTCCTAATGCTGCTCCAGGGCAGGGAATTGAAGGCGTTGGCGATGTCCAAAGACACCGCCAAGACACACCTGCCCTGGGATACCGCGTTCCCCGTCGTGAGGGCTCTCACGCGCATGATAGCGTCCACCGTGGAGCGTCCCCTGCGAAAGCCGAACTGACCGTCCGCAAGATCTGGCCCCACCCGTGTTAGGTGCGCGACGAGGCGGTCTGCAATTACTCTTTCAAAGAGCTTGCCCACCTCTCCAAGCATGCGCTTAAGAGCCCTCTTAGTCGAGGTCCGAGTTCCTCCATGGCCAGGACCCAGGCTTTTCCAGGCAAGCCGTCGGGTCCTGGGGCGGTATTTTTGGCATTGAGCCTTCGTACCGCCACACTCATCTCTACCTCGGTCACCTCTGGAACGTTGTCGCCGTCGTCGCCGTCGTGGTCCACGTCGGACACCGCAGGTGGCGGAGCCATGGGCGGGGGAGAGTGTTCCCCTCTCGCGGGGAACAGAGAGCTCACCACACCCTCTACAAGCTGTGGCCGGAGACTCTGCGTCAGCGGGGGAGCCCAGGGGCGGAGCTTGTCTCGCACCAACTTATACGGGCGTCCCCACGGGTCTCCGTTCAGAGTCCCCAGCCACACATTGCGGGCCTCCAGCTTGGCCCGCTTTATCTCCGCTCGGAGGGTGCGCTTCGCCGCTCTGTATCCCTCGTACAGCTCCGCCTCTCTGGCCTCCGCATCCGGCGGGCGGATGCGGCGCCTGCGATGTCTGGCGTACCGGCGCCGCGCGGCATTGCACGCACTACGCAGTGCCGCAATCTCCGGCGACCACCAGTATACCTGGCGCCGAACACGTCCTGGCTGGACTCGGGGCATTGCCACGTCGCAGATTTGCGACATGGCCTCCCGGAGCCACTCTGCCTCGATGTCGATGTCGACAGGCCTGTCCGGTGCTTGCACCCAGGCCTGTACCATCGCGGCTTCTAGGAGAAGCTCCCGGTCCAGCTGTTTCAGCGCCCACCGTGGACCACACGGGGTCTGTTGGACCGGCGCGGTTGAGGTCTGGGCGGAGACGTCAAACCGAATGTACCGGTGGTCTGAGTACGTCTCCACTCCCTCCATGACGCGCCAGTCGACGACACGTGGCGACAGAGCGGGGCTGGCAAATGAAATGTCCACCACTGACTCACCCCGCATCCGCACACACGTGGGGATAGAACCCCGGTTTAGGATAACCAGGCCTGTCTCCAGAGCCCAGTCCTCCACCATCCGACCCCGTTGGTTCGTGAACCGGGAACCCCAAGCCAAGTTCTTGGCATTGAAGTCCCCGCAAACGACCACGGGGAGGGATCCAAACCCAGCGACGACGGCGTTCAGCTCCATAAGGGAGTTGTGGAGTTCGGCGAGAGTTTCATTCGGGGAGAGGTACACTCCAACTACAGCCATCTCCCCGAAACGTGCTGCCACGCAACCCCGTCCTCTCGTGATACCTTCGAGGGACGGGGTACCAGCGGCGGCCGACGAAATTAAGGTCACCGAGCCGTTCAGGTCCTGCACCCAGTCAGCCCTGGGCAGGACATAGTACGGCTCGGAGACTACGGCGATATTGATCGACCACTGCGCCATGCTTTGGAGCAACAGATCCTGAGCGGGGGCGCAGTGGTTGATGGTCGCCTGGAGGAGACGTAATGGAGCCGTTATTAGTAGTCCATTACAGTCTCCTCCCGAGCCCCCTGCGAGGGCCCTGCTGCGTTGGTTGCAGCGGCAGCGTCTGTGGAAGCGATGGCGGCGGTGGCTAATTTGGCGGCCGCAGCAGTGAGCACATCCGCTGGAATGGGCCTCAGGACCTTGCCCTTGACCTTGGTGGGGGGATCGCAGGACCTGCCCCCAGCCCGGTGGTCGGCCGGCTTGCCTGCCGCTTCACATGCGTAGCAATGCGGCGCTGCACTGCAAGTGACGGCCTTGTGACCGGGCTGACCGCACTGAAAGCAGCGGTCACTGCGATCCACCTCCGCTGCGCAACTGGCCCCCACGTGGTGTCCCACGTGGCAGCGATAACACCGCAGAGGTCTGGGCTCCAGCAGTTTTACCCGCGCGGAGACCCAGCCCACCAAAAGCCGTCGGCTCTCCTCGGTGATGTTCTTGGCCGCCGATACGGGGCAACTTACCGTCACTGCCCCCATGCCCGTGCTGTCAGCACGGATGGTACCTGCCCGGACCTGGTCAGTAGAACACCCTCCCGTCTTGACGACGGCGGCCACAACCTCATCTACCGTCACGGAGTCGTCCAGGCCCATAATGCGCATGTCGACGCACTTTGTGGGCCTGGATACTCGGGCCTCCTCCGCATCTAAGGACGCCCTGATTTTGTCGGCCAGGGCGTCTGCGGTGGGGCCGCTGTTTGCCCCGAGGACCTCCAACATAAGAGCCCCGGTCGCGGTATGCCGCATCCGGAAGCCCCCGGCGATACCGAGCTCGATGAGGTCCACCGCCCGCCTCGCTTTTGAGATAACCTTGCCGTAGGTCACGCCCTACTTTTCCGCAGCCGGCTGTAGCGTAATAACTACAGCTGCGGATGCCGGGGCGCGAAGCCTAGCCGCAAGGACTCTCTTACTACGCTGCCGTTGCCTTTTCCGCTTCTTGGCCGCCCTTGTCGCCTTGCCCACCCTTTTCTTCTCTCCGACCACTTGCCACTCGGCGTCGGCCGGAGATTCTGCAGGCTGGGGTAGCAGGGGAGGACGGCGCGCTGCCATGGCAGGAGATTTTGCCGCCTTAGCAACCACCACTGCCTTGCTTTTTCTAGGGGGGGCAGGATTCCCCTGCTGCTGCTTAGCCAATGGGGCTGGCCTCGCAGGCTCTGACACCATCGTGGGCCCGCGTTTGGTTTGCCCCGACGGGCCCGGCTTAGGCGCAGTAGCTGTGACTGCAGCAGCGGCGGCGGCGTATGACGCCGCCTTCCGTTGGACGGAGGCCGTGAGCGGTGGGCGCAGCACGATGCCCTCCAGAACGGAAAACTGCTGCTGCACCCGCTGCTGGAACTGCTGCTGCTGCTGCTGCTGTTGCTGCCGGAAGGCAGCCAGCTCTTGCCGCAACAGGGTCAGCACTTCACTCTCCGGCTGGGGTTGGAACTGGGTCTGGCTTTGCCCCTGCTTACACCCCCCTTTTGGCACCACCTCAGGACTAGCTCTTCGGAGATCGGCTAGGTCCGCCTCGAGCCCCTCAATCTTCTTGTTGAGGGACTTTTTGAGGGTCTCTATGACGGTCTCAAGGGCCTTCGCGATTGAGATCGTGGCTTGGGTTTTGGCCCTTCCCTTGGAGGACTTTTCCCTTTTCTGTGCGACGCTTGTTAAAGCGTCTGCCACGACCTCTGTGAAGTTGGCCATTGCCTCCTTCATGCCGTCTGACTCACTACCAGAGAGCTCTGGCTCCAAGGGGCCAGCCCTACCGCTTATCGCCCCGGGATGGCGCCCCTCCCTAGTGATTTCTAGGGATCGGCAGGCCGCCTCCAGGGCAGTGAGCCCTCTCCCCTTCCCCGTTTTGCGGCCCGCCCCCCGCCTAGCGGTGGAGATTTTGCGGGCCGAAGCTTCGTCGGAAGACGACCTCTGGCCTTCTCCTGACATGGGGCGCTTTCTGAGGAAGTGATCCCTCCTGGACGAGGTTTTTTCAACCTCCATTCTCTCCGAAGTGAGCGAAGATGCGGTATCGGAATCTGACACCGTATCTCCGCTCACTTCCCTAAGGCCGGAGCTCCTGCCGACCTGCTCAGTACCTGCGGGCACCACGGACGTGCTAGGAACGGGTCCCAGGGACTCCACGTCGCCGGCAGGTGAGCCACCCTGGCTCAATGCGTCCATCGAGGACGGTTCAGGGTCCGAAGACCCGAGGCGGTAGTTGCCCCCCCCAGAATACGAGGGGCAGCCCGAGCTCTGCTCGGGAAGGGATTCTCCTGCATGCAGGTACCCTCCTGGGGTAGTTATTTTTTTACTACTCGCGCTCATATTTATTGCTAACTAGCATTGCCTTTTTTTTTGCAATGGGGTGGGGTCCCCAATAACACGTTCGCCATCATGGTCACGTCTGATAAGCAGACGCGTACCCGAGGCGAACCCACTCTCCCGAACCACTGTCCAAAAGCACCAACAGCTGTTAGTGCCAGTGCTCCTGGACAGTGCACCCTCCATGGCGGTCCGTCTGGACTCCGCCTGTGTGTGTTCCTCTTGGTCTGGTCTCTCACTTGAGGCCTTCCGGCATGAGTAGCTCTACCGGCATAGCCCTCAAGATCACAGAGACACGCAAGCCCCACCACGACGACAACGTGGGAACACAGTTGGTGGGGATGCTTGACTGACTGAGAATGTCTTGTGGTATTAAGTCTGCCTATGTACTACCACTGTACATGAAGCTTAAATAAATAAATAAATATTTTCTTTATTTGTTGGTTCTAGACTTGGGAATCGTTTGTCTTGGTATGGTCATGTAAAGAGGAGAATTGAAACGCATGTTATTAAAAGAGTTATGAGTATACATGTGGACGGGTGGAGAGGGAGAGGGAGGCCAAATAAAAGATGGATGGATTGTGTGAACAGTGATATAAAAGAATAGGAAGTTAGTGATTGTATGACGGTTGACAGGATAGAATGGAAGAAAAAAACGTGTTGTGCCAAACCCAAATAAGATGGGACAAGGGCAGGAAGATGATGAAGATGATGATGTTAGTTCTAGACTTAAACGGCAGGCAATACATAAGAAGCAGACTTATAGTTTTCGGTACTAACTAAAAACTATCGACTCTGAATATCTCTGGAACCATATTGATGTCGAGTTATTGAGTAAAGTTCAGCTTGATAAAGTGTCTTTTATGCGTAAAGTTTGTACATAAAACATGGTGATTTAGTGCCCTCTGTTATTTGGGCTTGCGGTTAGCCTAAGGTCAACGAACTATCAGCTGACGTCACCATCAGTTAGAGTTATCTACAGTGGAATGTAAGCTGTCATGAAGGAGTGATATTTACGTCTGTCTGTCTGGAGCCTAACAATTTAGGTGTGTTGCTGAATATATAAAACTATTTCAATTACTCTGTAAATGCAGTATCAAGGGCTGATGTGTACCTAAGTCTTTTTATTAAATGTATGATTCCCCACGTGTTGGACATAGGAATTTAATCCGTTCCATGCGAGTGATGTAAGACCGGACGACACGATGACGCTTGGTGGAGACCATGGCTGGCATGGCCTGTAGTGAAATGTTTTTTTTTTTTTTTTTTTTTTTATTCACGATAGGTTCGCGCTTGACCGCCATCTCACCTGATGGAAAGCGATGATGCGGTCGGCGATGGAACGCGCTTACCTAGAAGTAACCTATTCACTCTTGACTTAAAGATTACCGGGTTGTAGCTATCAGGAAACACACATTCCGGCAAGGAATTCCACTCCTTAGCTGTACGCACAATGAATGTGTGTTTAAGTTAAAATGGTTTTTTTTTAGGTGGGAAAATCATCCAATGACAAATCTCGCTCTTGGGCGGAGTGCCAGACTTTTACTGAGTACAAACCTTTTCCTTCTTTGCCTTCATCCCGGAGCTCCGGGCCCCCGTTCGCTTTCACACTACCCGTGGCCCCAGCAGGCTTCGCGCCTGCTGGGCCCTTACGATTTGCAGACATCTCCCTAAGGCACGCGTGGAACAGTACGCGCTGTCGACGACTTAGGCTCGGCCCGGTCGGTTACCGGACGGTCGGACAGCGAGCCACCCATTACTCGCCGTCTGCAAGCCCGCGCCTACGGAAGTTAAAATTATTATGGAAATAATCAACCTTAAGGCCTTCTATAAGTTCTTTCCAAGGTGCAATGGCATAGACAACATCAAAAAATAATATACCATTCCACAATTATCACACAACGCCATCTAGTCTCAAGTTAAGCAGAGCTTGTGTTATGAGTACTAGACAACTGATAAACATACTTATATATTTCTAAATAAATACATATTATAGATAAATTACACCCAGACACAGAACAAATGATCGTGCTCATCACACAAACATTTGTCCTGGGTGGGAATCGGAACCACGACCTCTGGCATAGCAGTCGGGGCCACTAACCATTAGACCAACAGGCCGGTCAAATAAATGTCCTACTTACATACTGCGTACTTAATTACTAAATATGTTTGATAAATATATAAAATGAAAACATTATATAAAATGAAACTAGTTTTTAGTATCGAGAAATATTATAATTTATACTTACGTAACCTAAAACGCGATTCTGATCTGTTCCTTGATGTCTATTCTCATGGGTGTTCGAGCCCCCGAGCACCCACGAAGTCGGCGCCCCTGACTAAAGAAGTTCATACATAAATAAGTACGTATACTAAAGCTATACATTATTTTGTACTGTTCTAGATACTCGTTTTCTCTCGTTTTTGTAGCACGTTCCCAAGCTTAATATAACATGTTCGTATTAGGACTAGTTGCCTACTAATAAGCAGCTTGTTAAAAACAAGAGAGAATATTTAGTATATTCTTCTAAAATACAACTAGTTTTAGAGACTTACTTACGGTATACTTATGTGGTATATATATAAAAGCATCTACTTTATGTTAGTATAAAAGTGTCATGATGGCTCCGTGGTTTTTTTTTTCGGTGGGAAAATCGGCTTATGACGTCAGACTTTTACTGACTAAAAACCCACCTTTGTTGCCTTTGGGCCGGGTCTTCCTTTCAGAATCAGACCTTTGGCCCCAGTAGGCTTTGACCCTGCTGGGCCCCTACGGTTTGCTGACATATCCTTGAGGCGCGAGACCTTGGAACTGGACTTAACCCTAGAGTTTGGAAGTAGTACGGCATAGTTCTTAGGTCACTAAGGTCAGGTCGCAGTTGCTCTTAATATCTTGGTATCTCTCTATTCAGCAGCATTTGATTAGGCTGAAAGTGGAAATTCATTTAGCTTAGACATTGGCTAAGTAATTAATAATGAGCCACACTTTCACAGTGTCTGTGACAAGATAATAATAGTGATTATTATGACGTTTATCCCCTAGTACATAGAATTTTGGGCCTAGAAATAAGTGGATGTTTAAGATTCATCTCTATCCATCCTTTCCAGAGATAATAATAGTTGTAAGGTTATATTAATTAGAAGCAAAATTTCCCCGTTTTCACCCCTTAAAAAAACCCGTTTCTTAGTGCTCGCCTACGTCATACAAGGTAGTTTTGTACAAAATACGATCTAAGTCTTACAGCTTTGGGACCATGAGTTGACTTCTGAAAGGGAAGCCTGTGGCCCTGGAGCGTAAAGGGTAACCTGTGGCCCTGGAGCGTAGAGGTTTTAGTCAGTAAAAGTCTGACACGCCCTTCCGCTTCGCCTTACAGCGGGAGAAGAAATAAGATGATTTCTCACCTCAAAAAAAAGTCCCAGTAATTTCGGTCGTACGTATGACAGTCAGTTTCTTCATTTATACTATAAATATAGATTATGTTATAATAATAATAAATCATATATTTTCAAGCATCTTGGTCCATAGATACATACCTTACAGACTAACATATATAGAGTAAATACAAGCTATCGTTAGTAAATAAGACTTAGGACTATGTTAGTAACACTTTACATAGCACTAAGTTCACTTCGTGCTGTTCTGTGGTACCTGTCCGCGAAAGCAACGGAACACCACGCCCTGCGGCCAAAAGTCTCCCTTCAACATGAAGGGCAGAAAAGTGTTCGGGATTCGCACCACGAACGCATTGAAATTGACTTGAATTGAATAATACATCACTGTCTTTACTAGTGTTAGCTAACACATAGGTAACAATATAGTGCCTGTTAAATACACATCGTCTTTGTAGTGCAGAGTGCTCGCTCATGGCGACCATGTAATTATATTATTATAGCTTCGTGTAATACTGGTGTTCTAATGTACTAAATTAAGCTGCATAGCTTTAATATTTCAATATACCGATGTATTTAGGTACTACTTTTTACTTTTACTTTAGGTACTTATCATAAAACTTATCAAATCTCATATCAAAGGCGATGGTGGTTTAGTTAGTTTTTATGGTGCAACAAATAGAATAGAATAAACTTTATTGTACACCAAAATAGTAACAAAACAATAAAAAAATATAAAGAATAAAAACAAATGAAATAATGAAATAAATAATAATAATATTTTGTTTGTACTGTCAGGGGTCAAAAGAGCTCCTTCTGCGAAGCAGTAATGCTAGCGAAGGACGCGGCCGCATGCGTGAGATAACGGACCTCGCACCCCAGCCATCGGGATTCTGATTCCGATTTTCAGCCGCCGCCCGTAGGCGTAGGCTTGCGGACGGCGACCAATGGGTAGCACGCCGTCCGGTCGTCCGGTAACCGTCCGGACCGAGCACAAGTTGTTGATGGCGCGTAGTGTTCCACGCACGCCTCGAGGAGATGTCTGCAAATCGTAGGAGCTCAGCAGGGTCGAAGCCTAATGGGGCCATGGGTTAAGTGAAAATAAACCCCGTGGCCCTGCAACGCAAGTCAAAGAAGGAACATGGGTTTGGTTTTAGTCAGTAAACGTCTGACACGCCCTCTCGGTCCGCCTAAGAGCGGGAGAAGTCATATACCACCAAAAAAAAGGGGTGAAAGTGCAGTTGGACACTAGCAATGCTAGTGTCCAAAATATCTTTGTAGCAGAGTGTCAATGGTTTATGACTGATTTAATTTGTAGTAAAATCTAAAGTATTGAATAAATCTGTTGTGAATCATTGAACGAATGTAATGTTAAATTACTTTGTGTAATTTATTTAATTTTTTTTTATTTGTTTTATAAATTTGTTACATCAAGAATCATTTTTAACATCTGCCAAACTGCATAGTTTGTCGGCACTACATTCTCATGAATGTCGCTTATAACTAAGACCACATCTCATCACACCCCCAAGTTTGCAGGTAGGTACCTACTCGTTGTGAGATAAACAGATGCAGCACCACAACACTAACCAACTGAGATCAATATATTGCAGCAACTATGGACACATAGACAGATAATGTTTCATTAGAACATTTTTTAATTGGTTTCTAGTTTTGCCTCGATTTATTAATTCGTCAGGTAACTCATTAATAAGTGTAGGTGCATTCCATCGTCTCGCACGCTTACCGTAGTAATTATTCACCTTAGGAACCTGGAGTTTCTTTTTCTTAGATTCATCATCAATACTGCTCTCTAAACGGTGAAGGAAAACATCGTGAGGAAATGCCTAGAACCAAAAATTCGAGGACATGTGACATTCACCAATCCACACTGGGCCCGCGTTGTGGATTACGGCCCATTCCCTCTCCTAGAGAGAGGAGGCCTGAGTCCCAGCAGTGGGAACATTAAAAGGCTGATTATGCTATGCTTATATGCTTTATATGATATAGGAATGCGGGTGAAGCCGCTGACAAAAGCTAGCCATCAATATTAAACAAGCTCTCCTAATACCATCTTTAAAGGCACCCTATCATCAAAACCACAGAACCAAACCTGCACAAAACAACCAGCATCAGCGCCGAAATACAATTATTATTACCTACCAAAATCTACAAAGCTGAGCAATAATTGACAATGGCGGTTGTAATTTGTCCTCAAATCTAGTTCCCAAGTGGTCCACAAGACGCGGCGGGGCTTAACTTACGGAAATGCTAACGAACCGTCTCTAGCTGAGATGTAGTTTAAATGGAGTGTTCAACGTCTGAACATATGCAATACAATAAAGATAATTGTTGATATTGTTGTTTTGTTTCTTATCATAAGACATTTCAAAATATCAGTATCCGTTGACTATGTCAGTATTATCATTTTTTATTAATTACTACAGCCACATGTCACTTAATTTAATCTGAGGTTTTACTAATGTACTACGACACAACTAACTTCATTCCTTCGTTTATCAGCAAAAATATCGTAAAATATTTTGACTATATTGTTACCATTGCGGGTTATCAACATCTGGCTGGCACAGGATCGAGGGTTTTTGTAAGAACAAAGTGAGCCCTATGTCCAGTAGTAGATGAAGACAGTCTGCGAACGATGATGAAAATTATTTTAAAATCTATAACTCTAGTGAACTGTTTCGGTTTGGTTTGTGTTCTCTGACATCTCTAATTGAGAATCGTCCACAGCCTTTTTTTCAACTGTATTTCGGATCGGCGTTTAACAAAACCGTATGCAGCTGGATTTTAACATTTAACATTCATTTTAGCATTCTAAAATTGAAAATAACCCACAAAATTTTCACTTGAACGGTTACCACAGTTTCATAGGCAGTTATGTCTGTAATTTGTAGTAAGTAATTTGCCACCGTTAACGCGCACTTAACATTCCACTGCTCTATACTCCTTGGTCTTTAGCTACGCCAGTCTCTAGCTACCAGCATACATAGATTATGTTTTACATCCAGTCATGTACCTTTAATGTAAACGTGGAACGGCTAGTTGAATACATGTGTTCATGGCACTGAGGATATGGCTAGATGAATGATTTAACTGTTATGCTGACACGTTTGATAATAGGGTGTTGCGGTATTGTTGTAACGAGATAATAAACAGTAGTTGTATTAATTCGGTTGATAAAATGTAGTTGTGTAAACTGAGTAAATAAACCACATATATTTTGCTATAGATGTGTTTAAAGAGAGAGTAGTGGTGGCCGAGTGGTAACGGCCCCGACTTACTGCTTACTACTTACCCGAGTTGGAGGCCCGGATTCAAACCCAGCCAGGCGCATTACTTTGTGTTATTTCTTTCATCACCATTGCTCTCAAAACGGTAAAGGAAAACATCGTAAGGAAACCGACATGTCCTAGAACCAAAAAAAAATCGAAAACATGTGACATTCACCAACACGCACTGGGCCCGCGTGGTAGATTATGGCCCATTCCCTCACTTAGAGAGGAGGCTTGAGTCCCAGCAGTGGGAACATTAAAAGGCTGATTATGCTTATTATATGCTTATAAATATGTTTTTAAAAGCTTTATTTGAAAAGACTCGTATATTCCAAGTCATTTCTTCGACTTGATTCACGACTACCTCAATCAAATTGATAGTTATAGTTCGTTATGTATTGTCAGGGTTTTGCTTTGGTTTGATTTGGGTGTAGTGGCGAAACTGTCTTCAAAAAAACTTAGAATATATTATAAAAAACGGCGTACTTACGAAAAACACTTGATTATCGCAAGAAGTTAACAATAGGCTTACATGTAGAGTTGTATCAATTATTTGTTCCGAATAATCACAATCGGTCTAGAAAGCATTAATTATTTAATGTCCCATTTTGTCGCACTGAAGCTCGTACCACGTCCCATTATACCGCGTATGTTAACGATGTTCAACGAGCTCGTGGAGACCAACCCTGATTGGAATTGTTTGCTGATGAATGGAAGACAATATTATTAGAAAGTTTGCGATTCTGTGAGAAGACAGAGTGAAAGTATTAACGTGTTTAGTATTAATGGCTATTTAACGGTACTAAATAAATAAATATACCTCAAGCTTTCGAGCAGCGAGCCATACAACCTCGCTGCTCGAAAGCTTGAGGAAGTGATGATGACGTCACGAAGTAGTAGCTGCACGAAGGCTGCGCTGACGTTCATTGTCGAGGGTCACCAGTTTGGAGGTAAGCGGAACAGAGTGTAAAGTCCCGCAAACCTGCGTTGAAAAGGGAGGATCTTTCGACCAGACGGGATGTTATGTCTAGTGGGCAATTGTCCAATAGATTATTTCGGGCTGTTCTGTATGTTCCAATCAGGCGCAGAACTTTCATTGAACGATGCAGGATTTTTTCTTATGTTTTTTTTTATCAATGATAGGCTCGCGTTTGACCACCATCTCACCTGATGGTAAGCGATGATGTGGTCGACGATGTAGCACGCTTGCCTAGAAGTAACCTATTCACTGAGACGTGACGACATCTATGTAACGCCATAGATGTCGCTACAGCGGTTTAGTCCACTATCGACCCCTCGACCCCCAAAAAAAGTTTTTTTTTTTTTGTTTCCTCTCAACCCTTAAACATAGTTCCAACTCGACCCCTAGGGGGTGAAATTGGACTTTCATACAAAGAACACTCCTAAAACTAATAATACATTTATTTATTAAATATGTCAGGTTGGTTTGCAATTCTACGTCTAAAGCCTGTATTTTGCGTACGGGTGGGACAAATAGTTATTCGATCCACCTCAGCTCCTTAAGGAAGACCAGCAGCATCTTTGTGCAACTGACCATTTCACGGAGGGTACCTTTTTTTAAGTGTGGAAATCATGACTTGACAAGACTTCTTGCGCTTTGGGCGTAGCGGGAGGGCGTGTCAGACTTTTACTGATTAAACCCACACCTATGTCCTTCAGTTGCCCTTTGCGTTCTAGGACTACGGGTTTCCTTTTCAGAAATTCATCAAGGCATCGGCCCTGCTGAGCCCCTACGGTTTGCTGACATCTCCTTGAGGAGCGCGTGGATGACTACGCGCTGTTGACAACTGGGTTCGGTCCGATCAATTACCGGACGGCCGGACGGCAAGCTTCACGGAGGGTACCTGGGTTTCCAAAGTATAAATAATAGAAACAGCCTAGAGCAGACATGAATTTAAAATGTCAAGCAATTCATAAAACAATAGCATAGCATAGTCGGCCTTATAATGTTCCCACTTTTGGGACTCAGGCCTCCTCTCTAGGAGAACGAATGGACCAAAAACCACCACGCGGGCCCAGTGCGTGTTGGTGGATGTCACATGTCTTCGAATTTTTCCTCACGATGATTTCCTTCACCGTCTTGAGAGCAGTGGTGATGAAATAAATTACACAAAGTAATGCGCCTGGCTGGGTTTGAACCCTTAACCTACAACTCGTAATTCTTCACTCACTTGGCCACCACTGCCCACCCATAAAACAATAATAGAACAAATATCGCATCAAAATATACCGCACAAATGCCCCTGCACAAATCTCGCACTGTTTACCCATGAACAATATTTCATCCCGGATTTGCTTCTACAAGTTGATTAACAAATTGATACCTATCACGGAGATTAAAAGGCTGAGCCGATATAATACCACTTGCGTGCCAGTTGGGGATCCCATTGAAATTAATTTAATCAATTCTAGACCCGTTTATTTATTTATCAAAGCGACGATAAATAGTTGGCCAGCACGAACGTTTGCTGGTTCCGAAATGTAAACAACTAAAACAATTAGTGACTGCAAAGTTTCCGTTTTATTGTTTTGTTTTTGGTTCACACTAGAACGACTTTTTATTTAATTGCATTATTTCAGGCGAGCAATGGTGGTCCAGTGCTAACGGCCCCGACTTGCGAGTATTATGTCGCGGGTTCAAAGGAAATGGGCCGTAATCCACCACGCGGGCCCATTGCGGGTTGGTAGATGTCACACGGCTTCGAATATTTGGTTTTAGGACATGTCGGTTAACTCACGATGTTTTCCTTCATCGCTTTGAGAACATTGGTGATGAAATAAATTACACAAAGGACCTAATGCTCCTGTAAGTTGAGGCCGTTACCACTGGGATACCACAGACTGCTCTTGCTCCGCGTGGTGGTTTACGGCGTATTCGCTCTCCTAAACAAGAGGCCTGCGTCCCAGCAGTGGAAACATTATTAGGCTGATAATGCCTGTATGCTTACAACTCACAACAATTACACTCAGCTCTATGCTATGGGCGAGTGTCATTTTATCCCGGGAAAAAATAATGCTTCTTATGAGCTACGTTTACCTGGGACAGACGACCCAGTTGGGTAGTTCTAACTTCGAGAAATCTTCACGTCCAATATACCACAGTGTCTCAAGTCGAAAATCTATGATCAGTGCGTGTTGCCAGTGATATGCTACGGTTCAGTGATAGTGGCAGTAGGCAGGGCAAATTGCTTGCAGAAAAAATGGTCGATCTTCTCTTGTCTTTCGGCTGAAATGATGATGATGATGGGCTAGGACACGGGAGAGGAATCACGGAACAAAGCTAAAGGAGACTAAAAATAACGAAGCATGTTTTTTTTTTGAGCAATCATCAAATGATTCTTCTTGCTCTGGGTGGAGCTGAAAGAATCATTTGATTTGACTCTGGCACTCCCTCTGTGTCAGATTTTCTTTTTGCGTTCCAGGATCACAGTTACTTGGTCGAATAAACTAGCAATCCTGGAACTTAGTATGATACAATGTAGTGTCTGCTTACCGCCAACCCAAAAAACAAATGAAAATGTTTGTAATGTACTTTTGTAGTCTCTTTGTAACGCCGAGTACGCGCCAGCCCCAAAACCATTTTCAGAACGCTGGTTGCTGTTGACAGGTGGAACTCTCCAATTTTGGGGCGGTGGATACGCTTGTACGTAGTCAAACAGACATTTTCCTAGGTTCAGTGGGCCTCACCCAGCTTAGAATAAGAACCTATTTGTTCTCTATGTTACTAATAGTATTTCTATTGTTTGATTTGTTACTAAAAACGTATGGCAAGTTCCGAAATAAACATTTTATTATTATTGTAATAAGTAATAGAAATAGTTGAAATGTATAACTATTATTGGTCTGTTACGCAGACGACACGCTGGTCCTGGCGCAAGGAGAGTCGCATCAGGCGGCGGCCGAAATAGCGACTCGGGGGCGATCGGCGGCAGCGATCTCTCGCGCCCTGCTTTGGTACGGGCCATGGTCCGGAGCGAGGAGGAGTGGTAGGCGGTCGCCTCCTTCTGCGAAGCAGTAATGCTAGCAAAGGAGGAAACCGCACATGCACGCGCGAGGTAGCGGCCATCACGTCGGGATCCCGACGCCGATTTCCGGCCACCGTAGGCGCGGGCTTGCGGACGGCGAGCGATGGGTAGCTCGACGTCTGGCCGTCCGGTAACCGTCCGGACCGAGCCCAAGTCGTCTTCGTCGACTTCGTCGCGAACTTTTCCACGCGTGTATGGGCCCAGTAGGATTGAAGCCTACTGGGGCCACAGGTAGTGTGAAACTGAAACCCGGGGCCCTGGGACCAAGGCAAAGAAGGAACAGGGGTGGGATTTTAGTCAGTAAAAGCCTGCACGCCCTCCCGATAATTTTCCCACTTAAAAAAAATCCCCCTACTATAATTTTGCTATTCCCATCCAATTAGGGATTAAAGATACGCAGCACAAAGAAATGGAAACGACGTTAGAGGAGGTAGCCAGGTTTCATTTGTACTACCAACTGTACCTTGCAGTAACAACGGAGCGTGCTCGTTTATCCACTGTCCTGCGAGAGCAATGAATGCGATACGAAGCTATGTGACGTTAACGACAAAGTTTTTAACAATGGCAATATAAAAATACAAGCTTCTGTCAGAGGCTTCGACGGCGTGAAACTAGAAAATTGTCCTAAGGGAACATAATCCCGGGATAAAAAGTATCCTATGTGCTATTATTTACTCCAAGATGTGGTTTATCTGTCTGCCAAATTTCATGTTTGACAAGTTTCGTGAAAGAGTTACATACTCTTTCACGAAACTTAACGGTATGGATTTTGAGCGCTGATTTCCACTTGCGCAGAAGTGAAATATCGGGTCTCTTTAGTGGTATGAAGTGAGACGCGGGGGCGGGTAGTGCAATCCTTGTACAGTAATTGGCTCGCCGATGTGTGTGATGCGCAAAGCGAGCCCCACTTTTTCGCCGAGCGCTCAAGATTCGTGCCGGTATCTGTACCTACGTTTGTTACTCTTTCACGATATTGACTTTGAACACTTTATTTTTCTGTCTTTCATTGAGACTGAGCCATCACCTTCGGGTTACTTTAACTCGAGTCGGCCGATCTTACCCGAACGATTACGATTTACACTTGTTTCGTGATATGATATGCACGTGAGGTTTTAAGCATACACAAATTTTTATTACCATCTTCTAACAGCAGCCATAACGCAATGAGACAACTCATAATTACAATCATGATGATTGGTATACATTTTAACCATACTTTCATAATTAGTATGTGTCAGTTAGCCATGTTACTATATTTATGTATATTGTTTCATATTATTCTTGCAACACATATCATCGCATCGCATTTATCGCTCACATGGGTTAAAAGTAACTTAGTCAAGCTGCGCCTTAACCATCTCAAGTTTCGAAATCCTTTTAGCTCAGTTAAGTACAGCGAAATCTTATATTCAGTTTGCTTGACAATACTTTTTTCGAGCTGAATTGAAAGGACTTGTAAACGGAGGTCTGTCGGACGAACGTAATTATTACTGTCAGAACTTTTAAATGGGGAGGCGAAGCGAACTGTTACAGACGAATGGTTGTACTTAGTTTAGGGCCTCGTTGGAATTTTTAGGGCGTTTAAATTATTTTAGAACCTACGAGATAAAGGTCCGAATATTGTGACGAGCAACCGCGGGATATTAAGCAGGGCGGGGGACGAAACCATTTTATTTTTCGTAGCCTCGCGTTTGACCTCTATTTCACCTGATGTAAAGCGATGATGTAGTCGATGATGGACCACGCTTCTCTAGAAGTAGCCTATTCGCTCTTTACTTAGACCCCCAGGATTTATCTATTACAGATTTTAATGGTCAGTACCCAAATGAAATCATAGCTCCGCTCTACTTTTTAACTAGTGGCAGTTATTAATAGAGTAAACCTTCATCAGCAAATGATTTGAGCCTTTGATTTTGACCTCTGAGTTAGATTACGTGTTTTTTCTCATGGTAGTTAGAAAGGAAATACCTGCCTCATCTAGATTAAATTAACAAAAAAAAAATACGTGTGTGTGTTAAAGTGCAAAGTATTTTTACAACCAATTTGCAAAATAAGTGCATAATATTTATCATTTAGCATGTGAAAGTTGAACACACACACACATACTAAGAAAACTAAAAAGAACAAAACCGTTTGAGTTAATGTTCAATAATGAATACAATGTAATGTTGGTAGCACCAGTGTTACCAAATAAGTACAAGGACAAAGCGTATCCCCTTAACAGTGACAGTCAGAAAAGTGCTACTGAATTCTAAGTAAGGATAATTGAATAGTTTACAACTAAATAACTTATTAGTCATATACACGAGGCTAGATGGTAATAAGATTAGGGTCCTTCCATTACTTGCCAGGGTCGCTTGATTTTCAGAAAGAGTTACCGCGGCCCTCGAACGCAAATGCTACTGAGGGAACACAGGTTTTAGTCAGTAAAAGTCTGTTGGCGACAAAACGTAGCACCGTGTGTCACTGCGACGACCGGATGGCGACAGCGGCTTGCGCGGAGAGGGGGACGAGGTGCAGAGCGCCGCCGCCCGAACCGCTGCGAAAACGCACCGCCATTGACTCATACGACACGGACCAGAGGCGCGCGTTCTTATAATCAAATATACGAACCTACCTATATTTACAGTCCGCTATTTTATGTCTACCACCTCCGAGAATCACTAACAAGTCTGACACTCCCTTTAGCTCCTCCCAAAACGGGAGAACTTATATGATGATCACCCACCTCAAAAAAGTGGAAAAAACTTAGTTCGTTCAGATACAATGTAAACTCAGCCTTATAGAAACGAAACCTCACCGCGCGTAGTCAGAGTACGAGAAAGTTTCAAAGCCACAAAAGTTTCTTTAAAAATACTGATTCAAGCAGGTCGGAGGTAGTCAAGAATATCAAATTAATATGCTTTAAGTAACTACTTCTTTCTAAAACCACTTATGTGGGTTTGGCTAGACAATTGCCACCCAATTATCTTTATTCTTAGTCATATGTAATTGGGTTAATTAAATAATTTCATTTTAGAGTATTCAGACTTCAAAGGATATGTGTGGTTCTTTGACGCAGACATTATTTAGAAGTAAATAATATATTAAAGAGGGCAATTTAGTGTGTACATAGAGGTACGTACTTTGTACCTAATGAGAAAATTGTAATAAGATCAGCTTGTAATTATTTGTTTTTCAAGGCAATTAACGCCTGTTTGAAAGGGCAAAAAGGGGTTCTATACTTGATCGTCACGGTTGTTGCCTTTTCAGACGACAGACACGCCCGAGTTTGACCATTGGACGGACCACACGGAGGTCGCGGTGGAGCATACGGTAGAGGTGTGCCCCGTTTGGACGAAGTACTGCCGTTTCCTTGTGGAGGCAATTAGCGGTGGCGACCCCTCGCGCCGGACCCTGGTTCAGGTCCCGGATCCGGAACGAGAGTGAATGGAAAGCGGTCGCCTCCATCTGCGAAGTAGTAGACGACCGCAACCATGAGGGAAAGGACATCCTCACACCCCAGCTGCCACCACAGGAGACATCCCGGTTGTCGGACACCGTAGGCGCGGGCTTGCGGATGACGAGCTATTAGTAGCTCGCCGTCGGCCATTCGGTGAGGTCTGAACCCGAGTCGGCGACCGTGCGTAATGTTCCACGTGCGCCTCAAAGAGTAGAGCAGAGTCAGCAAAACTGTAGGGGCCCAGTAGGGCTGATGCCCTCTACGGCAAAGGCAATTAGTGAAAGAGATACCGTGGTTGTGGAACGTAAAGGTCAACTGATGGATACAGGTGGGTTTTAGTCAGTAAAAGTCTGAAAAATACTAGGGTTTAAATAGGGCTTAAATAAGGTTTAAGTTAGCTGCTGCTGAGGTGTACCGTTTTCGGTACACTAGGGCCTGAGAGGTTAAAGAAAAATAATGAAAGATCCCTACGCTGGCCCCGTGGAGGACATGCATGAGTATTTCCAAATAAGCCCACTGGATGGAAGCCGCGGTGGAAAGGTAGTGTAGTATTTATAAGACACATAAAAAGGCAATCACACTACTATTACAAACGCAAACCTTTGTGTGTTTTATCCCGGGAGTAATGTTCTATTGAAATTATTCTCTACTTTCACACGGCCGAAGCCGCTAGCGGAAGCTAGTATATAGTATACCTACTGCATGTTACTTGATTAACTTTTCTTCTTTGAATTTCATATCAAGTAGTCTTTCCCCGCCCTAAGAATTTGAAGTGAGTTTCGTGATTAAAACTGAAGTTCAGTAGATATTATGTGTTGAAGATGGTCGTAACTTTGATAAAATGTTGTAAAACTCGATCATCTCTTTGTTTCAACAGGCTCTTAAAGTTACAAGTTAACCGACTTTTCCTAGAAAGTAAATAGCCTTATTTCCTTAAAAACATTATGAAGGTCACTAAATTTTTTGTGATTTCAACGAGCACAGCGACTTTTTACTGCTACAGACGCCATGGTCAAAACTTTCCATATAAATCAATGCGTGTTAGCGAGTGTAAGCGTTTACTCAAATAAATAGACAATCTATCACAACTTGGTACTTGACAATTTTTTTTATTAGAATGGAATAATAACTAAATCCAAAAACGAAAATAGAAAGATATTTTTTAGTCCGGTCAAAATTCAATCAGTTAGAAGCCTTTTAAATCTAGTGGAAGGGGAAGTAACAGAAAAAGGATGCACAAACTGAAATGTGATGTCACCGCCAATAGGATGGAACGCGCGTGGAAGTGAGGTAGTGAGGGTTTTTCACCAAGCCCTTCTTTACTTTCACACCAATACATAAAGTGATATTCACTGCTTCATTTAGTAACCAATTTTGATGCGGTTTTCAGAAAAAAAAGTTATATTTGCTGTTTAATATAAATTTTGTATTTTTTGGAGGATCTCTAATACGGGTTTTTACCTGAAATTTTATAAATTTTTATTTTATTTTTTTATAAAATATTGTACAAAAATAAACACAGGCTTATTCCAATTCTACTATTACTACAATAGCCGAAACCTGTATGCAGTGCACTTTGAGAATTAATACAATTAGTACAGGCACCTGTAGTTGTAACCAGTGCGAAATACTGCGATTCTATGCTCTGTACTTAATTGATATAGAACATTGAGCAGCGTCTTTGTCACTACATATACGAACTATAGACTTGATATCACACAATCCTATATCGCGGTATCTTCGTAACACTTGAACAAATACAACAGTTCATAAATATCTACGGGCCACGCCTGGAACCTGCTCAATCCAGTGCTCTCTTCATGATTCTCAGTGTGCGCACCTGCATGGTTCGCCTTTACTGATTCGGGGAAACGAAAGACCTTCCACAAGCTGTAACATCTTGCGCTGCAGAGCATATTAGACGCCTTTCGTGACGTCGGGATTAAGAACCAGGATAGAAAAGCCTTTACCTCTTACGAAGAAAATGTTGGCGCGTGCCGACACATCTGCTTGGGTCCAAGGTAAGCATTTCGCGCCCCAGCATGAGCACGGCTGTGGTGCGAAACTACGCTTTCACCGCGACCAATACAAAGTCATACATCGGACAAGGCAGCGCAGGCTTTCTATTCGATGCAGACTCTGAGCGGTGCTACATACACAACAAAATGCCGCCATACGCGAGATGGCTTTGCGGTCAGAAGCGGTCCAAACGGGAGTTACATTCCTGCTGTAGGTACGTAATGTAAAGTCAGAATCTTCGCCGCTGGTCCTCTCCTGCCGGGTCTTTTTCAGGCAATTCGAGGTCCTTATTTCCGTGGTTTAGACATGCAGGCATCTTTACACATGGGCGCGGCTTTGCTATGAGTATTCTGGCAGGCTCGCGCCCGTATCGCCACGCCAAACGCAGCAACCATATGACCGGCCCGTCACTGGCACTGGCTAGGGGGGCTTCACCTCTTCTGGAGCGTTGTGTCGTCCATGATATAAACTATGTGACAGTTGCCTGGACCAGACGCTACACTCGTCTGAGCGGAGGATACATTCTCTTTCGTTGAAGTTTTGTGGGACTTTACACCCTTTTCCGCACTTCCTGTATACTGGTAACTTTTGACAGTAAACATCAGCGCCTTCGTGCAGTACTTCGTCGTGCATCTATACCCACGACTTTAATGGATATCCTGACCACAACATGCAGCGGATGCATCTTGGTCAGCATTCTCACCCCCATAATCGCACACAAACTCATCATCGACCTTGATACATTGCACCTTCGCCCAGTTACGTCCCGGCCCACTGGAGCCTGCAACACTACTCGGACTCACTAATCCCTGCACTCGGCGTATTTATGTCCATTTTTATAGTTTTGTGACACGTCACGTAGCCTACGTTTAGTGGACCATTAAGACGATTCTAACAATACCTCATAATATGTCGAGTTCCGATAAGTAGATTAGGAGCTATGAGGGAACTGATGAACATACTTACATACATATATAGCCTGTCAAAATCATAACCCTCCTTTGACTTTGCCGTAGTCGGGTAAAAATACAGGTGTTGCCCCTCTGACGTGTTGCCCATCTGATGTACAACGTGGTTCTCGTAGCATTCGTAGTAATGATATCGCCTACGCCGTAGCTGCTACGTAGTCTAATGTTTTACAAGTAATTTCGACGAAGCTGCACAGTCGCATCGTACCGGCGAGTAGTTGCCGCTTCGTCGACACAGTTTCTTAATTTTGTTTGTAAGCTTCACGCAGGCGTGCACCAAGCGTATAATGACGAATACGCGTCTAAGAAGCTACGCGTCCGTGGACAGTAAGTCTAAGAAAAGTTTTGTCGATAATTAGTGATGTCGCCTACGTCGTAGCTACTACGTTTTCTATGTTATATTAATAATATATAAATATATAGTTACAAAAAGTTCAAATACAAATATGTATTGTATACAGTAACGCTTTGATTACAATCACCATTTTCCTACTCGTATTTAGTCCTTGATGGGTTATCTGATGGACGTAAAAGAATACAAAACAAAATAGTTTATTTTCTTATTAAAAATATTGTGTTGATGAAACAAAGTTTTTAATCAAAGTTAACAAGGTAGTAGAGACTTATTGATTACGTTGCTGACGCTGCAGCTTAATAATTTTTCGCAGTCATATTTTATTGCTATAAAAATAAATATTGTATCACTTTCCAATTTAATTTTGCCATTTGGGTCGTGAAAAAGGAGATTGGCAGACTTGTGATGACGTATATGTATTTTATTCATATTATATATGCATATACTTACGTGGAACTATGTATGTTTTATAATGGAATTAATAACGTCTCATTGAGCATGACCTAGATACCTAAAGGTATCTAAGTATAGAATGCTTTTATTCTGGTAGTTTATACGCGTGGGATACTTATTAATTTAAAGCTAGTGAAATATTCCAAATACTTCAGATACCAATTCTAGTGATAGCCGCGCTTTTGCCATTGGGTTAATATTTCAAGGGCACATACTCTCAGAATAAAAAATATCTTACGTCTTATTCCAGGATATTGTCTACCATTGTGCGAAGTTTCATTCAAATCCGTTCAGCCGTTAAGGCGTAAAAGTGTAACAAACTAACATTATCTATACTAGGATAATTGTTTTCATTTTTAAGTAAACGTTGTTAAAATATATAATAAATAATATTCCATTTAAGTTTAGTGAAAAGAATAACTTGTAACGAGTCATTGTTTACTCCTTTCAATCAACCCAAAATGTAAAAACATCCTGTTTATCGATCGTGAATAAAATGTTATGTGATGTTCAATCCTTTGTACCCTATAAGAGGTTTTAATGTTGTAAGGAATGCTTATTTAAGAGGGCACTTGACCCGAGATGAAAGGTTGAGGTGATGTGTTTTGTTCCTTCTTTATAAATTCGTAGGTATCCAACGTTTGTAGCCAGTCTTTCTCGTAAGTTCTACTTTAGTAGTTGTGGCAAAAAGGGGTCTTCATATCGAGCCTTTTTTCGGAAGAAAACAACTCGGGGTCAGTAAACTAAGAGTGAATAGGTTACTTCTAGGCAAGCGTTTTCCATCGTCGACTCAGAGTCCCAAACTAAGCAAAACTTGTGCTATGAGTACTAGAAAACTGATAAACATAATTATATATTTCTAAATAAATACATATTATAGATAAATTACACCCAGACACAGAACAAATGATCGTGCTCATCACACAAACATTTGTCCTGGGCGGAAATTGAACATACGACCTCTGGCATAGCAGTCAGGGCCATTGACCACTAGACCAATAGGCCTGTCAAGTGTTTTCTAGGGCCACAATGACTCTTTCAAAAGTTCCTGCAGTCCCAGCGGGCATCGGCCTTACTGGGTCCCTTCGGGTTTGCAGACATGTCTTTGAGATGCGCATGAAACACTACGCGCTCTTGACTCAGGCTCGGTGTTTACCAGACGGCTGGACAATGACGTACCCATTGTTCGTCGTCGAAATCACCGTGCAACTCCCGACGCCCGGAACGTCTCATACTGTTGCCGTAGCTGGGGTGTGAGGAGGTCCATTCCCTCATGGTTACAGTCATCTCCTTCGGTCGCTTTACTGTTTTGTAGAAGGAGTTAACCGCTTCCTAGTTATTCCATCAATGATTGCATCTCCGCTTACCATCAGGTGGGATCGCAGTCAAGCACTGGTTTATATCAATTTAAAAAAAAAAAAAACTTGCTCCGGACCATGGCCCTAACAGGGGCCGGACATGAGAGGCCACCATCACCTTAACGAGAACACGGCGGTGCTCCACCTAAACGGGACAGACTTCTACCGTATGCTCCATTGTGTCATCCAGTTGCACATTCCTAAAAATGATCTGGCTGACTCTTGTGATACAGACCACAAAATAGTTTTGTATGGCGAAGCGTACATTCGCAAACCCTTTAAAAGTAAACAAGTAATATATCGAATATTTAATGATTGAGGTCGCATAGTACACAGTTTGTATCGAAAGTCACAAAGTTTGGTTGTAAAGGACTCCAAACTTGTATATTTCGAGTTTCTAAATCACATACTCGTTGGTTTGTTCGACTTAGATACATATTATAAGGTTATGTTACGGTCATAATGGGATTAGGTTTCAAGTGAATATGACTTCAAAACATGGTAATATTATTTAGATTAGTGCGTGGTCATATTTTTCTCTCTCGATTTACATACTTTAATGTCATAAAATGAGGCATGAAAGCACAAAGTTCACGGGTAGTGTGAAAGTGAAACCCGGGGCCCTGAGACGAAGGGAAAGAAGGAACAGGAGTGATTTTGAGTCAGTAAAAGTCTGACAAACCATTCCGCCCGGTCCAAGAGCGAGAGATGTCATTGGATGATTTTTCAACCTAAAAAAAAGCACAACGTTAAAAAAAATGTTACCCTGTGACATTAATTCTAAAGAAATATTAGCGTCAAATTGCATATTCTGCTCAAACCATTAATTTATTTTTAAGTTACACTTGAGCACTATCTCGTCTGATAGTAAACAATGATGAGGTCGACAATGGAGCATGCTTGCAGTGAAGTGACATTGTACTCTTACTAATTTCAACTCATTTCAACATCCACATTGATATGGGACTTTATTATCTCTAAAAATTGTAATTTCTTAACAAATGTAACGATTATTGAAAGTCAAAAATGCTTGAATTTCTCACGTGATCTCTTTGTATCCGTGGTTTGTATGTCAGTCCAAAACGTTTTTAGACAAGTGTCTACATTATCTCTGCGCTACTAGAGTACCACTTTGTCCAACCCAAATTTTTATTTTGTTTCAGACCGTATTTTCATATAGACAACAAGAAAAATATAAAATAAATGATCGGTTAAAAATCAAAACATTGAATTTGATAAAAATAAAACAATAAATATTAATTAACTTAAAAAATTATTAAATTCATAAAAAGTCATAAAATTGGAAAAAAAAGTAGTTTAAAGAAAGAGTGACATTCAATCAGTGGTATTTTTTTTTAAATTCGTCGTTGGTATTTTATAATGTTTTCGTTTATTCCAACTTTGACAGCAACATAGTTACTCTTATGATACAGTGTACAACCAATACCTACAGGAGCTTTAATAATATGATTCAGATTGAGATGAAATGAGGTTCGTACAGTCAGATAACATAGAAACTGTCTAGACATGCCAACCTTGTTTGTATGTCGATTACAGTACCACTAAAATAGCTTTATCAAAATAGCTAATATTTATAAATGGACTAAGGGCAAACATTCTGAACTATCGGGCCGTCATATTCCAATTGGGTTCAATTTGTTTACTTACTATTGCACAGATAATTCCAGGATTATACAGGGAACAACAAACCCATTATCCTACAGATATATAAAGGGTTTAAACTTTATACGACCGCGGACAATGTCAGTGAACGTTGCTTTTGGCGAGAAAATACAAACAATGTTCTATATTGTTCCATAACATAGAAAGTTCAACGAGTTTCTGCTTATGTAGTTGCACGTACTTCCTCTTCTATATTTCCATTTTAAATTCATAGTTTTCAATACTGAAATCTATTATCTCATTGCCATAAATTCTGCCAAACGTGCACAATAAAATTGAATGTTCCATATAAACATGGTCCCGTGCTATCCAAAAATATCAACATCGATATCCTCTTCGATTTACGACTCGGGGAGAATAAGGTTACAAGCAAAACGTGAAACATTCCACGACGGGGGAGTTAAAAAGCCAAATCCATTGACTTCTTGTAAGTCAAGAGTATCAGGTAACGCCAATGGGGAGTTCGGTACAGCTCCGAAAAACAACTTTCAGAGTACAGTCACTAAAATAAATTGGTATGTACTCAGGAAACCAAAATCTCAACACAATTTTTAACATTCATGTCTATACTAATATAATAAAGCGGCAGAATTTATTTTGTAGGTTTGAACGCGTTAATCTCTTAAACTATAAGTGAGTTTGGATAAAATCTTTCAGTATGGGATAAACAAATTCAGGCAAATAGTATAGACTATATTATCCAGATTGTGATCCGGATTCATGACAAATAGTAAAATCACGCAACGACCCATACATGGAAGCGGAGCAGTAACCTAAGGCGGGTGAAATGATAAGAGACAACTAGTTATAGATAAGTATCTTGCAATGTCACAATTTTTACTTTTCACATTCACATGGTTTAAAAAATAGTGACATCTCAGCTGCCGTTTGCCTGTATACCTATCCCCTTTGTCGTATGTACAAAAGTACATAAGGCCACCTGCCCATACACTACATCCTACATTTTAGTTCAGCAGAGCGAAAACAAGAAGTTTCGTTGGAAATTTAAATTTTATGAGCGTCCCGTTCCGAGTGTGTTCAGGGTTTCTTTGGACTTCCGATTTTATGGGCAATGTGACCGTCCAATCGAAATATTTATTAATAATGCTATGTGCGCATCGACGAATTTTTTAATTGGCGTGATAGATATTTTGTAAAAATAAATTTTTGTTTGTATTGGTTGCTATTGGATGTCCAGGGTGAACAAAAATTTTACAGTTTTTGGGATTCAAATTTCGTTGTAGTGAGTGAAACCGCTTATTAAAAGCCAATGCAATCTATTGGCATGATTTACTTTTTTCATTTCACCAGAAATGAAACGTAGGTTATATGTTAGAGGACAATATGAGGATTCTTTAAACCGTAAGGTTTAAAGACTTGGTTCTTTTTGCCGAATGAAGATACCTATAGAAGCATTGTTATTATAGTTTTGTTAGGCGTTACCTATTTTCCTTATGTTATAATGAAATGGAAATATAATACGTAATATTTTGAGTTTTCTATTGATAAAATAGATTAAGTTGGTTATTACTGTTATGTTTTTTTCACACTCACCGTTTTCACCATTAAGACTGGTGTAGCGCCATCTATGGCGTTACATGAGAACTAATCCTGCATCACGCAATTAAAGTTCTCCGCGCGATTTCAACATATAGAACAGCCCAAAATCATCTATCGGGCAGTTGCCCATCAGACCTAACAGCCGTCTGATCGGAGGATCCCCCATTTTCAATGGAGGTTTGTGGGACTTTACTCTCTGTTCAGTATACCTCCAAACTGGTGAAAAAAATAAGTGATTAACGAATCGAAAAGATACGTGTTAGTATTGCAACGGTGATTGACACTATTTGATGCATACCCACCATAAACACAGAAACCAAAACTATGTTTAACAATGGGAAACTTAAAATATCAAACATAGAGTACTTTTATTTAAGAAAAAATATGCTTGATAAAAAACTATAGCGATCTACTAAATAGTCTCTAACTTCGTTTGGTTACGGTTGGTAGACATAATTCTTTTTGCTATTAATTTAAATACAATTGATACAGTCCTTTAAGATATGGCCAAAGTTTAACTTTTGGCGAAAAGAAAAAAATTAAAAAGCCAGCAATGTATGGCAAAAGTTTAATTCCCCTTTCTAATTTAATTGTTTAATTTGTAATTGAGTAAAATATCTAATTTGTAATTGAATTGCTTTAATTTTTTTTTCATTTTTCTTGTTGTAATTTGTAGTCAAATTTTTTTAAATGCAATTTGTGTGTGAGTTTGAGTCAAAATTATCGTGTAGTATTTTCAAATGCAATGAGTTTGTTTTAATTGTGATTTTGTAAGTTTATACGCGGGATATATTCTGAATGTTTTATAAAGAATTTATTTGTAAACAAGTGTGACTTAATAATAAAATAAAATTAAAAAAAACGTTGAAACTACATAAAATTGTAAGTCATTTAATACGGAGAAACGTAGTTTAACGTACTTACTGAATCGATTAAACAAACATCTACAAATTCCAAGCTTAATTCAACACAGAAATGTAGCCTAAGAAGAAGTAAAAATCAAATTCCCAATTTTCATTGACATTGGATAATAAACCAATGATTAGACCGTAATATGCTTAGCTGATTACAATACAATTTCATCAGAGAACAATCAACCCTCCAGTCATTGAGGTCTGTTATGTAACTTGGTCGAAACGGATGGGTACAATTTGCACAGATTGGATTCAAAACGACCGGTACCATTGGATCAATGAAAATTGTTAATCTCTAACAAATTGTGAGTGTCCCTTTTTGCGACGTCCATTTTGCCAGATTGGAACCTTTGTTTTGTGTATTTTAACACAGTTAGGCATTTGTAAAAGTTATTTTGGGCAAATGTAAATAAATAAAAATAATAATAATTTATTGGACTCCGAGGTTAACTTCGACTTTCTGGTCAGAAAGTCTCTCCATCAATCTATTCAAAGAGTATCGTATTGATAAATAACTGGGTTGTAGAGGTCAGAAAGTCACTCTATGTAAAAATATTATTTTCTCTTTTAATAACAAGCGTTTTATTTCACAATATGATCATACCAAGACAATCAATCAATAGCAAAAAAAAACATCAATTCTCTTTAGGCTTCATGAATTTTATTTCTCATTAGGAATAATTTTCTAATGAGAAATGAAATTCATTAGACCATTCCAACCATCAGTTCACATAAAATGTGATTCAAAGAGCTTACATAGTTAGTTTGTGGCCCCCTGTTGGCTTCGCGTGGGACAATACGCGCCGTCGACGACTTGGGCTCGGTTCGGACGGTTACTGGACGGTCGGACAGCGAGTCACCTATTACTCGCCCTCCGCAAGCTCGCGCCTACGGTAGCCGGAAATCGGGATCGGAATCCCGGCGGCGGTTCGGGCGTAAGGACCGATGCCTCACGCGATCGGCCGCCTCCTTTTTTAGCATTACTGCTTCGCAGAACGAGGCGACCGCCTGTCACTCCTCACATTTGGTGTGTTAGTGACGTCAAGTTTAGATTTAAACTTACTAATACTATTACACTTGTTTAATTCTTTCGGTAAATCATTAAACAGCTGTGCTCCTTCATCCAATATTGTTTTTATTTGCCGTAGTTAGTCCGCGCGCATGCAGTCGTAAGTTGAAACTTGTTTTTACTTCTAGTGTTTTATGTTTTAGTTTTTTTTTTGTGTAGGTAGTTGAATGTTTGGTTATACGGATTTCGTGGTGTTTTTTATGCCAATGCATGTGTAATATGTGTAAAGTTGGTAGGTTCGTCTTTTCGTGTAGTTTTATCGTTGGGCATAGATTGTAATAATGAAATAGTACTTGGTATTTTTTTTGTATTCTTTGTTTTGAGTTTAGATTAGATTTTTTTTTATGGGTTCGCGCTTGATTACTAAATTTACTTGATTTAGCAACTGAACTCTTTCTAATTTTGTATCCACCACCACAATGCCACTTTCAAGCTTCCTCTAATATTTATTATTTAACGTTTATATCAGGCATTAACCCATAGAAATATTATTGATTTAAATTAAATTATTACAGCATAATAGACAAATAAATTAGATTAGATGAATTATTGGATACGTTTTTGGATTACATAATAAAATGAACTAATTAATGTCTAAGTAGGTACAAATAGCGAAATATTTCAGATACAATCTGATTATTCCACACTAGCTTCTGCTTGCGACGAAACTAGAAAATAAGTAGCCATATTACTGAGTAAAGATGTAGCTTTGTAATGGTGAAAGATTTTTTAAATCGGTCAAGTAATTTTTGAGTTAAATCGTAACATACAAACTAACAAAAAATCAAATCTTTACTCTTTATGTGTCAAGTCTGGAAAGAGGCCTAGATTCATCTCAAGAGCCCGTGAAAATCAGTAACTCTGATCTCAACGAATTTGCCAGTCACACTACATCGCCAGCCTTGCGTTCAAAAATAACCAGAGTAGCGTAGGGTCTTTACTCCAACCGTTCAAAAATGCTTTGAGTTGCAACCCAGAGTCGTTATTTTATAACTCGAGTAGCTGCCCTAGAGTTAACCTAACTAACTCTAACTCCGAGCAGGGTAGGTTGGTGTAAGTAGCAGGAATGACAGTTGCTCGGCATTGACAGTTGAACTCTACGTTCGCGTTCAAAAATGCGAGCGTAGAGTATCTAACCCGATGACGTATTTCGAGTTAACTGTAACCTTATTTTTGAACGGGTAGTTTCAGTACCTATAAGTCTGAGAGTGTTATTATGTTTTATGCGAACAGTGTTATAAGCACTCCTCGTGTACCAGATTTGAATATACTGATTTCTCACTTCATTCTACAAACTAAGTAAGTAATCTTGATTACATTACTTTTTTTATACAACAAGTGGTTACAAGTAAACAGCCAAGTGTACTCCCATTCAGTCCGACTACTTTTAACACAAGTTTTAAGTCAGACGGAATTATTCAAATCACCGGGTGGTTTCAGAGATTAACCTCTGTAGAACCACTATCTGATTAGTTTTACATGAGATTTATTTACAGAATATATTAGAAATGCAATTGCAAATTACCTGCTCTGAATATTTAATAGACTTAGTTTTTATTTTCCTACAAATTTTCTTGCTATAGGATCTGTAGGCAAAGAAACAGAGGCAGACTTTTCAATAGGTTTTTAAAAAAAAAATGGGAATTTCGCTCTAGGGTGGGGCGAGAGGGTGAGTCAGACTTTTATTGACTAAAATCCACCTGCATTCTCCATTTGTTCTTTGCGTCCGTTTCCAGGACCACGATATCTCTAGACAATTTGCTAGGTGCTGATCGACGATATCACACACACAGCTGCCTCCTTAGCTAAGATACAACCGTTTCGTTTCGATTCTCTTTCGTCGATCGCCTCGGGTCAGCCTCCGATTCCTTTGTTCGACGTCATCTCAACGCTCGGTCATGTGGTAAGAACTAAGAAATAGGAGGCGTGGCTGACTCGAGGCGATCGACCAAAGACAATCAATGTTTTTGTTACTATTTTGGTGTACAATAAAGTTTATTCTATTCTATTCTATCGAAACGAAATAGTCGTAACTTGGCTAGCCCTGCTGGTCAGGACGGGATAATAGTAGCACAGGATAGAGACAAATTGGAAGGAACCAAACAAGAACCCCTTTTAGGTGAAAGCTTTCATCTAAGAAGGGTTTTTGTTGGGTTTGGTTCCTCCAGTGCTTCCAGAACAAAAGTTTTACCTCGTGATTCACTTAGTTGTTCTTACCACTTGTGTGTTCACACTGTTCACGGCTAAAGCTTCCTAAGAAGAAGAGAAGAATATAGGTAAAAAATAATCATTTCTTTTCAATTTTAGCAAATATGTTTAATCTATGCCCAAACCTGCATAGATAGACTGTAAATTGATAATTATAGGGTAGGTAAGTTCGCGTAATAGAATCAGACACAATCCCCGTCCCGTGTTTTTAGATCGATCATATCAAAGTTGGAGCCTGTAATAAATTGTCGAAGTTCGATAATGCCAGCTTACGCTAATATCGGCTCTGCTGACAGCCATCGCTATTAATTATATAAGTTTGGATGTGAATCTCTGATGTGATGCCAGAACTATTGGTTTTTTTTTTTGCGAATAAACGGAATTATTAATTTACTCCGTCTGTTCAGGCCCATATTACAAAACAATTTTAAAGATCTTCATTTGTCTTAGTCGCTATGCCAAAGAATAATCCTCGATTATCGAATGCCAATAAATCACAAGCTATAACTGTAAATTTGATAATTCGAGGTGGATTTGAGACATGACTACAAGTCATGTTATCTATGGATTGGTATCTTTCGTACCTACAAATAGTTGTCGATGCGAATTAGCAAGTGGTTGTTTACAAATTCGTGAAAATACGTAATCGATTGTCGGGGTAGAGTGCTAACGAGAAATTCTAGGAAGGAGGACTGATGAGATGACGACTAATTAAGCCAAATCAAAACATTTATTTCAAATAATCTATTTACAACCACTTTTGTATAAACAAGAAGTATTGTAGACAAAAGAATAATATGTTTTAAAGCGTAGGCCTCTGTAGAGAAGAATAATCATTCCTACCTCATTTTACCAACCAACCAAAACGGACCAATCTATACGGAGATTAGCTTATACCCGCGGTTTCGCTCCCATTAATTGACTATTCTATTATACTCTACCCAATCCCGCCCTACTCTACCTTACTTCACGCTACTCTACCTTACTCCACCCTACTCTAAAAAAAACCCTACTCCACCCTACTCTACTTTGCTTCGAAGCAAATCACCCCCAAAATAATTTGTTACCCCTTTTGGTGAATTTTGGAAATCTTGTACAAAATTTCAAGTTCCTAGTCCTAGAAGTTTTGGCTGTGCATTGATAAGTCAATCAGTTCCTCCTTTTATGTATATAGACTAACGGTCCCAACAAACGCTGTCCTTTTCGTGAGCTGACTATTCGTCAGAATAAAAAACTAAAACCATATTGCAGCGCAACCTACAGGGTACAATTGTATTTTCAAACCATCCAGGGACGCACTCAAATATACACACGAAATTTCATACAAATTGGTACTAGAATAATCATAGCATAATTAGCCTTTCAATGTTCCCACTGCTGGGACTCAGGCTTCTTCTCTAGGAGAGGGACCGTAATCCACCACGCGGGCCCAGTGCGGATTGGTGAATGTCACATGTCTTCGAATTTATGGTTCTAGGACATGCTGGTTTCCTCACGATGTTTTCCTTCACCGGTTTGAGAGTAGTAGTAATGAAATAAATTACACAACTTAATGCGCCTGGCTAGGTTTAAACCCGCGATCAACTTCGAACTCGTATGTCGGAGCCGTTACCATTCGGCCATCCCTGCTCCAAATTGGTTATCCTTAAATACATAGTTACGCGTAACCAAACTATTTCGAAGTCTACTCAATTTACAACATAATACCTCTAACGAACTAAGGAATAGGCACATAAATTAATTGGATAAGCACCCTTAATTCATCAGCGATGAAATTAGAACCTAATATGACAGTCTTCATGTGGGTCTTGTTACAGGTAATATATCCCTATACGTTTTTACATCTTTCACCAACTATGGCAAAGATGAAAGGATTTTGACTTTTGCTGGCTGTGTAAACAGAGGCTCATTAAATAAGCTGCCAGCCTTCCTAGCTAAGTTACGATTGTTTCCTGCTTGAGGCGTTCGACGCAAATGAAACGATCGTAACTTGGCTAGGGATCCAGGACTCCATACTGATGTGTTTCAATACCTATGATGATAAAGACAGGGCTTTTTGTTAACACATTTTTTTTTTAAAGCCGTAAAAAGCTGGAGGTTTTTGAGTTTGGAAATCATTCGATGGCTTCTCCCGCACTAGGATAGAGCGAGAGGGCGTATCAGATTTTTATTGACTAAAACCATAGCTATTCTTCCTCTAATATTCTTTATTGTACATAAAATAACAAATTATTAAAAAAATTAGACAGCAGATGTACAAAGGCGAGCTTAACCCACAATTGGGTTTTCTTACAGCAAATCTAAAATATATTAAAGCTATGTTCAGCTATGTTCTTTAATTGGCTATTACGTTTTAGGGCTACAGTCACTTTTTTAAAGATTCCCGCAGCCCTAGTAGGTAGCCAATGATGAGTTTGTCTCATTAGATCAACAACTATGACGTATGCATAGATTTGCTATTTTAAATTAGACTTTTTGTGGGAAATCATCAAATACCTCCTCTCGCTCCGCCAAGTGTGTCAGACTTTTACCAACTAAAACCCGCCTGTGATCATTCAGTTGCATTTTGCGTTCCAAGGCCACAGTAACTTTTCCGAACAATCCCGCAACTCTAGTAAATTCAAATGACCCCGAGCCCTTTGACTCTAAGTTATACCTTTGCTGTGTCATAGTAAAAACTTTTTTTTAAGCTCTAGGATGGAGAGAGAAGGCGTATTAGACTTTAACTGACTAAAACCCACTTGTCTTTTAGTTGCCCTTTACGGTCTAGGGCCACGGTAACTCTATTAAAAAAATGTTGTGGTTCATCATCAAAACTACAGGACAGATTTTTGCAATGCTTTTGATTATAAAATTGTAGGGCTTATGACGTCACAGGAAATGAAACACTGCTAATTTGCGACTATTGGTTTAGTGAATACGTTGGTTTGATCGCACCATTCTATTTTAAACACTTAAGCAACTTACGTCCTGTCCTACATTATTTAATACTACACAAAAATATCTTATAAGACCTCCTAATTAAATGAAAGCGAAACAAAGCACTGGCCATAGACAAAAGACACAGATAATAAGTGTCGTGGTAAACAATCCCGACTAAAATTCCTTGTCGTTGGGACAATTCAGCCAGCTGCCTCGGTTCTCAGGGAAACGCTAGCTTTTCTTTTATTTCTATGTTGGTTAGTACTGGAGTATCTATAATACTGTGGCCGCCTATTGGGCCCAAAAGGTTTGACGAGTTTACCATCGAATCGAAAAGAAGAAGAAGATCTATAATACTTGGCTTGAATATATTTTTGAGGGGTTTGTATAGTGATGATATTGAAATCAGTGTAGAAATTTATTTAGACTTAATGTAACAAGGCATTCTCTACGAGGGTTAAAAAAGAGAGGTAGATGTGTACAATAAATACATATTATTTGAAAAGAAAAATATTAAAAAATTAATATACATTAAAATACTTATAAAATTAATAAACATTTGAATGCTACAAATAATAAACTAAGAAATAATTAATTGCACTATATCACACAGATATTATAAAGGGGAAATTTTGTGTGTATATGTTTGTTACTTTTCACGGTCGAATAGCTCGTAAGATTTCAATAAAACTTGGTAAATACAGAACGTGCATGACGAATGCTCTGCCACCTTGTGGCGTAAATCTGAAATATTTACCCTAATTTTTTTTTATAATATGACATTTCATGTTTATACTAATCATATTTTACATCTAATGTGTTATTTTAGTAGTAAAAATAACGTAAATTGTGATTAAAATGCATTGTTGCATTTTTGGATGCAATGTAAAATTTTATTACTGTCCGTCCAATAGTACTCACTGGCATGGTTATGTGAAAAACGACATAAATGGTTAAATGCAATAAATAAACATATCGACGGTGAAGTGCCAATACATTCTAACTGACATTTTTCGATAAAATTACTTTTAAGTGCTTATATTTTAAATGCGTGTTTCCGCATGCTTCGTAAAATATCCGAAGCGGATATTTAGTTGCAACTGCATCAAATTAATTTGTGGAAACAAACACCTAACCAAACCAACGTGTCAATTTATAGTATTACTTCCTAACAATTTTTGGACAGATAATTTTGACTTCCGACAGTTAGGAGTTATTGGTACTTCACCGTCGATATGTAAGTTGAGTTTAAAAAGTATTCAAAAATACCTAGTAATGTTTTATTGTTAAAATAAGTACGTTTTGTATTTATTTTTCAATACAAATAAAATCTACAACTGCCGGTGGAACGGTTTACCCTATTATTGTGCATGGGTAGTTTTCGATTTAGTATTTTTCGGGGAATTTATGTAATAAATTAAGCCACAGACGTGCTTGCATTTACAAGATAGGAATGTCTTAGATTTATAAATTGCACTTGTAATAATTCTATTGCAGTCAAGAAGGGGAAATGAACAGAATTTACAATATAGATGACATGGTATTTACATAAAAACTAATTCAGGAAATACTTTACCGTTATTTTAATATTATATACATTGGATATTTTTGTTTGTGCGACAATGTTTGCACGTAATAACTGATTGATTTTCTTGATCTGTTTGCTTTTCTACTTTTATAACATGTCCGAAATCGAAGACCTTTTGACCTTTGACTATGTTTTGGCTACGCAGCCGATCGGCAGGTTTATTGATCGGCAGATCCCTATACACCTATATGACCCTTATATTATTATTTTTAACTTAATATTACAAAAAATATCTTATTCACAAGCACGATGACCGTGTCTCTTGTGTCGGCGTTGTGCTGCCACCTATAGTTCCTGCACGTTCCCTATACGAAGACCGTGTTATGGATTAGCAAATAGGATACTTTTTATCCCGTTAGAACTCGTATGTTTCCTTGGGATCATTTTCTACTATCACAAGGGCGAAACCGCTGGCAGCAACTAGTGCCTACTGTGATAAATATCAAAACATTACCTATAATTCAGGGAAAATATAAGATTTTTGACAAAGACCAAACTAAGTTTCAGAGAACTAAGTGAAAGTGCTTATGCACTACGTCACAATTTGGTTCATAAGAGCCAGTAAACCTTTACGATATCATGGCATAACATAATGTCCGAAGGACTTCTGCAGTTTCTATTATCCATCGGTTTTTTTGGAATCTAGAATAATGCTAATATCTTATGTAGGGATTAAAAAATACATAAATAGATATTTAACAATCAACAGCCTTTCTTAATGGTGGGCAAAATACGAAGTTCTACAAAGTACTTTACGTAGAACTTAACCATAACTTGGGGTAAATGTCCATTAATGATCATTTCATATGAAGTAAACTAGTCAAATACTACTTAAGAGCAAGTATTAGCTAACTTACACCGAGCATAGTTGAGGATCATGCCCCTCCCTTGTCATGGACCAAGAAGCTTGACCAACTCTAAAAGTTCCCTGATTAATTCATAGCAGTCGACAGCTGAGCTGAACTACGTCTCAACATAGGGCAGACTAGCTTTAAATTAGAAATTATTAACGCAAGGTTCATATGAGTTACCGCCAAACTAATTACGTTGGGATAAGGGACATGTATCACCGAGGAGCGTTGCCGGGGACCAAATTAGTCGTATCGTGTTAATAGAAATGGGACAACTTGCGAGCCATTTTGCGAGAGAAGCCGATGACACGCCTATATTATGTTACGTTATAACAAAATTAATTTTCGACGCGCTACGGTTAATGAGCCACGTGTTTTTAGAGGCCATTCGTTTGAAACGTAAGCGTGTTTACACGGTGGCTGTGCGCTGACAACACGTGGTCGTCGCGTAAAATAGTGGGTGCGTTGCACATTACGCGGTGTACGCCGAGCGTTATTATTCGGCGCGAGATGCGCAACATTCTGTATGGGTTTGCATGGATTTATAAATATTGAGAATTTGCATAATATTTAACGTAATTGTACCTACTCATTAAAGGAAATAGCTTACTTTTAATACATAGTATCTACCTACTAGGTACTGTCACTGTCACGGCACTGACATCAGTTATCAAAGTACTTACATGCAATGGTACCACCGTTGCATGAAAGAACATTAATATGGTATACTTTCTCTGCCTAATCCTTAGGAAGTACAGACTGCCTATTCAGGTGGGAGACTTTGTGTACCACGCGTGCCTCAAAGAGAGGTTAGCATGAGTGACGGAGCTCGCTAGGGTTGATGCTTGCCTCATTGCGGCCCTGGAACGTAAAGAGCAACTAAAGGCACACGGTAAGGTTTTTAAGCCAGTAAAAGTCTAACACTCCCTTTCACCTCACACAGAGCAGGAGAAGTTATTTTATGGTATCACACAAAAAAGGCTGCCTATTTTTAACTACACGGTAACACAAAAAAAACCTATTATCAAATTCAAAGTAGATACTGGCAGGCAATAACAACCACATTTTTTTTAAAGAAAAAAACCCTATTTCGATAAAAAGTATTTCGGTTTTTGTAAAAAATATTTGTTGATTTCAGCGGCATACGCGCTTCCGTAAACTAGGGCGCGGTTGCCATATTGGCATGTAAACTGAACCGGAGAAAAGTGCTGTGCGGTATCTACGTTTTTTTTTTACCGGTTTTATAAATCACTTGAGCCGCGCTACTTTTCCGGTAAACGAATTGTCAAGCAATAAGAAATTATGTTTGATTTTCCTTTCTGCTATAAATGTACTTTGTTAACTTCAGATAATTAATTCTGAATTTTTAATAGACGCGCCGGGAAGGAATCTCCCGCCACCCACGTACGAAGCGACAATACCACTTCCTTATAATTTGCGGGAAATTCTTCCCCTCAATTTTTAATTATTATTAAAATTTCGGGGATGAACAAAATAACGATAATAGAGTTTTCTTCTGCCAAATGTGATTTTCAATTTGAAATATTAGATTCTTATTGAATCCTCGAATTCGACTTTGCATGTAATAAAAGTAAAGAGAGTTTGATATTAAAAAGATTATTACAAAGCATTTTTCCTCCTCTGAAAACCACGTACGAAACGTAGAAAATGTTCTCAAAGATGTAAAGGATGGCGCCCACTGGCGAGTAGGTACGTATTCGTAGGTACGCGAGGGGTATACCATACCCGCGTACTAACGTTACGCCACACTTGTGCATTACCCCTAAAATGCTGTTGGCGCGCAATTGTGAGTTTTATTTTATTTCCCCACCTCCGCCTGGGAAATTCTAGTTTCGCTGACAGATATTGAGTTACCAGCCGAGTTTTGTCAAATAAAACTATCGTGTTTTTCTGTAGCCGCGAAACGTGTACGTATATTTTTCCGTCTTTTGGGAACGTAAGCCTCGTGCATATCACATCACATGCTTGGATTTGTTTTATATTCTCGTGTTATTAGGATTAGGTTCAGCGTTTGTACTGAGAACGAAAGATTTATAATAATAATAATAATAATAATATTCCACAACTATCACAAAACGCCGTCTAGTTCCAAGCTAAGCAGTTATGGGTACTAGACAACTGATAAACATACTTATATATTTCTAAATACATACATATATAGATAAATTATACCCAGACACAGAACAAATGATCGTGCTCATCACACAAACATTTGTCATGGGTGGGAATCGAACCCACGACCTCCGGCATAGCAGTCAGGGTCACTAACTACTAGACCAACAGGCCAGTCAAATTTTTTGTTTTTGAAGATTGTTTATTTGTTGTTTTTGTAAATGACCTTTGGAATTAAGTGGGTGCGTTTACAAATACGTAAAAACACACAAGACACCAAGACTCGGAACACGTATCTGTTGTCTATAGAAATATTTGTTTCATGCGGGAACTGAACTCGCCACTACGCCAGACGTGCTGTCAAACGTTGGTTCTAAAAGGAAATGGTTTATAGCCAATATGACTTCTTTCATCATCATCACCATTTACCTAGCTATTTCCTACCATGTTGAGTTCAGCTTCCTGTCTCCTGGTTCTATTATTATACTTATTTTTATTTCTTTCATACCTGATACGCATTCATTTACCAGAGTATATAAAATAGTCCTTTAACAATTCATTTATGTAATAATATGTAAATTATACACATTTCCCAGGTACTCCTTCATAGGTAACTAGTGTCATAAAAATGCAAAGGAAAGAAATAATTAATCTTTTCTAACGACAGCACAAGATACGTTCTACAAATGGTAACTACACAGCGTGTAATATGTAATACGAATATGAATTATTATTTGTGTTTGCTACGTGTTCCAGTTAGGATATGATTAATGTAGCTAGAATGTTCACTGCCTTTGGTCCCTGCATGCCTGGTACTTCGAACATCGCAAAAAGGTATGTACCTATACTTATCTAATGATAATTAACTTATTAGTCTAGAGGTTGCTGAAATGAGGGTTCTGTTTATGGTTCGGCAGATATGCTGTTTGAGAAAAACTCAACTAACCACTACCGACTGTGACAGAAGGAGGGTATTGTTTTTCATGAATGTATGTATTTTTCTTTGGCACGCCCTAGTGTCTCGTGGCGCGTTGCATTTTAGCGTGAGAGTGACACTAAATATATCAAAATTATAAAAAAATGGAGCGTATCAAAATAAAGGGGACAATTTCAAAATAATTACTCACTAAGGAAATAAAAAAAGTTGTTAAAAACGACTATAAAGTTCAAAAACAAGTAGTTGGTGGAATTTATTTCAGTCCAATCATAGATTTGACGCCATCAACTGCATGAGACTTGACACTGACAATTTTTGTAATCTACAAATTTTTTTTCGTAGAAATCATCATATTAGAAATTATCAGTAAAAACATACTGACACTGATTTAGAGTTCTACCTTGTTTAGTCAGCCATCTTTAGTAAATATAGACGGAATCTTCATCTGATGACATGGTATACTTTTTGGGCTGTCGTTACATCCTGGTATTTGAAATTAAACAAGTTATTTATAACTTACTGGCTTTTTCCGCAGACCGTTTCGAAACGGTGCATCGGCGCAAAAAGTGGCTAATATTATTCATCAGTAGCATACGCTGGCCTCAAAGAGATGTCAACATGATTGAAGGAGCCCGTTACAGGCAGGGCTGCGTGATTCGAAAAAATCACCACGGGGTTTTAGTCAGTAAAAGACTGACAGTCGTTCTCGCTCCTCCCAAAGCGAGAGAAGTTATTTGTTGATTTCTCACCAAAAACTCAAACTTAAACTATAAAAGGGGGTGGTCTGCCGTGTACTGCTCGCAAATATAAGTCAAACAAAATTTAAAAAAAAACGATATACTTACGAATAAGAATATATATATACAAAAGATAATATACAGTTAAAAAAAATATATACATCAGCACATTTATGTATATACACCCCCTAGTTTATAATTAGTACAAAAAAAGGCACAATATTTCCATAAATTAAGTGACATTTTGGGATATAAACAAACACTAATAACTTTGCTTTTTAACCGACTTCAAAAAAGAGGAGGTTCTATGTTCGACTGAATGTATGATTTTTTTATATGTTCACCTATTTCTCGGTCAATTGTGGACCAATTTTGGTTTTCTTATTTTTTATTGAAAGGTTATGCTTCCAAGTTATATATTGTTATTATCTAATCATGAACTTCGAAGATATGGAACAGAACTTCACATAAGATCACAGCAGAACTGTCGTAACAAGTAAAATTGCTTTATTTATACGTTCAGTCGATGACTGACTGAAAGAATAGGGGGAATATATCGGACTGATCTGATGATGAAGCCTTAAGTTAGGCACCGGAACTCTGTAATAAATTAATTTAATCTAACCGTGTTGGGTATTATTAGAATTTTTATGTGATGCACTCTGGCTATAATGCATTTAAGTATGGCTGAGGGGAACATTTTAGTGGTGATGTCATAACTAAAAAGTGTAAAATAAAAAAAAAACTTTTTACAAAAAAATACAACCAACTTCAATAAAACAAAAACCACTGAAATGTGCAAAATAACTTTAATTTCGGAAGTCGGTGTTAAATAACGAAGAGACAAAACTATTATAGAAATTACAAACAACAACAACAACAAAACACAAACAAAAATAACAATACCAATAAAAAACAAAAAAAAAATTTGGTAGTGCCAAAATAATATTATAGAGAAAGGTAATATTTTTGACAAGCTTTTCAAAAGAACCTAGCCTATCAGATAGGCAAGCCCAGTTGCCTATCTGACATCGGCAACGCGTTCCATAATCGCACCGCCTGGATCGTGAACGATTTGTTGGGCTTTTCTAATGACAACTAGACTAACTTACGCTTGTCTAGAAACTTTCCGGGTGTCATCCAGAATTGTTCCATGAGGATGCATGATTACAGCGGAGAAGCGGCACTTTTTTGTCCGAAATAATTACTTGCATTAACAATTCCACACAAATTGTTAAGGCGAATAAATTAAAAAAAAAAAAATGGGTCACTCGAACTGTTAGTTTTATTAACTTTAAAAGTACAAGCGCTTTTAAAGAAAAGCTATACATTCAGTTCAATGTCTATCGGAACTGAATCACTATCGTTGGAAAACAATTTGAAACAGGCAACAACCCGGTCTTAAGCCTGAGTAAGGCAAAAGGATTACCTTACATGTCAACGAATTATGTAGCTTACTATTTATGAAATGGAATAGAATCGAATGGAATGCCATGGTCGATATACTACACTTCTGCCATACTTACCCTTGCGCTTTTTTGTCATTGGGTTATGCAGAACTAAAGAACTTCACCTGCTATTACTACATTATGGGTATAAAAAATAGCCTACGATTGCTTTTTTTTGTTGGGAAAAATCATCCAATTACATCCCCCGCTATTTGGTGGAGTGTGAGGGTGTGTCAGACTTTTACTGACTTTTTACTTTCATAACAGGGCCGAGTCTTCCTTTCAGAAGCAGACCCTTGGCCTTATTAAGCTTCGATCCTAATGGGCCCCTACGGTTTTTTGACATCTCCTTGAGGCGCGCGTGGAACAGTACGCGCCGTTGGTCTCGGTCTGGACGGTTACCGGATGATCGGACGGCGAGCTACTCATTGCTTGCTGTCCGCAAGCCCGCGCCTACGATTGCTGGAAATCGGAATCGGGATCTCGGCCACTGGGGCGTAAGGCGCGCGCTCTAGCGCGCGCACTTGCGGCCTCCTCCTTTGCTAACATTACTGCTTCGCAGAAGGAAGCGACCGCCTGCCACTCTTTCTCGCTTCTGACCATGCCCTTTACCAAGGCCCGGCGCGAGAGATTTTTGCTGCCGATTTCCCTCACGAGGACACGGTGGTGCTCTGCTCAAGCGGGGCACACTTCTACCGTGTGCTCCACCGTGTCTTCCGAGCGGTCCACACAGTGGTGACATCCGAGCGTTACTTCCACACGAATCCGGTGCAGGAACTTCCCGAACTAGCTATGTTTGACGAGAACTTACGTCATGCAGAAGGTGAGGACGCCGTGAGGTATTTCCAGCCACTCCTCAAAGAGGAGACTTACCGTCATAATTATGGCGTGCTAAGCACTGGGTTGCGATAGTCGCTTCCACCATGAGTCGCCATTCCATCCATTTCAGTCTCAGACCTACCAAATATACACAAAAAAATCATAATAATCACTCAAGACGTTTTGTAGGCGTTCGGTTGTACAAATAGTGACACAATTTTTTTTAATATTAGATACCTATATCTTGACATATTATGAAGCAAAGTACCTCTTCACGTCAGTCTGTTTGTTTGTTTTCAACTCACTCAAAAGCTACTAAATGGAATTTTACGCACGTACCGTGGCAGAAGTGACGACCATCGGATTGACATGGAGCGAGGTGAAGCGTAAAGCTCAAGACCGATCGCGATGGGTAACTACTGCCGGCGCCCTCTGCTCCAGCTACACATAGCATCCCATATTATACGTATCTAATTGTCCTATTTTTGAGACAGCTGCTATTGCCTAAAGCAGAAAATAGACGAAAAATAGTAACAAAATTTATTGGAACGACAGATTGTCACTTGTCGCCTATGAGCTTTCTAAAGAGCATAAGTACCATTAAAATTCATACATGAGATAGATAGAACACACATCAATTAGTTCCCAGTATCTATATTCATACGTAATGTACAGATCACTTGATACTCGCTTTGTAATCTTGAGTACTGGTACTCTACAACATACAGTTGACGGCACCGTTGGCGCAATGGTTGAGTTGTCACGGGTTCAATTTCCGCACTGAACCAATATTTGTATGGCCCACAGTTAGGTGTTATTTTTTTCCTTCTGGACCTAACAATACATGTAATACTATGATTAATATTTACTTATTAGTACTCTCTTCTCAGCCGAGGATTATCCACCTCAAGAAGGTCGTTGTTTCCTGTTAAAACCAACGGCCCCGAGCAATACCCGCGTCAACCAAAGCGCCATCAGCTTGTCATTGCCTTAGTTAGCGAGCAATGCCTCGACGACTATTTTGTCCTGATGCCGCTTGGAGATCTTCATGTTGGTGTTGATGATGTCCCTGGTCGACGCTTCCTGTGTCCTCCTCACAAACAATCAGTTAGGTGTTACGTGTTTGGGTGTCTAGTGTATGTGAGGTTATATGTTTGTATGAACGTACCCGCGATACAGGAATTATTTAAAAAAAAAATGGTGCCCCAATTTTTTTTTTTAAAGAATCAAGAAGAAAATTCATCATCATCATCAACATTTTTGCCGAAAGACGCCCACTGTAATGGGCATTTAGGAAGTTATAAAACAATCACGAAGCTCTTTCGATATGTCTTCAAATAAACACACTCTATAAGTAACTTCGAATCGAATTGAGCTCAATTGTTTGGCCGATAAATCCCGCAAGTGACATTTCCTAAGTCAAGATGAGAAGGTAAGTAAATATATATCTTTTGGAAACTTATCCGAACTCGTCGGTTTTATTCCATGTCAGTATTTGGTCCAGTTGAAAAGATTGTGGGAATTATGTAGTTAGCTAAAGGGGCTGTCGAGGTTTATTTTTTGAGGCGGCAATCAATTTTGGTGGTGAGATGTATTCGTAACGACCTCTGATCACAAATTTTAACAAAGTCCATTGAGGTCCTCTTTTTAGGTTCCGTATAGAATCACTTTGTTGTCTGTCTGTCTGTCAAGATCCATTATTTCAGGCACGCGTGGAGGTATCGAGTTGAAATTAAAGTCGTATAGTCAAGTCTGCGGTCCTTTGAAGCTGTGAAAAAATTAAACTTCTGAGTTAATGAAAAAAAAGGCCGTTTATGTCGCAAAAAACTTGTATTTCGACACTCTCAAGGATATTAAAATTCATAGGGTACTTCCAGTTGACCTAGAACCCTGAAATTTGGCATGAAACAATGTCTCATAGCACAAGTATAGGAAAAAATCTGAAAACTGTAAAGTAGTTAGTTAACTTCACAAAAAAAGACTTTTTTTTTAGGATTCGGAAAAATCTTCGTAATTCAATTCGGGAATTGAACTGTTTTCATAGGTAAGTTGGTACGGAATCCTCATTGCACGAGTCTGACTTGCACTTGCCTGATTTTTTTTTGAGGTAGGAAACCCTAAATTACTTTTCTCGCTCTGGTTGGAGCGGGATTCGAGTGTAGACTTTTAATGACTAAAATCTGCTTGTGTTCCCTCAGTTGCTCTTTGCGCAGGAGTCACTTTTTCGGACAACTCAACCCGATGCCCTGGTAAGCCTTGACAGATGGACGATGGGTATTATAATAATAAATGATTTATTTTCAGCCATCTTGGCCCATAGATACAAACCTTACAGACTAACATATATAAAGTAAATTAAATACAACATGTGTATGTATATAATTGTTAAATAAATAAGACTTATGTCTAAGTTAGTAACACTTCACACTGCACTTATTCACTTTGTGCTGTTCTGTGGTACCTGTCCGCGGAAGCGACGGAACACCACGCCCTGCGGCCAAAAGTCTTCCTTCAACATGAAAAGTGTTCGGGACTACAAACGCCTTGAAATTGCCGTTACGGTGCGACTCCAGCAGTTGTACCCTTAGTGCGAACTTGGTCTTATGGTGCACGTACTTTATGATGTCTTCCACACTTATGGTGTGATGCAGGCGGGAGATGTACATGGGAGTATTCGGCTGAGCAGCACGCAGACTCAGGCTAGGAGTTACAGGTGCTATGCCCATGCCGTTTCTTCCTTCTTATTACGCTGAGATGGAAGTACAAAGGATTAATGATAGGCTTATAGTTGTGAAGACTATGTTAGAGAATGTAATGTTGAATGTAGTTAGTGTGTATGCACCACAAGTAGGATGCGATGAAACGGTGAAAGAGAAGTTTTGGGAGGATTTTGATAGAGCTTTAATGGCCATCCCTGTACATGAGGAATTGATTGTTGGAGGTGACTTTAATGGACATGTGGGAAGAATGAGAGGTATTTACGAAAGAGTACACGGGGGATGGGGTTTTGGAAGTCCGAATAGTGAAGGGGAGACGCTGCTGCAATCTGCTACTGCATTTGACCTGGCAGTAGCCAATACTTGGTTCCAGAAAGGAGACGAACACATGGTCACGTACAAAAGCGGTAACCACAATACGCAAATCGATTACTTCCTGGTTAGGCGTAATCAACTAAAGCACGTCAAAGACTGTAAAGTGCTACCAGGAGAAGACCTAGTCTCACAGCACAGGCTCCTGGTTATGGTGTCAGTAGTCAAGCTCCATAACGAAAAAAGCAAAGAGCGTCCCCCTCCTAAAATAAAATGGCATATGCTAGAGAAGAGTGACTGTGCGAAGAAGTTCAGGGAGCGAGTGGTGGACAGAATGATAGAGATGGGAGACATGAATGATCGAAGTATAAATGAAAGCTGGAATGAGATTGCTGAGTGTATTAGACATGCAGCGAAAGATATTTTGGGAGAGACGAGAGGAAAGGGTACAATAGATAGGGATACATGGTGGTGGTCGATAGATATACAGAATGTGTTGAAGGAAAAAAAGAGGAAATTTAAGGAATGGCAGCGTATAGATCCGGAAAACACTAGCTTAAAGTTTGCGAAAAAAAGTGATTATGATGCTTTAAAGAAAAAAGCCAAAAAAGCCGTGGCAATAGCGAAAGCAAAAGCACAGGACCAATTATACGATACACTAGATAGTCCGGCAGGCCAGAAAGATCTATACCGGCTTGCTAGAGCAAGAGAGAGAAATTCGAGAGATGTTTGTCAGATAAGATGTATAAGGGATGAAACTGGAATGATTCTATCAGAAGATGAAAAAATCAAAGAGAGGTGGAAGGACTATTTTAAAAGACTGATGAATGAGGAAAATAACTGGAATGGGATTTTAGAGAGCAAACCAGTGAATATGGGTTTAGTGAGAATGATTAGTATGGATGAAGTCAGGATAGCTGTAAATGGAATGAAGAATGGTAAGGCAATTGGTCCAGACGGAATACCAGTTGAAGTGTGGAAGTAGCTGCGAGTGGATGGATGGATGTGGCTGGCTTTGTTCTTCAATAAGTTGTTGCGGGAAGAAGCCATACTTGATGAGTGGTGCAACAGTTCCCTGGTGCCCATCTTTAAAAACAAGGGTGATGTGCTTGAATGCAACAATTATAGAGGAATAAAGCTAATGTCACATACTATGAAAGCCTGGGAGAAAGTTATTGAAAGAAGGCTGAGAGAAGAGAGTGAAATTTCACAGAACCAATTCGGTTTTATGCCTGGTCGGGGTACAACGGATGCCATTTTTTCTATACGCCAGCTGTGCGAGAAAAACTTGCACATGGTGTTCATCGACCTCGAAAAGGCATACGACCGGGTACCTCGTGAGGTTCTGTGGTGGGCCCTTAAGGAGAAAGGTGTGCCTGGGAAGTATGTGCAGTTGATCCGAGCGATGTACAGTCGATGCAGTACCCAAGTCCGGTCTACAGTGGGTACCACTGGCAGCTTCAATGTGGCTGTCGGCTTACATCAAGGGTCGGCTCTCAGCCCTTACCTCTTCCTGATGATAATGGACGCTCTGACGTCGGACATTCAGGAAGAGGCTCCCTGGTGTATGCTGTTTGCCGATGATATTGTGTTGGTTACCGAGAGTGGCCTAGAGGTCCAGAACAGATTGGAGGTGTGGTGGCACAGACTGGAGAGTGTTGGCCTGAAATTGAGTAGAACCAAAACGGAATACTTGTTCTGCGATTTCGGTGGTCTCTCCGGTCCTATGCCCTTAGCTCTCGCTGGAACGCCCATACCAATCTGCTCCGACTTTCGGTACCTCGGGTCGCTTATCCAAGGAGATGGCGAGGTAGACCGAGACGTATCGCATCGGATCAATACAGGATGGATGAAATGGCGACAGGTCACTGGAACAACTTGTGACCTACGGATGCCCCTCAAGTTGAAGGGTAAAATCTACAAATCCGTGATAAGACCTGTCATACTGTATGGATCAGAATGTTGGGCTGTGAAAAAGACGCATGAAAAAAGATTGCATGTAGCGGAAATGAAAATGTTGAGATGGATGTGTGGTGTGACGAGAATGGATAAAGTAAGAAATGAATATATTAGAGGAAGTTTGAAAGTGGCGCCAGTGACTGAAAAGTTGAAGGGGAATCGTTTGTCTTGGTATGGTCATGTAAAGGGGAGAGATGAAACACATGTTACTAAAAGAGTTATGAGTTTACATGTGGATGGGTGGAGAGGGAGAGGGAGGCCAAAGAAAAGATGGATGGATTGTGTGAACAGTGATATGAAAGAAAAGGAAGTTAGTGATAGTATGACTTTTGACAGGATAGAATGGAAGAAAAAAACGTGTTGCGCCGACCCCCAAATAAGATGGGACAAGGGCAAGGGCCTTATAAGAAACGCGTGGAAGACGACGCCCCATCAATCGGTATCCAATGCTAACCATCCGCAAGCCCGCACCTACAGTGGCCGGACGCCCAGGGTATCTATTGCAGCCTGGGTGTGAAAATTGCCTACTATTTACATTGAAATTAACATGACAATTTTAACGGTAGTATCTTGTTTCTGGGTATTTTAATTTAAATCAGGCAACCCTGATTTCGCCCATGCTAAATTTAATCCATGTTTTGCTTCCAATGTGCGGAAGCTTTCAGAAATTGAGAGGGTTCTATTTGCATCGTTTGTTTAATCAAACCGGCCTCTATATTTTGTGGGTTATTAATTTCCATAAAATAAAGGTTTCTGTTGGTTTATGTAATTAAGTATTTGATCATTTTGATGGTGTTTTGTAATAGTAGAATGTTGTCTATTCGTAAATATTTAGTAATCTATATATATAAAAGCGAAATACCACTTGCTGATTAATCACGAAATCTCAGAAACTATAACGCCTACAAACTTTAAATTTGGCAGGTTCCTTATAGGGTGTATCCGCTAAGAACGGGTTTTCTTAAATTCATCCCCTAAGGGGATGAAACGGGGGTCTAAAGTTTCTATGGACAAACTGACTTTCATGTGGGCGAAGCCGCTGGCAGAAGCTAGTAATGATAATATATTTATTTTACAAAATGAAGTACTGTCTAAATAGTTACAATAGATATGACCAATTTACAAAGTAGAAGAAGAGTGACCTGGCATCCTAGCTAGGTTACACAGTAACCTATAATAAGGTTCGCTAGCCCCAAGATCCATCATTACAGTTAGTCATTTGACATTTTATGTTTAATGAATCGTTTGAGTAGTGGTCGCCTAATGGTAACGAGTCCGACTTACGAGTTCTATACCGTCGATTCAAACTCAATTAGCCGCTTTACATTGTATAATTTATTTCATCACAAACAAAAATTAGAAGACATGTGTCATCCACCAAACCACACTGGGATCGCGTGGTGGATTGGCTTTTTCCTTTTTTAAATAGAAGACCTGAGTCCCAGCGTTGGGAAAATTATAAAACTGATATAAGAATTATTTGAGGATCTTTTTTATTGGGTGTGAAAATCATCTGATGACAAATCCCGCTCTTGGGCGGAGCGAGAGATAGTGTCAGACTTTTACTGACTAAAAACCCACTCCTGTTCCTTCGTTGCACCGGGTTTCGTTTTCACACTACCCATGGCCCCAGTAGGCTTCGACCCTGCTGGGCCCCTACGATTTGCTAACATATCCCTGAGGCGCGCGTGGAACAATAATAATAATAAAACGTTTATTTCGGAACTTGCCATATACATACATACAATACGCGCCGTCGACGACTTGGGCTCGGTCCGGACGGTTACTGGACGGTCGGACGGCTTTTCGATATATATGCTTAGAAGATATTTTTGTGTAATTTATTCAGTGCTTTTGACAGCGGCTTCGCCTGTAGTGTAGGTATGCTGAATAGTGTGTTAAGTCCCGCAATCTGCTTTGACCTGTCTAGTTGAAAATTCTGGTTCGTGTTGTATGTTGTTTTCCGTCTGTTTTATATTTTTAAATCACGCGGAGAACGTAGAAGTACCCGTTGTAGTGGATATTTTGATGAAAACCTTTTTAATCTGTGAAAACTCAGGTAGTGTGAAATAGAAACCTGGGGCCCTGGGTCGAAGGCAAAGAAGAAACAGGAGTGGGCTTTTAGTCAGTAAAAGCCTGACTCTATCCTCCGCTCCGCCCAAGGACGGGATTTGTCATTAGATGATTTTCCCACCTTAAAAAAAAGACCGACCTGATCTTGAATTTTTTCAAAATCTAATCATCCGTTTTTTTTTTAAATTCGTTGCCTTCATCCCCGGGCTTCGCTGTCACACTACCCGTGGCCCCAGTAGGCTTCGACCCTACTGGGCCCCTACAGTTGCTGACATCTCTCTGAATAAATAGCTTCGTCTTATTCTATCTTTTTCACTGACCGAACTTAACAATTCAAAAGTACTTGAAATAGGTTTAACTGAAATATTTTGAGCTTGAGTTGAATAGGGTATTAGGACAATACTAACTTGAAGCCAAGTATTTCATCTACTTTCCTTCATAAAAAACTAGATCCAGCCACAACAAATCAAACAAACAAACAAACAAGCATAACTTCCTTTTTGCTAAACTGTATGTTACTACAAAACATTTGCGGCGCAGTCTTTGTGTCCAAACCCTAAGTAAGCACAGCTAGAACAGACAACCCACGGGTAGTGTGAAAGCGAACCCACGGGCAGTGTGAAAGCGAAGCCAGGGGCCCCGGGATGAAGGCAAAGAAGGAACAGGAGTGGGTTTTTAGTCAGTAAAAGTCTGACACTATCTCCCGCTTCGCCCAAGGGCGGGATTTGTCACTAGATGATTTTCCCACCTGAAAAAAAAAAAAAAAAAAAGCTAGAACAGACAATATAAAAGGTCCCGTACATACTAATTAGTTATTTGTTTAGTCACTTGAATTTCATATAGCAGCTCAAAATTTTGCGGGAGGAATTTTGTTTATGCGGTTCATATTTTGTCGGATGTTTAGGAAGGGAAACAAAGGTATTATGGGGCAATGTTTTATTTATTTATTTATTAAATCTTTATGTACTAGTAAAAAAACACTGTACAAAAGCGGACTTACATTCAAACGGGGTGAATTGAAACGCAGGGGTGAATAGGAACAAAACTTTAAAGAGTTTATTATATTATTCATGTTATTAAGAAATGTTTGCAGAACAATTATTTTTTGCATTGTAATACAAAAATAATGTATGCTTCGTTAGAAATCAATATTAGGAGAAATTTGTGAAAGTCCTAATCAAAATTTTGTTTCTATTCACCCCAGCGTTCCTATTCATCCCATTAGACGGTATGCCTTAGGCATTTTTTAATAGTCGACTTTAGGGTGTAGAAAGACAAACTGAAAAGAAATACGTACAATATTAAATACATACGTAGGTATTAATATTTAGTGTATATATATATAACATAAATAATATAAATAGACAGTTTTTGTAAAATTATTTGTTGCTAGGTTTACTTTTGAAATAGGTAATCATTCTTAAGAAATTCTTGAATACGAACATCGTCATACAAAATGATGATGTTCGTTTTCATTGTATAGAACAGCAATATTTTTCGTTTATTTTTTTTTAATAGTCTATTTTGTGTCCCACTGCAGGGCAAAGGCCTCCCTTTCTCCTCCCAAACCTCTCTGTCTAGGGCGATCTCTGGCAATGTAAAGTTTACCCAGCGAACACGATTGGTCACATCGCCTTCGCGCGGCACCTCGACGGCGTCGATCTCCCACAAAGGTCCAGTGAGTCCTCTGCCATCTATCCGCGTGCATTCGTGCGATATTTCAACCTGGCTGTTTTTTCCCAGCATCTACTACTGCAACGTTTCCTTCCTAATATGTTTAAAATACAAAAGTATTATAGTACAAAATATATATTACACATGACATTAAGTAAGAATAGTGAGGTTCAGACAGCTCCCATTGTTATCAAATCCTGTAAAACAAACGCCCTGTCATTTCGTCACCGTCGGCATTCGCCCAATGATTTGCCGAATACCAAGCTTCTAATCTAATTAATGATTGTTTTGTCACCATGGTCGAATTAGGATCTCGCGTATTCATCTGCCATGTCCAAAATAAACTTTAAACTATAAGAATTAAAGTTTGTTATCGTGTGGCAGGTTATTCGGTATGGTGTGCGTGGTTAGGTAGGCCTGACGTGTACAAATGGTACGCAGATGGACACAGGGTTAGATCGGAACGACATAATTGATGGGCCGATGTGGTCGAAGCCTTGCCCAATATTGGTAGTGACACTGCCTGTATATATAAAGAGCGCTGAATATTCATCAATGGTTAGGGATATTCTTTTTTCGATGTCATTTATTGTGAGTTATGGCAATATATTGGTCGAATTTTTTGCTTAGTTACAAGATTTGCTGCAATATTCTTACTAAGAGATTTGAATTTCCAGTCTACTGAAATAAAGATAGGTATGGTAAGGGTTCCTATTACCACGCCTCAGCCGCCGCAGGAGATGCCCTGGGCGTCGAGAGGCGCATGGCGAATCCCGGTCACTGTAGGTGGGAGATTGCGGACGGCGAGCAATGGGTAGCTTATCGTGCACCGTGCCTCAAAGAGTTATCAGCATAAATTAATGGAGCTCGCTAGTGCCGATGCCTGCCAGGGAAGCGGGATTGACCTAAAGAGTCAACGCGGCCCAGGAACGCAAAAGGAAACTGAAGGAAACACGTAGGTTTTCGTCAGTAAAAGTCTGATACTACTCTCGCTCCCAGAGCGGGAGAAATTATTTGATGATATCGTAAGTACGTCTATAAAGGGTTTTAGTTTTTGTTAAATGGCTACAAATTAACGCCAGTTCGTGTTATTATCATAATCACTGCAACCCCGCATTACACACTGCTGCTGGTTATAGGTCTGCCCTTTTGCTGACATACTTCCCGGTTTAGTGCCTTCTTCACTCAGGTGTTTTTCGCGACATAGGCCGCGTTCAAACTATGTCGTAACGGTTAATTAATCGTCGGACGATTATCGTCTCTAACTGTTCTTATTATAACAACTCTTTGTCGTAGCCACGACAGCAAGTTGCAACATCGACACATGTTTTACCATCACGGTTTAGTCCTGGCAATTTTTTATCGTTTTACGATTGTAGTGCTAGCCATTTCCACTATCATGAAAATCTGTCATCACCGCAAAAAAGTCGCTGACGATATTTAATCGTGTCGTCCTATATGTGAACACCTCCATTTAAATATATAAGCCACGGCACTTAAAACTACACGATTTTCTGTCGTCGCGACAAAAAAGGAATGTTGCCTTACACGATATCGTCAAACCAGCACGCTTTCGGACGGCCCTTGTTACTGTTACCAATGGTATACCCACCATAATCATGATTGATGATCGAGATTAGTAACAAAAAAATAATCATAATTTGCAATAACAAAATAGTATTCCGTAGTAACCTGTACTACGGAATACTATTTTCTCTAATTGTTAGTATCTACGTACTTACTTTTGTCTACGACTTCGTTCACGTGAATGTCGCATGTCAGTTGTAGCAAACACAAAATTGAAGTCAAAGCCAGACAAAATGTGGTCTATGTCCTTCATTGGGGGTTTAAGGTTACTTTGTACTAGATTTTATGAAAATCGGTTCAGTAGTTTAACGAGCCTATGTGAAGCGTAACAGACAGACAGATATTTATTATATTAGTATGGTTAAAAATTTAAATTATTCGCGGAACTCATTTTGTGATTGAGTGTGAACTATTTAAATTACATTTTCTTAAATGTTATCAACTAGCGATTCGCCCAGAATTCGCGCGGGGTACAAATCAGGTACCTACCTACATATAATATTATACATACAAACCAAATCTCACTTTTAGCACCAGATTCTTATCATCATGTGAAATGTATAGAACTAGTTAAGACGAATCTCACGAGCCCAAACTCAATACAGGGTTCCATCAGCCACCTCCCAGTTCTAGCATCAGGTCCTCGTCATCACGAGAAATGTATAAGCACTGGTTAAGGCGAATCTAATAAACCTAAACTCGATAGGTTTACTAATAGGCAATCCAGGGTTACGTCTCTTACCTTTGAGCTTCATCATCAGATCAGCTCAATGGCACCAGCATGTACAAGAGTATTTCAAATATTATGTCACATATATGTTTAAAAGTAAAGTAAATACCCATTATGTGTTTAAGATCCCTACCGCAGTTACCAAACGAGCTGTAGATCTTAAACACTTGGACAGATCAATTATAGCTAAGAAACATCTCGATTAGGTCAGCTTTCAAACAAAAAAAAAACCGCATCAAAATCGGTCCATTCGTTTGGGAGCTACGATGCCACGGACAGACACACACGTCAAACTTATAACACCCCTCTTTTCCGTCGGGGGTTAAAAACAACAGATACATGAATAAAACAGTTCAATCGATCTAATGTCGTTACTAATATTTTGTAAACTGAATAATTTTTCGTTTACGGCATATCTCGCTGCTCAAATTGCAAACACGGTAAAGCAAGCCGTATCCTCGTGTCGAACCCTGGCTATCCCGTATTACTCGAACCTCTATAAATCATAATTTACTCTATCTTGATCGTATCTCGGATAAAATGCTTGGAACAGGTATTAGCTATCAAGCGAAGAGATTCTGAAGACGTGATGAGTATATATTACGGGCAGGAAAAATGTTTACCTTCTCTGCTTTCGCATGTCTGTTTATTGGCAATTAGTTCGATTTACGAAGCGAATTGTGGATTCGAGAACGATTTTCGAATTCAATCTTAATGGAGAGGACTCGGGATGCATTGTTTTGCATTGACTATGCCTACTATAATTTCAAAATCTGAATAGATGGAATATGTTTGACATGTCATTATCATTTATCAAATAGCATGTTCTACCCAGTCAAGCCTATTAAAAAGACATCTGTATTGTTTTGTATATATTTTGTAATGCCGTAATATTAATGGCTTTGTCTCGGTGATTGACACTTAGAATCAACCGTTTCATTTTAAAATAAACGCATTGTTTGTTACAAATTGATATTTAACAATATATCTATCAATTTTATTTATTTATTTATTTAAACTTCATGTACAGTGGTGGTACATAGGCGGACTTAATGCCACAAAGCATTCTCTACCAGTCAACCATTGGGTTAAAAAGACGAAACTGTGGTAGGTGTGCACAATAAAACAAACAAAATAAACTAAACAAAACAAAACAATAATAATAAATAATGTTAATATAAACTTCTATTTCATTACGTCATTTTGTCAAACAATAATAATTTAGATTTACATTTATAATCTGGAAATCGCGGTACAATTTTGTGGGGTGATTTTTGTCATTATTTTGTTTTCAACATTTTCGTATTGTAATACATTCAGTCAAAAAAGTATCGGGAATGGATGATTTGTTTATAGTTCCAAATTAAAATTTTTGTTTTTTTTAGTTGTTAGATTGGCACAACTGTCTTCCATTTTGGCGCGGAGTTTGAGTTGCATCTGTTATTTATATTAAATACAGTGCTGATTTTAGTAATATCATATATAGTGTGTATTGCGAATTTCATAATGGACAAAAATATCGAACAAAGAGTTTGTCTTAAATTTTGCATCGCCAATGGAATTTCGTGTTCGGAGTCACTGAAAATGTTACAGAAGGCTTACGGTGAATCGACTTTATCAAAAACTCGTGCTTATGAGTGGTTCAAAGCGTTCAAAAGCGGTCGAGATGTGATGGAAGATTTGCCTCGCTCTGGTAGGCCGTCAACGTCTGCAACTGAAGTTAACATCGCAAAAGTGAAGAAAATAGTGACTGAAAATCCCCATTCAACTCTGAGAGAGATAGCCGCCGAACTTTCTGTATCTCACGAGTCGATCCGTACCATTTTAACTAATCATTTGGGTATGAAACATGTTGCTGCTCGGCTAGTCCCTAAAGATCTGAATTTTCTCCAAAAACTCAATCGCATGAAAGTCGCTGAGGACATGCTAGAACGAGTCAGTTCGGACCCAACATTCATGAAACGCATTGTTACTGGTGACGAGATGTGGGTTTACGAGTTTGACATGCAAACTAGTCAACAAGCTTCGGAGTGGCGCCTTCCAACTGAACCGAAACCGAAAAAATCACGCCAAAGTCTATCAAAAGTCAAAGTCATGTTGACTGTTTTCTTTGACTATCGCGGTGTTGTGCACTCTGAATTCTTACCGGAAGGTCTAACGGTAAATAAAGAATATTATTTGAGCGTTATGCGGCGTTTAAGAGAGCGAATTTGACGAAAAAGGCCAGATTTGTGGAAAGAAAATTCTTGGATTTTGCACCACGACAATGCGCCTTCGCACAAGGCTATCATTGTGAACGAATTTTTGACCAAACACTCAACAAATACCATCCAGCAACCACCATATTCACCAGATATGGCTCCTGCTGACTTTTTTCTTTTTCCTAAACTCAAATTACCACTTCGTGGCACCCGTTTTCAATCGATAGAAGACATAAAGGAGAATTCGCGGCGAGAACTGAACTCAATTCCGGAAGCAGCGTTTAAAAAATGTTTTGATGAATGGATTATTCGTTGGCGCAAGTGTATCGTTTCTAAAGGAGCATACTTTGAAGGTGATAAAATAAATTTGGATGAATAACAGACATTTTGTGTATTATTGATCTTTTCCCGGTACTTTCTTGACAGAGTAGTACATAAACGCGACGTGAAAGTCCGACATTCGAACGTAAATCTGCCCCCCTAGCTAACTTACAACCGTTTCGTTTCGATTTTCTTTTCGTCGATCGCCTCGAGTAGGCCACGCCTCCGATTCCTTTATTCTGACGTCATCTTAACGGTCAGTCACGTGGTCGGAACAAAGGAACCGGAGGCGTGGCCGACTCGAGGCGATCAACGAAAAGAGAATCGAAACGAAATATTGGTAACTTGGCTAGGGTGGCAGGACTTTTATTGCGTTTTCATACCTAAATGGCTGAACTAATTTTTTATTTTTTAATAGATGAATTTTAATATAGAGAAAGATTGGACCATTGTTATGTTGGGAAATCTTCAAATAACTTACTCCGCTCTAGGTGGGGCGACAGGGAGAGTCAGACTTTTACTGAGTAAAACCCACCCGTATTCCTTCAGTGGGTAGTTCCATTGCGCTTCAAAAGCCATTATTCTCATAATTTTATTTTCCATACAATAATTAACTGTGCTCCAAGAAATTTTAAGTAGAGTCAGCATAAAAAGCAAACCATAAGTTCTTTGATATACGCAATCGGAAATATCTATAATATTTTTTTACTCATTTTGGAGTTTAGTGGAACTACCCCCTTCAGTTTGCCCTTTTCCGTTCCTGGGCCGCGATGACCAGATAGATTGGACCTTGGAAAAGGACTTAATATTGTGATAACTTTTAATTCGGGAATATCACGTGAGTGAAACTATTAGTAGAAGGTAATATTAGTGAAGAGGCTACTTGGTGATCCAGATTAAAGGCGTAGGGTAGCCTGCCATTCGATGAATTACCGAAAGGCTGGCTATTATACCTACAGGATGTATTTTGGAGAGTGTACGCAGGAATTAAATGAGTTGATTCCGTAATATTTCAACCATCAGATAATCCGACGTACGGTGAGTATTCACCCTTACGTTGGTAACACCTCTACGGTCCGGACTAAGCGTTTCACCTCATCATTTATACTGCGTACATCGAAGGATTGGAACAATTTGCCTGCAGCGGTCTTCCAGTCCGTTTATAATTTAGGTGTCTTCAAGGCTAGAGTTAGAGAGAATAGGCTATAGGATAAACTAGTGCGATTCACCATCAACGATTGCATCACTGCTTACCATTAGGTGAGATCGCAGTCAAGGACTACTTTATTATGAGCCTTTACAATTAACCATCGGACAACCCAACGTACGGCGAGTATTCATCCTTACATTGGTAATTGGCCTCTACGATCCGGACTAAGCGTTTCGTCTCGTCATTTATACTGTGTACAGCGAAGGATTGGAACAATTAGCCTTCCCGTCCGTTTATAATTTAGGTGTCTTCGAGGCTAGAGTAAATAGGCTCTTTATAAACTACTGTGATTGCATCACTGCTTACCATTAGGTTTTTTTTTTTTTTTTTTATTGGGTGGGAATGCTTACCATTAGGTGGGATTGCAGTCAAGGACTCGTTTATATTATGAGCCTTTACAAATACCATTTGTTACTTTAATACATTATGAAGCGATATATTATGAACAAGAAGACATGTTTTCATGTGCATTGACTACAATATTAATTTCGTAAACATTATTATCGATATTTTTGACTTAAATCGGGAATTTATGGAGTACAGATTTTAAACTGGCATATTTCATCAACGTTTTTGTTTTAAATCAATACTTATTTATATTGTGGTCGAGATATAAAGTGCTATATTGTGTTTTATGAGCTTTACATGTAAAATATTGGACTCATAATTATTTTATTATACTTTGTTCATGTTACGGTGATTGATATTTATGATTAAGGGTATTTTGTTGTCTGTAGTGGGTTTTGGAGGTGAACAAGAGTGTACAATACCTACTGGCTTACAATAGGTCAGTTTTTTTTTTGGTGCGAAGTCATCAAGTGACTCCATCGATCTATATTAATATTGACTTTTTACATTTTTAAATATTTCTTTTATTTAAAAAAAACATTTTGAATTTATTATTAAGATGAACAATTGTTTTGTGAGAGCATTGGTGGCCGAGTGGTAACAGCCCCGACTTACGAGTTGTAAGTCCAGGGTTCAAACCCTGGTGGATTACTTTTTTGTAATTTATTTCAACACCACTGCTCTCAAAAACGGTAAAGGAAAACGTCGTGAGGAAACCGGCATGTCTCCTTGAACCAAAACATCGATGACATGTGACAGCCACCAACCCGCACTGGGCCTGCGTGGTGGATTAGGGTCCATTCCTTCTCCTAGAGAGGAGGCCTGAGTTCCAGCAGTGGGAACATTATAAAACTGATTATGCTACGCTATGAATTGTATTGTTACACCCATTCTTTCTTCATTAATTCTGTATCTTAATCAAACTTTTTTTTAAAATAATTATTATTGATAGGATCGCGTTTGACCACTATCTCACCTGATGGTAAGCGATGATGTGGCCGACGATGGTGCACGCTTGCTTAAAAGTAACCTATTCACTCTTGACTTAAAAACTCCCAGGTTGTATCTATCAGGACCATAACCTTTTCTGAATCGAACACAGTTTATCAATCACACTTCTCTACACACACCGTATTTTTGTACCGCCATCTTTATTCAGATGGGTAGCCAGTGTAAACAAGCCATAAAGGCAGGTCATGCGTGTATCGGGTGAGATTCCTATGCGACCCTACGTGCTCCTTTGTGGTACTATGTCGAGTTAGCGGGTCACCGGCTTCCTTTGCAAGCGCTGTCGCGGTTCGTATTGGTTTTGTGTTGTGTGTGTACCTACAGTCTGAATGAAGGGTTGTTACTACTAACAATCAACTTTATGATATAGATCTACGTCTTTATACCATCATTCGGAACCTAGCATCTTTGGCGGCTAGAAACGGGACCACTTACAACAGCATTTTAAAACACAGTCGCGGATTGTGTGCCTTGCCGCGTTTTAAGCATTTTGAGGCAAGACATTATATTGTTTTTGCTAAGTCCTTGAAATAGTATAAACAGAATATGGTAATATCCCTAGATTTAAGGCCATAATTGTGGCGGTAAGTCCCCTCTTTGACGAGTAGCTGGAAAGACAACATGGCGTCATCACTTCCTCATGACGCAGTTTCTCACCGGATAAGTTAGGAAGGTTAGGCATAAGCTATAATCATGTCATAGTAAATAGCTGAAGCACACAGAAATAATAGTACGTACTAATCTACACGTACATCTAAGGTCAACACACTTTCGTGAAAACGAATATCTATACACTAGCTTCTTCCCGCGGTTTCACCATACAAACTTTGGACCCCCGCTTCATCCCCTTAGGGAGTAAATTTTGGAAAACCCTTTCTTAGCGCTTGTCTACGTCATAAAAGAAAGCCTTGTGCAAAATTTTACGCTCCTAATCCCAGTATTTTCGGCTGTGCTCTGATATGTCAGTCAGTCAGTTTTCCCTTTTATATATATGGATAACGAGTCATCTATGAGTCTAATCTTTAGATTATAAAAGTCGAATGCTGAAATTCCTAATAAAAAGACTAATAAGGCATACAATTTATGATAGAATACATTGATTAAAATTTTCATTTCACAAAACGACATTATCTTTCAGAAACTTTTAAAATTTCCATTACAACCTTTTAATTTAATCAGTAGGAGAAATCTAAATAGATGTACAGTTTCTTTATGTCTCCTACGTGAAATGTCTTAAGTGATCATAATTTAAGATTTAAAATGTATTCAACTACCCTGGGTACGTCCTATGTTGTCTAGGCTGCTCGTCTGTGGAATGCATTGCCAGTGACAATAAAGCGAACGCAATCTGTGATTTTTTATTCCTTCATTCCTTAGCTAGTATTATTGTTTCGCAAAAGGAGGTGACTGCCTGCCATTCCTCCTCGCTCTAGATCATGGCCTGAACCAGGGCCTGGCGCGAGAGGTCGCCGCCGCTGATTGCCCCCACGAAGACACGGCGGTGCTCTGCCCAAGCACCCTCCGGGCGGTCCACATAATGGTGTTTCTCGGGTGTTTTATCTGGCTGAATCAGGTGTAGGAACCTCTCGAGGTCATCAATCAAATCCAGATCTTAGAAATTTATCACTTCATGATATGGCCAAGTAAAACTGGCCAGATCGTTTTAAAAGTTAAAGTTATATTATTTGACTGGTCTGTTGGTCTAGTGGTTAATGACCCTGACTGCTATGCTGGAAGTCGTGGGTTCAATTCCTACCCAGGACAATGTTTTTGTGATGAGTACAATCATTTGTTCTGTGTCTGGGTGTAATTTATGTTTCTTTTGTATTACATTATTATGTTGTTTAAGCGCAGTGGTGGCCGAGTGGTAACGGCCCCGAATTGCGAGTTGTAGGTCGCGAGTTCAAACCCAGTCAGGCGTATTACTTTATGTAATTTATTTCATCACCACTGCTCTCAAAACGGTGAAGAAAAACATCGTGAGGAAACCGGCATGTCCTAGAACCTAAAATTCGAAGATATGTGACATCTACCAACCCACACTGGGCCCGCGTGGTGGATTACAGCCCATTCCCTCTCCTACAGAGGAGGCCTGAGTCCCAACAGTAGGAACATTATAAGGCCAATTATGCTATGCTATGTATGTATTTAGAAATATTTAAGTATGTTTATCAGTTGTATAGTACTCATAACAAGCTCTGCTTAGCTTGGGACTAGACGGCGTTGTGTGATAGTTGTGTGAATATGATATACCTATTATATTATATTATATTATTATATATGTCAATCCTCGTTTGGCTTACTTTCTTTAGACATTTTACTATCATACAAATCCTACATTAGTGATACAGCCAAACGAGATTTGACATATCATCAAATGTTAACGTCATGAAGTGATCAATTCTAAAATCTGGTCACGACATATATATATAAATTAAAATATACAAATTAACTTCGATGTTATTGTGTACTGTCTGTCCTTTGTGTTAAATGAAATGTGATCATCTGTGTGGCTGACAAGCATTGTGGTAATGTCTATATGAATTTTGTATGTTGATACTCTCTAACCGTGATAGCCTGTGGGCCTTTAGTAGTCATTTGTTGAGTTGTATACGTTTAAAAAGTAATGGTGGCCGAGTGGTAACGGCCCCGACTTACGAGTTGTAGGTCGCGGGTTCAAACCCAGCCAGGCGCATTACTTTGTGTAATTTATTTCATCACCACTGCTCTCAAAACGGTGAAGGAAAACATCGTGAGGAAACCGGCATGTTCTAGAACCAAAAATTCGAAGACATGTGACATTCACCAACCCGCACTGGGCCCGCGTAGTAGATTACGGCCCATTCCCTCTCCTAGAGAGAAGGCATGAATCCCAGCAGTGGGAACATTAAAAGGCTAATTATGCTATGCTATGCTATACGTTTAAAGACTGAAATTATTATTACGATAAAGTGACTTACCATGAAGAAAAGAGTTGTATAGCATGGCCATGAAGTGTTATGATGTAAAGCGTGCGAGCGAGAAAGAGAGATGGAGCTATACACTCTATATAGCTCCATCCCTTTAACAGTTCAGTTTAGGTCGTCAAATGGATTGCGTTAAGAGGTCGTGGTAGGGCCTCAGGTAATATCATGCATTCAACAATTACAATTGGTCCTTTAATAATTTTTTTTTTCAGTTGTTAGATGACCTATTTACAGAAAGAAAAACCGGTCAAGTGCGAGTCGGACTCGCGCACTGAGGGCTCCATATAAACTTACCTATGAAAACCGCAATAAAAGTTTTTTTTTGTGACGTAGCTACAAATTTACAGTTTTCAGATTTTTTCCGATACTTATGTTGAGACCATGCTTCATGCCAAATTTCAGGATTCTAGGTCAATGGAAAGTACCTACCCTATGAATTTTGAATCCCTTGAGAGGGTGGAAATATAAGATTCTATTGCGACATAAACGGCTGCATCTTTTTTTTCGTTAACTCAGAAGTTCGATTTTTTCACAGCTTCAAGTGTCCACAGACTTGAGTATATGGTTTTAATTTTAACTCGATACCTCTGTGCATTCCCAAGACAAAGAATCTAGACAGACAGCCAGACAGGACAGACAGACCCAAAGGTCCTGCTTTTCCTTTTGAGGTACGGAACTCTAAAAACGAACACGGTGGTACTTAAATCCAGGAAGTTATCCCTTGAGTTTCGTAATCTATTCGTTAATTTTCTCTCCCAAGGACAAAAGTTCACAAACCTTATTACTCTCATGAAGGATTATGACGTCAGCAATAAGTATTTCATTAAACCTCTCCACAATAACTCATGCGCAATAAGCCATAGAGATCATTGTTGGCATCAGTGCCTTTTGTGACTCCGGATTCTAAAAGGGTCAAATACTTATGTAGTATGAAGAATAATTTACACATACCTTGTACCTACATACAATGCTCTCTTACCCCAATATAGCTATTAATTTAAAGTCATGGTGTCCCTTTATTAATTAACGTATACGGGTACTTTCGGGACACGGTAATTCCCGGATTACCTGAGTTTCAATTTACACGTTACAGCTAATTTACTCTCGCTTCACTCGACGGCGGCGGCGGCGGCCATATTGTGCGTTGAAAGGCTCTCGGTACGGTAACGCTTTATATTAAAAGTTAGCTGGATTAAGTGTCATTATTTAGTGCTGCTAAAAGCCTAGCGTTGTCAGTTTTACAGTGTGTATTTTATCTTTAATACATTTCGCTACTTTGATTGGATTGTAAAATTCAAATTGAAAGGATTTTTTTTGCGTAGAGCTGGGGATTTACAGATGTTGTTTTCATTTCAGTGACGAAATTGAAAATGAATGTTGCAACGTTAATCCATCAAGTTAAAAATAACACAGCTTAAGCGCCCTGTAAACGATCGAATTTGTTTGTCAAACTTTACGTTTTCATCACACAATAGCTTAAACGATTAAACCAAGCGTTAATTGTTTATCGGTAATGCTACTCAGCGTATTATTTTCTACCCTGTTCGGCTGTTTACAGGGTGTAGCGTAGTCCATGACCCCAAAACGATTGAGAATTTGAGATATTGTTTGACAAATATTGCCGCTCACGATAAAACTGGTTCGTCAATCAAGATCAATCAAGATTTTCATCAAATGTGACCAATACGCAGACTGTTTGATAAACGTGTCAAACATAGCTGCATACTATCAGATAATTTGACAAATATGCAGAATTTGACACACAATTTGATCGTTTAGAGGTCGCCTTACAATACAAGGTGAAAAAAAGTTAGATGATGATACAAGTAAGAAAAAAACTGATCAAGTGCGAGTCGGACATAATAAAGTCGAGCAAAAAACGTCGTCAAAATAACGTTTCTAATACGGGTACCCCCTTAAATTTGTAATAGAAATACACATTCTGCGAAAATTGCGACTTCACTATCTTTTACCGTTTATGATGTACAGTCTGTTGACTAAAGGATGGACAGAAAGACGGCCGGATGGAGGAACAGCGGAGGCTTAGTAATAGAACACTAGATCTCTGTTGGTTAGACTTTCCCAATCCTCATATTTCGCAGTCACTAGTCTCTGAAAGTATAGCCATAGGCGCGCTCGGCTATCCCCGGCCTACCTGTCACGAAGCTGCCAGTTAACTCATCAAGCGTCACCACGGCTACCGATGGGGAGATAATTGGATATCTGATATTTACACCGAAACGTAGTACTTGCAAATTGAGGTTGAATTTTTCTTTGGTCCAGTAGTAAAATGATTCTGAATGAATAGCATAGCATAGCATAATCAGCCTTTTAATATTCCCACTGCTGGGGACTCAGGCCTCCTCTCTCTAGGAGAGGGAATGGGCCGTCATCCACTACGCGGGTCCAATGCGGGTTGGTGGATGTCACATGTCTTCGTTTTTTTTTTTTTCTAGGACCTGCTGGTTTCCTAACGATGTTTTCCCTCACTGTTTTGAGAGTAGAAGTGATGAAATGTATTACACAAAGTAATGCGCCTGGCTGGGTTTGAACCTGCGACCTACAACTCGTAACTCGACTGAATGAATACTGAAAAACAATTAATGTTTAAATAAATCATTGGGGACTCGGTTGTGTTCATAACTAATCATAATGAAAAGCTGATATATCATTTTTTTCAATCTCACTATAACTCCATTCGCAGTAAGATTAGATATATTAACAAACCTTTTTTTACTGTCTGTTCAACCGATTTTGACTTTTATTCCGTAAACATAAGGATGGTCGCAGAACAGATGGCCGTTGGGGCCGAAAGGTCCTGGAGTGGCAACCGCGTACCGGAAGACGGAGTGTTGAAAGGCCCCCTACAAGGTGGACCGATGACCTAGTGAAGGTTGCGGGAATCCGATGGGTGCGAGCTCACAGGACCGTTATTTGTGGCGACATTTGGGGGAGGCCTATGTCCAGCAGTGGACGTCTATCGGCTGAAATGATGATGAAGGATGGTATTAAAAGCCAAAAAGCGGTTATAATACAAACTATTTACTACATCTGCCATTTGTCATGCCACTAACGCAATAAAAGTCAAAATTGGTTGAGCGGACAGTAATAAAGGTTTGTTTAAGTGTATAATCATATTGTGAATGGAGTATAGATTGACAACATTAATACGACATTTGTAGAATAGAATAGAATAGAATAGAATAGTATAGAATAGAATTGAATTGAATTTAATAGAATAGAATAGTATAGAATAGAATTGAATTGAATAGAATAGAATTGTTTATTTCTGAGTACATGGTATATGAAGATCTTAATATTAGACGGAATCACATATACTACCTTTGCCGGTGTAGACATATTAAATAGGTATCTAATTTGCAAATTCACATAATTATAGTTCATGCAATATTAAGTTCAATTAAATAATAATAATATGGACCACGTTAGGTTTTTGCATACATAATTGAAAAATTACTAATAATCTCAATGTTAACTATTTTATATAAAACAAAAAAACAAAAATATTGAACAATTTTATAATAATGTCAAAAAAATATTCATTGAATGTCAATATTTATTACTAATATACAATTTCAATTGTCAAGATTGATACATCTGTGAACCTATTTATTAGTCTCATTTTTAGTCTTTAACAGCTTCTCATTACGATTGATTATGAACACAACCGGCCCCTAATTATTTATTCAATCATTCATTGATATTCATTATTCATTCAGATTTGAAATGCGATATTGACCTAAATACGACGTTATGACTATTTGAGCAATGTATGTGGGATTTCTATGATGACAAAATTTTTAATGTAACACATTCAAATTCTTTAAGTTTAGTTTTATAGTACCTACTTATCCAGGATGTTTTTTTTTTTACCGACAATCGCTTATCCCCACGAAATGTTATGTACTAGTAAATATAATATTTACTTTTTTAAACTTTGCTCCACACTAGAAATTACTCCTGTATCATGCGTACGTTCACAAACACATAAACTCACATATACAAGACATACAAACCGGAACAACTATCTGTAGGCTGTAAAAATATTTGTTCCGTTCGGGCATCAAACCCGTGACACGCAGTGCAATTATCAATCACTTACCCACTGCGCCAAACCTGTCAACGTTTTGCGTGACAGAGTGGATGAAATACACCTCCGTCACACATTTTTGCACTAATCTATTTTCGGCAATCCAGTACTTTTACAAAAATAAATGTTTTTAATATTTTAAAGTGCTACAACTTAGTCCGCCCACGATGAAGAGAGGAAAATGAGAAAACGGAACACAATACACAACAATTTCACCCACTTACATCCAGAAAACCGAGTTCCAAACTCCAACATATCAATCTCTGTAACTTAGGAGACTAAGTATCTGTCAGAAGCACATCTCAATAGTTTAAAACGCATTACAATCTGTCTATCATTGTCTAAGTGATGGATCCTTGCATAATATCCCTTTTGAAGTGACATTCATTACCGCGCGTACTCGGGCGACTGGATACGACATTTGTCTAGGGTGGGTATCTAGTAAACTCGAAGTAATCTACCATTTGTAACCGTCTGCAAGCTTCCTTCTCTGTTCCAAGACAAATTGTTCGAGTGAGGGTGGCTGGTTGACCTCAGACTTGTGTCAATGTTATATATACGTAGGTATAGACACCTACCTTTCGACTTCTGTTTTAAGAGCCGATTGTAGTCATAGAGTATTTTGTAGATACTAGTCCGGGTCTATGTCGACTTTGTGGCCCCGTATTAGTGATTTTATTAAAAAAAAAAAATCATAGTAACTATACAAGATTTTTTTTTAAAACCTCTTTTAAAAAAACAGCTTTATTGTTTTATTATAAATTTTCTTATATTCCTGTGACGTAATCTCGTAATATACACGTTTGAAATCGTAAGTTAGGGTTTTTTTTTTTATTGGGTGGGAAAATCATCTTATGACAAATCGCGCTCTTGGGCGGAGCGGGAGATAGTGTCAGACTTTTACTGACTAAAAACCCACTCCTGTTCCTTCGTTGCCTTCGTCCCAGGGCCCCCCTAGGATTCGTTTTCACACTACCCATGGCCCCAGTAGGCTTCGACCCTGCTGGGCCCCTACGATTTACTGACATTTCCCTGAGGCGCGCGTGGAACAATACGCGCCGTCGACGATTTGGGCTCGGTCCGGACGGTTACCGGACGGTCGGACGGCGGGCTACCCATTGCTCGCCGTCCGCAAGCCCGCGCCTACGGTGATCGGAAATCGGGATCGGAATCCCGGCGGCGGACAGGGCGCCGTTGCCTCACGCGATCGGCCGCCTGCCACTCCCCCTCGCTCCGGACCATGGCCTGAACCAAGGCTCGGCGCGAGAGATCGCTGCTGCCGATTGCCCCCACGAGGACACGGCGTTGCTCTGCCCAAGCGGGGCATACCTCCACCGTGTGCTCTACCGTGTCCTTCGGGCGGTCCACACAGTGGCGACACCCGGGCGTCGTTTCCGCACGAATCCTGTGCAGGAACTTCCCGAAATTACCGTGTCCTGTGAGAACCTGCGTCATGCGGAAGGTGAGGACGCCGTGAGGTCTTTCCAATCACGCCTCAAAGAGGGGACTTACCGCCATAATTGTGGCGTGCCCAGCACTGGGTCGCGACAGTCGCTGTCGCCATTTCTCCATGAGAACTCGCCGGAGCTCTGTCCGCCATGCTGCGACTTGTCGCTGCAGCGGAGTTTCACCCCGGCGTTGCATCTCCATGCGCAGATCGTGCATGTAATCGTAAGTTAGGGTCAGATTCGTGATATTTTTTTTTTACCGAGCCATCTAATTTATATCATGTTTTGATTTTTACCCAGCGTTCATGGGTTTATACCCAGGACATATGGCACTTAAACATGGTCGCTTACAATAGGGCTATGCTCGGAGTTTCCTTGCGTGATCGCATAAGGAATGAAACTTGGTTTGTTTGACTGGTAGAGAATTCCTAAGGCATTAATTCCACCTTTGTACCTTTGTGTTGCATGAAGTTTTAATAAATAAATAAATGAAGATATTCGCAAGAGAACCAAGGTCACCGACATAGCCCGAAGAATCGCTTAACTAAAATGGCAGTGGGCAGGGCACATTGCTCGTAGAACGGATGGTCGATGGGGCCGGAAGGTTCTAGAGTGCCGATTGCACACCGGAATAGGCAGCGTCAGAAGGCCTCCTACAAGTTGGACCGACGACCTGGTGTCCAGTCGCGGGAATGCGGTGGATGTGCGTCCTGACCAATCCTGTGCGTCTCGATGCACAGGATTGGTCTGGAAGTCTATGTTCAGCAGTGGACGTCTTTCAGCTGAAATGATGATCAAATTAAATGAAATAATTTTTCATGGTGTTCTATTTATATTTGTGGATTTCCCGAGGTTCAATAACAGTTTAAAATTAGTACAACCTCGCCTTAATGACATCATTACACAAGTAAACATTTAAAGATGAGTACGCGTTTCCAATATAGACGTATTGAGCGCTTTTTGTCAATACGTAAAAGGTACTTAATTGGATTTGCATATTTAATGAAGTACTCTATATAAGCTTTTTATATTTAAATACTTTGAAGGTTTGTTATTTTTGGTCTAAGCAGTTGAGGGAAGTTGTTTTTGATTTACAGAAAATTTAATAATAAAGGCTCTTATAGCTATGACAAAGGCTTCTTTTGCTTTCATGTGATGAGGAATTATATCGGGTAATGATTTGGCCCCATTAATAAGCTATGTTTGTGTGTTTAATAGCGCCTAACCCGTGATACATTTCCATACGACCGCTCTTACGTGATTATAATGTTATTACACATCTTTTTTTAGATATTTTGGAAACAAAGGTATCTTGTGGATATTATCTAGGTTTTTATTGAAATTTAATCAATAGAAATCGAGACACTGAAGGAGCAATTTTTATATAAAAACTTTTCAAAAAAAACATGTATGTATCTAAGTGACGGAATTACCGAATCCCAACGAAATCTTCAGGTGTAACTTTTTTCGTGTTTCCTCTTTACCAGACATTGCTTTAGATTGTGTTGGATGAAAAATTAAACTTTTATAGTTTGGAGGTAGGAGGAACTGAGAGTAAAGTCCCGCAAACCTCTGTTGAAAAGGGAGGATCCTCCGACCAGACGGGTGTTATGTCTGGTGGGCAACTGCCCGTTAGATGATTTCGGGCTGTCGTATATATTCTAATCGCGTGGAGAACTTTGATTGCGCGATGCAGGATTAGTTCTTATGTGACGCCATAGATGTCGCCACAATACCATGGTCGCGTTGACGATTAGACAGATTGGGACGGGCCCTCTTGAGGAAATTTCATTTTTAATTAGTAACCTAGAAAGGTTGTACTATCGTATTTATATTTCTTTCGTACGTATCGGTAAACCAGAAGCAACGATCGTGCAGCATTTCGTTCGCAAAATTTTGATTAGATAGCAATTGATTAGTTTCTGAAAATATATAGTACCCCAGTAAAATTCAATCAGTGGCTTTTAACTAGAATGTACAAAGTTTGTCAAATCTTTGGATAGTCTTTTTTCACTCGTTAAATCTGAAAGTTTGTATTTATGTGTCTACCTAGCGTTGTCAGGAATCCGGATCAAGCCGGACAGGGTCAGGCTTTTTAATTGCGTTTTCGACCAAATTAGGCGGAGTCCGGCCTGTCCGGCTTTTGTTAGGCTTTTTAAATTAGCCAATTTTTTTTTTAAGTTTGTCTTGTCTTCTACTTTATCTTGTATGGCTAGCGTAAGGGGAGCGGACTAGCTATTATAATAGCTAGCTAGTATAGCAACCAATTTTATTGTTGTTTCATTAGAATTAAAAAAAATATAAATAAGATAATCAATACGAAAAACGTCGAGTTTGACTTTAAAAAAAAATGACGGGGATGTTACCCAAATGTCTGGCTAAATTGGCGGGTCTGTCGGGTTTTTCGGTTTGAAGACCTGGCAACCCTATGTCTACCTAAGTTTTTTTTTTCCGGTCGGAAAACCATCTTATGACATCCCCCGCTCTTGGGCGGGGCAGGAGATAGCTACCTATATGTTTGGTAATGCTTTGTTCAAATGGCTGAATGTATTTGTATATTTAGCGCAACGGTAGACACACACTGGAATAGGATACTTATAAAAGTATACCGGTACAAACCGTTAATATGTTTCCTTGGGATAATTTTTTGGAACCTCTACAGTCCGGACTAAGCGTTTCGCCTCGTCGTTGATACCGCGTACGTCGAAGGAATGAAACAATTTGCCTGCTGCGGTCTTCACCATCAACGATTGCATCACTGCTTACCGTCAGGAGGGTCGCAGCCAAGCACTAGTTTATAACAAATAAAAAAACAAAAAATTTACAATTTTAAAGCGGGCGAAGTCGCTGACAGCGGCTAGTCCTTTATTATAAATTTTTGTAGCCTCCGGTTCTGTGGTACTGTAACACACAGCATATCAGAAAAGGCTAACAGGCTTTTGTACATATTCACACAGTGGATTAAATTTTATAAATTGGATAAAAAATAAAAAGTTTGTACCACTATTGTGTCGAATAAAATCCAGCTATTACAAACGATTTATTTTTAATAAAAAATTTAGTCAATCGAATTGGCTTTTATATAAATCCTCATGGTTTTGACTGTAAACGGATTTCTGGTATAAATAAATCATTTAAAAAATCTGATCCAATTTGTATGAATTCGAGATTGATTCAATTCACATTGGGTGTTGTAGGATGTAAATTTGCTATGTATGTTTTGAAATTGATCGTTTAGGTGTAGAGAAGGGATTCTACATACTTTTTTTAGAGGAAGGAAATTATCACATAACTCCTCTCGCTCTGGGTGTAGCTACAGGATAAAGAAGTAACAAGAAATAAATAACACAGATTTTTGTAACTCATAACATGATTTAAAAAATGTCCATGGACTTTCTTGTACCTTCTCCTTCATAGAGATCAAGCCTTCATACGAGCAATTTAATTTAGCTTCAGTTATAGAGCTGGCTGACATTTTTACACTTCAAAAATGCCTTTAAATGGTTTATTAGAAAATATGCTTTTAATTTGATTTGAGAAAGTGTCAATTTCTTACTAACTAAAACCCACCCGTGTTTCTTCAGTTACCCTTTGCATTTCAAGGCGGCGTTGATATTTTCGAACAATCCTTGCCTGGGGATTCTACGTGCTAGGACGTCGTTCGTATTGCATGTAAATTAGTGATTTTACATAGCTCATTAAATGTGAAGTGTGGATTGTACCTGCTCTTAAATGGCATTTAAAAGTGCCCATGTAGGTCTATCTATACATATAATAAATCTGTAGAAGTTTTTAGAAGTGCGCACATCACGTAAAATATATGAAATCGATATAGGTAACTAAAATTGTAACTTGATGCATTACTTAGACTTTGTTTTATCGCAATTAGTTGATTATATTGAAAGATATATAAATTTAAAGTGTTCAAAAAGTAAAATATCCCACCTTGACTTTTAGGCGGTACGAAGTTCGCCGAGTCGGTTAGTGTTAAATAAAAACATTTTGAATTTGGAGTGGTTTATCATCACTTGTCCTTGGTAGTGTTCGGTAAATTCCAATCACAAAATTGCAGTGCATTATATAAGATCCCGAGTGGTGGGTTTTATGGGTATAGTGACGTGTTTAGGTTTGGAGCAAGGAAATTTGCAGAAACAGCTGGTTTTACCTAAGTAAGATCGCATGTTACTTACATGAAACCCAATATAGACTTTGAGCACGAATACTCATATATAATTGAGTAGCACAGATGTAAATTCAAGTGTTTCAGAACCTATTTTGATGAATTAAGTAAATGGAACTTTTAATTTCAAAATACGCTGAAAGGTTCTGGGAGGTTCTGTCGACCATGTAGAGGAAGACGCGGTGTAAGAAGATCTCCCACAAGGTAGATCGATGACCTGATGAGTGAATCTTATGGATGCCAGACGCATAGTACTGGTCGTTATGACGACACTTGAAGTAGGCCTATGTCCAGCAGTGGACGTCTTTCGGCTGAAATGATGATGATAATTTCAGCTACGTGAGAAGAAAAAATAACTTTCAAAAACTTCTTTTTCTCTTCGTTCTTCTATTTTTCTTCTTTTCTTCTCTGCCCCACTAGCCAAGTTACGATCGTTTCGTTTGCTTCGAAAGCTTCGATTAGGCCACGCCTTCGATTCCTTTGTTCTGACCACAGAATCGAGATGACGTCAGATCAAAGGAATTGGAAGCGTGGCCTACTCGAGGCGTTCGACGCAAACGAAACAATCGTAACTCAGCTAGGGTGGCTGTTACTACTTAATTTTTTACTAGCTTTTTTCTTAACTTCTTTTTGTAACTATTTTGGTGTAAAATAAAGTTTATTCTATACTTTCTCGTACAATACGTAATCGGAACTATTTCAGAAATTGTTTTGAGAAAAAGCGAGAGCTTTACTTTATGCGGGCATTGCTTTTACACCAAAGTTGTTACAAAAACATATTACTGCAACATGTTTTGTTACCGATATTGTTACTAACATTTTATTGGTTTCGAACAACTGTCATATAGTCGCACGTGTTACATTCTATGAGTTTTTGCTGACTGTTTGTGGAGCGAGTTTTCTGAATTTTAGTAACAAAATAATTAAATATTTCGAGGCAAAAGTCTAAGTTAGATTTTAAAAAACTTGAGGAGGTAAGATAAACAAATACGAGAATTTACTTACTGTTCGAAAGAAAGAATTTCATGCACTTGTGACAATTTCTTTTGACGGCTATTGGCATTTTAGATGTAAGAATGATTTATGGTCGACTGACCACGAGGAATTTGTGTCCGTTAGGTCGGGATAGACTCGTCCCTTTATTTTTTTACTTTATTTGAGGTGTAAAAGTCTCTCGCCCTCTGGTTCGATCAGATTTGTACTGACTATATACACTATTACATCCAGAAAAGCCTGCATTTGAGCCATAAATAAATAACATTTTACTTTATACCTAATTCTTAAATTATTAATCCTTGTTTACTACAATCAATTTAGCGTTTAAAATTATATTTAAAACATTATTCTGTGTATGCCATTTTTAGCGATACTCAAAAACAAAAACGATGCTATTATTGATGATTCGCTTAGCGCTAAATGTATCAAGCAATTTGTGATGCAATTGGGCTAAAACATATAATGTTTGTGTGATGAGTACGATCATTTGTTCTGTATCTGGGTGTAATTTATCTATAATATGTATTTAGAAATATATAAGTATGTTTATCAGTTGTCTATACTCATAACACAAGCTCTGCTTTGGGGCTAGACAGCGTTGTGTGATAGGTTGTGGAATATTATCTATTATCTATCTATTATAACTCTCCATATGGGAAGTAGTTCTGAACTGATTTTTATGTGAGATGAGAAGTCATCTAATGATTTCTCTTGTTCTAGTATGGAGTGGGAGGGTTTGTGTGTTACACTTATACTGACTAAAACCAAATCTATATTCTTTCAGTTGCCCTTTGTGTTCTAGTACCACGAGTTTCCTTTTCAGAAGTTTTCCCATAGCCCCAGCAGACATCGGTCCTGCTGGGCTCCTATGGTTTTGCTGACACCTCGGGCTCGATTCTTACAGGACAAGCGAACGGTGAACTTCCCATTACTCGTCGTAGCTGGACTTCTGTACTGACACGGTTTCATTTTAAAAATGGAATAAGTTTCAAAAAAATTCAACTACGCTCCTTTTAACTATATTACGTGCTAATTGAAAACGTTCTACTCAAGTTCATATAACAGTTATCTTCTAGAAGGTTCTACAACAAACCTTTTAGTGTCGTGCGCGTTGAGCTTCATGGATTATCTTAACGGAGTGACGTTTTATTGTTGCTAATAAAAGCCAGTGGAACGGAAGGTGTACAGGCACGCAGTAAAACTAATGTTTGCAATTAATCTAGGAATGCTTTCACGCGTTCTCGTTTAAGTTTTAGAACCACTTGTGTAATGTATCGTTTGCCATCCTTGGGTCCCATGTAAGCTTGTCCCAAGGAGTTCGCGGGAAAATAGCTTTACATATCATAATCTTTATTAAGTTGTGAGAAATGAGTATATTAGAAGGAGTTTGAAAGTGGCAGTGACTGAAAAGTTGAAGGGGAATCGTTTGTCTTGGTATGGTCATGTAGGGGAGAGATGAAACGCATTTTACCGCGCACTAGTTTTTTTAAGAACCTATTATATTATTGTTTTGTGTACAATAAAGTTTATAAATATGTTGTTATTAAGCAGCTACTATCAGCAACTAATTCAGTGACTTGCTTATTCCCATGACACTGCCAAAACCGATAATTGTAGAATTGTAGGAATAATAATTTTAATCGATTATTGAAACAGTGATCGTAAAGAGTATGTGGTCGTAAAGGTAAGTCTACGTTAGTGGAGCCGAGCATGAGCCGAACACGAGCCGAGCTGAAATTCGTGTGGTGTGGACCGACTCTAAAGTTGTCAAAAAATAAAAGGCCCGTTTTGACATTTGTATTTTGACTACCTAGCGGCTTGTCCGGTGTAGTGTAGCTACTACTAAAATAGCTACTACTACACCGGACCCCTGATTATTATTTTATTGTTTCTTTCAGTTGCGTTCCAGTTACATTTTAGGGTCTTTCTCGAATGTCAAAACGGGCCTTTTATTTTTTAACGAGTATAGAGGGGCCGAGAACGAGCAACACTATACGAATTTGAGCTCGGCTTATGTTCCACTCGTGCTCAGCTTATGCTCCACTCGTGCTCGGCTTATGCTCCACTCGTGCTCGGCTGAGGAGTCGAGTACGCTTAAACTTAGACTCACCTTGAAATGATGGCAATCAGCATCATCATCTTCCTTGCCTACTTCTATTCTATCTTGTCAGAAGTCACGCAATTATTGACTCCTTTTTCTATCGTAGCATTTCTCGTAAAATGATGACAATATAGTATCTTTATCAATCTCTGACATTTCTGGATTAACTAAACTTAAATCTAAGGCTTCTATCTATTTAGATAAATAAATAGATATTTAGGTATGGTTTCCGCACTTACTTATTGTACGTGGGCCATGGCGGCCATAACCTAAGGTGGGCTCATTCCAACTAGCCCACCTCTTTCCAAAAACAGGTTAGGCCTCTTAGGTTTTTCAGGGCATCAACAAGGGAGTTCGGGGATCCTAGGGTTCGTGTACGTATTTCAGTTACGCCTGTGCAGTCTAGGAGCACACGTGAAATTGTCTCCTCCTCCTCCAAACATGCTCTGCACAGGGGACTGTCTGTGATGCCTATTGTGTGGAGTTGCTTATTCAGTGTAAATAAATCTAAAATAGTCCTAGTAAGTCGCCGGGAATTGACCCCAAGACCACGGAGTCTACTCCCAAATAAAGCAAAACGGCGCCGCTCCACAGATGTCAAAGACTAAGCTATGCACGACATAAATGTTAAACAATATCCCTGACATACTTATGTCGAGTTGTTTAGTTTGTTTTTTATACCAGCATCAAGACTTTCTCAACTCAGAATGAATGGGCATAAATATATAGAAATAAATAGGCATGCTCCTTACCATATTCTTTTCTTTTTTCCACTAGAAATTACTTCTGTATCGTGGGGGCGTTCACAAAGTTCAATCATGTAAATACTCATACACAAGAAAATCAGTTTCGGAACAACTGTAGCCCATATAAATATCTATTCCGTGCAGGAACTAAACTTGCCATATCCTGCCTGCTGCGTTGCAGCCTAACACTCAATATATTATACCTTACCTGACATTAAAGACAAGCTGTTGCTAACGGCTTCGAACGAATGATAATAGAAAATTATCCCAATAGAACACACTACCAAGCTAAAAAGTATTCTACGTGCTATCCCAGGGTATGGTCTACCTGTATACCAAGTTTAATTGAAATCCGTTCAGCCGTTCGAGAGTGAAGAAGTAACAGACACGGCATAGCAAGTATAGCATAGTCAGCCTTTATAATGTTCCCACTGCTGGGATCCAGGCCTCCTCTCTAGGAGAGAGAGATGGGCCGTATGTAATCCACCACTCAGGCCCAGTGTTAATTGGGAGATGTCACAAGTCTTAAGATTTTTGGTTCTAAGACATGCTGGTTTCCTCAGAAACGTCGCAAACTTTCGCATTTATGATAATAGTGTGACATATTGTCCTTACAGCTAAGGGCATACAAACATGAAGTTATTTTCAGATGAAGTAGAAGGAAACAATATCATCCAGCAAAATGCTGCGTCAATTATGACAATGCGCCACCCCAGCCACATCTTTCATGATAGTAATGGTGCATAAAAATAGTAATAGTTTGAAGTCGTTTGTGAACACTAAAATCCGATTTCCTTATACCGTCTGAACAGATTTCTCGAAAACGATAAGCTGCTGACAAGTTCAATATTTGAATATTATATGCTACTTCTTTACTTTCTCTGAAATATATTATTATTTGAAGCTGGTATTACAAGTTACTTTAGCGAATGATCAATTTCGTATTGGTTTGTGTATGGAGATATCTTATTACCGGTTCACGCTCTCAGATTTACCAGTTATTTCTTTTTTTTTCAACTACGTCGTAGTCCACTTTCAGCCAAACCGAATGCAGTTAAAGGGATGGAGCTAGTATCCATCCTTCTTTCTTGCTTGTCATTTTAACACGCTATGGTAAAGCCCCAGGGTATTTTTTTTTAGGCTTCGACCCTGTTGGGCCCCTTCGGTTTGCTGACATCTCTTTGAGATCCGCGTAGAACAATACCGTTACCAGACAGCCGGACGGCGAGCTACCCATTGCTCGCCGTCCTCAAGCTCACGCCTACGGTGGCTGGGAATCGGGGTTGGGATCCCGGCGGCTGGGGTGTGAAGGGCCGTTCCCTCACGCGTGCGGCTGCCTTCTTCACTAGCATTACTGCTTCGCAGAAGGAGGCGACTGCCTGCCACTTCTCCTCGCTCCGCATCATTGGCCTGTACCAGGGCCCGTTGCAAGATGTCGCTGCTGCCGATCGCCCTCACGAAGGCACGGCGGTGCTCCGCCCAAACGGGAACCGTGTCGTCCGGGAGGCCCACACAATGGTTAAACCCAGGTGTTTCTTCTGCACGAATCCGGTGCAGGGACCTCCCGAACTTACCATGTCCAGTGAGGACCTGCATCATGTGGAAGGTGAGGACGCCGTGAAGCTTTTCTAGCCACTCATCAGAGAGGGGACTTACCGCCATAATTAAGGCGGGCCCAACACTGGGTTGTGACAGTCGCTGTCGCCTTACCACCATGAGATCCCGCCGCTCTGTCCGCCATGTCGCGACTTGTCGCGGCAGTGGAAGAGTTTTTATTTGGAGCGATTGCCTACGAGTATATTATGACCTTTACAACCCAATAACTGGGTAACATATCACCTTACTATTTTTATATTCAAATTCGCGACTGTTGAGCGTGGAGTCTTATATATTCGCTTCCCAGGTCGGGTAAAACCAGGTAAAGTGCTATTAAGTTTTTCTGTTAAGAATTACTTTTAGCAGCCTCGGAAAGCAAGTAAAGCCGTTGGTCCTGCTGATCTCTCTCCGATCGTGTTAGATTGCTGTTGCAAGGAAGTTCGGGAGTAAAAATTAGTTGGCAAAAGGTTAATCAGATTGTTGACTCGGAGAATTATTTGCTATTATCAATAGTATAGGCACTTTCCCCTCCCCTTTTCCATTATATAAACCTGAAAAAAACAGCACTTGATTCAATTAAATTGAATTACATCGACGATTAAATTGATGGTCGCGGTTTGTTTGTTGATGTCTGTGTCAGTGACGTTGATTGATGCCGTGTCGTGCAGCAAATTGTAAACTTGGCACAAACAATTGCCATACTGGCCAAAATTGGCCCACAGTAGCCGCAAACTTTGTGTATTTTTCCACAGATTAAATCGCTTTTTTGAATTATGAGGTACTGTCCGTTTCGTGTCGGTTGAGAATATTGGTCTACTTATCGAGTTATGTATTGGCTGTTCCATTATCTAAATCCAGTCACACCGCTAAAACCCAGTTACTGTAAGATATTGATATCAATCCTTTAGATTGGTATTGTTAGGCATATGTATTATTGCCTATTACAATAGAATAGCCTTCATGAGATATGATTATATTTATAAGCTTATGTGTTTACAGTCTTTCACATAGCTCCTAGCAGTCCCTGTGGTTTCACCGGCGTCTCTGGTTACTGCTCCGCTCCTAAGGTCATAGCGAGATATTATGTAGCCTATAGCCTTCCGTAATAAATGAGCTAACTTACACTAAAAGACTATCAATTCGAAACAGTAACTCTTTAGTTTTAATTGTTTATCTAAGTTTATGTTTTTATTTTTAAAGTACAATTTTATTTGAGTAATTTGTTAGCAGTAGATACACCACTGCCCTCTGCACTTGGAGCTTTGAACCCATGACGTTTAACTCATAAGTTGGGATCGTTTCCAGTGAGTCACCACTGCTCATTTACTACATATGAATAGTAATTTCTTAAATACTTTTTTCTGCCTTGATTGTCATTGGAAATGGCAAAAATATATATGTATTAAGTATGCTCATCCAAGATAAAGACAAATAAACCCGCAATTTAAATATTTGCCAACTCTTTGAACGTTCAAACAAACCTAATGATGGTTTCTTTTTCAATATAAAACACAGACAGGTGCACGTATTTTGTGCGTGACTTCATTTTTCATATAGCTGTTTGTTTTTATTTTATTGGATGTGAAATCAAATGTTTGTTACGTTTAAGCATTGTTAATAAAATATATTGTTATGCTTAAGCATCACAACATAGTATAAAACAAAGTCAAGCTAAGACCTTTAAAACTTCGCAACGGATTTTGATGCGGTTTTTTTTAATTGATAGAGTGATTCAAGAGGAAGGTTTACATGTATAATACACTCACAATATAGTAGAGGAACACTGATGATTTTAGAGGTTTTTAATGTGATGTCGTAAATATACACATTTTTTGCGCTTACATAGCATACGTTGGCTGAACCATAAGAGATAGATCAAAATAAGGTAATACAGTATTGTAGACCTTAAAAACTATGACGTGATCAGCAGTGCACCTGTGCGAAGCTGGGGCGGGTCGCTAGTTGTTCATAAAATAGTACACCACGAACTACCTGCGAATGTTTTCTCCTTCTCTGTCATCTGTGTCCGATAGATAGGGATACACTCGTTTCTTTATTTTTACTTTATTTAGAGTTATACCCTCCACTCCGAGTTGAGCAAGATACCACTTGCTCCACTTGTCAGACTTTTACTGGCTAAAACCCTCCATCTTTCCTTCTACAGTTGCCTTTGCTGTTCAAAGCCGCTGTAACTCTTTCGATCAACCCTGCAGCTATAGGCTCGTCCCCTTTACCGATTCAATCCTGATCCGATTTTTCCGATTCGATCCGATTTTTTTTCTTTTATTTTTACGTACTTACGATTTTTTTTTACCAGTGACAAAAGTGGTGAAAAATAGATGTACTATAGAGACACCTCTGCTTAACCTGGTTACCTTTTGGCATAGTTGATGTAGTGGTTGAGTGATTGGCCCCTAAACTGCGTGTCGCGTGTCCAATTTCCGCATGAAACAAAAATTTGTATGGCTTACTTACAGTTATTCCGGGTTTGAAAGTCTTTTGCATGTGAATCATCCACCCACAATACAGGATTAATTTCTAATAACAGATGGCAACGTTATTAAAAAAATACTGGTGCAACGTGATGACCCGGTCCTCCACGCCCTCCTTTTTAAGTGACGTATATTAAACTAATGACCAATTAAAAAAAAAAACGAGAAATAGCGTGGACATCATCAAATGATTCTTCTCACTGTGGGTGGGAGGGAGTGTCAGACTTTTATTTAATAAAACCCACGTGTGTTCCTTCAATAGCCCTTAGCAGTCCAGGGCCACTGTATCGGGTAATTCCGCATTTTTTATTGTAATATGCAATAACACAATTTGTTTGTCAATAAAATTGCCGAATAACACCGTAGTGCTCATAAAAATGACATAATCGTCGAATAAAACGAAAGGGTGCCAATAAAGCGACCCTTTTAACGAAAGATATTATTTACTGGCCTAATATCAAGGACATTTGTTTGCTATACTCGTAAATCTGATCATCTGAATCCATTCCGCATTTCCTGAAGCGGACGTGTCTTGGATAAGAATAATATGTTTGTCATGCTTCTTGCTGAGGATTTTAACAACCCTTCATCAAAATTTGAAAGTTGGAACATTAAAAGGCTGATTATGCTGACATAATCAGCCTTTTAAGCCTCAGGCCTCCTCTCGAAGACGCAGCGTTGGAAGGTCTAGAAAAGGTCGTGGGAATATGATGGATGAGTGACGCACAAGGCCGGTTATTGTGGTGACATTTGGAGGAGGCCTGTGTCTAGCAGCGGGCGTTTTTTGGGTGAAATGATGTTTGTGGTTGTAAGAACGAAGAAAAGACGGCTCTTCCTAATATTTTTTTTACACATTACCTACTTAATTATTGATGTTCTCTTGGGATGATTTTCTACTTTCACGTCAGTGAAGCTGTTTTTTTCAAGTATGTATCATCTAATGAGTTCTCCCGCTCTGGGCGGAGCAGGAGGGCGTGTCAGACTTTTACTGACTAGAACCGCACCTGTATCCTTCAGTTTCCCTTTGCGTTCTAGGACTACGGGTTTCCTTTTCAGAAATTCCCTGCGGTCCTCGTTTGGGCATCGGCCCTGCCGGGCCCTTTATCGGTTTGTTGACATCTCTTTGAGTAGCGCGTGGATCACTACATGCTGTTGACGACTGGGCTCGGTCCGGTCAATTATCGGACAGCCGGATGGCAAGCTACCCCAGCTGGTAGTCGGGGTCAGAATCTCGGCGGCTGGGGCGTGAGGACGTTCGTTTCTTCACGCGTGCGGCCTCGTCCTTTGATAACATTACTGCTTCGCAGACGGAGACCGCCTGGCATTCCTCCTCGCTTCGGACCATAGCCCGAACCAGGGCCTGGCACGAGAGGTCGCTACCGCCGATTGCCTCCACGAGGACACGACGGTGCTCCGCCCAAGCGGGGCACACATCCACCGTATACTCCACCGTGTCCTCCGGGCGGTCCACACAATGATGACACCCGGGCGTTTCTAGCGCCTGAATCCGATGAAGGAACCTCCCGATTTTGCCATGTCCGGTGAGAAACTGCCTCATGCGGAAGGTGAGGACGCCGTGTTGCTGCTCCAGCCACTCCTCAAAGAGGGGAGACAGTAAAGGATTTTTATAGGTATATGTGTATGTTTGTTACTGTTTTAGGCTTAAACCGCTGAATGGATTTGCATGAAATTTGGCCTGTCTTGGAATAGCATAAAGGATATTTTGTATCCAGGGAATATGTTGTCTTGGGATAATTTTTTCCACACGCAGGCGAAATCGCTGGCAGATGGTAGTTATTAAATATTTAAGACTTATTCATAAACATTTATAAAGAAACACCTGTTAAAGATACTTACAGCGTCCTAAATTATCATTACAAAAAGTCTTTGATTAAAATTTTAGCCTGAGGTATTTGTACTGAAAACGGACAATTTAATTAACCCTTTGTTTCGTTTGAATTTAAGGGTATCTCGTAGAAAACCTTTGTTTATTGTTATTTCCGCCCCATTCCTCACTAGAGGGTGGTGACTGCTGGTGATGGCTTAACTAAGGCAAAATTCCAGAAGCCCATACTATTGTAATATTCTATCAGATTAACAACGGGGCTATAGATCATATAAAAAGGCAAGCAAGCAAGCGAATAGGTTGAAAGAATGTGGTAAGACAACTTATTCAAAGAATAATCCACACCTTAGATAATGCACCTGTTTATTTCTTCAGAAAATTACACTGTTACTTAATAACAAAGAGAGAGAGAGTGAAAGGGAGTATTTTTGCAGATAGGTGGGAGTCCCCCATGCTGCAAAGATAGGTGCGGCTTCATGTCAAAGTATAGTTATGTTATTTGTGTTGTTATTGTTTACTAAAATTAGTTTTTAAGATAATTGTTACTAACAAAATATGGACCTCGTCCGAAATAAATGTTTTATTATTATTATTAATAATTATTAGTACAAAATGTAGTCGCCACTAAAATTTACGTCTGAACGCCACGAGTGCTCTCGACCGAATCCTATATCCCGACCCAGTGCTAGTACAAGGGGGGAGACATCTCCCTTTAATATTTTAAAACCGTTATTAAAACGTCTACCGGTCTAGCACTCAAATCAATTTGAATGTTGCCACATAATATGAAAAACTTGAAAATGAAATCAAATACTGGGCTTTTATTGGAACCTAACACTAACCTAACATTGATCCTTCACTAAAAGGCATCTTTTTTTCAGAACACTCTTAATGATTAGTTATTTTGTTTATTTACAGACGATGGGTGACGAAGAGTACAGACGACCAGGAGAATGGTATCTTCAAGCGTAATTGAAGGAAAGGTACCGTTCGATGGAGGTAGTGCTATGGGCTGGGATATTTTCAGAGAGTTGCATGGAGTTAGTGGAGATAGAATTCTGTTCTCTGACTGTTTTATCTGTTCATTGTGTTTTTCATCCTTTCTCTTCACATGACCATGCTAAGACGAATGATTTTCCTTCATTTTTAGGGTTCCGTGGGACCTCAAAAGGAAAAAAATGCAACCCTTATAAGATCACTTTGTTGTCCGTCCGTCTGTCTGTCTATCAAGACCAGAAAGAAGAGGTATCAAGTTGAAATTAAAATAAAACTGTATATTCAGGTCTGTAGTCCCTTGAAGATATGAAAAAAACAAACTTCTGAGTTAACGAAAAAAAAAGATACGGCAGCTTATGTTGCAAGAAACGTATATTTCGACACTCAGGGGATGATTCCCCTGATAGGTCAACGTGAAGTACCCAATTAATATTGATATATTAATTGGGTACTTCACGTTGACCTAGAATCCTAAAATCTGGTATGAAACAAGGTTTCTGATACATCATCGATTATTTTCGTCATCGTAAATTACCATTGTCAAACATGGGTTATAACTGTTGTATGATAAAACGTATTGCCATAATTCTCTCGTTTTATGGTTATGGCGGTAGGTATGTTGTTATTGGCAGACTGAAGGGATATACAGTCATTCTTCCTAACATCCATATATGTATATTCCTGCCTCTATTCTTTACTCAGAACCATCATATGGAATGCGGATTTTGTATATGTCATAGTCAAAATTGTTAATTGGTCAAAATCACTTGCAAGAATGCAAGAATTGGGCTAAATTATGTTTGACCAGTTAAAACATTTTTAAAAGTTGCTAACATTTACTGAAAAGCCTGTTAAGTGGACAGATTTTTTTAAGTTTTTTTTTTAAATATACCTATTTTTGTATTTTCTTGGTATAGATAACTAACACAATTCCTATTTTTGTAAACTAGTATATATAACTAAAGTAGAAATTTATCCCAAGGGAATATATTCTCAAGTGACACATGATCTACATCATCATCAGCATCATCATTTCAGCCGAAATACGTCCACTGTTGGACATAGGCCTCCCCCAAATGTCACCACAATGACCGGTCCTGTGCGTCTCGCATCCATCGGATTCCCGCGACCCTCACCAGATGATCGGTCCACCTTGTGGAAGGCCTTCCAACGCTACGTCTTCCTGTACGATCTACACGTGTACGTACATCGAGCGTGAAGAAATAACAAACACGCACTAACAAACTTTTGCCTTTAAGATATTAGTGTGATAATAAAACAAACACGTTTTAACTTAATAAAAGTTTTAACCGAAGTTAATCAAAACTAATAGTTTTGACTATAGTATTAACTGTAACATATACATTGGGACTTTAATCCTGTCCATATCAACTACCCTATCAAAATAACTATTTTTATAGAGCACCAGGAAAAGGTGAAGCAAGTAAAACATTTGATAGAAACGATTCGATGAAAAACGTGAGCAATTTTGTATTCACCGTATTCAGAATCACGATGGAACGCGGTAGAGAATTTACGAAAAAGGATAGAGACATCGCAAAAGCGGTTGTTGAAACAAAATCGCGTTTGATTTGTGGAGCTCTTCGCGTGTGGCGGCAGCGTTGTTACATCTGTATCCAGTCGATCTCTTTATGGTAAGCCATCTCGATTTCATCCCAATATAAACACATTTTTATTCCGATCCCATGCTAATAAAATGCAAATTGCGCCCTTTCGGCTTAGCAATTCCCGACAAATGTTTCCTATTGAATTTTATTTGATTTCCTTAATTGCTTGACGTTGGTACCTACAATACTTATTGGACCGTGGCCATTTTAATTTCGCTGTCCGATACATGTTTACATCAATTAATCCCGCGAAAAACCAAATATGAATAAAATGTTTCATTCATTAGTGACGTGACTAATGAATGAATTTGTGAAATTGTTAAAATAAAAGAACGGAGTGAATTGAGTGGAAAATTTTAGTACAGTTATTATTATTTTTAGGATTCCATACCTCAAAAGGAAAACGGAAACCTTATACCTTTCACTTTGTTATCCGTCCATCCGTCTGTCTGTCAAAACCCTTTATCTCGGGAACGCGTGGACGTATCGAGTTGAAATTAACACTATTTACTTAAGTGTGCGGTCCCTTGAAACTGTGAAAAAAAAGATATGGACGATTATGTCCCAAAAAACGTATATTTTGACACTCAAGGGAAACGAAATTCTAGAGTACTTCCCGTTTACCCAGAATCCTGAAATTTTGCATATAGCAAGGGCTTATAACACAAGAGTACGAATAAATCTGAAAACAGAAAATTTGTTAATACGTCAAATTGTTTTTTTTTTTTGTGATTTGGAAAAAACTTCGAAACTCTGATCAGGAATTGAACTCTTTACATAAGTGAGTACGGAAGTACGGAACCCTCAAGGCGCACGTCCAAGTCGCACTTACCCAGTTTTTTTTGTTTTCGTTTTACACGGTTTGTGGGCTATTATTTTTACCATTTAGCCAGTGTCAAATTTAGAAAGTTTTTACAGTATTTTTGAGTTCCATTAAGGTGCCATTCGAACCTCGGGTGTAGGCTGCGTATGCAGGCTGCGAATGCAGGTAGCACATGCATGACACGTAGCTGTTGTCTGCATCCGCAGTCGGGAGTGATTTCGAGGCTGGCTGCACGTGCTGCCAGTCGCAAATCTACCATTCAATCCATTATGAGCGTTATCAGCTCCGAGTAGCGATTATTTCGGGACTTATCTGAGCAGGTTGGAGTGACGTGACTATGTGCGCATCGACTACACTACTGGTCTGCGATCTGCTGCATCAGCAGGTCGCGGCAGCACTCGCAGCCTAAGCTCGGCAGCACGTGCGGCCGCAGCCGCGTTCGTAATGGTTTTCACAAAAATCCATACTAATACATAGAAAAGCAGTCGTGCGCCTGCAGCCGGCTTCGTGCAGCCGCTGCATGTGCTGCCTGCATCGTAGCCTGCAGCCGAGTTTCAAGTAGCACATGCATGGGATCGCAGTCAAGCACTGGTTTATATCAATTAAAAAAAAAAAAAAAAGCACTTTTAGAATGCGGATATATAACATTCTAATGTTTTTCCAGTAAATATATTGATCAAGACTTCTCAGCAAGCTTCGCTGAGGTAGTCAATCTATTATTATAAGTATTTGTTATAGAACTCCGAAATGGCTCGACCGATTTTTGTTTTAATGATTTTTTTTTGTGTATGTTTGTTAGATCTGATAATGGGTCGTAGGTTAGTTTTTACCCTCCTACCCCTCCTTCCCATTATTTATTTCTCTTTCTTTATTTATTTTTCTAACTTTAATCAAAACTACAAATTGACAGTTTTTTTAAATGTGGAAATCATTTGTCAAAAATTGTAAATGATTTCCTCCTGCCGCTCTGGGCGGTGCGAGAGGGCGTCTCAGACTTTTACTGACTAAAACCACACCTGTGTCCTTCAGTTGCCCTGCGGTCTAGGACTGCGGGTTTTTTTTCTCAGAAATTCTCCGTGGTCCTATCTAGCGGGCATCGGCCCTGCTGGACCCCTACGGTTTGCTGACCTCTCTTTGAGTAGCGCGTGGATCACTACGCGCTGTTGACGACTGGGCTCGGTCCGGTCTATTACCGGACGGCTGGATGGCAGGCTACTCACTGCTCGACGTCCGCAAGCCCACGTCTACCGTGGCTGGGGCGTGAGGACATTCGTTCCCTCACGCGTGCGGCCTCCTCCTTTGCTAGCATTACTGCTTCGCAGAAGGAGGCCATCACCTGCCATTCCTTCTCGCTTCGCACCATAGCCCGAACCAGGGCTCGACAAGAGAGGTCGCCGATTGCCTCCACGAGGACTCGACGGTGCTCCGCCCAAGCGGGGCACACCTCCACCGTACGCTCCACTGTGTCCTCCGGGCGGTCCACACAATGATGACACCCGGGAGTTTCTTCCGCCTGAATTCAATGCAGGAACCTCCCGAACTTGCCATGTCCGGACCTGCGTCATGGGGAAGGTGAGGACGTCGTTCCAGCCACTCCTCAAAGAGGAGACTTACTGCAAAATGCAGGTCAAAAAAAAAACATTAAGAAGATTTGAATTTCGCGGGTTTGCCTTGAAGCACCACCTCAAATTGAAGCTTTATAGAATCAAAACACTAGTAAATATTACAAGGTTAGCATACATTTTCCTCAATCTCAGCGCACAATGTACAAATATAAATTAATGGATTTTTTTGTAAGAGATTTGGATACATTAAGTCTAAACTTTTAGATACGAGTCGACTAAAACAATTTCTAAAACCTTGAATAACCTAATCTATCAGAAGAAAGAAAGAAAATAGATTCGCGGAACACAAGGTATACAAACACAACCTATGACCTTCATTAAGCTGACATTTTTAACATAAATATATACTTTTTAAATTGCAACGGAATTAAAAAAAAATTGTAAAAATTTGCATGCCAATGTGATGGTAAAATATGGAGGACTCTGTTGTATAAAAAAAAACACCTATGTACTAGCTATACCCATGTTTGCAGAATAAATGATTATGATTATGATTATGATTATGATAATGATAATGATTATGATTATGATTATGATTTATGCAACTAGTTAAAGCATAGCGTAGTTGGCCTTGTAATGTTCCCACTGTTGGGACTCAGGCCTAACTAGTTAAAGGTATAAACGAAAAAAAAGAAGCGACATTTATATGCATGTGAAGTCTGGCAACATTCAGTTTTTGTATCGTGATTGGTCTAGACTAGAAATTGGAAGCGCAGCTGGGTCAAAGGTTTGATAAAAAATATGATTTTTAATATTTTTTTGTTAACCAGGAATATCAGTAGAAAAGCTTCTGCCAGCGGCTTTGGCTGTGTGATAGTCAAGAATTATTCTAGGGGAACGTAATACAAGACCAAAAGTATATTTGTATCCTATTATAAAGTTGAAAGTTCGTGTGTTTGTTATTTCTTCACGCTCGAAAGGCTGAACGGATTTCGATGAAACTTGTTACACGGGTAGACCATGTTCTGGAATAGTTCATATAATACTGTTCATCCTGGGAGTATGTTTCCTTGGGATAATTTTCTTCCATCACACGGACGAAACCACTGTCAAAGGATATAAGTGTTATAATACAAATCTATTTCAATATCTAACAAAATTACATTTTGATATACACACACAAAAAGCAGCTATGAATTACATAGAAATCAGGGTAACTTAAGGGTGATTTTATTTATGTACCTCGGAATCTAGGTAAATGAAAAAAAATACTGTTAAGACACCAAAAAGACCCCAGGATTTTTGATGTAATCAGCCAAAAATTCTCTATCAATTTGTGTGGTGCGTGGTATCTACAAGGGATCCCTTCTTTTCGCATAATGTTCTTTGTCCTAATATACTTCGGCATAACGATTTTGCCACAATTTGTTTTGGCATAATAATACTTCGGCATAATTTTTTTAGGCATACATACATTTTATGTTGGCATAATCATCTTAAAGACTAATTTATTTTGGCATAAATTTGATTCGCATAACGTTAGTAGGCCTAATGACTATTAGCATAACGTTAGTAACGAACCATTAAATAATATTGTTGGTTAAAAATTTAATATGCTGTGCAACAAAAGTTAGTGACAGAACTGAATTGCTGCAAAACCGACTCCACGTAATCTTGTTTGTCCTACCCCTAGAGTGTAATTTAAAATCGCGTAGGCGCGTAGGGGCGAGGCGGCCCGCGGGCTGAGGAGCAGGCGGCTGCAACGATTAGCACGCGAGGGGCCACCGGAGGCCCGCAACGCCGGAGCCGTGACAGAAACCCTGCCTGCTGCATTTTGCATGCTCGCTTGAATGCTGCATGCTTGCTTGCATGATACATGCTTGCTTGCATGCTGCATGCTTGTTTGTTTGCTGCATGCTTGCTTGCATGCTTGCTTGCATGCCTGCTTGCCTTATGCTTCCTACAGAGAAAAAAAACCCACTAAACTAAAAAAGTTATGCTTTAGAACTTTATGCTTAATAAATGTATGCTTTAGAATATTATCATTATTATGGTTAGAGAAATTATGCTTAAAAAATTATGCGTAAGCTGTTATGCGAAATTTTATTATGCGAAAATATATTTATGCCAAACAAAATTATGCTAAGTTATATTAGGTCTTAAAATTTTATGCAAATGGATAGGGAACCTATCTAGAAATGTAAACCCACCGAATGTCAGACAACGACCCTTTAGCTAAAGGATGGCGGATTTGTAAACCAAAATTCATTCAGCTCCGTTCGCCCCTGAATCGCGATTGACTAACAACCGTCTAGAGTTCTATATTAATGTACAGGAAAAAAAAACCATAATTATTTAATTACCTATAATTTTAAACAAAGATGGGAAGAAAAACTGACGAGTGCCGTAACCAGCAGATCCATTATACAATTGTCACAGTGAGTAAAAGTTACAGATTATTGCTGTGGTCAAACTCAATTGACCTCACAATTTGTATCTATAGAGAGTGTTTATTTATAAAATGGAATCGTGATGTGTGGTTCAAATTACGTTGGGCAGTAAACTATTTTATATATAAAAAAATAAATGAAATAAAATCTAGTTATGGGGATGCAATTCGACATATATTTTCACTGTATTTCATACAAGCGCTCTTACGCGATTATGACGTTATTATTATATCTTTTTCGATAGATATTTTGGAAACACAGTATCTTGTGGATATTATTTAGGCATCTATTGAAATCAATTTATAAATTTGTGTAAAAGTAATGCTATTTTGCATGAACTTTGACACTTCATAATTTACTCGAAAATTAAAAAAGTCAAAAAAGTATAATAATAGAAATTGCCTTGCAAATTTAATCAAGATTCTGAATGATGACAATTTTTTTTAAATTCAATAATTTTTAAGGGATTAAAAAAATAAACACGTATTTCCTGGTATAAGTTTTGGAAAATATTCGAGTTAATCACGGAATTATCGAATGCTAACAGAGTTTTCAGGCGTTGGATTGCGTTAGATGAAGTAACAATCTCTTAAACCATGCTCTATGTTGACGATAGGCTAGTGAAAAAGGACCCTCTTAAGAATCCACAGCAGATTGTCTTGCAGGCGTAAATGTTTCAAAGAATTACCGTGGCCCGAGAACGCAAAAGTCAAATGAAGGTACATACGAGTAGGTGGGTTTTAGTCAGTAAAAGTCCGACTTTTTCAACAAAATAGGAAAGATGAGGATGATGGCTGTTCTTTCAAAATGGTTCGCAGCTAATAATATCTTATTAAATGCGAATAAAAATAAACGTAAATATAAAGTTTTCAGTACCGAATGTCCCTCAAGTTGGTTTCACGCTAATTCTTGACAGCAAAAAACTTGATGTAATTACGGAAACTGTATTCTTAGGTTTAACTATCGATTCTAAACTGCAGTGGGGGACAAATATTAGAACTCTCTCGGGAAGATTAAGCTTAGCTGCATATGCAGTAAGACAAATAAAGCAATTGACAGATGTAGCCACAGCTAGGATAGTTTACTGTGCTTATTCCACAGTATTATGTCATATGGCACTTTACTGTGGGGATCTGCTGCTGATGTAGACTCAATTTTCATATTACAAAAGAGAGCAATCCGGGCTATTTATAAAATGGATCCCCGCGAGTCTCTCAGAAATAAATTTAAAGAAATCGATATACTGACTCTTCCTTCTCTTTATATCTTAGAAAGTATTTTGTATTTTCGTAAAAACTTAGGACTCTTTAAAATTAGAAGCGATTTTCACAACAAAAATAGCGTAGTAAACACGAAATTGTATTACCCAAGTGGAGATTAGCTAAGACCAGCAAGTCATTCTTAGTAAGCATATGCTGGTCTTACCCAAATGGAGATTAGCTAAGACCAGCATATGTTTTTATAACAAGCTGCCAAAGGTGGTAACTGAACTTAGAGAGGGAAAATTCAAAATTCATATTAAGCGTGTCCTAACCAAAAAAGCGTATTAAAAGGTTTAAAGACTATGTCGAAGACACGCTTGTTTTGCAATGACTACTTCTGCACATGTGGCCCCCTGGTAACTCATTAATATTGTGTGGTAATTATTCACATTTTTCTTGCTTTTTTTAAATAACCTTTTTTTATAACGTGAATGTGAGAATTGTCTATTAATACTGTATCATGGAAAAATTGTAACATCAACCACTTTAAAAAAAAAGTAATAATGGAGTTTCTTACCGGTTCTTCTCCATAGGAAACGACCAATTTGGAACCGTGGACCAGTTTCTGACATTTTATAAGTGCACATGTAGGCTTATGTAAAATGAAAATATTTGAATTTTGAATTTTGACACAGTTCTCACTCCACCCTAGAGCGAAAGAAGTTATTTGATGGTAAGGTATAGTTGTTACGTTTTAGCATGGCATTAGAATTTATTCACCGATCTACATTTATTTAGGGCTCAAAACTGGATTAAAAGCCCAGCACGGTCCTCAATCGACATCTATAGTGATCTTTTTCATTCTTTCTGTGGTAGTGATCCTCATTTTTTTTACGAATATCTAACTCTATAGATTTATATCCGTTTCTTACAAATATATAAAAGGGAAAAGGCAATGACTGATATTCCCACGCTAAAGCGACACAACTATAGTAGTTATTCCCCTTTGGAATTCTAAAATTGTCATTTTTATTGCCCAAACTTATAGTCAAATAAACCAAGACAGTTTAGATAGGTACCAAGCTAACTTCAAAGCTAACAGTTTCCCAGTTTCCAGACCACACAACACACAGTCACCCAGTTTGCGCAGATAACACAGAATTCACACCGCCCGTCGCTAACAAATTATACTCAAGACGTACGTTATCCGACATTTTCTGTTTCATAAATCTCCATTTGGAAGCACAGCTCCCCTGAATAGGCTCGTTAGTCATAAATAACCGAACTCCGGTCGTTATCTCTTATTCAACCGACCATAAGGTGTGCACGTTCGCTTCTCGTATTTTTTCAGAACAAACTTTAAATTTCTGTTAGCTTTCTCTTATTTTTTGATGTTTACTTTCCTGAGGATTTACGCTTGTTCTCGGTGTGGGTTGGGGTTTTTGGAGTTTTACATGAAGTAAATAAAAATAGAGTGGAGTAGAGGTGGTCCAGTGGGGGGCAGTGGTCTGTTGTAACGGTACCGACTTATGAGTTGTTCGTCGTGGGTTCAAAGTTTAAAACTTAATCTGGCACTTTACTTTGTGTAATTTATTTCATCGCTAATGTTCTAAATACGGGGAAGAAAAACATTGAAAGGAAACCCGCATGTCCTAAAATCAAAAATGCAAAGACGCCGCCGAGGTCGACCTGGGAAGAAGTGGAGAGGTTACGTAGATGCCAACCGCTAGGGCTGGTTCGAGAAAAAAATACCTGGAAGAAGTTCGGTGAGATCTTTGCCCAGCTGTGGGGAAGTATCATAGGTTAAATAATAAAAAAAAAGCAAAGACAATACATGGGCCATCCATCGAACTCTATAGATTATGGCCCATACCCACTCTTAGAGAGGAGGTCGAAGTCCCAGCAGTGTGATCGAGTGATACGTTGTTGGAGCGTCGTCATCATCATCATCATCAGACTGCGTCAATCTACTGCTGGACAAGCACTTCTTAACTTTGGAACACCTGATGAACATCAGATAGCAGCAAGGCGTCTAATTAGCTTTAATTAGTTTGTAATGTGTCCAGCCTCAATGACATTTAACTTGTTAAAAATCCTTTACTGTTAACACTTAATTAAATTTTGACTAACTTGCTTTGAGCATCCAGAGATTAATTTCTTTCGGAATATCCCTTTATTCTCGCACATACGTAAAGATATGATATACTCGTAAGTAAGTCTAAATGGGGTCATCGATTTGATTGGTCTTTTGGCTTTTGTTGACTTGAATTACAGTTGACCTCAAGGTGTCTCGTATTTCGTATATGAACGCACCTTATGTTAAGTATTGCATGTTAATATTTAAGTCAAGATCGTTAAGTCAGTTAAGTGGCAACGTAAAGCGACGATTCCGGGAGCTACCTTAAGAGTAGGTTGCACCAAGAGCTACGTTACAGTTTCCGTCAAAGTTAATAACAGTAATATTAGCAATGACTATTGAATTTTACCATTTACTGTTGTACCATCACGCTAAATGTCGACGTGTTGTTAAAAAACGTTATTATTTCTCATCTGTCTTAATCTTAAGTATGGTTCTTTAACACCCAAATTTGAGTGATTTAAGTGAATATTCCAGGGTGACACGTATTTTTAAGAATATTGTCAGGTTCTGTATTAACAAAAATATGATTTGCAAACGCAGCAGATGTGACTTTACTAAGTTATACTAATTCAAATAAATTAACAAATAAAATTTTCAGCTTTATACTATTACTAGCTTCTGCCTCCGGCTTTGCCCGTTTAGCTCTTTAGTCCCAGTAGATTTCGTTGTGCATTGATATGTCAGTCAGTCAGTTTCTCCTTTTATATATGCATCATCATTATCTTCCTGCCCGTGTCCCATCTTATTTGGGGTCGGCGCAACACGTTTTTTTCTTCCATTCTATGCTGTCAACCGTCATGCTATCACTAACTTCCTTTTCTTTCATATCACTGTTCACACAATCCATCCATCTTTTCTTTGGCCTCCCTCTCCCTCTCCACCCATCCTTTTTTATATGCATATAGATATAAATTTGTAAAAAGAAAACATAATTGCCTGTATTTAAGAGGCTTGTGAAGGATCATTACTTGTCACTGTGATCATGTCTTCGTTTCATCACTTATTTCTCTTGATTATATATTTATATTTTGTATGTATGTATATGTGTATCTATTTTAGTATTAAGTTTTTGTTTAGTTTTATATTTGCACCAAGTGCAACCCCATTTTGTGTCCAGGCAATCTCTATCCATTCTGGGTTGCCTGGAAGAAATCGCCGAGTGCGATAAGGCCGCCAATTGTATGTTTTTTATTGTATTACAATTCAATTTCTTAAATTTGTAACTTGGTATGCAATAAAGTATATATAAATAAATAAATAAAATAATTATTTGCTCTAATACAACTCTATAAATAGACTTCTACAGACAAATAAAATACAAAGAAAAAAAAATCCGCCATATTTCATACAAAAACATAACATAGTAGTCACGAAGGCAGCGCTTGTACACAATATTCAGCGCTAAAAGCTTTTGGGTGTAAAACGTTAATGTCTGTGTTTCCTTACGTGGCTCTCGACATTGACTGGAAGATCCCATCGTTGCGTGAATGCAATAAATTACTTTTATCTCCATTTATTTATGAAGAATACAGGTGTCTGTCATTTTTAATATGATTTGTGTTATGTTTTGGTGAAGTAAGTATAGGTACCTTTTTTTATTAATTTTCTTTTTTATTTAAGGTAAATCAAGATGAGCCATTTACAAGCCTCCACATATAATTGAAGGTTTTTTAGGTTAGAAATCAATCAATGGCTGCTCACGCTCTGGGGAGGAGCGAAAGGGCGTATTAGACTTTTTATGACGAAAACCATACTTATGTTCTTTCTGTAGCCCTTTGCGTTCTGGAACCACGGGTTTCAGTAAATATCCGCGACCTTAGCGCGCAATTACCCATTGCTCGTCGTCCGCAAGCCAGCGCCTACCGTGGTTCGTTGTCGGGGTCGGGGTACGCGACTGGGGTGAAATATGTGTAGTTACCTTTTGTTTGATTGGAAATCATCAAATGACTCCTCCCGCCCTGGGTGAAGCGAGGGGCAGTGTCAGACTTTTAATTCAGCTGTCCTTTGTGTACCAAGCCCGCGGTGGCTGTTTCGAATAATCCTCCAGTCTAAGTGTAGTCATCTGCGTTTTAATATGGGATAGTTTTTATCCATATGCGCCAGAAGGAGGGTTTTGTTTTTAAAGTGTAGGTATGTATGTATCAGCCCAACATTCTGATCCATTCAGTATTACAGGTAGATTTGTCACTAATTTATGTATCTTGAGTTCATTCGTCTCAGTCTAAGTGTCGCCGCACCTGGGCCACATGCCACTGCCACAAACGCCGCCACGAGAAGCTAGAAGCCACCACAAGCCACTTGTGGCTGGTACCTGCTACTTTTTTTAACCCATGCGTGCAGTATCATAATGGACTCTGACGTAGAAAGTTTAAATCCGCGAATGGCGTGCGGCGGCGTTTTGTATCGGCATTTAGTGGCTGGTTCGAGCCACAAGAAGCGAGCAGCAGCGATTTGTAGCGTGTGGCAGGCACGGCGTCTGCCGTGTGCAGCAAGTCTATTTCATGCCGGTGGCGGCGTTTTGTGGTTGTGGCCAGTGGTTTGTCTGTGGTGACCTTTAGTCGCCATTCCCTTGGACAAGGTTCCGAAATTCAGAGCAGATTGGAGTAGTGAGATAAATGACTAGAAAAAAATAAAAAAATTAAACTACGAAATCGTTCGTCATAATAACACAAAAGCTATTCTTTTCTTATCTGTGAACGATGATAACTCTAAATTCTACTAAAGAAAACTGATCTCAATTTACTGAACGCAGCAATCTCATTTCGCCGCAGTCATCAATTCTTGTGCGAATCGTGGCAGTTAAGCAATGTCACCACGTCTAGCCTTGTTGGCCTTTGCGTTTATCAAGAGGAACTTGTATTCAGCAGCGGACTTTAGCAGGCTGACATAGATATAACATTGTGATGTTGTATTGATTTACTAGCTGTCGCTTTTTATGGTTCCGTACCTCAAAAGCGGAAAAACGGAACCGTTATAGGATCACTTTGTTGTCCTTCTGTCTGTCTGTCTGTCTGTTAAGACCCTTTATCTTGAAAACGCGTTGTGGTATCGAGTTAAAATTAAAACAATATTCTCAAGTTTACGGTCCCTTGAAGCTGTGAAAAAATCAAACTTCTGAGTTATCGAAAAAAAAGATACCGCCGTTTATGTCGCAAAAAACGACACTTTCAAGGCAATCAAAATACATAGGGTACTTCTCGTTGACCTAGAATCCTGAAATTTGGCATGAAGCAAGGTCTCATAGCACAAGCATAGGAAAAAAATTGAAAACTGTGTCTTTGTAGTTACGTCACAAAAAAAACTTTTTTGCTATTCGGAAAAATCTTCGTAACTCTATTCGGGAATTGAACTGTTTTCATAGTTAAATTTGTACGAAACCCTCAGTGCGCGAGTCCGACTTGCACTTGTCCAGTTTTTTTTTCAGGTAGGAAATCATCCAATGACATCTCCTGCCCTTGGGCGGAGTAGGAAGGCGTGTCAGACTTTAACTGACTAAAACTTACTCCTGTTCCTTCTTTGCCCTCGTTCTTGGGGCCTAGGGTTCACTTTCGCGCTAGCTGTCCCTTGCGGTTTCATCTGTGTCTTTGGTTACTACACCGCTCCCGCGCGGTGTAGCATGATGTTATATAGCTAGCCTTTCCCGATAAATGGGCTATCCAACACTAAAAAAAGTATCATATCGAACCATTTATTTCAATGTTCAGAGAAACCAACTCTTCAGCTTTATAATATTAAGTACACAAGGAAACAGTTACAGATATGAGTTCAAAAGAACTGCTTAATTCTATAGAAATTTCTTCCAGCGGACGTGCGAAAGACGGAATAAATATATCTAAATGTAGTGTGTAAAAATAGTAGAAAAAGAGTATGTGGAGAGCCTACATACTCATATAGACTCATCATCATCTTCCTGCCCTTATCCCGTGTTATTTGGGGTCGGCGCAACACGTTTTTTTCTTCCACTCTGCCCTGTTACTCGTCATGCTATCACTAACTTCCTTTTCTTTCATATCACTCTTCACACAATCCGTCCATCTTTTCTTTGGTCTCCCTCTCCCTCTCCATCCATCCTACATACTCATATAGACTGAAATATCAAATAAAGTTTCACATATGTATATACTTTTCATCAAAAAATTCATCTGTATATTCACATACACCAGTAATTTTGTGGAAAAAACTGTTTCAGAAAATATAAAATAACCAAGCTTGTCCATAGCGCATTTGGAAGAGCAGACTATTAAATTAAGAATCAAACAAATTTTTACAGTCTTGGTTTTTCACCGTGTTAAAAAAAATGAGATAAAATAGAGTTATTTGGTTGCAACATTTAAGTTTTTTTAAACTTAAATATAAGTATTTTAAAATAGCGGTTATCAAGATTCAAGTCATTTGAAGCGAAGTGGCAACGATTGCAGTTGATGAAGTCTTTAACGCGAGATATTCATACGAGTGCCTCCCCCCCTTCCCCCCGCTTACTGCTTCATAGGTACTTTCTGTGAAATTAAGCAATTTTAATTTGGAACTCTAGCTAAGGAGCGTTTAGATGGAACGTAGTTGCATCAAAGATATAGTAATCGAAATATTTATTGCCAAATAGTGTAGAAAACAAAAGTTGAATTTTTGGACTGTACCAAAAGATATTTGGAATATTTATTACAACATTAACTAGTAGAGAATAATAAGTGTCATTAAGTCCACGATAGCTACTCTAATTCATAATAATTTCAATACATCTCTACCAACTCAGATAATGTCTATACGATTTTTAGTCGATTTTTAAGTGACCATTTGTATTAAAAAAGATCTAAAACAAGCATGGGTTGTAAAGTAATTTGAACTTTATCATGTTTATCGTAGAGTTTGTTATACCAAAATATATAAATTTTTCTCGAATTCAACATTCAAATATAGGAAACACGATGTTTAAAAAATAAAAAGTTTTATTCATGTAAAGGCGCTCTGGATTATAAAGCGTGCATAATTGCATAATCAGTATTATAATGTTACCATTGCCGAGACTCGAGCCTCCTCTCAGTGCGGGCTGGAGTCGATGCTTCAATGCGCCTATACTTTACTATTTTTTAATTAGAATGAAAAAAAATGGAGCTCTATTTGTACCCGTTACTGATCATATTTGTGTAGTCAAAATTAAAAAAAAAGAAATCCCAAAACTGTCCACGAAAGTCTCTCATAATTGGTAAATTCATAATTAAATCAATCATTCATTACAATTGCTACTAGAAAATACTACACGCAGTGTTTTTCCATTTTGATCGCCATTTATTCGTTCATAATCAATAGCCTGTGCAATATTTCCATAAATTGAGTGAAATTTTGGGATATAAAGAAACGCTAATAACTTTGCTGTTTATGAATATTTTTTATTAAGATTTTATTTATTAAAACTTCATGCAACACAAAGGTACAAAGGCGGACTTAATTCCTTAGTCCTTCTTTACCAGTCAACAAGTAGTAGTAGTGAAGAGAAAACATGTTAGGTGCATAAAAAAAAGATTAATAAGGAAACAAGGGAACTAATGTATATTTATAAAATAAACATATATAAACATCTATAATATAAACCTATATATATAAATATATATTGTTTTTATGAGAAAAAATTAAAGGATATGACTTTAATAACAAGACCTTTTCTAATAAATCCTTTAAATATTTGTACTAATTAAAAATTAGTGGTGTAGACATAGTTGCATTATGCCAGGCCAAACCGTTTATTATTAGCGAGATGTTTATGAATTATTTTTAGGGTATCTTTATTTATTTATTTATTTAAACTTCATGTACAGTAGTGGTACATAGGCGGACTTAATGCAACAAGGCATTCTCTACCAGTCAATCTTTGGGTTTAAAAATACTACACTGTGGTAGGCTTGTACAATAAACAAATAACAGATAATTGAAACAGAAAAAATAAAATAAAAAATAAGTTATTTATAATAATAAAATACATGTATTAAAAAAAAAAATTATAAAATAAAATTATAATTTAATAAATACTATGAAAAATATCAAATCATTAAGAGAACTTAATAATAATTCTGACGAAGACCAAACTAAAGTTGAGAGGACTTCAAGTCCGAATTTTACACTTAAAGAAAAACTTACTTTCAGCTTTTTTGATGCTTTATCTAAACACACCCTTACCCGCTTCTCTAGCTCACACGACGCGCTTAAAACTTACCCTGGAGTTTGATGTCCATAATTAGCTTTACGTAATTCGGTAATTCCGTTAATGCTACTCCCCTTTAATTAGACTCGTGCTGTCCAATTAATGGTGAAAATTTTTAATCGAATCAACATACGAGTTTGAATAGTCAAACCGTTAACTTTATAACCGAATTTGCAAATTGAACAATAAACAGATAGAAAGCGAATCAACAAAAATGGTTCAAATTGTATTGTTGTCCGTGTAGGTTTTAGTTAAATAAACTGCGGTATGTTTTCATTGTATAAAATTGTGTTATTTTCCTAAAACAAACGCGTTAAAAAGTCATAGGTCGTGTGTCAAACAACACGTTGAATATTCGATACAGTTGTTTAGACCGGGAAATTTTTTGTGTTTTTTATTTCGATTAACTGAAACGTTTTATGTGTAGGCTACTGTAACGTGTTGTTATGTCTCAGTACGATGAATTTGACATTGGAAATCATCTTATATCTTCTCTCGCTTTAGGGTGAAATGAGAGAGCGTGTTAGACTTTTACTGACTAAAACCAATTTGTAACCTTGGCGTTCTAGAGCAACGGTTTTCCTTTCAGAAATTTCCTGTGGGTCTAGCAGGTATCGGTCGGTGTTGGGCCCCCTACTTTGTCACGCGCGACACAATTGACATCTCTTTGTGTCGCGCGTGAAACGCTACATGCCGTGGACGATACGGGCTCTATCGTTACCGGACGGTCGGACGGCGAGCTTAAAAATTAATAATATATAATAGTTACTTTAAATAATATCCTGACTTTAATTCACTCTACTCTATTTTAGTATCACAGAAATATTTAACACCAATTGAAGCGAAAATGAGAAAAAACAATTAATATTCAGAATGATAAGTTCCAAATTCAAATGTATATTTCTTTTTTTAATTGTAATAGTATTTATGGCCAAACTAAGTGTATGGCTATATATTTCCTGTTACACGTCACTACATAGTATAAAACGAAGTCGTTTCCCGCTGTCTGTCCCTATATATGCTTAGATCTTTAAAACTGCGCGAGGGATTTTGATGCGGTTTTTTATAGATAAAGTTACTCAAGAGGAAGGTTTATATGTTTACACAGTTACGGTTTATAACACATGCATAATATAGTAAAAAACACTGATAATTTTAGAGGTTTCTAATGTGATGTCGTAAATAAACACATTTTTTTTTGCGTTTATATTGCAAACGCTGGCTGAACCCTACGAGATATATCAAAACAATGTACTAGGATATTGTACACCTTAAAAGGTCTACAAAAAAGTCTGCAATAGTATATGTCTATCTCTTAGGGATAACCCCAATGACCAATTTTTATCCTTTACTTTTACGAGAAGTAATGGCTTATTTACAATTTTAAGAAATCAGCATTAATCTTTCGCCAATTAAGTAACTTAAATACATCGGGCATTTAGTATATATTAATATGGCCCTCTACAGCATGTAATTTAAATAAATATTTTTGAAGATATTACAGATTTAAAATGCAGGGACATAGCGGTTGCGGTGGTACCGATTGGGGGGCCGCCGCCGGTCATTAACATAAGTTGTAAGACTAAATCTTGGTTTAAAGAAAGAGCGACTCTAAATAACTTGGTTATTTCAAAGACTGATGCGCCGACGCAAATATACTACTCCGTCGATACTGTTCTCTATTTGGAAAAAGCTAATAATTTTCCTACAGAATTACTTAATTTTTTGAACCCATCTAGACTCTCTTCATAAAATGGTGTTGAAAGTAGGTTGTCTCGTTATTTTATTAAAACACCTGAATCCACCTAAACTTTGCAATGGCACTCGTTTGCAGGTTAAATCTCTAAAAACTTTCACAATAGAGTGCACAATACTCTCCGGATGTGTTACCGGAGAAGATGTATTGATTCCCCCAATTCCTCTGATATCATCAGATTTACCTTTATAATTTAAACACCTACAATATCCGGTAAATATATCTTTTGTCAAACTTTCGACGTTGCAGACTTAGATTTGAGTATTGAGTGTTTTTTACACGGCCAATTATATGTTGCTCTTTCAATAGTAATCTCAAAAGAAAACATGTTTGTATTGTTTAATGATAAAAAAGCTATGAAGGTTGTATATAAAGACATTATATGGTATATTTAGTAAAAGAAATGCACTCGTGCGAAGCCGGGGCGGGTCGCTAGTAATTTACCATTCTCAGAATGGTATTATTTTATCTATCCAAATACTTTCACCATTTGGTAAAATATTTCGTGTAAAATACCCGTAAAAGCAGTAAAAGCAATACCCTCTTTGTGGTTTCGGCGTAATGGGGTAAAGAAAGCCCAAGTCATTAATTCTCATAAACAAACTAATGGGTACGAAGATGAACACATCAGCGAAGATTGCTTACTTTCGTGATGCTTAATAAGAGCGGCTATTAGTAAACATTATAACTTTTCTTAGCAAATGCTTGTGAACCTAGTCCGTTTCAAGGACCTCTCAACTCAGCTCAGTCGCCATGACAACAGCAAAAACCTTCATCATCGCCATAGTTTTTTCCCAACTCGGAGGCCACGGGTAGTGTGAAAGTGAAACCCGGGGGCCCTAAGACGAAGGAAAGGAAGGAACAAGAGTGGGTTTTTAATCAGTAAACGTTTGACACTATCTCCCGCTCTGCCCAAAAGCGGGGGATGTCATTAGATGATTTTCTCACAGAAGAAAAAAAAATCGCTTGGGGTCGGCTTCCAGTCTAACCGAATATCCATGTTTTATATGAAACGACTGCCTATCAGATCTCCACAGCTAAGTTACTGGGTAACACTGGGGCAGATTTTCTGACTTTTGACTACCTGTAATGACTGTCAAAGATGTAGCATCGCATTGGTCACAATTGTCATTCGTAGGAATGACAACTGAGATCAATGTGTTACGTGCTTTGCGAGGTACGGGGTGTCAGTAATGTCCTAGAAAAACTTAGAAAAGTACATATGAATTGAAAAAATCACATGGGTACTTGCCCAGTTTTGAACTCACAACCTCATGTATGAGACGTGGGTGCCTTAACCACTGGAATGGTCCAGTGGTTAAGGCACCCGCGTCTCACGGTCATGAGACTCATGGTCAAGGTCCATGACACACACAAATCAGAAATAGAAAAACCCTTCATGAATATCAAGAAATAATGAGCTGTAGGTACCGTTACATCTGAAGATTCAAGAACAAGCTATAGAGCATTCATGGAGTAATTCACTTTAGCTTCCTTAAATCTAGTCAAGCCACAACAGTAGATATTTGCTATGCAGAACTCCGAACAATGACGGCGAAATTCGCAGCAAAATATTATTGCTACATTTGGTTGCAAAATTAGCCCTGCTCAACTGTTAAATTAGTTAGAGATAGCATAAGTACGAAGCCATTGATGATTTTTGCCTTAAATAATTGAAGAATACAAAAAATAATGTCACATATGTATACAAACCATCCTACTCTACATCAGAGTGCAAAATTAGCCCAAGTCAACTGTCGTGGGGTAACCGTCCGGACCAAGCTCAAGTCGTCGATAGCGCTTAGTGTTCCATGGGCGCCTCAAGGAGATGACAGCAAATCGTATGGGCCCAGCAGAGTCGAAGCCTACTGGGGCCATGGGTTAAGTGAAAATGAACTCCAGGGCCCTGGAACGCACTTCTCACGCCCAAGGGCGTACAGTTTTAACAAGTATGAACCCATTCATAGTTCATGCCTTAAACATGAGCAACACAAAAAATATTGCCACTTTATACATCAAGTGGCAAAATTAGCCCATCTCAACTGTTAGGTTAGTTAGTGATAAGCAAACAATAAAAGCGAATCTATTAAACCGTGCGGCGGACGTGCGGTGGCCGGGTGTCATGAAAATCAACTCATTCGGCGAACACTCGCAAACAAGCTCCACATCCAATTAAGCTTCACGAATGGCAATGGAAATTCGAGTCGTGCTGTATTAACCTTATTTGCTACCCAGCCTTGATCCGAGTGTCCAGTTGCGGCTAGCTATTATTCCATTGCAGCACCCACTAACTATACGCGGCGACAATCCAATTATAAGCTGGAAAGAAACACGTACACCTCGGTGTTGAAAGGTTCTGTTTTAGTGCGTATTGGTTTTTGACTACAGAATAGGTATACCTATAGCATATTACCTATACATGCACTGTATTGTGTAAAGCTGGAAGTGTACAGGTAGCAATTTTTGAAATTGAGTCTGGATTTGTGCCCAGTTGACAGCGTCAAGCTCGCTTGCTGTTACACGCTGCAAGTTACAGGTTGCGTTGCTCATTGCTGGTTGCGTAGATTTGCGTGTTGCACGTTGCATGGCGTACTTTTTTGATACGTAGTAAAGTTTATTTTATTCTATTTTGTTCTATTCTACATTAGACTGAAACTTATCTGGTGGAAAGTGGTTATTTTTTATTTATACTAGCATCTACTAGCATTTTCGCTCCCGTTAAACTTAAAATTCACGACAAAAATATAATTTGTCGTTTAATGATTGGTTGCTATCTTGATGTCCTCAGGGAAACATTCCATAAAGAAATTGCCTGAACAAGGAAAAAACAGTAAAAGAAGTTAGTAGGATATTAAAGGAGACGGTTTTGAGATGAGTGAAGATTTATTTATTGTGGTTGAAATATTGATATACTTCTACTTAATCCTTCAGGCAATACATGATGTTATGTAGTCCTGTAATTTTAGGATCTATTAGTATTTTCCACGGTCTTTTTTATTGTAAATTTAAATGCGGAGGCTGTAGGCTGATCATTATAACTCTAATCTCAATATTATGTTGTTTTTAATTCAATCAGAAACGAACAAATAAGTTAAGATTTCTTAATAAAGGGTTTATGTTAACTGATACTACTAGGGCAACGATACTTAATCCAAAGTAAGACTAGCTTGAAATATTTCAAATGTTGTTTTTTTTTTACTTTCCTTATCTTGTCAATTTTGTTGATTTTAAAAATGCTTCTTTCCATGGGTCTCTGTGTTTCATTATTTATTTTCTGTTTTTGTAAGTCCATGTTTGGGAGCCGTAAACTAATTGAGAGGTAAATGTTCCGCAATTTTTTCAATAAAATTTAAAAGTAATCTTTTTATTTTTTTTTGAAATTTTGTTTAATAAAAGCAAAAATTTTTTTTTTTGCTTTCCTTTACTTATTTTGACTGTAGGCTATTGAATCTGTCACTACAGAACAATGTGGGGACTGTCAATGCCTAATAAGTTTTATTTTATGAAGTCAGAAGACAAGTATGTCAAATGTTTTGTGCCCTAAGGATGTATCAAATAGTTAACTAAGATATAGAAACACTTAATTCTATAGCTTTGACTAACGAACGAAGCCCACAAACGGCCAACAACAATTTTGAGTATCTTCATGCGTGTTGTCATTTCTATTTGTATTAGTTTTATTGTATTTTTGGTCTTGGTTGATTGAGACTTTTTTCATCTAATAAAATATAATGATTTTCTCTTTTTTTGTTTACTTCTTTGTAAGTTCTTAAATTAGTAGTATGGCCTATAACATCTTTTCTAATTTTCATCTCTTTGAAATTGTTTTCCAGTGCTTGTACTTATTTCTGAAGTTATTAAGATTTCTTGATATTAATTATTCCCGGTGTTTACTATAGTCAGATTTGATTGATTTCTTGCTTAATTGAATAAATTTATCAAGTTTATTTTTCATTTCTTTATTTTGACTTTTTATTTGTATTAGTTATGTTAGGTTGATTTAAATAAAATGTCCTATTTGTTCATATATACCGACTTGTTATTTGTCTGGGCTTAGAGTTAGGTAACACGCAAAAATCAAACGCAATCCAACCCCTATAAAGGTACCAGAGAATAAATAGCTTTATTTTGCAATTTAAATTTTCGAAGAAAATCATTTATTTTTATATTATTTACTATATTATATTATAAAATTTACAAAGCAGAACTCTCTGCCAGAATCTGACCCATTAGACTGTTAAGCCAAACTGAACAGGCATTTTATTAACTTTTTATTTCCATTTGACATTATATAATATTATTTTAATTTTTATTACTATGACATTTATTAAGCTGAATTTTTTAACATAAATATATTCCTTTTAAATAGCAATGGAATTAAAGAAAAAAAATTGTAAAAATTTGCATGCCAATGTGATGGTAAAATATGGAGCACTCTGTTATAAAAAAAAAAACACAAAATAAATGATTATGATTATGATTTATAGGCTCACTCGATTGTAGCCGTTCAAGTATTACGTAAGCAGATTTTTTGCAAATATTAACTCCCCCCTCACCCTTGTCAGCAAAAGTAAGCAAGCTTTACACCCCCCCCCCATGCTTACATAAACATTGGTAGGTACAAGCATTTGTCAATGTATTGGTTTCGTTAATAATTTATAAGCAGTAGTTGCAAGTCTAGAAATAAGGAATATGCTTGAAATAAAGGAAAAAATAAACTTCATTTAAAATTTTGACATATTAATTCAAATTAGCAGGCCTCAGTCCATGATAGACGAATCCATGACTCTAAATCTTCAATGACTTTGGATGTTTGCTGCTCAGTGATGTCTCGTGTCTACTCGTTTTCTTGCGACTTTGTAACTCTTAAAAAACTAAAAAAAGTATATACTGCTGACGTAATCACCATCTAGACCCCCCTTTTCCCATGTCATCAAAAATAAGCAAAGCAAAGGCCCCCACCCACCTGTAGTGCTTTCGTCATACTTAAATGGTCTCTTTCCTTGTTGCCTCACCCAACATTTACTATCACGCAAGATCGAGGAAAGACCAGATCCATATTAAAGAAAATAAATACAAAAGAAAATAAACCCCCCTAGTAGTCGGTTTCTGATTGCAAAACTGAACTTCCCAACAGAAATCCATGACCCCTAAACAATATGCCCCGATACCATGGCTGTATATTTGCTACCAAAATGGCGCCTGCAACTCGCATCGACGCTTTGCTCATGTCAAAACAAACATTTGTATGGTCTACAGAAATTGTCCTGCTGTGATATGTGATTGCCTTTTCGACATAGCGAATATTAATATAGGGTTAAGGCTTTCTGGCGTCCTGTTCGTGAAATACCCATTTCCATACTATAATAATATTTAATTAAAAAGTGTCTCTACATTATCATCGCCAACCATTCAGTATTTTATAAGATCCATTTTGGAGAGAGTGCGCGGGAATTACATGGCTTAATTTCGCCATTTCCTTTCTACCATCGGACAATCCGACGTACGGCAAGTACGGTGAGTGAAGTGGCCTTACATTGTTAAAACCTCTACGGTCCGGACTAAGCGTTTCGCTTTGTCGTTTATACCGCGTACATCGAAGGACTGGATCAATTTGCCTTCTGCGGCCTTTCCGTCCGATTATAATTTAGGTGCCTTCAAGGCTAGAGTGAATAGGCTTTTAATAAACTAGCGCGCTTTACCATCAACGGTTACATCAGGGTTTACCATCGGTTGGGATCGCAGTCAAGCACATCATATCATAACATTAACCATTATACATTAACCATCATATCATAACATTAACCAGAAACGTACATAAACTAACACCTTTTCTTATAGGGGTAGGCAGAACCTTAGATCACCGACTAAACTGCGACCTCGACATGTCTGTTTCTGTTGATTGACGTTCATATGTTTGTTTGATGAATATCATTTACGTGTATTCTATTATTGGTGAGCCAAATAAATAAAATAAAAGAAATGTATCTGGATATAAGAAATACATTTTACATAACATATTTACTGGAAGTACCTAATTTCTATTTTGATCTTTAACCGTTTTATGTGAAAGTAAAACAAATGAATTAGATGCTTTTGGCTTTAATCACAAGCACTTATTTATTAGTTGCGTTTGTGTATTTTTATGAACTAGACGCGGACGAAGTTGCGGGCAACAGCTAGTAGTTTAAATAAGAAACAATGTTTCTTATTTAAATTAAGTAAACTACTATTTTTAATTTCAGACTAACGCACGACGAAAATTTAAGAATTAGCTGTTTAATTATATGGTAAATGGATTTTATTTCGTAATATTTGAAGTAGTTAATGTTATCGGTGAATTATGTATAATAACTTACAGCCATTTAATTAAGTACATATATTGACAACTTAACTGTTAAGTGAATGCTTGTAACAAACAAATCTTCATACTATCGTCTCTTTCTGTAAAGCCGTAATGCTAGCGAAGGAGGTGGTCGCGAGCGTGAGAAAACGGACATCCTTTAGCCGCCGCCACAGGAGACGCTCTAGGCAGCGAGTGTCGCAGGGTGATCTACGGCTACCGTAACCGTGGGCTTGTGGACAACAAGCATTGGGTAGCTTGCTGTCCATCCGTCTGGTAAGGACCTGGCCCATGTCGTCGATGGCAGGTAGTTCTCTACGCGTGCCTTATAGAAATCTCAGCAAAAATGACAAGAAAACCATCGGTGCTAAAACGCAAAGGGCAACTAAAAGGTTAAAGACTATGTCGAAGACACGCTTGTTTGAATTTTTTTTACAGGTGTGATTTTAGTCAGTAAAAGTCCGACTAGTCCATTTTCCCACTCTAGACTGGGAGAAATCATTGGATGATTTCCCACTTCAAAAAAATAAACATTCAATAAGTCTAATGCTCTCAAAAACTTTTACGCATTATAATAAGCAGCTGATACCCTTAACTTCTAGTACAGTACTTACGAAGTTTATTTTATCAAATTATATAGAAAGTTTTGTCCTTTCTTCGCACAATGTTTAGGACCGATGGATCACGGAGGCGTCTTTCCTCAACTTTGGTAAATATTGGTATGGTAACCCGTTATTTTGGCAGGTCGTCTATCACTGTCCTATGCACAAACTAAACAAAATCGAGGGGGAGATATTTTCGCTGCTGTAGATAAATATGTCAATAAAGTTTCGCTCTAGGATGAGTAATAAATATATTGTTATTGACGTTTATAAGTTGGTTGAATGTTTTGATTACCTGTTGTGAAAGGACAGATTATAATAATGTATTTATACAATTTTATATATTTCTGGTTATATCTTTTTTTTAGCTATTGCTTTTGTGAAATTTTTACGTTTATCTCGCACTGGAATACAATGGTTGCTCCTTTTCTACTACCTATTGCTCGTTGTCTGCAAGTCCGTACTTAAAGTGACTAGAAATCGTCCTGGGACTCCCGATGCCCAGGGCATCATCTGTGGCAGCAGCTGGGGTGTGAAGATGTCCTCTTCCTCACGGTTAGATTCAGTTTATCCTGAGAGTTTTTCACTAATGTATATTAACTGTACTTATAAATCACGTTGGTAGCAGAGCCTCTATTTGAGTCTAAAACCCTTCATACAACCTTGAAACTAGTAACTAATCAAAAACACGTTCTATATGTTAACGATTTACTGATCGTCATCTAGAACCTAATGGAATGGAATTGATTTAGTTCAAACACACATCCAGAACCTCTGTTTAACATATAGACTAATAAACGTAAACATTACTAACAGGCTCAGACACATAACAACATTACTGCCATATCAAATAATTCCGACTAAATTGTAATTGGCTTGATCTAATTTACGAGTAGGTAGGAGTATATCCCTGAGTACGGAGGACGGAGTGGGCTAATTGCAGTAAGCCAATTTAACATAATTTTGTCTTAGTTTGAAATTTGAGAAGTACTATCGTGTGCGACACGTAGGTACCACATTCGTGTGAGCTAGTTCAGGAGGTGAATGTACCTAATTTAATTAAATAGAGGTAGTTGATAGTTGGTATTTGTGAATTAGAGGAATAATGTCGTGTAGTTTGACTTGTTATGTCCTTGGGACTGGTGGTAGTCTAACTCAGACTTTGGCAAACGGATGTTAGTTGGTATAATAACATTTGCAGCAGTTCTAGGTTAATAATTATGTCATGTCGCAGGGTATTAATTTTCAATCATAAAATGTCGTGAATGAGAGGTAATCGTCATGCCCCCGCCACTGCAGGCGATATCCTGGATATCGGGAGATGTAGGATTCCTAACCACCGTAGGCGCGGGCTTGCGGACGGCGAGCAATGAGTAGCTCACCTTTAAAGATGTTAGCGTAATTACGCTAACATCTTGCGGACCCGGTCAATCGACGGGATCTGCAAGGACCGATGAATATCAGGGCTGCGGTATTTTACGAAAGAGTTGCTGCGATCCCGAGCTTGGTTTTAGTTACTAAAAGTCTGAAACTCCCGCTCGATCCAACCAGATCAGGAAAAGTAAATGATGATTTCCAAACTTCCGTACCGAAAGTTTGTAACCAGTTGATGACGCTGTCCGTACATGGGACCAAAACATAACTGATGAAATATGAGCAAAAGACAGGTACAGGCACCTTCACCTCTGCCTAAACCCTTAGGGAATATAGGTGTGATATTATATTGTGTTTGAATGACCTCCACTCGATTCAATCACCGTGACAACAGAAAAAACCCCGATTCATTCATTAATTTAATTACTCAAGGACAACCAATGTCCAATTAAAATGATGTACTTTTCCATGTTTATCTAGGACATTACTAACACCCCGTGGGTCGGAAAGCAAGTAAAGTCGTTGCTGCTGGTTGTCATTCGTAGATCTTTGACAGTCATTACAGGTAGTCAGACGCCTGAAAGTCTGACCATCAGTCTATCCAAAAAGTATTGTGATGCCCAGTAAGTGGATTGTGGTCGACAGTCTGAGTAACCCAGATACTCCTGGGTTACTAAGTCCAAGACAATAGTCTTGGACTTAGTAAAAAAGGAATGCCTTTGGGACCAATTTCTAATTTCACGCGGGAGAAACTGCTAGCTGCAACTATGGTCTTCCTCTTCATCATCCATCCACATGTTTACTCATAACTTAAAGACAATCCAATGTTATTCACCACTGGGCACGCCATAATTTTGACGGTAAGTCCCCTCTTTGAGGAGTGGCTGGAAAGGCAATACGGCGTCCTTACCTTCCGCATGACGCAGGTCCTCACCGGGCAAGGTAAGTTCGGGAGGTTCCTGCACCGGATTCGTGCGGAAGAAACGCCCGGGTGTCACCATTGCGTGGACCACCCGACGGAGACGGTAGAGCACATGGCGGAGGTGTGCCCCGTTTGGGAAGAGCAACGCCGTGTTCTCGTGGGGGCGATCGGCAGCGGCGATCTCTCGCGCCGGGCAGACCCTTGGCCCAGGAGGGTCGAAGCCTACTGGGGCCAAGGGTCTGATTCTGAAAGGAAGACTCGGCCCCGGTACGAAAGGCAACGAAGGAACAGGAGTGGGTTTTTAGTCAGTCAAAGTCTAACACTATCTCCCGCACCGCCCAAGAGCGGGGGATGTCATAAGATGTATTTCCCACAGGAAAAAAAAAATATTATTCACCGCACCCATAATCCCGTCACACACAGCAACCAGATTTCACAAGACAATTTCTCAATTCGCAGTTAGAAGTGTTAGAAGTATAAAATTCCGTCGCTCTTCATAAGAGCAGACAGCGTAACTGTTTAATTTAATTTTATTGTCAAATGCACCGCTGAAACAGCGCACTGCGCTTTTGTTTCTAACCTAATTGTGTTTGCAAGTTTGGACATGCGTTAGCGTTTATTAGAATAGAATTTTGTTTTATGGTGATTAGATATGTGGAAGAATGCGCATTAAAAGCTTTGGAACGAATATGCTGGTGGAAGTTGTGTTTAAGGATGTAGTAAAAAACGTAGCGCATTTTGAAGTTTTGGTTCTAGTACATGCTGGATTCCTCGCGATGTTTAATGTTCACCATTTTTGAATGCAGTGGTGATGAAATGAATTATATAAAGTTTAGCGCCTGCCGGGGTTTGAACCCACAATAACCTACAAAGTCGGGGCCACTCATTACCACTGATTCACCACTGCTCTCGTAAGTAATAAAAAAAGCATTTATTTCAAGCAACCAATACATACAGCAATCACAAGACAGAACCCACATATAAAACAAATGGGTAATTCTTCGAAATTTGATTCTTTGACTGATCCATATGGCCAAAATTTAATTTTACTTTCAGCTTAGTTACACAAATTAATATGAAAATAGGTATGACGAATAACATATATTTGAATAAGGGACTCGTTTTTAGAAAGTAACTTCCAAAATATTGAGGTTTGAATATTTTGTGACTTTATAAATCAGAATTGGTTACAGATGAATCAGAAACAGAAAAAAATTATCCCTGAAGAACTATCCAATTAAAACATTATACTATCGGGTGCAGCTAGCAACATGTCTGCTCCAGCAATGTCCAATATAAGGGTTATCAAATCTCCCGGTAATCTTCGCCAGAACTCTATTGGAGTTGTCCCGCACCCTGTGCACCAAGGACGTGCTTCACTTGCGCATGGTGGTTTGGAAACAGTTAGTGGTGGGTAGACATACCCGAGGTACTGCAGAAGCGGGGCAGTCCTAATACTGCCCTGAATGTGTTGTTTTTGCTTCACAACTGGTTATATGTGACAGCACTAAGGTACTAAACATTTTTTAATTAATTTGAAATTCTGGAAATTAGAGCATGTTTTGGAATTTGTTAATTAGTTTACAATAGAATGTTTATTCAAGTTTCTAGTTTCCCAGAGAAAGCTAAAGATTGCAGACTTTTACAGTATCAAGTTACGTCGAGACGTGTTGACAACATTATGTCTTTTAGACAAACTATTTAAGGCTATTTTTTGAAGTGTGATATCCATCAAATGGATTCTCAAGCTCTAGGGTGAAGCGACAGGACGTGTCCGACTTTTACTGACTAAAACCCATCAACCATTTGTGTTTCTTGATTTGCACTTAGCGTTATAGGCCACAGTAACTCTTTTAAAGGTTCTCACAGCAGCTATTAAAGCAGAGCCGCCGTGACCTTGACCTTGCATCCGATTACTGGCCACGATAGGGGCGGGCTTAGCATATGCTGACAATAGCTTGCGCTCCGGTCATCCGGTAACTGTCCGGACCAAGCTCAAGACACTGACGGCGCATAGTGTTCCATGCGCACTTTGAAGAGATGTCGGTCAAACTGAAGGGGTGCAGCAGGGCCGATGCTCGCTAGGATGACGAGGGATTTCTGAAAAGGAAGCCCATGGTCCTAGAACGCGGAATAACTGAAGGGCACAGGTGTAGTTATAGTCAGTAAATGTCGGACACGCCCTTTCGTTCCACTCTAGAGCGGGAAAAAGCCATTAGATGATTTCTTACCTTAAAAAAAGTCTATTCTATTCTACTGATACTATCTTTCGGTATAGGCAAAGTACCTATAAACGCAAGCCTATCAATAATAATAAATAAGTAAATAATAGAGCAGTGATAGCCGAGTGGTAACGGCCCCGACTTACGAGTAGGTTGTAGGTTGCGGGTTTAAACCCAACCAGGCGCAATACTTTGTGTAATTTATTTCATCACCACTGTTCTCAAAAGGGCGAAGGAAAACATCGTGAGGAAACCGGCATGTCCTAAAACCAAAAATTCGAAGACATGTGACATCCACCAACCCGCACTGGGTCCGTGTGGTGGATTACGGCCCATTCCCTCTCCTAGAGAGGAGGCCTGAGTCCCAACAGTGGGAAATTTATAAGGCCGACTATGCTAAGTAAATAATATACTAGGTTTTACCAGTATGGTAGCAGTATGGTGTGCCTTTTCATCTTGCAGATACAAATCTTTATGATATTAGTGTGATTATGTTTCTTAATATTTATAAATCTCATAATATTCTGGACAAGTTAATAAACAAAAGCAATTGCTCCAACCTTTTGTATAAAGTAACCAACAGAACCTTCACAAACAATACCCACTTCTCATTCTTCATCCAAGAAAAATGTAGCCGAGCCAATTTGTTTGCTTCCTCTGATCGGTATGAAAATAATAAACATGAGAAGTAATTAAAAAGGACAAAAGAGTCTCCGAGGTAAAATAACGATTTAATTCTACAGAAATAAACTACTGTGGCGGAGGATTTACTTGCTAGCCAGTATTGTTCTTTTAATACAATGATAGTACTGGTGATCACTGCATTGCGGTATATTAATGTCCAGTATAACTATACGTTTAGTTTATTATTCAGGTATACTAGATGGCTTAAAGTCACCCAAAGGGCAATAGAAAGGGCTATATTCGGAGTTTCTTTGCGTGATCTCATCAGAAATGAAGATATCCGCAAGAGAATCAAGGTTACAGATATAGCCCGATGAATCGCCAAACTTAAGTGGCAGTGGGCTTGGCATGTTGCTCGCAGATCAGATGATCGATGGGGAAAGGAGGTTCTGGAGTGACGACCGCGTACCGGAAGATGCAACTTTGGAAGGCCTTCCACAAGAGATGGATGAGCTAGTGAGGGTCGTGGGTATCCGATGGATACGAGACGCACAGAATCAGTCGTTATGGTGACACTTTGGGGAGGCCTATGTCTAACAGCGGATGTCTTTCGTTTGAAATAATGATGACGTTGATGGATGATGATAACAGATGGTATTTGAAGAGTTTGTGGCTAGAAATAACAGCCACATGCTTCGATGTCCAAGTTCAAGTAATCAGTGAACATCTTAAGGTAAAAGCGCCAGGATAGTTTGCGAAATGTAATTTGTTTTAAGTATTACGCATTTTGCCGGTCAGTGTTAGGTTCTATGTTAAATAAAATATGTTTTACTGATTTGATTCGGTCTACTGCATCTAGTTAGGCCGACCCCAAAAAAGTTAGGACAAGGCTCGGCCGTGTGATAGGTAGACCTATACTGTCGACAGTCATAGCTAAGCATAATATAATCAGTCTTTTAATGTTCCTACTGTTGGACTAGGAGAAGGAATGGGTCGTAATCAACCACACAGGACTAGTTCGGGTTGGTGGGTGTTACACATATCTTTGATATTTCTAGTTCTAGCACCTGCCAGTTTCCTCACAATGTTTTCTTTGACCATTTTGGGAGTAGTGGTGATGACATAAATTCCACAAAGTAATGTATTTGCCTGAATTTGAATCCAAATCTACAACTCGTAAGTCGTGGCCGATACCATGGTAAAGTACATGGTACTAGGCCATCATTGCTCTTTAGTGTACCAGTACACTTTCCAGACACAATTGTATTCATGTTTGTTCCAAATAAAATACAAAACATACCATATGTAAGTAGGTAGGTCCGTTAGTGCACTTAGAATATCTCAAATATATTCTTGAGTGTGGAGTGTACTGGAAGCAGTGTACCGATGTATTTCCACGTCAAATGCAGTGCATACTTCGGCACTCACAGGGATGCGAGTGTACGTATTGTGAACATAAGATTGCAGGAGCACTACACAAGATGGCAGAAAAATAATTTTGGCTGAATTTGAACACTCGTGCGAATTTTAAATCTGAAATTCGATTAAAAATTCGCATGTAGAACGTAAAGAATGTTAATTGCTGTTCAGATTTGATTCTGACGAGCTTATTTGCTAATATTAAGGTCGATTAAAGCAATTGAAAGTCCTCGTATGTTTTTATTTTCAAAACGCATAAGAACCAAGTTCTGCAAGTTATCTCAGACACTTCATATAGTACCAGATTCAAAATCAAAATGTTTTTATTTCATATAGGTCTACACGAGCACTTAAAAAATGTCGGACACTAGTAAACAGTTTCAATTGGCCGTTTTTATGCAAAAGAACCAGTAAAGAACTCCATTATTAATAGGTATGATTATAGAAGGAAGAAGAAAAAGGAGGAAGAGGGAGAAGTGAGTAAAGTCTACAGACTGAAAGAAAAAAAAATCTATTTCAATCCATTTCATTTTTCTGTAGTGTTCTCACATTCATATTTTATTTAAAAATAAACTTATCAATAAATTAGATATTTACTAAAAATAAATCATTGATTAAGTTAAAGGTAGTTGAGGCCTAATTAATATAAAGAAAATTCAAAAGCAGTATATTAAAAAGAAAAAAAATATGTTGTTAAATCAAATTTAAACTAAGACGTAGCAGTAAGATTCCAGGAAGCTGCGAGTTATTTATTTATTATTAATTTATTTATTTTATTTTATAGAAGGCTCACAGACAAATAGAAAAAATGATATAAACATTGTAATATTATCAAACAGCTAATTACAAGCCTTCACACATATTTAAAAAAATATATATTTCGATAAAAAGAAAGTACACACAAGTCAATTAATTACTAACGAGAGAAGTTAAATCTAGTCTAATCTCTAATTAAATCGAGTTGAATCTATTCATGCATCAACAAAGCCTATCTCATTTATCACTTGACTTAGGCATCTCATAACCGTGGTACCTGTATTATTCCTGTCAAACAGAATTATTTATTACCTGTGACGTTCCAAAAAAAAGTCATTTCCTCTACTCCGTGAACCGATTTGTTTCTGTCGCCAAACCAATTTGTCATTTCATTCTCAATACAAGTTATTGTATGGAGTTGAACTAAAAGGGGAACTAACATCAATTTCACTGAAATCTTTATAAACTTTTCCAACTTTACGTCCGAGGTATCACGTAGCTGAAACTATACAATACCGATATATTTCGAGTCATACGTGCTTGAGTATTTCGTAATTGAATTTTGTAAAATGGCCGTAATCTTTCTTTTTTTAAAGTGAACTCCACGAAGAGTCGATGACATTGCAGTCGCAGTGGTTTATTTAATAAGCGATTATGTATCAATTTCACATGCCTTTACATACTAAGGACTTATTTTTCTCGTATCGATTTTTAGTCTTGAACGGCGCTTCATACTGCCTATAATAGCCTTGAGACATGGATTCAACGCACCTCATAATCACAATTGCCAGAAAACTACCGTCGTATTGTTCCATGCCGGGGTGGACATAGCACAGTTCCATCCCAAGCCGACTATTCGACTACAATTTGTCAAAATAATTACTTTTATACAATTATAGTTTACCGAGTCAAATTTTTTAAGGCATGTTTTTGTAATCCTTTTTTTTTAAGGTGTAGAGCGAGAGGGAAAGTCCGATGATTACTGACTAAAGCTAGTTTTCCTTTGTGTTGTGCCCGAGCCGCGGTGACTCTTTCGAACTATCTCGCAACCTCACTAGTTAGTTGTTGACATAAAGAGCTTCTTAGGAAAGTGCAGTTTGAAGAAGTATTTTTACAAACATATGATATTTCACATATGACATAACAATTGTAATTTTCTTCTCAAAAAAAAAAAAAAATTAATGATAAGCTCGCGTTTGACCACCATCTCACTTTCACCTTCATCGGTAAGCGATGTTGTGGTCGACGATGGAGCACGCTTGCCTAGAAGTAGCCTATTCACTCTTGACTTATAGACCCCTAAGTTGTAGCTATCAAGAAACACAGACTCCGGCAAGGAATTACAAAAAAATTAATAAATAGTTTTTTTAAAATTAATAATATATATATTTTGTAAATAATAGAAATATGTTTTATTACAGATAGACTCGCGTTTGGAAGTAGTGAGATAGTAATCTCACCTGATAGTAGGCAATGATAAAGTCGACGGTGGAGCACGGTTGCCTAGAAGTAACATATTCACTCAATATCAACCAAGTTATGAGTTAAGTCTGACAGTGCCATGCGCCTAGTGACATGAAGTACTAAGTTTTTTTTTCTAAATTTATACAAATAATACACTACAGTTTTATGTCGCCATATTTTAGCTAGTAGTTTTTGATTTTAGTATATTTATATATAGTTTTAATTAGTTAAGTGTGTTATACACTACAGATGATGCGAATCATAAACTCATTAAAATATAATATGCTTTCGCCTAAAACATCAGTAAGGCGTTAGTCAGTTCGCGTCCCGAACGCCTCATCTAGACAAGCTCTTAGTAACGTGATGCTGATACAAAAGGGTCTAGAAAATGTTCGTATAATATTGTGTCGAAACTACGTTAGAATAATAAAGATATCGAATATATTTTCTTGGTATAAAATAACTTTATCAATACCAAATCCGTTTAGTAACTATCGTATAAATATAGAGTTGTTAGTTTTTATAGATACTAGCTGTTGCCCGCGACTTCTTCCTCCTCAAACTCCAAAAAATTCACAAATGCCGCTTCGAAATAATAATATTCACCATTTACTATGGAAAGGTCTCATCTATCGGCCAAAACATCAAATGTTTGTTTTGTTTTGTAGTTGTTGGTTGACAACATGTAACTTTGAACGATTTAAAAACGATTTGTTGACTAAGAGTAGAAATTTTCCAAAAAATATAAATACACACTAAATTTCTAACACTATTTGTTTTTGCGGATAAATCATAAACTAAGAAATTTACGTTACTTATAAAATTTATCTGTAAATCACGTTTCTAGTCCGACTTTCAGCAGCCAAAATATACAGAGAGTTAGGAATGGCGACGCGGGAGCAAGCGACATATAGCTGTCCGTATGAGAAACAGCCAGTCCTGAGAATTGAGATCAACACCTGTAGCCTTCAGTGTCTGTCCCTGAGATATACTAATTGTCATTGCGTAGCATATGCTCACAGGGAACTGTACACGTTTGAATTGGAAGGGATAATTGCGAAGGATTAGTGATATGCGGGATTTCCACCTTAATAATATTTCTCTGTAGAGAGATGACTTTGAGCTGGTTCTCGTTACATAGCTTAGGTGGAGTTATATTCCGAAGCAGCATGATCGGGACACCAACCTTAAGCTGGATAAGGTGCGCCGGTAGTCCACTTGCCGTAAGCGAATTTATAAACTAACTAAGGAATAATGTGTAGCGTCATCATGCTCTACAACAGTACTTATAGAGGTAGATATCACTTAGTTCCCATCTACTGTTAATTGCTGCAGCTTGATCATTTGGGTGTTAAAATTCTCTTGTTGCAGTATTTCGTGTACTCATGGCTCCATACATCAGACGAATCAGTTTTTCTATAGTGGGAACTACTTTGCCAAGAGTCTCTTGTAGGCGCAATTTACGACTCTCTTCTGCGAAGGTGCCTTCATTAATTTTTAAAAGAACATTCGAGAATACTTGACCGCGTGTATTTCCGCCCAACTGAGCTCGAGTATTAATGATCAATCATAGTCCGTGAACTCGTAACCGATAGTTTCAGAAAAGCATTCACCTCGGCAGCCCTAGTTTTTCGTGTCACCACGGGCAAAGTTTGCCGAAAATCGCCGCTAAACAAAACAGTGACACCTCTCATCACATTTTCATTCCCGTGTATGTCCTGTAGGGTTCTGTGTACAGCTCCACTGCTTTTCTGTTCATCATAGTACATTCATCCCATACGATTAAGGAGCAATCCCTGAGTTCTCGACCTTTGTCACTGTTGTGTGATACCCCACGCACAGGCGTTTCGTTGCTCTCTAAATCGATGGGACTTTTAATCATGGCGGGCGCTGTTTTGCCCCCCTGGAAGCAGTGTGGCAGCGATTCCAGAAAAGACAGTTACAATCACTATTTTGCCTTGTCTCCTTATTTCTGCAAGGATGCCAGTGGTAATTAATGTTCCACCAGGAGCATCCAAAAAAATATTTTACCCTGGTATTTTTTAGCCCAACGTTTTGTAAAACAATGTTAAAAAATGTCCCTTTGCTCTAAGGTAAACTTAGAGACGTGTTTACCTTAGAGCATATTTACGATATCACCCATTGCTGCCGGATCGTAATTGGTTTCGGCGGCGTATGCCCGACTTCCTCGATCTTGATATGCTAATGATTAAGGGGCCTGTAATCCGTATTCGGCCAGTGGATTGCCACCGAAAGAAATGAGCACGTCTTGAAGTGAATCTAGACGACTATTCGAAACGAGTTCATCGTTCTGTTCGATATCACCCTCAGCAGTACACCTGAAAGACTGTAAAAGGTTTTTCCACATTCGACCTAGGTTTGCGACTTCACAAAATACTAAAAATAATGGCAAATAAATGTCGCAGTCGACAGGGCTATGGCTGACGCTGGCTTCCGTCAGAGTGTCGTCCTATTGTTGAACACCGTTAAGAATGTGACGTGCTACGTAAGCTGCACGGAATGTGAGATACACCATCAACTGTCCTCAAGAACACAAACGTTGGGCCTGGTACAGTGTGAAGAAATAATCGCATATAATAACACTCGCCATTGTTGGGATGAGTGGTGTAAACCCTTTCCAATGCGGTATCTTTAAAGATTCCCAAAAGCACACACAGCACGTCGACGTTGACGTCGATTAAATACACCAATTTGCTTGTTATATATAAATGACAAAGTACCATCATACTATACGTATTAGTACGATGGTACTTCGTCATTTCGTCATACGTAACTCGTAAGGGACTTCGCAAAGTAATCTTCCTCACACAGTTATAAAAATGCTAGGAGCGTGGTCTAGTGCGGATTTTCCAAACGATCTGTGACATATTCAGGATTGAAATATATGCGCTGGCCGTTCTCTGGACGTTCGTGGACGTCCAAATGCATTACTGTTGGATTTCGGTCATGTATAGAGAAGGCCAGTATTTGTCAAACTTCATTTATGTATTCAATCGACTCGACACTGGTGCACTCGACATTAATGTGCGTTTGAAACGTTCTTGAGAGTATGGGGAGAATGGAACAACCATTTTGTTGTCGATCTGAACCGACTGTCCACGCACATTTATTTCAGCGCGATAATAATCACCATCCGCCGAAAACCGGCGCCTGTGTAGTTTTGACTTAGGTAAAATTTGTTTGTATTTATTATATTTTATCCTATAAACAAAAAATAAAAGAAAACAATCACAAAAATATATTTTGTCAGTAGGTATTGAACTCATAACATCGGACAAGCCGACCCGTCGCGAAGTCACTACGCCACGCTCCTAGAAAATAGCTTAAAACAGCCATTCGTAACCAAATTTTAAAAAAAGTATTCTTTTTATTGCCGGTTCCATTTTAATATGAGTTTTGATTGGGTTTTTACTAAAATATTTGGTAGAATATAGGATAAAAATATCGATGGGAAATAAAACAAAAACATAAAAACGCATTTTATTATAATTCTGGAAATATCACCTTATATTATGTACAAAAAAGCACCAAAGTAATCTCAAAAATATTAACTGTTGTTGGGGATCGAACTCGGGCAAATGTCGTTCAATACCAACATAATGCAATGTTGCTCACTCCCCATAGCAAATAGCGCAATAATTTATGGCCTATAATTTGATCTGACCTTTATGGATCATGTATGCAAAATTTGAAAAGGATCAGTTGAGTAGTTTTTGTGCCAACCGTAAGCATAGGAAAACAATTTTACTGTTTTTAGATTAACTTAAAAGTTTTTTTTTTATGAACAATTTTCGTACGTTACATATTGTAGTACTAGATTTTGCTAGCATCTTCGCTCACGTGAAGGTAGATTTCTCCATACATATTTTGGACTCCTATTTCATCCCCTTAGGGGATATATTTTGGAAATTCTTAAAGTTCGCCTATGTCTTAAAAGGAAGCCCAGTGCAAAATTTCAATAGTTTTTTTTTATTGGGTGGGAAAATCATCTTGTGACATCCCCGCTCTTGGGCGGAACGGGAGATAGTGTCTGACTTTTACTGACTAAAAACCCACTCCTGTTCCTTCGTTGCCGTCCCAGGGCCCCGGGTTTCGCTTTCACACTACCCGTGGCCCCAGTAGGCTTCGACCCTGCTGGGCCCCTACGATTTGCTGACATCTCCTTGAAGCGTGCGTGGAACAGTACGCGCCGTCGACGACTTGGGCTCGGTCCGGACGGTTACCGGACGGTCGGACGGCGAGCCACCCATTGCTCGCCGTCTGCAAGCCCGCGCCTACGGTGGCCGGAAATCGGGATCGGAATCCCGGCGGCGGTTGGAGCGTAAGGACCGTTGCCTCACGCAATCGGCCGCCTCCTTTGCTAGCATTACTGCTTCGCAGAAGGAGGCGACCGCCTACCAAGGCCCGGCGCAAGAGATCGCCGCCGCCGATTGCCCCCACGAGGACACGCCGTTGCTCTGCCCAAGTGGGGCACAACTCCACCGTGTGCTCTACCGTGTCCTCCGGGCGGTCCACACAGTGGCGACACACGGGCGTCGTTTCCGGACGAATCCGATGCAGGAACCTCCCGAACTTACCGTGTCCGGTGAGAACCTGCGTCATGCGGAAGGTGAGGACGCCGTGAGGTCTTTCCAACCACGCCTCAAAGAGGGGACTTACCGCCATAATTGTGGCGTGCCCAAAATTTCTATAGTTTGGGCCATGCGTTAATATGTCAGTCAGTCAGTTTCTCCTTTTATATACATAGATTACTTGTCTTACTTACTCAAGCACCTACAAAATTTTAAATCATATTGCTCAAAATCCTTTTTCAATTCATCACTCTTAGTATAACCAAACGTAGATGGCAGTCTCTGGATTCCGCATTGCAGGCAGTTTACGATAGCCAGTGATAAGTTTCCAACCACTTATAAAATTACTTGCTTCTACCAGCAGCAGACCCGCGTCCAAGCTTGATGAAATTATCCCAAGGGAATGTACTCATGGGATTGAAAGTTTCCTACATTTTCTCCAAGGTTCAATCTATGTACGTATGTAGGTATGTATATACTAAAATTCATCAAAATTGGTTCACGGGTTTAAAAAAAAATACGTTAGTATATATATAATAAGAATATAGATATCAAAATATAATGCCACCTTAAATACAGACCCATACCGCCTTCAATAGTGAACACGAATCAAAACTAAGTCTATACTAATAATAGGACTTTACCTATGAAATTGCCGTTTTTTAAACGGGTTGCTTTGAAGTGTTTTACCTTTGGATTGACTTGGAATTATAAGTTCAAATAAACTTTATATTAAAGGCACGTTTTTATTTTTTAAAATTAGGTATTTATTAGTTTCTTTGCGTTTTGTATTTTCTGTAATAACAGCAGTCCGTATAACGATTTTTGTATGAAATCTAAGAAAACTCCCATTATTTTGTAATACGAGTTCCACCGTGGAAACAATGTGTCTCAAGCGGTATTCAATATTGATGATATATACGGACTTAAAACTGCTCATGAATGGAATGTCTCACTCACTCGTCACTTTCACGTGGGAAAATTTATTTTGTATTGTTCGTGTTTTATAAAACGGCAATTCTACAGGAACATACTTATTATTACTAAGAGAAAAGATTTGTATTTTTGTTTGTAAACAAACTTTTACCAGTAGTATGCTACTTTATCACTGAGTGCCTATGTGGTTATACATTTTCTTCTTTCACGTGGTTGAAAGTAGTTTTCAATAAGGGTTCTTTATGTATTCTGGATTTACTCAAGGCATAATATAACTGGTTTTCATTTTTGGGGTTGCCATAATCGCCACGCTTGGCAGGCGGACTGGCGATCGCAGTGTGGTTGTTGTAATGCACTTTAGTGGCAATGGCAGGGAACATTGCTTGCGGAACGGATGGCCGTTGGGGCTGAAAGGTTCTGGAATGGCGACCACGTACCGGAAGATATAGCGTTGGAAGCCCTCCTATAAGGTGGACCGATGACCTGGTAAGAGTTGCTGTAATCCGATTGATGCAAGACGCACAGGACCGTTCATTGTGGCAACATTTGTGGGAGACCTATGTCCAACAGTGAAAGTCTTTCGGCTGAAATGATAATATCATTATTATCATTTAGTAGTTCGATAATATCATTATTATTTAGTAGTTTAGTTATATTATCATCATTAAACTAGCTAAATAATATAACTAAACTAGCTCCTATTATCATGCTTTCAACCGAAGCATAACCACTGCTTAACATATATGTTTCTCGCATACAGCATTTTCTCGCGGCCCCCATCAGGTCATACACCTAGCCTTAAAGCTACAATATTACGATTAAGTATACTATAATACGCTAGCCAAGAATAAAAGGGGGCAAGACCATTTTATCTTAAGTGAATCATTAACCTTAATCGACGTCTATAAGTGCGGGTAAACATCAACCAAGAAAACCTGAATTTATGTGCAGTATCTAAAACTGGTCTTTTCCTACAAAAACTCGGCAAGTGCGAGTCGCAATCGCGCACTGAGGATTCCGTACAGACTTACCTATGTAAATAGTTCAATTCCCGAATGGAGTCTCGAATATTTGTCCGCATCGCAAAAAAAGTTTTATTTTGTGACTTAACAACCAATTTACTGCTTTCAAATTTATTCCTATACCTGAGCTATAAAATCTTGCTTTATACCACATTTCAGGATTCTAGATCAACGGGAAGTACCCTATGAATTTTGATTCCCTTGAGTGTCGAAATACACGTTTTTTGCAACATAAACGGCAGTAACTTTTTTTTCGTTAACTTAGAAGTTTTTTTTTTCACAGCTTCAAGGGACCGCAGACCTGAGTATATGGTTTTAATTTCAACTCAATACCTCCACGCGTTCCCAAGATAAAGGGTCTTGACAGAGAGACAGACCGATAAACAAACGGACGGACAACAAAGTGATCCTATAAGGGTTCCGTTTTTTCCTTTTGAGGTACGGAACCCTAAAAAGATTATCTCGTTTCTTCCCAAGGGAGTCGTAAGGCTAAGGTATCTTTTGAAAATAAAAGACAGAAGTTCTACCAACTATTTTTCAAGTCACTGTATACGAACATAGTGAAAACGAACAGAGCTCCTATCTCTCTCTTGCCTTTATTAGCCGTCTTGAGTGGACGCAAACGTGCTCGGGAGAAGGATGTATAATCCAGTTGGTAGGAATCTTGACCGTACTTCCAGGATATTCCTAATAGCCGACGTATACCCCTTAACTTCTCAAGCATCTCAGGATATGTTGCCTCCTTGTTGCTATGTCACTTCGTTCTAGCGATCGTTTTTGGTGGCCCATTTATTGAGTATGCAAGTTACTCTCTGCCTTTTTTACGTGACTGCAAGAAGGATTAAATTTTATCGAGAAATATGAATTACTTTCTTTAGGCATGGGCTACATAGTCTTTCCATAGTTTTTGGTAATCAATCTACTTAAACCTCTCCAAATCACAACCAAACGAGGGTTGTCCTTAGTTGCACTTGCAAATCATTGAATTTAGCCCCTTGTACGAGTACACCTTCCAAAAGTCTGGGAGCCCAAGGTCCTATGATATATATATAATACATTTATTTCTTTTCTCCCATAAGTTACAGCGTTCGTAAAGTTTAAAAATAAAGGTGTGGAGATGGAAGAGAGGAGCCCATACTAAGTGAAACCTGTGTTATATACCTGTGTTACTTTATTTTTTGATAGACTTTCACTTGGCTTTTAAGGGGATTTTATTTGACAGTTATATGACACTACCTACTGCCAGTGACCATTTTGCGTGCATATAGTAGAAAATTATCCCAAGGGCAAATATAAATAAAATAAAAATAAAAACCCATTTATTCTACTACACAATTACATATTAGTAGTATCAGTTATTCCATTAAATTCATATTATTATTAATTCAATTCATTTATAGACCCATAAAAGTATAACAAATTTTGCACATAATAGATTACAAATTATAATAATAATTAATAATACAATAGAATTCAAAATAGTAATAAATGTCAAAAATTAAAAATAAAATACAATGAATTCCATGATAAACGTCCAAAATCTATATTTCATTTATAATTATTTCATTTTCTTTTTGTTTAGCATTATAAGTCAGTAAGTTAAAATAAAGTTTTATTACAGTTTGTTTGTAGTGTTAATCTCATTTATTACTATCTAAATGCAAAGTAGTAGTCGCCTCTTTGGCGTAGGTCTCCCCCAACTCTTTCCTGTACCAATCCAGTCCAAGGAAACATACTCCCAAAACATGATCTCTCCATGTACAAAGTTTTATCAAAATGCGTTAAGTCGTTTAACTCTGAAGTCTTTACACATCATAACCCTCACAAACTTTCGAATTTATAATAATTTTATTAGTGTGACTGATGAAAAAACAAAAATAATAAAAAATGTTTATTTCAATTTCAAGGGATGTGCTATTTCAAAACATGGTCTCTTCATTTACCATTTTTTATCAAAATAGGTTTTCCTGATTTAATCAAACTATTATTTTTTAAAACATTGCATCGCTACTTAAAACCTGCCAGTACATAAAAAATCTTGAGAATTTCTTAGAAGAATTGAAAAAAATACTTTTGTTATAACTTTCTGCTATTGTTAATAATAGTTTTTACTTTTTTTATTTCTAGCTCACTAACAAAAGATACTATTATGTGTAATATTTTGTTAACAAATATTGTCTCATCTACAGAAAATAATGTGAAACCGATATACACATTTTTATATTAATCTTCAAATCTATCTAATAAACATTATCCATCTATCTTACGTACGCTTTGAGTAAAGCAGTAAAACCTACTCTAGGTGCATCTACTTCTAAGAGCCGTATCTTCGGATGTGCAACGGTGGCTGTTAGTGGACGAGATTAAGGAGACTGGCCGAGATAGAGATGAATCGCTTCCATTCATCTCGGCGAGCTCACTCGAGATTGGTGGGAGGCGCCGGCTGTGTTACTCATTGGTAAATATTTGTCACTGGATTTGTTTGAGATTAATATTGGTGAGTAAAAATGATTCATCAGATCTTGAGTTTTGAGGTCATCTTAAAATGTTACTTTTAAGTTTTTTTTTCTGTAGTTCATTTTTGTAGCCGTGAATGTTTTCGTGATGACACGATAGATAGATATACTGTTTATTGTATACCATAAATAAAATTACAGAAGGAATTCAAAATTTTATTATTTATTAATTTATATAATAACTTCATGTACAGTGGTGGTACATAGGCGGACTTAATGCCACAAGGCATTCTCTACCAGTCAACCATTGGGTTAAAAGAGACCACACTGTGGTAGGTGTGCACGATAAAGAAATAACAGATATTTGAAATAGAATTTAGTATCGTTAAATTAAGTGGCGTATAATAATAAAATACATATATATGCTAACGTATTATTTATTAATGCGGTGGTCTTATTGCTCAAAGTGACAAGTAGTCTGTAATGATTATTATCTGAAATATTATAGCTTAATTCAGTGACAGCGAAATCGTAATTGAATCATTGCTTAGAAAACAGACAATAAACAGACTACAACCCAATATTAGTAGTTTAGAAAACTTTGCGAATTGTTATGGTATATAAGTCTTTTTAAAGGTGTTTGTTTTAGTTACTGTTTTTTTTTTTTAATTAATGTAATATATGTAGTACATCTTTTTCTTCTTCCTGCCCTTATCCCATATTACTTGTAGTTTGCGCAACACGTTTTTTTCTTCCATTCGGTCCTGTCACCCGTCACGCTATCACTAACTCCTTTTTCTTTCATATCACTCCTCACACAATCCATCCATCTTTTCTTTGGCCTCCCTCTCCCTCCATCTACATGTATATTCATAACTTTAGTAATATGCGCTTCATCCCTCCTCTTTACATGACGATACCAAGACATATAATATGAATATCATTTAATTCAATAAAAACACTTAACTAAATAAAAACAAAAAACTACTAGCTAAAATATGGCGTCATAAAAATCCTCCGCATCGCTGTCGACTGGAAGTGTGCCCAAATGTCTGGCGGCATTGCCACATTATATGGCAACGTGGCTTAATCTCTGACCGAGGTAAAAGTCAGCCCTTGGGCACGCAATGTGTCAACCAAGCGTTTGGATAATTCTTTAAAAGCGTATGAGCACTCATACCCCATGACCCAAGAATTTCAACCCCAAACGGCTCAAAAATATAACTGCCGACGAGGCTGTTCCTGCACATCGCTGTAAGAAGACTGAAATAATTATTACCAGGAGGGTTTGAACCAACAATGCGGAAACGGCTTTTTGACTATTTCATCATCATCATAATTTCAGCCGAAAGATATCCACCACTAGACGTAAGCCTCCCCCAAGTGTCACCACAACGAACGTTCATGTGCTCCTCGCATCCATCGGAATACCGCAACTCTCACCAAGTCATCAGTCTACTTTGTGGGAGACCTTCCAATGCTGCATCTTCCGGTGCGCGGCCGCCACTCCAGAATCTTTCGGCCATAGACCATTTGTTCTACGAGCAACGTGCCCTGTCCACCGACTATTGACTATTTTAACCCATCCTAAAGTTGTCTTACATATAATGATAGACAGCTAATTTTATATTACAGATTGTTTTTGTTTTTCATGCACAACGATATTGAATTACCGCTTATTTGTAGTTAACAATGATTTTTAATACAATTACCGCTGTGTTGAAAGCGCATCGCCACAAAACCGGCGTAAGTGGGTTATTATTGAAATTGTTAATTAGGTTAGTTAATTTATGATACCGACTGGTATAACATGACGCGAGGCCCGCCGCGGGCATTCGAATTATTACATTAATGTCAATTTTGTTGATGTGGTGACAACTTTGTCAATTGATGTTACTAGTTCACAAAAATCGTGTAATTCAAACCGTAATGTACCGCAAATATTTTTAGCAAATATTGATGTTAAAAGTAATAAATAACTTTTAATTAACATGTAAGCCCATTAATTAATTTTGGTTTTTGCAATTTACAAATATTTACTGCGGCTGTTTATTATCTAAAAAACCTCGCGCTTTCAGAACAAACACCCACGCACGTAGCTCAGTGCTACGCCGTAGTGCATTGCTACGTCGTAGCCCAGCGTAGCAAGATACACGACCGCGACGGTTGTTATAAACTTTAATTGATATGTTATCGTTTAATTGACATTACAAATTCTGGTAAAGTAAAAAGCATTGGGAATTTATGTTATTTTACTGAAAAATAATATTCAGTACAGGCTAAGGTGGTACGGACAGGTAATGCACATATCGATGAAAATATCATGAAAAAGTGCCTCTCCATGGCTAAAAAGACAAGAGGGAGAGGTAGACCACTAATTATTTGCATGGTAAATACCTGGAAGGACATGTTAAAGCTTGACTTACAGACGACGATGCTGAAGAGTCACATAACCGGAGACAATGGAAAAATGGAGGGAGGTCTTTGCCCAACCGTGGGACAGTACAGGCTAAATGTTAACCGCTATTTTTTAATTAGTACAAAAAACATGGGGCTCTGTCCATACCCGCTACTGATCATTTTTGTGTCGTCAAAAGTAAAAAAAAACAAAATCCCAAATTTGACCACGAATATTTGTCATAATTGGTAAATTCATAAATGAATCAATCATTCATACAATTGTTATCGGAAAATACTACGTGCAGTGTTTTTTCATTTTGATCGTCATTTATTCATTCATAATCAATAGCCTGTAAAATATTTCCATAAGTTGAGTGACATTTTGGGATATAAATAAAAACTAAAAAATATAATAAATAACTGCTGTTTATGAATAATATTTATTGAGAATTTACTGAAATAATAAAAAGACTTTTTCTAATAAGCCCTTTAAGTATTTGAACCAATTGAAAATTAGTGGTGTATATGAAAATTAATAATAATATAATATTCAAAAACACCCCCGCACCGACAGTACCGTCTAGTCTCGACTAAGCAGAGCTTGTGTTATGAGTACTAGACAACTGACATACTTATAAACTTATTAATACATACATACTAAAGATAAATATATATAAATTTTAACGTTTATAAATCCTTATTATCAACACTGTATTCAATACAAATAAAATAAAACGATAAATACAATAAAATCAGTCACATCCATCAGTGGTTACTACAACCATTTCGCAATATGGACCACCGCCACACACCGCCTTTTCAATTTACAATCAATGATAAAACTGGGAACAAAATGACAATATTATGTCAATTCGCTCAGTGAACAAATATTCAGAAATAAATTTTACTACAATCTCATCTCAGCAATGATGTGGTCGACGAATGTCCATTGAATCATACATCATACGCATAAAGCGTTTCGAGAACATATTTATTATGCGTACAGCCAAGGAGTGGAATTCCTTGCTGGAGTCTGTGTTTCCTGATAGCTACAACTTAGGGGTCTTTAAGACAAGAGTGAATGGGTTACTTCTAGGCAAGCGTGCACCTTCGTCGACCACATCATCGCTTACCATCAGGTGAGATGGTGGTCAAACGAGAGCTTATCGTTAATAAAAAAATAATAATTAAAGGTACTACCTATCAGGCAACGCTGACTCCAATAGGGAATTCCGCAGTATTTAGGCAATGACACTCAAGTGAATGGTATTTTTTTTAGACCTGTAATCATAAAATAACATCTTCTCCGTTGAGTGGTGAGGGAGTGTAAGTCTTTTACTGACTAAAACTCACTGTCTGTATTCTTTCAGTCATTTTTTGCTTTCCAGGGCTTTTTTTAGGTGAGAAATCATCCAATGACTTCCCCTACTCTAGAGTGAAGAGACTATCAGACTTTTACTGACTAAAATCCACTCCTATGATCCTTCTTTGCCTGCCAGTAGGCTTCGACCCTGCTAGGTCCCTAAGGTTTTGCTGACATCTCCTTAAGACGCGCGTGGAACACTAGGTGGGGTCGACGACTCGGGCTCGATCCAGACGATTACTGGATGGCCGGACGGCGAGCTTTTCATTAGTCGCCGCCCGCAAGCCCACGTCTACGATGGCTGGAAATCAGGGTTGGGATTGCGGTGGCTAGGGCGTAAGGAAGTCTAGCTTTTCAGGGCTACGATAACTCATTCAAACAATCCCACAACTCTAGAAGTATATCATTAGTATCCTCTTAGACGACTAGCAGACGCCTAAGTAGTACATTGTCCATTAAAACCAATCAGATTCCTATTTCATGCTCTCTATAGGATGTTTTGTATATCAATTGCTTAGCGGTTTCTATTTATTTAGACGATTTTTTTATGACGACGTCGTTGGGTAATTTCTAAAAGTATTTCTTTTTTAACATACCTAAACAAAAGTGCCGTTCTTTTTTTTTATTTGATAAACACTAGTGCTTGACTACGATCTCACCTGATGGGAAGCAGTGATCCAAATGTTGATGGTGAGGCGCAAATTCACTAGAGCCTATTCACTCTAGCCTTGAAGACACCCAAATTATAATCGGATGGGAAGACCTTAGCAGGCAAATTGTTCCAATCCTTCAAAGTACGCGGTATAAACGACGAGGCGAAACGCTTAGTCCGGACCGTAGAGGTTTCAACAACGTAAGGATGGATACTCGCCATACATCGGGTTCTTCAATGGTAGAAATGTCATGCAAGTCATGCAATTCCCGCGCACACTTTCCAAAATGCAACCTGTAAAACACCGAAAGGCTGGCTAACCTGCGCCTGTGCTCAAGGTTTTGAAGATTGGATTTAACCAAATCTAGATCACCAATTAGCCTCTTCGTACGCCTTTCCATCGAGTCTAAAGCTGCTGGTTTGAACTCAAGACGTTCGGCCCCGTCGGGGCCGTATCACAAAATAGATAGGTACAGAAGTCAATCTCATGTATGTACTTCACTTTTCATGCCTACGCTAGTCGCGCTAGGGTCAGCTCCGCACCGTCCGAGCGCGCTTGGATGCTGTGATAGATACTTAATAATAAATCGTAAAAATATTACATGGCCACAAAGTCATTTTCGCTTTCTTTCTCGGCGCGGCACTGGTGGCTACTGCGGTACTTACCTAACTAACTGTTCCGCGTAACATTAAAAAAAAAATTACCAAAACACAAGGAAATACTTACCTTTCTGAAACAACTGATAACTTAAAAAACGATAATTTACCAATTAATGTTAAATTTAAACAACCGTCCACAGAACAGTTATAATAATTTTTTTTGTTGCTCCATTATTGCACAAAAAAGTTTACAGACGCGTGTCTCAAACGGATGGCACTTGCGCTCGCCCTGATTCTAACCGGGCTGAGATATCGAGTCCGTGAGCAGTGTCTATATGTGCGATGCTTGAGCGCACGTTGTGTGTAGATTGACTTCTGTACCTATCTATTTGTTGGCCGTACTGCTCTCAAAACGGTTAAGGTAAAGATATGACGGTTTCTACACGATACGTTATCGTGAAGAAACGGTATGTCTTAAAACTAAAACTTCGAAGACATGTGACCTCCACTAATCCGCACTGGGCCATGTACATCTTTTAAATGCTGCTGTCACACCCACAAAAATACGGGGGCGTATTAAATTTACTTCGTTTAACATTTCTAAAATATGCAAATTGTTTCCAGTCCTTTTGTCTCACTAATTGCGTGCGAAGTTAATATTTTCCTTCCAAACAAACATGCTTGACAGCACAATACGTCTCAATTTATGCGACAGGGTTGCCATCAGGCAAAATTCAAAGGGTTATTGTCATCTGCCGGGATATGGCAACATTTACAAGTTAATTGGAAAACTACATCGACTTTAATCCGTGCGGGAGTTTAACAGGCGCTGTTTATTTGGTTCGCATTTAAACAAACATTCGCTAATTGCATCGGTTTCACTGGATGGAGAGTAATTTAGATACTCTGTCAATAGGATTCTGAGTATTAAATAAGGACTCTCAACGTAACAAATTCATTGTTTCAATATTGTCCTACTAGTTTTTGTCATTGTTTTTTTCAGTTTAGTATTATCATGAAAAATATTTTCATATACTTCTGCCAAAGTGGAATCAAATCATATAATACTTAAGCTTAAAACCCAAATATCTCGCAACTGTAAGTGCGCCAAAAGAAAGCATGTAACCTGAATTTAATTCCATATCCGACGCACTTGGCATACGTCTAGATTGTAGTAGACATTTTTAGTGGCACCGCTCAATAGGACGCTCAACGTAGCGCAAAACCAAAATTTGTCTGTAAAGTGACTATTCCGCACAAAATAATTGAGCAGTTATGCTAATGAGATACAAGCTGAACTGACGCCAAAACGATGTCCGCGGAGCTTTATGCAAATCACCCAGGGCGGGCTATACGAACACGCTAGCCACTGAGTATCGATAGCCGGAATACGGACGCGACACGTTACGTCACTGTATATAGTTCGTATTTTGAATCGGCGTGTAGTTCGGGGGAATTTTTTGCTTTAGATTTTTTTTAAATGTGGAACCATGATTTACCTGCCTATTGTTTTTACTATCTACCTAGTTATAAAGAGAAATTAAATTATGTCTTGTATTAGTACGGTTGGGTGATATGGTTGAAGGCTCCGGATATACTCGTATATAGGTCAAAGTAATATTTGTTCATACAGCCTCTGAACCTATCAGTTAAGACAGGTATAAGGCATTGGATTCGCACTTTTTACGCTACAAAAACCATATTGGAATCACTTTACATTTATTGACCTTTAAGGTCAATTCTATTATTAGTTCTTGAAACATGCGTTTACGGACTCTTGACTGAAAGCATCTTTTTTGAAATGGTTATGTGCATGTAATAATCAAATAGTGTGACCTATGGTATTTCACTGTGTGAGCTTAGACCTTAGAATATTGTAATATTAATTTTATTTTTTCAATTCACTAATTAATCTTTTTTAATTTACTTGATCTATTATGATTTAGTTAATTCAATTTAATAATATTTCTATGGGTTAATACCGGAAATATACGTTAAATAGATATATAAATAAAAATATGATCGATTTAAAGTAAAGGTGTGACAAAAAACCTAAAAGGTTACACACCTACAAAAAATTCGTACTCGTATCCTTTTGTTTAAGTACCCACCTATTTCTTAGCGACAAACAAAATAGTGTTCTATTTGTCTAAATTTATAAAGAGGGTACGGCCGGTAACAATAATATTCGTGTAAAATCTGCCAGTTTACATAAAAGGCTGTTGAAAACGGCTTAGGTTTCAGCCGTTGATACAAGACCCTTTTCAAAACCGTTTCTTTTGTAAGAAATGGTCTTTGCAAGGTCGACTTTAGATAGAAAACTAGCCTTTGAACGTGGTTTTTCCTATGTCAAAGGAAATTATCCCACAGGAACGAACTAGGATAAAAAGTATCCCATGTTTTAATTAAGTCTATGGTCTACCTACTCCAAAACGGTGTGTGTATTGACGCGTGATTTATCAATGCAATAAAAAATTTAATGAATATGGAGTGACATCTATAGCGTCACATAAGAACTAATCCTGCATCGTGCGATTAGAACATATAGAACAGTCCGAAATCATCTATCGGGCAGTTGCCCACCAGACATAACACCCGTCTGGCCGGAGGATCCTCCCTTTTCAACAGAAGTTTGCGAGACTTTATACTCTGTTCCGCAAATCTCCAAAAATATAATTTTATACACATATTTGATAACAAATTGAGTTTTACATGATCTTGTAAATTTTTTAGATTTTTTTATTGTATATAAATATATATTTTTTATTGAGAATGTGTCCCCCCATTGTGTTGGGGCTAGATGTCGGCTCTGATGCATGATTGTATGAGATGTGAAATTACTTTTCTAAGTTTATCTAGGACATTACTGTTAGTAATGTGCCCCATGTCACAGAAAGCAGTCGGTTATTATTCGTAACACATAAGTTACAATTGGTCAGACGCCAGAAAGTCTGACCATCAGTATATCCCAGGAGTATAGTGTTTCCTAGTTACTGGATTGTGGAAGTCTTTTTTTTTTCGGTGGTAAAATCATCTTATGACATCCCCCTTCGCCCTTGGGCGGAGTGGGAGATAGTGTCAGACTTTTACTGAGTAAAAACCCACTCCTGTTCCTTCGTTGCTTTTCGTACCAGGACCGAGTCTTCTTTTCAGAATCAGACCCTTGGCCCCAGAAGGCTTCGACTTTGCTGGGCCCATACAGTTGCTGACATCTCCTTGAGGCGCGCATGAGGCCACGCAATGGTGACACCTGGGCGTTTCTTCCGCACGAATCCAGTGCAGGATCCCCCTGAACTTACCATGTCCGGTAAGGACCTGCGTCATGTGGAAGGTAAGGACGCCGTGTTGCCTTTCCAGCCACTCCTCAAAGAGGGGCTTACCGCCATTATTATGGTGTGAGGGGGGACTATATGTATTATATTCCTGTTCAGTATATTAGTATGTCAATAAGTATAGTACCTCATAGTGTAGCATAATACTTTATTTATTTCTATTTTCCTACTCGTCTTATGAATTTACGTGAAATATTGTACTTATGTGTAAAAGGCTCAGAAAATTAGATTGACATGGCAGAAAACGGAGAACTAAGTGATTTTTATGGACAATTTTCGCTTGCCAAGATGTTTTCCGCTAAGCACGTATGTTTATGGAAAATTCCTGATATATAAATTAGATGATGTCAATTCTTAGAAGGAAAGTAATGAAATATCTGTTATATGTTCAATATGCCAAGGACAAGTTTATTTTTGAGGTCCATAAGTACCTATACCAGGCTTCAGCAATCTTGATCAGAGGTTGATGTATGTTTTCACAAAATTGCTATTGATATTGGAACGTTATTAATGTCTATCTAGCTACGATGATACGTTAGCAACAAATGAAGATCTTTTGTTCACAGAATAATGATAGGAAGTCATGATTTGCGGTTCATAAGGATTATAGCTATCACCTGGAGAAGTGTGAAGAAAAAGAGTGAGTGAAGAGTGAATACTTTTAGGCAAGCGTTCTTCATCGTTGACCAGATCATCGCTTACCATCGGGTGAGATGGTATTCAGGCGAGAATATGTCGAGTAACAAAATAAAAGGTCGACATTGAAGTGTTACCGACTCACAAACTTTGATTGAGCATTATTACTATTACGAAAAAAAAATTAAGTGCAAGGTATGTAAAAATATTTCAAGTTTCTGAATTGAAAATTCTTAAGTAAAGTGTACCAAGTTTTCAACTTAGAAACAGAGGGATAAACGCACCTAAGACCAAACATGTACTAATGTTTATTAATTTTGGATTGAAAAATAAATTAAAGTGGTCGAATATGGGTTATTTTAATAGTAGGGAAAAACATCGTTTAGCTACAGGGTTGTTAAAAAGAATAGCCGCAACCCTGGAACGCAAAAGGCAACTGAAGAAACACAGGTAAGTATATCTATCTTCTATCTATCTTATCTGTACCTATCTTTAAATATTAAAATGAATAGCTGTTCGTTAGTCTCGCTAAAATTAAAAAACAGCTTGACCGATTTGGTTAATTTTGGTCTTGAAATATTCGAGATAGTCCAGGAAAGGTTTAAACGGTAAGAAAAAAACGGAATAAATTACGAAAAATAAGTCCGAATACAATGCCATCTCTTATTAAAATGTCATTATAAAATGAATTATACTGTTCTGGTAACAGCATAATTCATTTCAAAATGACATTTTACGAGTTGTAGGTTGCAGGTGCATTACTTTGTATAATTTATTTCATCACCACTGTTCTCAAAACGGTGAAGGAAAACATCGTGAGGAAACCGGCATGTCCTAGAACCAAAAAATTCGAAAACGTCCACCAACCCGCACTGGGCCCGCGTGGTGGATTACGGTCAATGCCAGAGGGCATTGGCCGTAATCCACCACGCGGGAGAGCCTAGAGAGGAGGCCCGGGTCCCAACAGTGGGATCATTGTAAGGCCGACTATGCTATGCTATGCTATACCACCCAAAAAAGGTAGGTGTAACGTTTGCCATATCTATTCGCCATTACATCTGTGGTCGACAGAAGTATTAAATGCAACGTACATTTTAATGCCATGTCCTGTTGCCATTGTGCCACGTTTGTATTTTTTATTCGTACATAAATGGGCCACAATTTGTTCTTGCTTTTATTAAGCAGAAATTTCGAGCTAATAATGTTTTTAAATTTAAGGTCGAATCTCTAAAAAAGTATATACTACTCGTATATTTTCTGCCAGCAGCTGTGTTCGCGTGAAAGAAAACCATATACGCATTTTCACACGGTGATAAATTAGCATTTTACTCCAATCGTCATTATTTTAGGGTTTTGTACCCAAACGGTAAAAACGGCCATGTCCATCTGTCCGTCATCATTCGTCCATTCCAAAAACTGTGATAGCTGGATAGTTTTTTTTTCGGTGTAATAACCACCGCCACCCACAAAAATGTATAATTGTGTCTAGTTGACCAACTTAGTAAGATCTCATTTTTAGGGTTCCGTAATTCAAAAAGAAAAAGCGGAACCCTCATAGGATCACTTTGTTGTCCATCTGTCTGTCTGTCTGACAAGACCCTTTATCTCGGGAACGCGTGGAGGCATAGACATAGCATAGACGGCCTTATAATGTTCCCACTGCTGGGACTCAGGCCTCCTCTCTAGGAGAGGGAATGGGCCGTAATCCACCACGCGGGCCCAGTGCGGATTGGTGGATGTCACATGTCTTCGAATTTTTGGTTCTAGGACATGCCGGTTTCCTCACGATGTTTTCCTTCACCGTTTTGAGAGCAGTGGTGATGAAATAAATTACACAAACGCGTGGAGGTATCGAGTTGAAATTAAAACCATATACTTAGGTCTGCGGTCCCTTGAAGCTGTGAAAAAATCAAACTTCTGAGTTAACGAAAAAAAGATACGGCCGTTTGTGTCGCAAAAAACAAGTATTTCGACAGTAAAGGGAATCAATATTCATAGGGTAGTTTCCGTTGACCTAGAATCCTGAAATCAGGCATGAAAAAAAGTTTTGAAAATTCTAAAAAATCTGAAAACTGTAAATTTATAGTAACGTTAAAAAAAATAAAAAAATGCCTAAGGCATTAAGTCCGCCTTTGTACAGTGTTTCTTACTAGTGCATAAAGTTTTAATAAATAATAATAAATAAAAAAATGCGATTCAGAAAAATCTTCGTACCCCAATTCGGGAATTGTACTGTTTTCGTAGGTAAATTTGTACGAAACCTTCAGTGTACGAGTCCGACTCGCAGTTGCGACCGCCCAGTTTTTTTTTTAATGGAAAATTATCACTTCTTCCGGGAACTAAATTCCACCCGTGTCTCTTTAGTTGCCCCTTTATGTGATTCTTTTTAACAATCCAGAAGCCCTGGATGACCTCATGACATTAGCATTTTGACTCTAAACTCTCCTATTCTATGTCCATACAATGATTAAAAAGAATTTACTCAAAGTAATGTCTTTAAAAATAACCGTACATCTTGGCTTTAAGGTTAGATATTAAAAGTTAGTATAAAATCAAGATATTTTTAAACGGGTTTCAGTTGTTTTTTTTTTCTAGCCGTTATTTTTTCCTCCCTAAATCCTTCTATACACATTCTTCTCTCGCGCTGATTTCAATCAGTCTTCATAGTAAGCGGCTAGAACATCTCGCCACCGTTTTAATTGTAATAACGACGGCTTAGACTGAAAACCTCGGGTATGCAATTTTATGTCAATTTATTTTATTATATTTCCGGAAAAAAGCTCGTAACGCACAATCGTGTATCACGAAAAATTTTGATTCGATACTTGTAGCGCCATCTACGATATTAATTGCAGACCTTGCTCATGTCAGTTTGGTTCGATAACCTTGCGATGACGCAACAAAACTTGACGAAAAAATTTAAAACAAGAGAAATAAGCGTATGTAATAAATCAATATCTTTAAATATTTGGATAAAGCACTTAGAAGCAAATTTAAATTTAAATGACAGCATAGCATAGCGTAGTCGGCCTTATAGTATTCCCACTGTTGGGACTCAGGCCTCCTCTCTAGGAGAGGGAATGGACCGTAATCCACCACGCGTGCCTAGTGCGGGTTGGTGAATGTCACATGTCTTCGAATTTTTGGTTCTAGAACATGCATTTCCTCACGATGTTGGATTTAAACGATAATAAAGGTCTAATTTGGCTTTTTGTGCTTCCTGAAAAGTAACGTATTACGTAATTACGAGACCTTATACCACTATAAACTATCGATAAGTCAGAATTGTTTGACTATAAAAAATATACAAAACTATTTGGTATTTACACAAATACCAAATGTAATTTGCAAGCTATTCTAATTGGAATCTCCATTGCCACAACTATGTATGTACGTGTGTGTGTCTATATATGTATCTGTATGTAATACGTGTATTAACTGTAGCATTATCACATTGCGTACTGTATTACCGTCTAGATGAGTTAATCAACAGCAGATGAAGCAACTAAGTTTCTCGTTATTGCAAGCAATATAATAATAATTGCAAAATTACCTATTTCAATTTGATTTTCTACAGCATAAGCATAATAACCCTATGATATTCTCACTGTTGGGATACAGGCCTTATCTCCATGGGTTAACTTCCAAAACAGAATCCTGGGGTCCTGGAACGCAAGGCAAAGAGGGAACATAGGTGTGCTTTTTATCAGTAAAAGTCTGGCACGCTTTCCCACTCCGTTCTAGAGCGAGAGAAGTCATTGGATGTATTCCCACCTTAAAAAAGGATTACTCTCCATGCGGTGTGTACACCGCTCCTACTATCCACCTCACAGGTATGAGTGCGAGATCTCTCCTGACCCTCAATTCATGAAATCCAACCTTACGCAGAATAAATAAAGTTGGGTACGTCAATGGGTAAAGTGGATAAATACCATACAAGCGCAAGTACAAATGAAGTTCCGTTGACCATTTCTGATCTTCTTCATCAGTTCCACTTCATCAAATGTTACTTTTTGACTGATTTATAGTCAAAAAGCTTCAGTTCTCGATGAGAATACCAAAATCACTATATGGTTGCCTATAATATTTGAATAGTTCCCTCGATTCCTCATGTATCCCATCATTAGAACTGGATTTTGAAAAAAAAAGGAACCAATTTGGAAGCATATCCTTTTAGGGGAAAAAAATTGCAAATCGGTCCATTAACGACGGAGTTCTGACCTAACAAACATAAAAAAAGAAATACAAACGAAGTCATAACCTCCTCCTTTTGAAATCGATTAAAAACCATCTCTATTATAAACAACAAGCCATTCGCATTTTGCTGTTTGTACAAACAAAACTAAATGAGGAAGTGAGTAAGATTCCTGAGGTACATTCCTGTAGCATTGCAAACGACGTTACCTACCTGCTTTTGTTCCACTAATGGCATCGAAATTCCAACAATCTTTTTCCCTTACATTAATCATTTTGTTTGTAATCAAATACTCTCTTATCCTTAATCTGAAACAGGATAAATACAGGCGTAGAGAGAACATATAGGGTTAATATGACACTCACGAAGTAGAGTTGGTAGGCCGAAAACGTGTACAAATAATAAGGCTGCCACTCAACCCTGCTTTCGCGTAGGTGCGGGATTATCCGAGCCGTTTTTGCTCGAGCCGGAGAATATGTCAAGTTCACACCTGCAAAGTTTTCGATCCTTTCCCTCGCAGCGATCTTGAGGAGATTAGGAGGTGTTGAAGTCCAGGCTGGATGAATATGTTGTTGTTATGTTAGATAAAAGTATTTTTTTACTAATAGGGTATTTTTTACATTGGTGTTATCACATTTAAATATTCTAAAGGCGTGCGTGAGTATGTTTCTTACTTCTTCACACTCAAACGGCTGAACGGATTTGGATGAAATTTAGCACTCGGGTACAGCATGTTTCTATGAATTTTTATCCCGGAAGTATGCCTAGGGACAATTTTCTGCTTTTACACGTTACTCGTGTTAGCATTTTTTTTTTATTATAGCTAGCCCGTATTGTCTCACTGATGGGCAAAGAGCTCCCTCCATTCTTTCCATCGATCCCAGTTCCTCGCTTTCTCTTTCCAATTCTCAATTAAGACATCCAGGTCGTTCCGCCATCTTCTTCGTGGTCTGCCGCGGCACCGTGTCGCCGTGTCTGAGCACCAAACCTGTGTTTTACGGGCCGAGAGCTCGTTAGAAATGTGGTAGACATGTCCCGCCCACTCTCATTTAAGTTGGGTAGCTTATTGAGCTAGTGAGTGTATAGGAATAAATAGAGCCAGCAACGTGTGTCAAAACCAGTATGCTTTTAATTGAATTGCTTTACAGGCTATCTGAAACCGCGTAAGTGCTAACATTTCTTCGTAGCATTTTACAGAAACCAGCACGGAATCTTTAGATTAATCTTAAAGTGAATGAAGCATTATTCGAAAGAAACAAAGTAAGTACAAATTTTGTTTTACTTTTTCCAAACTCAAAACAATGCTCAAGTAAATTGTTACTTTTCCCATCGTTATTTACGCGATTTTTTTACACACACCAATATTATAAAGGTGAAAGTTTGTACGTGTGTGTTTGTCGGTATGTTTGTTACTTCTTAACGCTCGAACAGCTAAACAAATTTCAACAAAACTTGGTACACAGGTAGATCATGTCCTAAAATACTGCCGTCGAAATTAAAAAGGGCACAACTGACGTTTTTTACGAAATGAGTTAAATATAAATTCGGAATCAGAAAAAAATCTAATTTCGATTATTTATTAAAAAAAAATGGAAAAAGAATTTTAGTGGTGCCCTTTTTAATTACGACGGCAGAATAGCATACATGTTTCTTTTTATTCCAAGAGTATCTATGTTTCTTCGGGTTATTCCTACTATCATGTCGGTGGGCGCCGGGGCTGCGGAAGCAGCCGGCGGCCCGGCTGAACGCGTGCCAGATGGTCATGGCCATACGGATGGTGCGAGGATACCGGACGATTTCCCGCGAAGCGGCGAGCCTCCTTGCTGGCCAGTCACCATGGGAGCTGGAGGCAACAGTCCTTGCACTCATGCACGATCTGCGCATGGAGATGCAACGCCGGGGCGAAACTCCGCTGCCGCGACAAGTCGCAGCATGGCGGACAGAGCTCCGGTGAGTTCTCATGGAGAAATGGCGACAGCGACTGTCGCGACCCAGTGCTGGGCACGCCACAATTATGGCGGTAAGTCCCCTCTTTGAGGCGTGGTTGGAAAGACCTCACGGCGTCCTCACCTTCCGCATGACGCAGGTTCTCACCGGACACGGTAAGTTCGGGAGGTTCCTGCACCGGATTCGTGCGGAAACGACGCCCGGGTGTCGCCACTGTGTGGACCGCCCGGAGGACACGGTAGAGCACACGGTGGAGGTGTGCCCCGCTTGGGCAGAGCAACGCCGTGTCCTCGTGGGGGCAATCGGCGGTGGCGATCTCTCGCGCCGGGCCTTGGTTCAGGCCATGCTCCGGAGCGAGGAGGAGTGGCAGGCGGTCGCCTCCTTCTGCGAAGCCGTAATACTAGCGAAGGAGGCGGCCGATCGCGTGAGGCAACGGTCCTTACGCTCCAACCGCCGCCGCCGGGATTCCGATCCCGATTTCCGGCCACCGTAGGCGCGGGCTTGCGGACGGCGAGCAATGGGTGGCTCGCCGTCCAGCCGTCCGGTAATCGAACCGAGCCCAAGTCGTCGACGGCGCGTACTGTTCCACGCGCGCCTCAAAGAGATGTCAGTAAATCTTAGGGGCCCAGCAGGGTCGAAGCCTACTGGGGCCACGGGTAGTGTGAAAGCGAAACCCAGGGCCCTGGGACGAAGGCAACGAAGGAACAGGAGTGGGTTTTTAGTCAGTAAAAGTCTGACACTATCTCCCGCTCTGCCCAACAGCGGGTTTTGTCATAAGATGATTTTCCCACCCAATAAAAAAATAATAATAATAAAAAAAAAACTATCATGTCGGTGAAGCCATTTATCTTCTCCCGCTCAGGATGGAACGAGAGTTCGATCAGTTAGGGCACGGTAACTCACTCACATAATCCCGTCTGTTATTGCCTGCTACTTCCTCGCTCCCAGTGGATTCTCGCAGACCTTACTGCGTCATCAGTTCAGCTTGTAAGGAGGCCTTCTAATGTCTCTCTTCTTATAATCTACTTAGCTAGATACTCATGTTAAAGTAGCCATCGAAGGTCTTTTCATCAGGAATAATTTTAACATTCATTTAAACCGGTAATTAGATTCTTCTTAATTTGAAATAGCCCTAAATGAGGTAAAGAAACAAATTACATTTGGGAAAGGAAATTAGGAATTCCACATCGCGTCGTCCGGTAACTTAGGGCTGGGGGAACAGCAAAATTCCTAATATTTAAGTAGGTACCGTTAAATTAAAACGAACAAAAATGTTATTTTCATGGGCTGTGGATTATTTCGTTAGGATACATTACAAAAGGAATCATTCATTGGTTAGAAATTATTTCTATCACTCAACGATCATACATTTTAAATTATACGTTTGTTTTGAAAACTGGACATAACCACTTTTTTTAGGGTAAGTAATCATCAAATACGAGTAACTTTCACTGTTCTAGGTGGATCAAGAAAGAGTCAGACTTAGTGACTAAAACCCACCTGCCGCGTTGACTCCTGTTAGCGGCTTTTATCAATCAATCAATCAATAATGTTTATTTGTCAGAATATGGTACAATAGATATTACAATTTTGGGTACAGCATATCCTGCCGTACTATGGCGTACAAATATTTCTTTAGGAATGGGGTATAATTAATTCGCTGACCCGGCGAACTTCATACCACCTAATAATAAGGATAACGCCATCTACTGGCATTACCAAAACAGCATAATTCATTGTATAATGACATTTTAATTAGAGATGGCGTTGTATTCGATTTTCTTTTTTCGTGATTTTTTCGTTTTTTTCTGACCGTTCAAACCTTCCCTGGACTATCTCGAATATTTCAAGACCAAAATTAGCCGACTTGGCCCAGCAGTTTTTGAGTTTTAGCGAGACTAACGAACAGCTATTCATTTTTATATATACTGTGATGATTTTCACCAAACTGAAGTGGCAGTGGGCAGGGCACATTGCTCGTAGAACGGTCAATGGGACCGAAAGGTTCTAGAGTGGCGACCGCGCACCGGAAAACGTAGCGTTGGAAGGCCTCCCACAAGGTGGACCGACAACCTGCCGAGAGTCGCGGGAATGCGCAGTCAAGCGCTGGTTTATATCAATTAAAAAAAAAAAAAAAAAAAAAAAAAAAAAAAAAAAAAAAAAAAAAAAGACGCACAAGATCGGTCGTTGTGGAGACGCTTGGGAGAGGCCTATGTCCAACAGTGGTCGTCTTTCGGCTGAATTATGATGTCGATTTTCTGTATTAGCAACATTAAAATGTATTTTTGCACGGAGAACTAAAATGTAACTGGAAAGCACGGCGTCGCTGACGTTTACAGATGCATTTATAGTAACGCGCTACGCTGTCCTAGGCATTCCATTTTGGTTACCGAAGAATGCAATGTCTCATAGAAGTAAGTACTACTATGTTATACTATAAATAAACATTTGTTAACTTCAACTAATATTGATTGATGATATTGATTGATGATATTGTAATTGTGTGTTATCAAAGCTAAAGTATACAGAGTGTGTACTCGTTACACTACGATAACACTTCTTTGAACAAATCTACAGGCCAAGCACGCATACGGCTATAGAAACGTGTAAAAGAGTTACCGTGGTCCAAGAGCGCAAAAAGCAAATGAAGGACATTGGTGGCTTTCAGTCATTAAAAGTCTAAAACGCTCGCTCGCTCCAGCCTAGAGCGAGAAAAATTGAAAAAAGGCTTGGCAGGTATTCTGTAAAATGTTAATAAATAGCACATTCAAGTTTACTTTGCTAAGTTGAGTGTTGTAAAAATGACAAAAGATGGATACCAAACACGATTTCATTACTGCACCAATATTCACAAAAGTCCATGTTACAATTTAAAACAAACGTAACACATCGAATTTACCAGAACGTAAATAAAGTTCAGCCAGCTAAATGTTTGATTGCGCCTTAAACTTTTTACCGTAATCATCAAATTACACAAAAAAATCTCGGTTCTGTGGCATTTTGCAGTTATATGATTGGGCTGTAAAAACTTGGATGGCGGCATTGCCAGTGGGGCCAATTTTATAACATCCTACTAATATTATAAACGCAAAAGTTTGTATGTATGAATGTATGGATGTATGGATGTATGGATGTATGGATGTATGGATGTATGGATGTATGAATGTATAGATGTATGTATGGATGTATGGATATATAGATGTGTAGATTTATGGATGTATGGATGTATAGACATATGGATGCGTGGATGTATGGATGTATGTTACTCTTTCACGCTAAAACTACCGAATGAATTTCGATGAAACTTGGTATGCGGGTAGACCATGTCCTCAAATAACACATAGGATACTCCGTACCGCAGGGCTTTGTTCCCTTGGGATAATTTTCTACTATCACGCGGGTGAAGCCGCTGTCAGCAGCTAGTCAAAAATATAATCGTCCTTACGATTTATAGGACTAATGCGAAACTCACATTGTGAGGTTTTTATGTTTGCCCCTAGTTACCTCGTAAAGACATTTTTATTTTAGCCCCCTGAGTGGGTCATTACTCACACGGGAACTGTTTCAGCGTTTTTGGAAAATATTGAATGTATTACCCTGCGAGGTAATTGGGGCTTACGATGTTATCGACGGCCTGACTTTTTCATGATGTGTTTTTCATTGATAATAGTGAATAATATGGATCGATATCTGCTTGTTTTTAAGGGCTCTCATTCCCACAGAATATATTAATTAAAATTAATTATATTTTTTTTTGTTTAAGAAAAGCTTTACTCCACACTAGGATTAACTCCTGTATCTATTTATTTATTAAAAATTCATGCAACAAAAAAGTACAAAGGACATCGGTATCGTGAGTGCATTCACTAATATGTACACTCCACACACAAGACAACCAGACCCAGAACAACTTTCTGTAGGCCATATAAATATTTGTTCCATGCGGGAATCGAACCCGCGACATGCAGTATAGCAGCCAATCGTTTAACTACTGCACTAATCGTGCCGTCAAAATAATTGCATAAAATGTATATGTTTGTATGTAATCTAACTTTCATATTAGGCTATAATAGGTTCAAAGACGAGCTATATATATAGGTAATCCTAAAAACTACATATTCATCAGGAAGCTATTGTCAACATACTGGGCCGCAAAAATAACGAGTCACATTGAAAAATTGCGATATCTCCCAAAGTTATGTATAAGACTTTGACTGGAGATCGCTCGTATTAATAATATGCAAAAAAATATTAGTAATGCTATTTATACATCTTAATAGAGGTTTCATTTAAGGAAGTTACGGTTAAAAAACATTATAGCAAAAATCAATATTCAAAATTAGGAAAAGAATATTTATTTCTGCTTTTATTTCAAAACGAGGTGTCATTGCGACCATTTTTGTGTATAATCATTTTTATTTATCGGTCATAGTATCCAGTGCAACATCATGTCGCTAATACCTCAAGAATTTACACGAGTTAATACAAAAAATAAGTCAGTATAGTACTACTAGAACAGTAGGAGTAACTTTAACTATACTACAAAGAGTTCACTAGCAATTTAAAATTACTGGCATGGATGTCGGAAAACTAAGAAATGGCGCATTCTATATTTTTCTTTTTTTTTTATTCAAGACGTTGGTCTTACCCGTATGGAGTGACCAACTTACAGCCTAGACTTAAATCCGACTTGAAACGTCTGGGAGATGCGTTAAAGAAAGTTTTTCATTTTCTGTTACCTTACACAACTTAAAGAGTGCTATTAAAAGAATGGCCAAAATTTCCTCCAAAATCGTAATGAAAATTTGGTTCACAGCACGCCACATCATTTTGATAATAATTTACGGGCTTGTGAAGGAAATCAAAAGCTTATACGACAACTATTTTTAAGACCAACTTTGTGTATTTTTAGTTATCAGTTACAAGTATTTTTAGTAATACCAATTTTTTGTATTTTATTGATATTAAATAATGGAAGAACCGTATTATAAATTGCTTTTTTTTTAAATTGATATAAACCAGTGCTTGACTGCGATCCCACCTGATGGTAAGCGGAGATGTAAAAATTGATGGTCAGGCGCAATAGTTTATTAAGAGCCTATTCATTCTAGCCTAGAAGACACCTAAATTATAGTCGGACGGGAAGACCGCAGCAGGCTAATTGTATTAATTTTATTTTGTGTATTGATCAGTTATCTACAACATACCTACCACAGTTTCACGATTTCATCTTGTGTATGTAATAAAAGTATCTCACATTTTATTAGCGATCCGGATTTTGTGCGGCCCATTGTAATACACTTTCCTTCTCCCAATACAAAAACTGGTATAAATTGGTGCACGTGTGCGCAGACATTGATCGTTCCTCGCACAAAGGTGTCACAATCGTCATTTTTGTCCGTTTGCTCGCGAAATTCAAAGCGGTGATATATGAAACGTCATTTGCGAACAGTTCGCCGTGACGTATTGTGCACAACATGATGCACCTGCGATCCGTCACGGCGCACAGTGGGGAAAATGAAAACGTCAAAACTAGCACGTCGAGCGTTTTATCTTCAGGAGGCCTGGTAACGCTTTGTTTTGGGAACGCCGCTTTTATTTTGTTATCTAAACACAGACCCGATGTTCTATTGAAGGATTCAAGTAATAATAGATGCAGAAGTTTCACTTACTTACCTATCCGAGAACTCTCTCTTTCTCTCTTCCTGTCTTTTGTTTAGTTCACCGTTTGAAAGCGAAATTTTGGCGGGATTATATTGTTTTCGGAAAAGCTATTATAGACTTATGAATGGGTACCAACTAAATTATTTTTGGTGGATTTAATGTTAACAAGTAATTATAAGTAGAAATTAATAATCTTTTGTGTTCAGGCTTATGTAACAGATTACAAAGTACCTGAAAGTCTTTCAATGTTTTTGATTGTTGTTATGGAAAATTGAATTTTGTGGATTGTGAACACTGATTAAGTTTATAAACTGAATGAAGATTCAGAGTTTCGTGAATAAAATCGTTTCGTATTTGGGAATAAATTACGAGTGGTATTTATGCATGTAAATGGTGCGCGTATTTTTGTTGCAACATAACATTATTATAATAATAATCCAGACCTTTTTTTAGTGCAATACCTACTACTGATGTAAAAGTTGCTAAAAGAGTTAAATGTTACTAAAAGAGTTATGAGTTTACATGTGGATGGATGGAGAGGGAGAGGGAGACCAAAGAAGAAATGGATGGATTGTGTGAAGAGTGATATGAAAGAAAAGGAAGTCAGTGATAGCATGACGAGTGACAGGGCAGAGTGTAAGAAAAAAATGTGTCGCGCCGACCCCAAATAACACGGGACAAGGGCAGGAAGATGATGATGACTACTGATGTATTGGCTTTCCTTTTTAAATTATACCACTAACACTATTGAGAATTAGAGTGTTAAATTTCCCGAAAAAAAAACCTTAAAAAATCTTACTTATATTACAAATAGGAAACAAAAAAAAAATCAAGGTTACTCGTACTATAAAGCATATTTTTTCATTAGTACAACCGCAAACAGTTGTGCTCCTCGTGGCTTCGTTTACGATGCAGCCCGCTCTCCACGTATAAATTACCTTAATGGCTTATTTGACATGATTTATAGCCAACACCTAGCTTCGCAAACGCGCCTATTTGATGTTTCATTTCGCTTCGGGGAATTAGCGTGAAATCTAGGTGGAGTAATTATGTAACTGTTTAGGACTTCGATATTTTGGCCTAATTTGTTTTTGGTCTGTAATCTTAAATGTCAGAGGGTTAGGGACGTGGTCAAATATATTTTGAGGCTTCTATTCAAATTTGTAAACGCCTGTCAAGAATCAACCGCAACACGCCAATTAGCTGACAACTCGTTTAAATAAGAAATAGCACATGATCATTGTACTGTAATTATTTTGCGATAGCCGTCAAAATATACGTAGATTTTTTTAAAATTTATAATTTTTTTCTTTGCATTCGAATTAAAATTGACCAGACACAAGTTATTTTATTTTAATGTTCCTGATTTTCCTGAAACAGCTACGTATATGTCGGCGTATGATCGCCATCGGTGTCGACGTCACACAAAATACACAGTCGCAGTAATATAGAATGGCAGGAAATGTTACAGAGTGATAATAAAGAAATACCTTACTCCAGTTCAAGGTGTTTATTCCATGGGCGGCGAAAGAGTGCCTTTCTAATCACATTACATCGGTTTTTATACACAGAAACTGACAAGCATAAAAATTCACTGTTAAGGTAGAAAAATATTTAAAATAAATAAACGAAACGGAAATTGTCACAATAAACTCTTATTTAAATATGACCGGATGCTCTGATATTTTAAAGAAATAAAAAGGAAGTGGTCAGGTTAAATCCTCATAAGTTTAACCGGATGCTATAATATTTTTAAGAATTAGAAAGGAAGTCGTCATTTAATTCAATATAAATTGAACAGGATGTTGCAATATTTAAAGTGATTCGAAAGGAAGTTATCAAATGAAATCCTTCTATAAATTCAACAGGATGTCGCAATATTTTAAATAATCGAAAGGGAAGTTATCAAATTAAATCCTTAAAGATATTCAACAGGATGTTGCAATATTAAAATAAATAAATAGGAAGTGATCAAATTAAGTCCTTATCCAATAATGGTTTTGCGCCCATACGGCCATTCTGATCTCAGCGCGCTCTCTGCGCTCTACAAGACTTTACATCAACTCAGATCACCCACATTAGGTTTAATCTTTATTATAGAGCATCCGACATTCAGAAATGTGAAACATTTACTTCAAACAAATCAATTACAGGCACTCTTGAACTGTCAAAATGTCGGTTGGTAAAAAAACAAGTGAAGCTAAATCGCACGTTCCAAAGCGTAGATCTCTATGGAGAAGAACGTGCAAGAAACTCCATGGACACTCTTTTAAATCTTAACCAAAGTTACATAAATTTTGGTTACATATTTCTTGTCGCTTTTAATATGTGAGCACAATGTAGGTAAATAACAATAAATTAAAAAATGAATTAAGAAAATAGAAATTAAATTAAGCCGATGGCAGCTAAGAGATGACCAGTCTCAACTGATGGCACACGCTCACGAACATGATGCGTGCATCAGCCCCACTCAGCTCCACTATTTTGAAGGGAACTGAATGACCCAATAACACGTGCCACCATCAGCGAGACATTTGAGTGAGCCATGCTCGTAATGTCAAACAAGTTGTAACCTAATAAAAATGCTCACATTCACAAAACTTGACAAAAAGGTGCTTCTACATTATATAATTATATATTTTACATTAAATCGGCGTCACCCATATAGGGTTAGTCCAAAATCAAACAATATCAAACATTTTATCGGCGTCACCCACATAGGGTTAGCCAAAAATTACACAATACCAAATATATTGTCGGCGTCACCCACATAGGGTTAGCCAAAAATTACACAATATCAAACCTTTTATCGGCGTCACCCACATAGGGTTAGCCAAAAATTTCACAATATCAAACATTTTATCGGCGTCACCCACATAGGGTTAGCCAAAAATTACACAATACCAAATATATTGTCGGCGTCACCCACATAGGGTTAGCCAAAAATTACACAATATCAAACCTTTTATCGGCGTCACCCACATAGGGTTAGCCAAAAATTTCACAATATCAAACATTTTATCGGCGTTACCCACATGGGGTTAGCCCAAAATTACAGTATCAAACATTTGGTGTGAATTGGCTGATTGGCATTACACGGCATCACTCGCCTTGTCCTACCTTGGCATCACCCGCCTAGGATCTAGCCATACCAAATGGCATCACCCGCCTTGGATATAGCCCCCTAACTAGCATCACCCGCCTTGGATCTAGCCATACCCCATGGCATCACCCGCATTGGATCAGCTCTGGACAGGGAAAAAGGATACGCATGGTGGCCAGCCAGCGTAATAGGTGGGAAAGGGTTTAATTAATCTAATAAAATCGTGCTTAAAGAGTGTTTAATGGTTTGAATAGATTCGAATAAGAAATCAATATAATTTATTTCATAGCAATAAGCCAATTCACATTAAAACTATCTACGGCATCACCCGCCTTGGATCTAGCCATATTCCTTCATGGCATCACCCGCATAGGATATAGCCCCCCTAACTAGCATCACCCGCCTTGGATCTAGCCATCTCTTATGGCATCACCCGCATAGGATCAGCTCTGGACAGGGAAAAAGGATACACTGGTGATCAGTCAGCGTAATAGGTGGGAAAGGGACTAGTTAATGTGATAAATCTAATTCACAAATTCTCCGCCCATACGGTCAGTTCATTATCATCAAAAACTCAAAATCATGAACAGCGATTTTTTCGGAACATCTTAAATAATAACTGTAACCATGCTTTACTTTATAGCGCCATAAACTTCTAAATCTTTGGTCAAATTCTACCATTGTCTTTCATGCCGATACATTAAGACATCCTTTTTTCAAAAGATCTCATTTCATCTTTGTTCGTGTCAAATCTTGTCTCGAAATTATCGCTCGTCCATCCTTAATTTACATGAAAGCTTAAAACACAGTGGCAACACGTTAAAGCAACACAAACATGGAAAACTTTTACGTACTTTTTGGCTTAAAATAAGTATATTCAACTGCAAATATCTAATTGCCACTGTTCATGAAGCTCTACAAATGTCAACCTGACAGTTTGCCCGACCAGCATCGTTAGCTATTTATTAGATGTGTGGATTGTGATAATCAATACCCGGGAGGATCTTTTCAAACGATTACCGTTTATTTGAAAGGTTTACAGTTACTTTTTCTAATATTATTTCGTTTAGAAGGGTATATTTAGAGTTTTTATTTTAGATTTGAATTTTGTCAATGTGGTTTACATGACGCAATATTATCAGTCATGTCAACAAAACGTAAATTGTTGAACCGTTTTTAAGAATTGTGTCCGGTCTTGTTTCACGAGATGCTAGCTGTTATGATTAATCGTAGAAATCTTTAGCGACAAGATATTAATTTATTGCAACAGGATATCCTCATTATGAATTTTACAGGGACTTGCACGAAGAACTAATAAATACAGTCTTTATTATTAATTTTGATCAGAATGTGTGTAAGTTTTAAGTTTATTAACTCAAAGAGCATGATTCATCCATACAACCTTTATGGGGTATACCCAAATCGTTTTATGGGGGTAGTTTTGAAAAATGAATAATAAAATCTTTTTAGCTAAAATTTTCCCGTAAAAGTTAAAAGAAAACCATGTCAGTCAGTTTCTCCTTTTATATAAACAGATATCAAATTAGACATTTTCCAGAAGCGTACCAACGACCAGTCAGTTGTTTATTTAGTTTGGTCTGACCAGATCCGCAGTACTCTGTTCCTTTTTTTAAAGAACTATACAAGTGGCCCAAATGTTTAATAGCCGTCATTAAAACGATACTTTCGAGGTTTAAATAAAATTATTACTCAGTATTGAACAACAAGGATTATTATGTCCCTGAATCATAACTATAACTTAAAAAAAATGAAAAGGTAGCCCTAAAAAGCACTGTACAAAAACAAATTTACACAGGATTCAAATCATTTCAATTTTGAAAGATACTTTTAGAAAAAAAAACTCAAAATTTCTCTTTCGGGCGGTTGATTTCAATCTTTCGTTATTTTGTTTATGGAAACAAGTTTTTTTTTTTTTGAAATTTTTGCAATCGACTAATTTGTGGTTTTTCGGAGCCCTCTCCGGGAAAACTTTGGAAATATTACGTTCAAAAGTTGTAAATTTTTCCCTGCAGTTATTATGGATAAAATTACCAAGTTTCTTACATTGAAAACGAATCGACAGCTACTAAAATCGACAGAGACAGCTACTAAAATCGACAGTGACAGCTACTAAAATCGACAGTGACAGCTACTAAAATCGACAGTGACAGCTACTAAAATCGACAGTGACAGCTACTAAAATCGACAGTGACAGTTATTAAAAACAACAATGATACCTACAATAAACGAAGGTTTTTTGTTTAGAATAATTTATGTTTGTACCGTTAGTTTTTGATTGGTCAAGTTTACGGAAAGTTTTGAAAATGGAGACTAGTGTGGGCAAAGAGTCAGGAGTATTAAACTACAATACACATTTCATAAAATCAGGATAAATACCAGTGACTAGAGAATCAATTACCTCATCATCCGTTGCTTCTAGCTGCACTCACTTGAAGATCGTCCATATCTTGGTTGCGTTATCCACGTGGCTGCTGACCTGCTCCAACGTGCAGTCGCGCCACCACTGGACGTCATCAGCATACCGGGACTCATACTCCCGGGAAGGCACAAGGGTAGCGAACAGTGCTGCGGTCACGGCACTTGACCCGGAATCCAGAGGACTTCAGTGGGAGCGGGCTGTATCCCACCGCTGCTGTCGGCGTATGATCGCCATCGGTGTCGACGTCACACAAAATACACAGTCGCAGTAATATAGAATGGCAGGAAATGTTACAGAGTGATAATAAAGAAATACCTTACTCCAGTTCAAGGTGTTTATTCCATGGGCGGCGAAAGAGTGCCTTTCTAATCACATTACATCGGTTTTTATACACAGAAACTGACAAGCATAAAAATTCACTGTTAAGGTAGAAAAATATTTAAAATAAATAAACGAAACGGAAATTGTCACAATAAACTCTTATTTAAATATGACCGGATGCTCTGATATTTTAAAGAAATAAAAAGGAAGTGGTCAGGTTAAATCCTCATAAGTTTAACCGGATGCTATAATATTTTTAAGAATTAGAAAGGAAGTCGTCATTTAATTCGATATAAATTGAACAGGATGTTGCAATATTTAAAGTGATTCGAAAGGAAGTTATCAAATGAAATCCTTCTATAAATTCAACAGGATGTCGCAATATTTTAAATAATCGAAAGGGAAGTTATCAAATTAAATCCTTAAAGATATTCAACAGGATGTTGCAATATTAAAATAAATAAATAGGAAGTGATCAAATTAAGTCCTTATCCAATAATGGTTTTGCGCCCATATATACTTAAAAATTGCGGCCATAAGCCCCCTATTTGGGCAGTGATTAAAGAAGCGCTACGGTGTTCTCACCTTCTGGCCGATGAAGGTCTTCACCGGACACGTTTGTTTCAGGAGATTCCTGTTTTGGATTCGGTAAGAAGATACTTGCGGGTTTCACTGTTGTGTAGAGCGCCTGGAGGACCCCCTGCCATAAATAGGCTTTTTTTCTCAAATATATGGGCTGGTCAACTTGGATGCTTACGCTGTCAGTTGAGTCTGGTCATCTCTTAGCTGCCAGTGGCCCATTCCTAATTTTATATTTTGAATTATTTTTGTCTTCAACCTTAATTGATCAACTTGTTCTCACTTATAAAAGCAATAACTAATATGTAACCGATATTTGTAAAATACAGTTTAAAAGAGTATTAATGAAGTTTCTTGCACATTCTTTCTATAGAGATCTGCGCTTTAGAATGTAGTGCAAATTTTTGTGACTGGCCGTATTCTTGTCAAGTTATGGTCATCATCATCATTTTCCTGCCCTTGTCCCGTGTTATTCGGGGTGGGCGCAATACATTTTTTTCTTCCATTCTGCCCTGTCACTCGTCATGCTATCACTAACTTCCTTTTCTTTCATATCACTCTTCACACAATCCATCCATCTTTTCTTTGGTCTCCCTCTCCCTCCTCACCCATCCACATGTGAACTCATAACTCTTAAGTATTAGTTATGGTAAATGGTTTATTTAAAATAAATGTTTTTGATGTATTTTGTTTGTTTAAAATTTTGTCCTTTTTCTATTTATGTTGGAACTGTAGACTATTATTTCTGAAGTTTTCCAATTTTGTTTTAGATAGCTGTTAAAAAATTTTCAAAACAAAATTGTAGCTTTTGAAAAACTGCAAAAGCTGGCTGCAAATTGAAATAGTGGCTAAAAAGATGTCCTTATTACACAAAACCTATTAATCTCTATCTATCTATTTATTTTATTTTCACTTTTGCTAATACTTAACACAAAATGTTGTCTAGTACAAAAAAAAAATTCTATGCCTGAAGTAAAAATTACTAAAAAAATATCCTTGCCTTATCAGCTACTCAGAAAGGTATAATCAATATTTTTGCATGTGTGACATATAGAAGAGTTTTATGGGGAGCAGGTGAAATTGCTAGACGAGTATACGTCGAGTTACCTGTAATCTTGTATATAAATAGGCTTTGAATAATTCACGTATATTGATATTATCATAACAACAATTAGTTATGTAACTAATAGCTCTAAGCTCTAAAAGCTTTCGATCCACAGAGTAAGCAAAACCAGGAAAACAATACAGCACCAGTTTTCGTGGAAGCCAAGTGTTGTGAACAACACGTACCTTACACCACAGAATCCTTTTATGCGATATTTCCAGGAAATTCCTTGGAAATAGAAATTAAAACGATATATTCACGTCTCTGTTGCCCCTAGAGAAAGGTGTCGGTATAGTTGTATGTATTGTTTAGTTTTTAGGGTTTCGTACTTCAAAAGGAAAAACGGAAGCCTTATAGGATCACTTTGTTTTACGTCTGTCTGTCTGTCAAGGTCCTTTATCTCGGGAACGTGTAAAGGTATAGAGTTGAAATTAAAACCATATACTCAGATCTGCAGTCCCTTGAAGCTGTGAAAAAATCAAACTTCTGAGTTAACTTAAAAAAAATATACGGTGTTTATGTCGCAAAAAACATGTGTTTCGACACTCTCGAGGGAATCAAAATTCATAGGGTATTTTCCTTTGAACTAGAATCCTGAAATTTGACATAAAGCAAGGTCTCATAGCACAAGTATAGAAAAAAAATCTGAAAACTGTAAATTTGAACCGTAATAGATTGACAGTAATAAAAATGTCTATAGTTTGCTATTTCTATTGTAGGTATTACAACAGTTTATTATCTGTTGTTTTGTTAACCATACCAGTTTGATTTTTCCGGTTTATGGTACGAAAACCATTGTATGCGAGTCCGATTCGCTTTTGGCCTGTTTAAAATAATTTAGTTGCGAGGGACAAGACTGTTGAATTCACTTTTGTTTATGTATTCAGGTTGTCAGGCTTTCAGGAGTTAGGAATAAGGATATAACCATAAAGAAATAGAACAAGGCTTTTGCCAATAATTAGGAAACATAAATCCAGACACGGGCAGCTGCGAGTTACCGCGGCCCTAGAACGCAAACGAAAACTAAAGAAACGCAGGTGCGTTTTACCCAATAAAAATCTGACACCCACCCTCGCTCTACCACTCCGGCGAGTTCTCATGGAGAAATGGCGACAGCGACTGTCGCGACCCAGTGCTGGGCACGCCACAATTATGGCGGTAAGTCCCCTCTTTGAGGCGTGGTTGGAAAGACCTCACGGCATCCTCACCTTCCGCATGACGCAGGTTCTCACCGGACACGGTAAGTTCGGGAGGTTCCTGCATCGGATTCGTGCGGAAACGACGCCCGGGTGTCGCCACTGTGTGGACCGCCCGGAGGACACGGTGGAGGTGTGCTCCGCTTGGGCAGAGCAACGCCGTGTCCTCGTGGGGGCAATCGGTGGCAGTGACCTCTCGCGCCGGGCCTTGGTTCAGGCCATGGTCCGGAGCGAGGAGGAGTGGCAGGCGGTCGCCTCGTTCTGCGAAGCAGTAATGCTAGCAAAGGAGGCGGCCGATCGCGTGAGGCAACGGTCCTTACGCCCTGTCCGCCGCCGGGATTCCGATCCCGATTTCCAGCCACCGTAGGCGCGGGCTTGCGGATGGCGAGCAATGGGTAGCCCGCCGTCCGACCGTCCAGTAGCCGCCCGGACCGAGCCCAAGTCGTCGACAGCGCGTATTGTTCCACGCGCGCCTCAGGGAGATGTCAGCAAATTGTAGAGGCCGAGCAGGGTCGAAGCCTACTGGGGCCATGGGTAGTATGAAAACGAAACCCGGGGCCCTGGGACGAAGGCAACGAAGGAACAGGAGTGGGTTTTTAGTCAGTAAAAGTCTGACACTATCTCTCGCTCCGCCCAAGAGCGAGATATGTCATAAGATGGTTTTCCCACCCAATAAAAAAAAAACCCTCGCTCTACCTAGAGTGAGAGAAAACATTTAATGATTTCCTACCAAAAGAAAAGAAAATACGGGTTTTAAGTTTTTCTACTAGAAATACCCAATGATATGGTAATTTTTGTTTGACCCAAGGATCAATTCTAGGACAGCGCTCAGCACTCGGCTACAAAACCAGAGATATTCGGAAAGGTCGAATCAGAATTAGATGAGCCCTGATTAGGACATCCCTAATTGCCTAAATTCGTAATCCCAGTTCGTTTGTCCGTCATTACGTCGACCCGTCGTTATGTCGTATTCATTTTTAGGGTACCGTACCGCAAAAAAAAAAAACGGATCCCTTTTAGGATCACTTTGTTGTCCATCTGCCTGTCAAGACCCTCTATTTCGAAAACGTGAGGAGGTATCGAGTTGAAATTAAAACCATACACTCGGGCAGTCTGTAAAAAATCAAACTTATAAGTTAACGAAAACAAAAGATACAGTCGTTTATGTCGCAAAAAACGTATATAAATAAGAATTTATAAGGTACTTCTCGCTGACCCTGAAACCTGAAATTTGGTATAAAGCAAGGTCTTAAAGCACAAATATAGGAATAAATCTGAAAATGTAAAGGAGATGTTCAATAAATGTATAGAGCTTGGGCTAGAAATAATTAAAAAATTATACAGCAATCTGACTTATACAGGCTAAAAGAGCGTTATTATTTTGTTTTTTTTTTTTAGCATTAAATAACATTTTACAGTCCTCCATTTTCTTATGTGAAGTGAAATAGATATAAGCTTGGATCACCATACATTATTTTAGCAACCCTGTTGTTATTGACGGGACAGTATAATTTTATTTCAACGCCAAACGTCAAGTTCCTTCTTTCGACATGTTTTGAAATAGCATTATCATGATGGTATATATATTTTGTTTTTATTTCATAATACGGCAGCTGACATCATAATAAATACTTAAGATATTAAATAGATATGACCATTTTATCGACATTTTAAATAATTATATTGCGTAGGAACGAAATAACAAAAAAAAATGTGCGTTTTGTTTTTACTGAAACATTTAACAGCTTTTTACAAAAACAGAGAAATGAAAAAATCATTTTTAATCATGATCGAGTAGCGTAATAAATAAGGTTTCTTATAAAGTATATCACAATGGTGTTCAATTTTTTTCGGAATAAAAACCCATTTTTGACCTCTTCTTTGTTGTTACGTCAAAAAGCAAAAACTTTTTTGCGATTCGGAAAAATCTCCGAGACTCCATTTTGGAATTGAACTATTATACATAAATAAGTTTGTACGGAACCCTCAGAGCATGATTCCAACTCGTTTTTGTTTCTACCATTTTGATGAAAGTTATTGCACGGGTTTTATACTGAAAGCGGGACGTGATTGCGAAGTTATATTTTTTTATTGGTTATTCGAAATAGAGGTGACCGATTTTCTACTGCTCTCGGCAGACAGTGAATGAATAGAAAGTCTTTAGACTCTTGTATTAGGTTCAATCAAGACTTTATTACTTGGAAATTTTGTTGGGTTTTGAAACTAAATCTGTATATACAAAAGCAAAATACCACTCACTGATTAATCACGAAATCTCAGAAACTATTACACCTACAAACATAAATTTGGCAGGTAGGTTCCTTATACGGTTTAGACATCCGCTAAGAACGGATTTTTTGGAATTCACCCTCTAAGTCTAAGGGGATGAAACGGGGGTCCAAAGTTTATATGGAAAAACCGACTTTCAAGCGGGCGAAGCTGCTGGCAGAAGCTAGTATTTATATATGTATATTCTTTTATTTTGAAGCGTTCTCTATTCGGGTTACTTCCCGTTGGTTTTTCACTGCTCCTGACTTGAGACCAACCGAGAAAAGGAGTTTCGGATCCCTGCTAATTTGTAACAAATACTGTGCCCCTACCAAGGTTGCCGACATAGCACGAAGAATCGCCAAACTTAAGTGGCAATGGGCAGGGCACATGCCGTTGGGGCCGAAAGGTTCTGGAATGGCGACCGCGTACCGGAAGACGCAGTGTTGGAAGGCCCCCTACAAGGTGGACCGATGACCTGGTGAAGGTTGCGGGAATCCGATGGCTGCGAGACGTACAGGACAGGATCTTTGTGGCGACATTTAGGGTGGCCTATGTCCAGCAGTGGACGTCTATCGGTTGTAATGATGATGATGATAATGATGACTGTGCCCCTCATTACTTTGCGTAAAATAATAACTGTATTAATCATGTAATGTGGAAATACTGTAAAACTAAATAATTTTTTTATGAGAGAATCCATCATGGGATTTCTTGCCGATTCTTCTCCATAGGAAATGACCAATTGGAACAATTCGCTAGCTTCTGACGTTTTGTAAGGGCCCATGTAGGCCTATGTAAAATAAATATTTTTATAAATATAAACTTTCGTCAATAACCAGGTTAGCTTGATAACCAGGCTTGCTTGGATAACTTATAAAGGTGATAAGTATTTATTTGACCCGTGCGGGGCCGGGGGCGTCAGCTAGTCTACTCTAAAGAATGTCTTTTAATAAAGAAATCTCTTATCATCAGTTACAGAAGCATAATAAACGAGCTTCTTGAGAAGAAAGTAGAAAGCTATACTGACGGGTCGTACTCTTGGGATCAAAAGTATTCTATTAATTGTATGGCATGGTCTACATTTAGTGCTTTGTATGCAGTTTAGAGCAGTGGTGGCCGAGTGGTAACGGCCCCGACTTACAAACCCAACCAGGCGTATAACTTTGTGTAATTTATTTCATCACCACTGCTCTCAAAACGGTGAAGGAAAACATCGTGAGGAAACCGGCATGTCCTAGAACCTAAAATTCGAAGACATGTGACATCCACCAACCCGCACTGGGCCCGCGTGGTGGATTACGGCCCTTTCCCTCTCCTAGAGAGGAGGCCTGGGTCCCAGCAGTGGGAACATTATAAGGCCGACTATGACTATGACTATGACATGGTCTACATGTTTGCCACTGATACCATTTTCATCCCAATCCGTTTAGCCGTTTTTGTGTGAAGGAGTAGCAAAAATTCACATACACACAGGCGCGGGCTTGCGGACGGCGAGCAATGGGTAGCCCGCCGTCCGACCGTCCGGTATCCGTCCGGACCGAGCCCAAATCGTTGACGGCGCGTATTGTTTCACGCGCGCCTCAGGTAGATGTTAGCAAATCGTAATGGCCCAGCAGGGTCGAAGCCTACTGGGGCCATGGGTAGTGTGAAAACGAAACCCGGGGCCCTGGAACAAGGCAATGAAGGAATAGAAGTGGGTTTTTAGTTAGTAAAAGTCTGACACTATCTCCCGCTCCACCCAAGAACGGGATTTGTCATTAGATGGTTTTCCAACATAAAAAAAAAAAACATGCACATACACCATCATATACGCTGTGCTATGATAGCATGATTATTAAACTATTTATTCACCACATAAACATGATATTTCTGTAAGCCAAACGCGCAAAGTACAAACAGCTCACTTCATAAAATTCTTATATTATTTAAATGCAGCATTATGCACTCGAGTCTCAAGTGAAAGCATTAAAAGAAATTAAGTGCACTTTCAGAATTTACGACATGAACGTTGGAAAACTTAGGTGTTTGTCATGTTCATCTTGAGAGATGCTTTAAAACTTAAAATTTATACGTTCAAAAAAGCCGTATAGCACTCAAAGGAATTATAGTCCATACATCACAAGTTTAAAGCTGGGTCGAGACTGTCAGATATGCAGTACCCAGCATCCCACTTCCGATGAGAAATTAATAGTTGTTTGTTGAAGTTTCAGTGAAACACCCCGCTACGGAAACTGACTAGCGTTCAAATTAAAACGCCGAGAAAATTTACTGTGTATTTAGAGAAAGAATTCTATGAAATCGAGCTGCTGTAGTCGGTAATGGATATTTCATAATCGAGAATGGAAGCTGTTGAAGAAATTTTATTAAGAAGTCTTAGTGAATAGTTTTATCATAATAATAATTATATATTGTATGTACAAAGTATAATGTTGCTTGTTTAGGATGTTTATGTATTGCATTGTATAATGTAGAAGCACTTTTTGTTTTCAAGTTTTGAGAATGTGAAGTACCACGGAGCATTTTTATTAGGTTACAACTTGTTTGACATTACGAGCATGGCAGTTAAGAGTTGGTCATGCTCACTTAAATGTCTCGCTGATGGCGGCACGTGTTATTGGGTCATTCAGTTCCCTTAAAAATGGTTGAACTGAGTGGGGCTGATGCACGCATTATGCTCGTGAACGGGTGCCGTCAGTTGAGACTGGTCATCTCTTATATGTCAGTGGCTTAATTCGATTTCTATTATATTTTTTTAATCAGTTTTTTTTTTAATTTTAATTATTATTACTTATCTACATTGTGCTCACATATTAGAAGCGACAAGAAAAATAAAACCAAGATTTATGTAAATCATAATATGATGTAAAAGAGTGTCCATGGAGTTTCTTGCACGTTCTTCTTCATAGAGATCTACGCTTTGGAACGTGCAATAGATAGCTCAGTGTCCGGCTATTATTTTTTTTTTTATTTTTTAGGTGGGAAAATCATCTAATGACAAATCTCGCTCTTGGGCGGAGCGAGAGATAGTGTCAGACTTTTACGGACTACCTACTCCTGTTCCTTCTTTGCCTTCATCCCAGGGCCCCGAGCTTCGTTTTTACACTACCCGTAGCCCCAGTAGGCTTCGACCCTGCTGGGTCCCTACAGTTGCTGACATCTCCTTGAGGCGCGCATGGAACATACGCGCCGTCGACGACTTGGGCTCGGTCCGGACGGTTACCGGACGGTTACCGGACGGTCGAACGGCGAGCCACCCATTACTCACCGTCCGCAAGCCCGCGCCTACGGTAGCCGGAAATCGGGATCGAAATCCCGGTGGCGGTTAGGGCGTGAGGACCGTTGCTTCACGCGATCGGCCGCCTCCTTTGCTAGCATTACTGCTTCGAAGAAGGAGGCGACCGCCTGCTACTCCTCCTCGCTCCGGACCATGGCGGGTACCAATTCCCGTCGCGAGAGATAACTGCCACCGATCGCCCCCACGAGGGCACGGCGATGCTCTGCCCAGGCGGGGCACACCTCCACCGTATGCTCCACCGTGTCCTCCAGACGGTCCACACAATGGTGGCACCCAGGAGTTTCTTCCGCACGAATCCGGTGCAGGAACCTCCCGAACTTACCATGTCCGGTGAGGACCTGCGTCATGCGGAAGTTAAGGACGCCATGTGGTCTTTCCAGCCACTCCTCAAAGAGGGGACTTACCGCCATAATTGTGGCGACAGACCTCAAAGAGATGACAGTAAAACCGTAGGGGCCTAGTAAGGCCGAAGACTTCTAGGATAGGAATTTTTGAAAGAGAAACCGTGCCCAGGAACACAAAGGGCAACTGAAGTATACAGGTGGTTTTAGTCACAAAAAGTCTGACAGAATCCGGTGGAGCGAGTCCACCGTAGAATCTGTTTGTAGAAGTCATTTTAGATTCGCATCTCAAAAAAAAAAGATTTTTTGCAAATCGGATCAAGGAATTTGTTGAAACAACGAAATGCCTTTGGTTTATTTTAATTTTGAATTGATAGCTTTTGCTATAAAAAATTTGACGGCCTTAAAAATTTATTATTTTTGTTCATCCTTTTTTAATTCATTTATCCTTTATTTTCCTTTTGGTTTCTCATAACTTGTGTATTTCGCCAGTGTCAAGTTTAGAAAGTATTTCGTTTTTGATACGGCATACAATCACCATGTTTTCCATTAGAATGCGGATGTAACATATTATATTATACCTTTATAACGCAACCGTCAAGATGACATATCAAAATCTTCCGTATTTTTCAATTTAAATCAATTTTCTTTGTAAAAACTCATCGAAAGAGCTTTGATATTTCAAAATATGTTCAAAATGGGATTTGATACATGTGGAATCCTGGAGGAGCGATGGCCTGATGTTGCGTAAGCGAGTGAGGTGACCCTCCGCCACGCCGCTCCTTTGATGATTACCATTCCACTCACGATGTTGGAAAGTAGCAGATTCTGGACTAGTTGTGCTCCATTGGTGTAATTGCTGCAAGGCGTTCCGATGTGTGGATAAATAAATAAATAAATACCTGTGCCATACAGAGCCTGTTCGTTGCCCCTCCATCACGTACTCTAACGGCTTGATATGCCCCTACAGCCCAGGCGCTCAATCTGCTGAACGCCATGATTGCTCAAAAACCTAAATTTGAAATATTTTATAGAGCAGTAAAGAAATGATAAATGTTTGTATAAAATTTTTTAGCTCGTAGATTGTTGGTTTGTTGGCTTGCTATACGCTTTATATTTTCGCTTTATTTATTTTAATATTCTAGTATTTTTGCAGTACCTATTTGGCAGCAAATGTATCAAGAAGGCCTTCTCGGCAAGCTTCGGTGAGATAATCATGTTTCAATGATTCCATATCGTTTGAGATATACTTGGAATAAATTTGCAAATAATTAACACCGCCACAGAACTTCCTAATTAACTTAAAGCCATTTGAATCTTATTCTAACTTCACAGACCGTGCTTTTATTAAATAAAGTACTAAAACAAGAATAATAAAAACAACTAATTAAAACTATATATATACACTAAAAATAATAACTACTGGCTAAAATATGGCGTCATAAAATTCACATTATTTCTGCAAAGGTTACCAGTAGCGATCCTTATTAAGGCCGATATATACCAACATGGCAGCAAACGACAGCGATGCGGCAAAAATTTCACTGTGAAATAATTTTATTCTTTATTAACAAAGATGGATGGATTGTGTGAAAAGTGATATGAAAGAAAAGGAACTTAGTGATAGTATGACGGTTGACAGGATAGAATGGAAGAAAAAAACGTGTTGCGCCGACCCCAAATAAGATGGGACAAGTGCAGGAAGATGATGATGATGATGATTAACATCGTCCTTGCGTCGTACTCCTCAATGATGAGAGTCGTAACCTCCCTACTTCATCACTTTCATTCGAACGATATTCCTCCTTCTGTTTCTGTTTCTGGCGGTGTAAAGGGTATTGTATAGCGTAGAGTCAAGAGCGGCGAGGATCTGGTCAGACTAACGTATTGGGCTGCGTCCACGAAGCCTTTTTTCATCCAGTTTACCGGTCACGATGAGCCTATCGAAGTTGCCACCATCTTTCCTTGCAATGTGACTGAAGTATTGTAGATTCTTGTGTAGACACTCTGACGACAACCGCGAGCAGATTTTGAGTTATGGGAATATAGATATGTTTATTTACATACTGTAGGTCATTTAAAACCGTGAGTATCGCTTGGAAAGGTTATAAAAGATGGACGACCGCCCGTGGCGTCGCGAACCCGATCGTGGTCCCTTTTTCTTTTTTCCTTTATTTGTTTCTTGTTTTTGAGAGCAATGGTGGCCGAGTGGTAACAGCTCCGACTTACGCGTTGTAGGTCGCGGGTTCAAACCTAGACAGGCGCATTACTTTGTGTAATTTATTTTATCACCGCTGCTCTCAAAACGGTGAAGGAAAACATCGTGAGGAAACCGGCATGTCCTAGAACCAAAAAATTGGAGACATGTGACATTCACCAACCCGCACTGGGCCCGCGTGGTGGATTACGGCCCATTCCCTATCCTAGAGAGGAGGCCTGAGTCCCAGCAGTGGGAACATTGAAAGGTTGACTATGTTATATGCTATTGTTTCTTTTGTCTTCAGAAATAAGCTTATAATAAGTCATCATTTTCATCCCGAACACACGAGTTTCTTTACCAAATGTAGAAATTAAACTGATCGAGAGGAGACTTGGCGTGTGGTGGTGGGAAGCCGTGCTTGGCTCCAAGAAGGCGCTGCCATTCTGCTGTGAATCGACCCTCAATGCGATTTGTTAGAGAATAACATTTATAGGAAATTGCTGGAGGAGGCTACCTAAACGGGGCTTAAATATTCTGTCATTTGTCAGGTACCAATTTGAATGCTAGTTACCCATTTTTTTTGTTGTCATCACAGCCAGGCAGCTTGACTAAGGCTACCCACAAATCCTTTCATGTTTTCTTTTTGTGAACTACCGCCAACAGAATTTAATTACATATTAATAATAAAAATATCAAACAGCGAATTTACATCACATCAAAAATCACATTACGACGGACATAAAACTCGTAATTTAACGAAAGCAATCGAAATTACCGTCGAATTGATTTCGGAACGAACATCAATTAATATTGTAAAGCAGTTGGCCGAACGAATCTCATATTTATGTTTTAAAACATGATATAATTATGAAGTGTGCAAAATTGTTGATTGGTGCGCTGTTCGTAATAAATTACTTCCTGAGTCAATCTCTTCATTAACAGAAAATTAAGTTAAGTGTTATTGAGTTAAACTTAGTTAACGTTAAACGTGTTACAACTGCAGTCTGATTAATAAAAAATCAAATCACCAGGTATTCCTTACAATCTAACATTCAACTACATATTAAGATATTAACATGCAAAACTAGAAGTTAAAACAAGTTTCAACTTATGACCGCACGCGCACGGACTAACTACGGCAAAAAAAACAATAATACCTGAAGAATCAAAAAAGTTTGATGGTATTAAAATGTTTAAAAACAATATTAAAAACCTTTTTTATTGTAGAAAATACGTTGCCCCACACTGGGAATTACTTGTGTATTGTGGGTACGTACCCAAGCTTACAAACACACATACACATGATACCCAGACCCGAAAATCTGGTTCTGAAAATCAGCGCTGTGGCGCTGTTTAGTACATGAGGTTCACGATTTTGCTGAGCGCTGGCCGTTTTGCGCGGATGTGTCGCATAACTCACTCTTTTGTATAGATTTGTTATAATAATATATATATATTTAAGTTATGTTCCATGTTTGTCAGTGGTGACCGAGTGGTAACGGCCCCAACTTACAAGTTATAAGGTCGTGGGTTCAAACCCAGCCAGACGTATGACTTTGTGTAATTTATTTCATCACCACTGCTCTCGAAACGGTGAAGGAAAACATCGTGAGGAAACCGGCATGTCCTAGAACCAAAAATTCGAAGATATGGGACATTTACCAATCCGCACTGGGCCCGTGTGATGGATTACGGCCCATTACCTCTCCTAGAGATAGGAGGCCTGAGTCCCAGCAGTGGGAACATTAATAGGCTGATTATGTTAGGTTAAAGGTAAACTCTTTTTCTTTCTTATCTTTCAAACACCTATCTCTAGGCCATACAAATATTTGTTCTGTGTAGGAATCGAACCCGCAATACGCAGCGCAGCAGTCAGTCGCTCAACCACTGCGCCAACCGGCTTCATCTAGTTTAAATTCACAAAAAAAATATGTGTAAAAGTGTTTTTAAAAAACCTATTTGAAAAATAAAATCTATGCCATGTTACCGTGCCGTATGTACCCTATGACGTCACCACAACACCATCATCTTACTGCACTTGTCTCGTGTTATTTGGGGTCGACGCAACATATTTTTAGTACAGATGCAAATATCTACTTATAAAAGCTCTTTGTATCATATTTGTGTGAACTGTAATTGTTGTTATGAGAAAATAATTTTTTAAACTTATCTTTATAACAGATGTCAATATAATTATGTAGAGAAATTTTTTGAAAATCGGTTACTTCATTAAATAAAGTAATAGTAACTTCAGCTTTAACAAGAGCTTTTCAGTGACGAGGTCGCCCGAAGACTGTTGGATACGAAAAGTTTAGGACTAGAAACTGAACCGGCGAGGAGGCTATTTGTGGCATCTTGATCTCTCTATCTTCGGTTGAAATGAAGATGATGGAGAAGCATAAGGTTCCGTGTAATAGAGATGTTTTATTTTGACCCCTTTTATTTTATCTTACCAATTATCACAATTATACAGCCAGCTCTCCCCAGCAACCCGAATCTTTGGTAACTATTCCGCTCCCGTTGGAAGAAGTGTGATGTTATAATATAACCTACAGGTCTACGTTAATAAATACGCTAATCATCACTATTTTTGTAAATCGAACCTGTTGCTGAAATAAGCGCGTTCAAACAGAACTTCAGCTTTTAATATGAGTGTAGATTAATCATTTTATGATAGAGAGAGTGGACTCTACAGATATAAGTTATCGAAATATTTCAGGATTGTAGAAATGCTGGAGATACATGTCAAAGTAAAAGCTCAGAAATAGTCCAATAAACAGTCGTCATCCTTATATTTCCGTAATCAAAATAAAATAACGTCCGTCAATAAAGGAAAGTAGCTTCATTTAATGATGAAGCATCCTAGGATTGCGAATTTCCTCTCATCAAAGGCCGTTTTTGCTGAGCCATATGATTTCATTATTGGAAAGGGCAATATGAAAGTTATTTCTGTCCTTAACTTTTGATTTTGGTATGAAAATAATGGATGGACAAGTTAATGGTAACTACTTTTAAAATGCCTATGCTTATTGTTTAAACCAGATGAGCTTCTAGAAAAAGTGACATTATTTTAGCTCTTTAAATCGATTGTCATTAATTCCAAAAAGGGAATATTTCCAAAATTTCAAAATTTTGACATTTCGATGATAGCTTTTACCGATAGACGGTCACTTTGACTAAAGTCTCGGATATTAATTTAGAAGGTACCTTTAGACAGCGAAACCAAGATGGTGGTTCAAACCGTGAGGTAGAGGACGGCCTTATGCTTCGAATGTCCAAGAGAATAAGCGTGACCTTGAAACGCAAAGGATAACTGAAAAAATACAGGTGGGTTTAAGTCAAGAGTGAGAGAAGTTAGGTATATGGTGATTTTCAACATAAAAAAAAAATAGTAATACTTACAGATATATCTCTCGATAAACATGTTTGTATGCAAACAGAAGTACACTCTATGTTCTTGTGTGTTCTTTTCACTGTCTCTATACTCTCAGAGTCCGATTCTGAGGCATTGGGTTGTCACACCATCGATTTCCAAACTCCGAGCTGCTATAGAATAATTTTTACTAGAAAAATCCAACAGTACTTTTTGCCCAACTCGGGAATCGAACCCAAGACCCCAACTCTCAACTGCCGCATTTGCGACCACGAAACCAATCAGTTTTAGAAACCACAGATAAAGGTGCACCGTGATCGTGCACCAGAATTTGCTAGATAACCGTATTACGTCCCGCGTGATAGCGAGGCGATTTATTACAACGACTTGTCACTGAAAAATGTCCTGTAGAAAAACCGTCCAGTTCTCCCGACTTCGGTAGAATTTTTGTGGGGAATTTCATCTTCTTGACTTGTGCACAAAGAACTTACTAAAAAGTGAAACAAAGAAGATATACGACATTTTTGCAGTATTAATTTACTTATGTAATTATTTTATACCAGTATTATAAATGTGAATATAATTATTAAAAAAAAAATATAGTAACACCTTTAGAGCTAAAAAACGCAAAAAATAGTATAATATTCAATGACTGGCCCACTGCACTAATTATGGTATTTTAAGGGTTAAGATCTCTGATATTTTGTTTACAGAGCTACAGAGCAATGGGTGACTCGCCGTCCGATCGTCCGGTAACCGTCCGAACTGGGCCCAAGTCGTCGACGGCGCGTACTGTTCCACGCGTGCCTCAAGGAGATGTCAGCCACCGTAGTGATCAGCAGGGTCGAATCTTACTGGGGCCATGGGTGATGCGAAAGAGATCTCCGGAGCCCTGGAAAAACGGCAAAGAAGAAACAGGAGTGGGTTTTTAGTCAGTAAAAATCTGACAATATGCCCCGCTCCGCCAAAGAGCGGGGAATGACGTCAGAACAAAGGTATCGGAGGCGTGGCCGACTTGAGGTGATCGATGAAAGAGAATCGAAACGAAACGGTTGTAACTGAAGGGGCATCAGTATTTCGCATTCCTCGCAAGCAAAACCGCTAGCAAATGCTTGTACAAATCGAAAGGAAATACCGGAGGTAAATTATGTAATGTCTCATGCTACAAACCATAAATTGTATTTTATTATCCAAAATAAGTAGACTTTTACCACCCCATAAATCCGATAACCACTTACAAATTACGCGCAATATTTGCGGAGGACAAGCTGGAACAAATAGCGGTGCAAATTTAGTGTTTCCTGTTTTCTGAGGTCGAGGCATTCCACGGTGGTGGTGCAGGAAACGCCACATTTGACGTTTATTCGATTTAAGTCCAACCACGGACCACAAGTTCAGTAAAGTACTATGTGAATAAAGTTTAAGCTCTAAATTCAGTTTTCTGTGTGGAACGTTTCTGCAATACTTTGTAGCAATCACGGTCTCCAGGGATGAGCAAACTGGTACTGTGGCGACAATAGTGCGTTGAGTTCCGTGTTACGACATTTGCATGCTGTTTTGTGTATGTAAAAATGTGCTTTCTGTTTTTAGTGTTTAAGAAAAATAGTAAACACAGATTTGGTCATTGTTACATCTATGCGGGCAGCAAGAGAGTTGTTCTATGCGTTTGAAATACGTCATTCAAATATTTAAGCTAGTGCAGTGCATACTTTGGATAAAAAAAATAAGTAAAAGTTTTCAAAATTCTGATATGTACGGGACTGGCGTTTTAGTGGAGTCGCAGGTCAATTTCCGATGCCACAAACGTGGCTTTATAGAGGGTGAGTTATGAGTAGCTCGCTGTCTGCCCGGGTTGATGGCGCGTTGTGTTTTATGCATCCTATGAAGATATGTTAGCATAATTGGGTTGCTAGGGTGGATTGTTCGAAATAGTTACCAGGGCTCTAGAACGCAAAGGGTAACTTAAGTATCACGAGTAGGCTTTTGGTCAGTAATAGTCTGACAGTTGTTCTCGCTACACCCAGAGCTGGAGAAGTTATTTGGAGATTTCCCATTCCAATAAAGGAGACATTTCAGTAGCCCGAGTCAATCCAATACATATTTAACATTACATTACATACATAGAAAGCCACTTTAACTGTGACTTCTGTAGGTTTGCAACAGTTATTTGTTCGAGCTATTTTCATCACCATCATCATCATCATCCTTTCCTAGGGACGTAGGCTTTCCCCAAATATCGCCACAACGATCGGTCTTATGCGTCCTACATCCATCGGATCCTTGCGACCCTCACCTGGTCTTCGGTCGACTTTGTGGGAGACCTTCCAACATTGCATTTCCCTGAATTTTTCTATTCAACTAGAAAGTAATTGCAGAATAACTATGGAAACAATCTAATCTATCTATCTAGGTGTCTAATTGGCCAATTATGAGCCAAAGTTGGGCGAAAGCCTCCCGCTTCCTTTTCCATACGTCTGTCTTTGGCTATTACAGGTCAGTCCCTCCGGTAAAACTCAAGGCATCTCTTCTCCTTCATCGTGATCTGCCGTGATGTTGCCTTGTATTTAATAGGACTCAATAAGAGGTTATTTTAGCCTATAGATTACGTCAATACATAAACTAAAACCAACGTTAAAATTGTCATCCTAATGAAATGTAAACCTAATAATGTTGAAATGGATTTCAATAAGAGCTTACTACGTAGCTTTTAATGCACCATTTTATCTACGTCAAAGTAATCCGAGGTGGCAGTGTTTAAATCCACTGAGAATAGGGCCAACCAAATGTTGTGAGTACACGACTGTTATTGTGGAAGTGTAATCCATTGCTGTATATTTGACAGAAAGGTGTACAGATTTGATAGCAAAACAGCAATGGAAATTAAAATAAATGTTTTGGAAAATATCTTTCAAGTTATAGTAGTATCGTTCGGCAGAATTTTCTCACTCATGAAACATTTCGACAAAATAACATTAATAAATACAAATGTCCGAATTTAAATCATACTGTTTTAACTTGTCTCGACTTTTTCCATTAAATTCGTGGAATCTGGAGTGGAACATTTTAAATTTCAATAACATGCAAATATAAAATTGGTTTTACGAAGTTCGGGGTTACGCTTCAAACCCCTCTCACACTTGTTCCTTTCAAGAGGTTGAATTTTCCATACTAGGCCTGAGTATGTAAAGCGGATTTAGAAAGAAATAGAATATCAATTTTTTACATTTTAAACCTTACTTATTTGTGATAAAGTTCAATTTTGTTTAACATTAAGGCTTATTTTTGATACTCCAAATCTGAATATTGGAATCATAAAGTCAGTGTCGTAAATTGGATTATCGTGATGGCAACTATGATTGAATTGGTAATGAAACTTCATTAGCTAAATTGAAGTGACATCTCTGAGGTAAGACACCCAAAATGGATATTATATTTTGAAGATTAATTTTCTATTTCAGGACCGATTTTAGTACCAAATCTTATTTCTGTATTATTAGATTATTATTTTTTGCTTTCATCTTCCATTTTGTATTATTATAATATTTTAAGGTTGTATTAGGTACTTTGTTACTATTATCTCTTAATCATTATCAGTAAACGTCTCACTTCACTCAGAACAAGATAAGTTATTTAATTCGTGAAAACCCAAGCGAACGTCGGCATTCGCTCTCTCATTGTCTTTTTTATTGTGTCTCTAATTACGATCTTCGAAATGTTGTTATTTTTTTGTATTCTTGATAGGATCGCGCTTGACCGCTATCTCACCTGATGGAAAGCCGACTGAAATTCCGACGCACATTTCTCGAAATGCAATCGGTAGAAAACCGACAGGCTAGCAACTCGGCGTCGATGCTCAAGACTGTTAAAGGCTAATCCTAAAAAAAGGGTATTAAGTATGCAACGAATCAACCCTTAATAAATACTACATGTTACTCTGTTACATAACAAGAAAAATGAAATGTAAATAGTTACATCGTAAATTAGTAAAACGATACTATTTCCGAGTTTACGTATTTCTTCCAAGGGAACATTCCATTGTATCTAACAGAGATGAACATCAGCAAATATTTCTACTTAAAGCAACCCTCATTACTTAATTCAATATAGAAGCGCTTGTATTCAAAAATAAAATAAACGTAATAAAATATTGCTGCCTAATAATGGTCTTTATTGACTATGATGAAAAAGCCTGAAGCGACTTTTGTTACAATTTCATCGACGGGAAGAGAAACAGTGTATCATCTGTTTCTGTCGATCGATTAAATACAATGATATTCCCATTGCATTGCTCTCATGGCCTATCAAAAACACATGTATTTTAAAGAGTCACTATCCAGAAAAAAAATATCAGCCATTTTGTACATTTTTACTCGAGTAAATTTTACCCAGTGCGTACTCGCGTCCATTGTGAAGAACAGCTGTTTTTAGTTGCTATTTTGAGAGGTAGTTTTTACATAAATTTAATTTTTGATTGATATCGTGGAAAAAAATTAGCTAGTCAGCAAAAATAACACTGTCTTACTCGAAGCAAGATCATAAATTGCCTGAGTTTCGGATGTTTGATCTGTGCATATTTTTAATTTTAGGGCACATTTGGATGACAAAAAAATTATACATCAAATGTTCAGAATAGGGTTTTGTGTAAACAAATCAATGATAGCAATGCACATCATTCCTAGAATTTGAAATTGAATATGGATATCAAGGCACTGTTTGATGTACCGTGTATTTCTAATCATAATACCCTTATTACAAAGTATATAATTGGTATTCACTTAACGTAGATGTTCTAATAAATATCATTGACATCACGGTCGTTAGTTCACGAACAACTATTTAATGAAATGAATTTCTAGAGTCTGTTACGCTACAGTGGGTACTTACACTTAGTCACTTCTCATAAAGTAATACAGAAATATATATTACTTGGAGTAATGCCATGTGCCGATAATCTCAATAAGAGCTTCTTATCTTCGTAAAATATTACTGAGTTATTATATTTTATACATATATTTCCGCGTATTTTATGAAATGCTGTATCAATGCGAACGTAGACAAATAGGGTGTATGCGTAATTGTGTTATAAGTATGAGTATTTATGTTTTGATATGTCGCTATTTGTACCTATTCAGTTGTGTTGTGTTTCGTCTGAAAATTTTTGTATGATACAGTCAAATGGGGTGAAACGAAACTCAGGGGTAAATAGAAACAAAACTTCAACGGGTATTTTCAATATCAATTTATTAATGAATTGTTATTATAAAAAGCCGATGCTTTGTAAGAAGTCGATAATAGGGTATCAAAGTGAAAAATCAAGCCAATGTTTTGTTTCTATTCACCCCGTTTTACGATATTTAATACGATATATTGTTTAATATTTTGTAGTAAACACAATCGAATCGATTCTGATCTAAAAGAGCAAAGAGTCATGAAGTCAAAATTTTATGAGATTAGCATACGCTGAGAGCAATGGTGGCTCAGCGGCTCAGACTTTCGAGTCAGGCGCACTAATAAGCTCTCAAAACGGTAGTGGAAAACATTGTGAGGAAACCTGCATGTCCTAGAACCAAAAATTCGAAGACATGTGACATCCACCAACCCACACTGAGCCCGTGTAGGTAGTGAATTACGGGTCATTTCTCTTTCCTAAAGAAGAAGCCAGAGTCCCAGCAGTTTAAATATAATCAGTTTGATTTTGCTGTGCTTACACTACAAGAATGACACAAGGTTAACCCAGTTTCTGTTTTTAAGTCCAGTATCAATATAGGTACTCTTAACCGCTAGCATTTATGTACTTTCAAACTACTACTGGCTCAAAAGTATTGTAATATCCCTAACAAAGTCAGTGTAAATAAAAAACATCTTATATTACAGAATTTAGCTACATGGTTGCCAAATTACTATCCATACTCATCCTAGACAGGACAATGACCGGCCAATCCCTGCAAGTGTAATAAAATTAGACTAAAGGGTTCCCAACTTAGCATGTTTTACTCATACAAAGTTAGGGTCAATTTACAATGCTGCAGACCAGAAGGAATGGGAAGCACCACTTCCCTCGTCACTCGTTGCCAACAGTACCTAACCACGAGAATTTTCTAAAATCTTTGTGGACGTGATACCCGTTTCAGTTTACGAGCTAAATAATGATGTGGAAGAATACCTATTTTGATTTTGTGTATACGAGTATTTACTTATTTATTTATTTTATTAGGGACAAAAAACAGTTACATGCTAGAGAAAATACAAGAAAATCCTTAAAACTAGATCCACAAACATGTAACCCACTCCAATGTCCACATGTTAACATAAAAATAAGAGAAGTGAAGGAGTGTGGTAAGAGTTAACAGAATACATTGCCTTCTGCGAAAGCTTTTTGTATTATAAAATAATTTGTTTCCGTAATCATAATTAATGTTATATATAATATAATTCAATTCAATTATTCTTAATTCGTACGTTACGTAGTTAAGTTTAGTATAAACAGCTGGGAAATATTTAAGTTTCTTATGGACATTTATTTTTATTTACTTCACATAATTTTTGCGAGAAATGTACCCTGCCCACTTGACTTCCACTTAAGCTTGGTAATTCTTCGGGCTATGTCGGACAATTGGTCGATAGGGATCGTTCTGGAGTGACGACCACCTGCCGGAAGACGCAGCGTTGGAATACCTCCCACAAGCTGGACCGATGACCTGGTGAGTGTCGCGGGAATCCGATGGATGCAAGACACACAAAACTGGTCATTATGGCGAAACTTCTCTTGGCTGAAATGATAATGATGATGAAATAAATTTGAACGATACGCAATGAAACTGTAGTGCAATATTACCATTCTTAACTTTACTGCCATGTATATTAAGCCTTATAAAGTCTGCAAAATATTTCCGCACACATTATGGGAAAGCTAAATCTTCACACAGATTAATTACAATGACATCCTGACATGGAAGTTTTAGAGGTTGAGTGACGGTCAGCCGGCAGTCTAGACGGTCAAATTACAACTATTCATCACTACATATCGCAGCCAGCTGTACCAGACAACAATAAATCATAAATTAATATTCATGATACGCGATGCTCCTACATCACTAGTATTATACCTAGAATAAAATATGAATCCAGGTCTTTTCAATAATGTATTAGGTACTTTTTTACACATTATATACTAGTTTGAAGGTTTTTGGAGTGGTATCACTTAATATTTAGGTTGTGAAATATTAGTTTTAATATTGCATGTTTTGGCATTCATGAACCAAAAAAATGGGCAAGATCGAGTCGGACTCGCGCACTGAGAGTTTCTTACGAATAACTTACATAAGTAAATAGTTCAATTCCCGAGTGGAGTTACGAAGAATTCCGAATCCCACAAAAAAATAAAATTTATGACGTAAAAACAAAACTGTTTTCAGATTTATTCTTATAACTGTGCTATAGAACCTTGCTTTTTGCTTTTGCATAAAGCCAAATTTCAGGATTCTTGGTCAACGGGTAGTACTCTATGAATTTTGATTAATAATAATAAAATAATAATAATAATTTATTTCTCCATAAATATTGTACAAATTTGAGCAGTAAATTGAAGGTAACTTAATACAAATGCATAAGAAATAAAAATGTACAACTGCGCCTGAGCTAGGCCGAGCCTGTATTTCAGGACGTAGTTCTCTTACCAGAAAAGAAATTATCAATATAACAGCATTTGCGTGTAACATCTATATAATTTAACACATAACAAAATATTAATTTGCAATCAAAATTGTGTGTTGTGTGCATGTGCTTCGTGTGTTTGTGGTGTAATTTATGTCAACGTTTTAAGAAGGTCTTCAGTAGTTTGGTAATCACATGTGAGTAGAAAGTCCAATCCGATTCCCTTGAGAGTGTTGAAATATACGTTTTTTGCGATATAACTGGCTGTATCTTTATTTTTTCGTTAACTTGTAAGTTTGATTTTTACACAGCTTCAAGGGACTTCGGACCCGAGTGTATGGTTTTAATTTCAACTCGATTCCTTTATGCGTTTTTGAGATAAAGGGTCTTGACAGACAGACAGACGGACGGACAACAAAGTGATCCTATAAGGGTTCCATTTTTTTCCATTTGAGGTACGGAACCCTAAAAAGCAATATACAAATTGCTCTGATATATTAGAATATTTTGAAATTCTTGCAGTAAGTTTTGTATGTCATAGCATGGTTGGCACAATGGTTGAGCCATTAGCTGCTGCATTGTGGGTCTTGGGTACTCAGCATATTCCTAGTTGTTCTGGCTCTTGGTATCTTATGTACGTAAGTTACAAACGCACTCGCGATACACGATCGAGAGGTTCCTACACTGGATTCGTGCAGAAGAAACGACCGGGTGTTACCATTGTGTGGACCGCCCGGATGACACGGTGAAGCATTCGGTGGAGGTGTGCCCCGCCTAGGCGGAACATCGCTGTGTCCTCGTGGGGCCGACCGGTGGCAATAATTTATCGCGCCGGGCCCTGGTACAGGCCATGATCCGGAGCGAGCAGGAATGGCAGACGGTCGCATACTTCTGCGAAGCAGTAATGCTGGCAAAGGAGGCGGCCGCACGCTTGAGGAAACGGACTTCTTTACGCCCCAGCCGCCGGGATCCCGACCCCGATTTTCAGCCACCGTATTCGCGGGCTTGCGGACGACGAGTAATGGGTAGCTCGCCGTCCAAGAACCGTTCACGGCCACACACCGTAGGGGCTCAGCAGGGTTCAAAACTACTGGGGCCATGGGTTCCCGGAGTACTGGAACGCAAGACAAAAAAGGAATATAAGTCTGACACGCTATCCCACTCCGCCCTAGACGCGAAAAGTTATTGGAAAATTTTCCACCTAAAAAAAAATAATGATACAGTAGTAAAGGCATAGAGTAAGGCAATGTTTTGAGAAAGAAAAAAATATCATAACGATCTCTTTTTACTAGTCTAGGAAACTTAAACTTGGCTAACTTACTTACTCAGACATACAATTTTTTTGTTTGTTATATAAAAAATTTCTGACTACAGTATTATTTCAGTTTTATTCACTCTAGCCTTAAAGACACCTAAATTATAATCGGACGGGAAGACCGAAGCAGGCCAATTGTTCCAGTTCTTCGATTTACGTAGTATTTAAAACAACGAGCTTACATCGATCCGTAGAGGTTTCAATAATGTTAAGGGTGGATACTCGCCGTACATTGGGTTGTCCGATGGTAGAAAGAAGATGGCGGAATAAAGTCATGCAATTCCCACGCTTACTCTTCAAAATGTATCCTGTAAAATATCGATAGCCTGGCTACCCTACATCTGTGCTCCAGGCTTTGTAGATTGGACTTAACCAAATCTGAATGACCAATAAGCCCCTTCACATACCTTTCCACAGAGTTAAGAGTTTAGGTCACTAAACTCAGGTTTTTTTCTAACGTTGTTTAATATCAATCCAGCAACGTTAGAAAAAGCCTATTTGTATCAGGAAAATCCGATAAATACTAGCCATACGTCCATCCATGTTACCCGTCTGTTTTCCTGAAGTTAAGGGCCCCTTTTTCGAAATTTACGTTTCTAGATCGAGTTGTTTTCAGAGAAATCATCATATTTAAATCCGGAAAAAAATATATAGTACAGATACATCTTTAATCTAGTGACTTTTTTGGTTAAAAACACATTATTTAACATTCCACTCGATAAAAAAAAAAATCTGAAATAAAGTCGATTTTGAAAGTATTTTAAGTTTTATGAGACTTGGGGGAACGCAACTTTTATGGAAATTTTACATTTCATTTACTAATCGGGTTTGACAGGGATATTTTTGGATAAATTTATAATATGGCACTTATTTTTTTTAATATAAAATAAATACGTGAAAACGGCACGCGCGCACCGCGCCATTGTCCTGCCGGACGTCATCGAGGGAGGACCTATGCAAGTTTTGCTCGCGACCATACATTTTCGTTGCCGCGCGCGTAAATAAACGTGTTTTATTATAAGTAATTGCAATCGCGAATAGAAAAAACAAAATTAAGAAAAAAAGGGTATCTGAAGTGAAGAAAATCCGAAAGTGTATTGTGTAAGTATTTATTCTATAAATACGTCACAATATAATTACTCCTCTACACAGACCAGCGAAGTCAGTATGACTAGAATTTTAAATCTATCATGGAAACATTCTTAAACCTTTAAAAAGTGCAGTTTTGCATCCTGATCAAATTCAAGGAGATGTAAGTACCTAGGTTTGTTGTTTTTTGTTTTTAACCGACTTCTAAAAAAGGAGGAGGTTCTCAATTTGGATGTTTGTATGATTTTTTTAATGTTTGTTCGCGCATAACTTCGTCGCTGCCAACCAATTTGAAAAATTCTTTTTTTGTTGGAAAGGGTATATTTCCCAAATGGTCCCATAGTCACCAAATCGGGATCTGATGATGGAATCTTGGTGAAATCGAGGGAACTCCTCAAATATTATAGCCAACTGTAATATGATTTTGGTATTTTTATCGAGAAATTAAGCATTTACAGTCGAAAAGTAACATTTGATGAAATGGAACTGATGAAGAAGACCAGAAATGGTCAACGGAACTTCATACTCGCATAGATATCACTATGGAGATAGTTAAGCGACTATGATAATACAAATAAATTAATGGCTCTGAATAGTGTTGAAAATTTTTTTTTTTTTTTTTAATTGATATAAACCAGTGCTTGACTGCGATCCCACCTGATGGTAAGCGGAGATGCAATCATTGATGGTCAGGCGCACTAGTTTATGGTATAAATGGTATCATCAAAGTGATCTGATGATGATGTAGCCTAGCCGTGTTTGGACTTATCAGAATTGTAATAAGATGCACTTTAGAAACTATTTACAAAAAAATATTTTTTTGTAAAAAATTTTTTATTTCACACTTTTTAGTTGCGATACACTTATAAAAAGTAAAGTAAAAAGTTTATTATTATTATTACATTCTTTTATTATGTTTATGAAGATTTGAAAGATATTGAACAATGGCTATCGGTCACTACTTGTACTCACTAGGTAAGTACCTAGAGCACGGTTTATGGTCGCGCTGCGTTTAGTAGGTAGAAATCGGCCGGCCACTATAGAAATAGCCTATGACCTATTCTCAAACCTACCAAATATATACAAAAAACTGGTCAAGACACGAGATTTTTATATATGTATCAGGTTTTATTTAAACTCTAGTAATTAGTGTTTGTTAATTTGATTTTTTTGAAAATATGTAATGAAATTTATTCCATTCCAGTGCTCTGAGACCACGTACCGGAAAAGGTACTTTGATGTCCAAAAAAAGTACCGATGGGCACTCTAAAGAGGGACAGTATACGTAAGTACATTATGTACATATTTACATTATATACTGTGGCGGAGCAGTTTTATTCATCCGCTACAAGTTTGACGTTATCTCCCGTCGCGCTTTAGTTTTCTTACTTATCACATGTCTTATGTATCCTATTATGGGATGTAACATGGCAGTAAATGATTTTTTGTTAAAGTTTATTTCGGTGACTTTGAAACTTCCGTTTCATAACGTTAATGACATTCCATTGTTGCAGAAAAACTAGGGATGACGAAGATAATTCCATTATTGTTGAAGCTAAAAATGAAGAAGACAAATTTCAAAGGACAACTAGAAAAGACAAAGATGATTCCATTAAAGCTGAAAATCAAGAAGAGGAAGATGATTACTATAACGTTGAACCTATATATAATGCTATATAATGCCTACTTCCTGAAATCGTGAACCCCTGACATACGCGTGGTATGGGCATAAGAAATCTGACACTTGAAGAGAACAAATAATCCGAAAATAAGGAAAATGAGGAATCTCTAACGCAAAACAATCCTGATTTGCTATCAGGTCCTAGTTCCCAACGCGGAGGGGAGTGCCATGAGGACTGTGGCTTTGACCCTCTTAGAGGAGACTCGCGCCCAGCATTGAGGAATATATCGGTCGATGAAAATGAACCTGGACCTAGCACACGACCACTAAATTTTTATGAATTTTATTTTTTATGAATATTAATTGTTATGCTGGTACTATATATTTTATTTTATTATATTATAACACTGGTCGACAAGGTTTTTCCCACAGAGATTGTGTTTACTTATTTTTACTAAAGTATCTACCCTCATCATAAAACACTACATACTTTGTTTTTATTAGCCTCAGATTTTTTGTGACTGCCACTTAAAATTTTACCGAACTTTCCACTAAATGCGCTCGAATTGCAACAAATGTAGTGCTCAATTGTGAGTTTGTCATGCATAAGCTACTCGTTGTTGGTTTCTCAACACATAAAGAAGATGTGGGTTTCATTTACCCTCACAGTTTCTGCCGAGTAGGTATGTGGTGAACCAAATTCTAAAAGTGAACGAAGAAATTTTGCTGACTTGGGTAAAATGGTGTTATCGTGATAATTTTGGTTTTTCCGTGGCTCCTCAAAGTAAAGTGAGTGCTTCATATGAGATCTACAACAAGAGTAAAGATTTTTACAAATTCGACAAAAGGAGTGCGCTTAATGGCTTCGGAAACCCTATGTTTTGAACAGGATCCTAAAGACCACAGACACACTACGTGCCTGTGGTCGTTTTGCCAGACTTATATGGCAAAAGTGATAAATATAACGCATACACTGTAAAATATGTAAGTGTGCGTTCTGCAATACAAACGCTTTCTGATAGTGTTGCTATAGCAATACCTGCAATGCCAAATAAAACATTGCGCAGGAACTAATACCATGATTTACTAACTACGTGTATTGTAACTGCAAATAAAATTCATGATTTAGCTTTTATACCCAATAAGAGAGGAACACTAATAACTGACACAAACTAATCTAGTTTGAGTCAGTTATTAGTGTTCCTCAATCATCTTTTTGGTGATTTATAACAAACTTAAAAAAATCATCTATTTTTTATATATTACGAAACAAATGACTACACAAATCTCATAGAGGACCTAATTAAAACATATCAAGCATAGAGTTATAATTTGTCTCTCTAAATACACTTACAATCACATTTTGGCTTCCGTACCAAAAATCTGGGATCCAATGCCCAACACAAAGGAGAAAGGTTGCGGCAGGTCATTTTCATCATGAAAAACCCGTACCAGTGCAAATGGAGTCCTTGAATATTAGCAATTTTTGGTTGGATACTTGTGGTAGACCAGCCTCAAGCTAAATATTCCAGAAAATCATAATATATGGTTTAAAAAGACGTATTTTTTAATTTAATTGTAAGTAAAGTATCAATATTTTTCATGACAAATACAAGTGACTGTCACAAAAAAACGATGGCTAACAATTTTATTCTATATCTATTTCCTACAAAAGGGAGTCAAAATAAAACCATATATAGCAAAAAAAACTCTTGTGGCAAAAAAAAGGAAATTTTTGTAGACCAGTGTAATTAATCATATTTGTCTTTCATTATATTACTCACCAAATCTTCTACAACCATTCTTTAAGTTCAACAGAATGATCATCGCCTGCCTTTTCATTCACGAGACTGTCTTATCAGAATACCGTGGCCCTGGAATGCAAAGGGCAACCGAAGGAACAGGGTGGATTTTAGTCAGTACAAGTCTGACAGTCCGCTCCATCCAGAGCGGCAGGACTCATTTGATGATTTTACCAAGCAATAAAAAAAGTTATACATTTATAACAATATACCTAAGTGTATTAGTGTTTACAGTCAATAGTGCAGTGGACAGCACATCAAGCTATACATTTTGTTGCAAAACAAGCTATTATTACTAGCACGCCAATAATATTTGAAATACTGATTTATTTATCTATACTGTGGCGTGCTCGCCCGCCGCCATAGGTCACCGGAGTTCATATCGCGACGGCTCCTGAGCAACGCGGACGCAAGCCGTCTCGGTGCGTAAAATGCCTAAACTTTCGGAAGAAGGGCCCCTTAATTCCCAGTGGCGACGTGAAATGATGACATGGTCACAAAAGTGCAAGTAACGGCAGCTCATCGGGTATAACCGTCATTATGTGCCCGGCTGTCGTCTTTACTCTCTGGCCTGACAATTTGGAGGGAATTTGTGTTGATGTTATAGGTACCTACGGTTTTTTTTTTGATAGATAGATAGATAGATATTCTTTATTGTATACCAAAAATACAATTTACATTAGGAAATTAACATTAATAGGGTGTCATAATGGGCGGTCTTATCGCTAAAAGCGATTTTTTACAGACAACTTTTGGATGGGTTTGACAGAGGAGAAAAAAAAAGATACGCAGGTAGTTCGTGGTGTACTATTTACATATATAGAATACATAAACTAATAAATTAGACTATTTGGTAGAGATAAATCTTGTCTGCTTGGGTGCTCAATACCTGAAGTAACTGGTAACATTTTATTAATGGCCACGTCAAGAACCTTAAAATCTGTAAGCTTTATTGAAATGTCACGTGATGAATCTCAGGATCGGTAAATTCCCTCATTGAGGCGTAGCTGGAAAGACCTCACAGCGTCCTCACCTTCCGCATGAAGCAAGTTCTAACAGGACATGGTCAGTTCGAGAGGTTCCTGCACCGGATTCGTGACATGACGTGTGAAGGAACTAGGAGTGGATTTTAGTCAGTAAAAGTCTGAAAAGCATTCTCATCCCGGCTCCACATGGAGCGCGAGTTATGATGAATTCTAACCTCAAAAAAGTGAAATGTCAAAGATTTTGAATATTTCTTTATAATCGTGATTGCTGAAAGAATGTCGTTTTGTCCTTTGACCCCAGAACCTGTGTCAATCTCGTCACTGTTGAGCCGGCATACAGGCAAATTTAGGTCTCTCTTTTAGACAGATATAGGTATCCAAAGAGGTCAAGATCCGACTGTGTTGGGGTGAATTATTTTATGCGAACAAAAGGTTAGTAATGAATACTTTTAAAATAATAAAATATGTAAAACATCAAAGTGTTTTTTTTTTCCTAATTACATTTTTAAAGAATATTATACGTGGTAACAATATAGAATTATCAAAGAGATAAAATTACCTAAAATATAAAAAAATATTGTACACTTTTAACAGTTTTTTGGACTTATCGTGCGCCTCATCGATTATACCGCGTACGTCGAAGGATTTTGAAAATTTGCCTGCTGCGGTTTTTCCGTCCGATTATAATTTAGGTGTCTTCAAGGCTAGAGTGAATAGGCTCTTAATAAACTAGTGCGCTTCACCATCAACGATAGCATCACTGCTTACTAAGCCAAGCACTTAGTCAAGCACTGGTTTATAACAATTAAAAAAAAAATCCTCGTCATATCACACTAATATTATAAAGGCGCAGTGGTGGCCGAGTGGTAACGGCCCCGACTTACGAGATGTAGGTCGCGGATTCAAACCCAGCCAGGTGCATTAGTTTGTGTAATTTATTTCATCAACACTGTTCTCAAAACGGTGAAGGAAAACATTGTGAGGAAACCGGCATGTCCTAGAACCAAAAATTCAAAAACATGTGACATTCACCAATCCGTACTGGGCCCGCGTGGTGGATGGACGGCCCATTCTCTCTCCTAGAGAGGAGGCCTGAGTCCTAACAGTGGGAAAATTAAAAGGCTGATTATGCTATGATTTATGCTATAATAAAGGCGAAAGTTTGTGACTGTGTGTGTGTAAGTTTGTTACTTGTTCACACTCAAACGGCTTAATGAATTGGGATGAAATTTGGCAATCTGTAATAGAACATAGAATGCTTTTTTCCTGTGAGTGTGTTCCCTTAGGACAATTTCCTACTGTAACGTAGGCGAAGCCATAGACAGTAGCTAGTTCTTGCCTATTGATCACTCGAGCGATACCATAAAAGAGTTTCTGAGTACTAATCCCGGATCATAGAGGACAATGGAATGAACATCCTTTTTCTGGCAAAGATAAAATATGGTAATAAGCAAGATACATAATATAATGATAGATGCATAAGACCCGGGTGTCGTAACCATAGGGATTTACACTATTCATCGAAGTATCATCCCTACTCCCATTGTTGGTTTCCCCATAAAGGAAGAAGGAAATAAAAACCGGGCAAGTGCGAGTCAGACTCACGTATTGAGGGTTCCGTGCAAACTTACCTATGAAAACTATTCAATTCTCAAATTGAGTTTTTTTTTGTGACATCAAGTCTACAAACTTACAGTTTTCAGATTTATTCGTCTACCTGTGCTATATTATAAGACCTTGTTTTATTCCAAGTTTCAGGATTCTGGGTCAACGGGAAGTAACTTTTGAATTTTGATTCCCTTGATAGTGTCGAAATATACGTTTTTTGCAACATAAACGGCCGTATCTTTTTTTTTCATTAACTTAGAGGTTTGATTTTTTCACAGCTTCAAGGGACTGCAGACTTGAGTACATATATGGTTTTAATTTCAACTCGATAACTCGACGCATTCCCAAGGTAAAGGGTTTTGACAGACAGACGGACAACAAAGAAATCCTATGTAAGTTCCGTTTTTTCTTTTTGAGGTAAGGAATCCTAAAAAATATTGTTTCTAGTATTCATATAGGCCACTCCAATAAATCAAGATAATACTCAATGCAATATCCCGTGAGTGCATTGCAAGCAGATTAGTGTCTGTCGCCGTACATTGATGGATTGGGCTATCTCCAAACACTTAAGCAAAGTGATATCCCCAAAATATTAAATTTCAAATTTTGTTAAAATGCTCTAAGAAAACTATTAACATACTGGCCAATTTGAAAACTATTTAGAAGTATGCGGAATAAGGTGTGAAATCCCACATACCTCCGTTGAAAAGGGAGGATCCTCCGACCAGACGGATTTTATGTCTGGTGGGCAACTGCCCGAAAGATGATTTTGGACGGTTGTATGTTCTAATCACATAGAGAATTCTATACTCGTGGAATTTTGAATTCTAGTTCTTATGCTGCGTCAAAAATGTGGGTACAACTCAATTGATTCGTTCAAAATCCTGAACGAGCAAAGGGTAGCTCGCCGTCTGTGTATCAAAAAAATGTCAGCAAAACAGAAGGGACCTAGCAGAGCCGATGTCCGCTAAGGCTGCGGTAATATTCAAAAATGTTAACGGGTTTTAGTCGGTAAAAGTCTGACACACCACACACTCGCTCCACCCTAGAACGGCTGTAGTAAATGGATCACGAATGTCTCAAAAAAAAAATTGACGGGGTTTCTTTCATTATAAAATGTATTTTATGCACTCAACGAATGGTGCAAAAAAGGATATTGTATTTAGTGACAAATATTATTATTAGTGGCCGAGTGGTATCGGCCTCGCCTTACGAATTGTAGGTCGCGAGTTCAAAGCCAGCCAGGCGCATTAGTTTATGTAATTTATTTCGTCGTCACTGCTCTCAAAACAGTGAAAGAAAACATCGTGAGGAAACCGGCATGGCTTAGAACCAAAAATTCAAAGACATGTGACATTCACCAAACCCGCACTGGGCTTGCGTCATGGATTACGGCCCACTCCATCTCCTCGAGAAGAGGCCTGAGCCCCAGCAGAGGGAACATTAAAAGGCTGAATTATGTTTTTATTACTAGATCAAAAAAAATATTTTCTTCGAAATCAATTCAATCAAAATTAATAGCAGCTGATCGATGAGTTCTATAACAACGATATTTCCTGATAAATGGTTGGCGACGGTAAACACTTATTGGTTATAACCACATGATAGGAATTTTGATGAAGGATTTAGAAGAATTATTAGACAAACGTTAACCACCATTTGTTTTCATTGCAAAACTAATATTATAATTATCAAACGCTTATTTTTGTTTTTATTTTAATGTTAATTTGGTTTTGTTTAATCATGTCTTGCTATCCTAATAATAAACTAACTTTAAATAAGATTAGTTCTCTTTAGAATAGGTGTGAATAGGTTACTTCTAGGCAAGCGAGCTCCATCGTCGGCCACATCATCGCTTACCATCAGGTGAGATGGTGCTCAAACGCGAGCCTATCAATATTAATAAAAAATAAAAAAAACTGCATAAATAAAATATTATAAAGCTAAAGAATTGGTTTGTTTGAACGCGCTAATCTCAAGAAGTACTGTTTCGAATTGGAACATTTTTTCAGTGTTGTATAGCCAAATTGCTATTAAAACTGAAACTTGTAATTAAAATGGAAATCCAAATTAAAATTAAAAATTGAAACAAAAATTTAAATTAAAGTAGAAAATGTATGGAAGAAGTCTGTAGGATATAATAACGTCACGCTACGAGCAATATGAGCGGAGCAATAACCAAAGGGGGGGGGGGGGGGTGAAACCGCAGATTTGTAGCTTTAATGGAAGAAGTCACTGGCTCCTGCAACACAAATATTCCAACCAAGCTTAGTAGTCAGTGTTTCACTATTTTTATACTATCAACTATTTATTTAATTCCGTAGTTTAAAAACTTCAGTTCAAGTAATCGACAATCTACGATGATTCGACTAATCCCAACTCCTAAATAATATAATGTCATTAAAATGGTAGATATGTTTATAAGACCCGGGCAATAATGGCCGACATCAATCTAATGGAAACGGATTTATAACGAGAGAGGCGTTTAATTTTAAAAATGCATTGGTACGGAGGCGTCGTTTAGGATCGCTTCTCGGCGCCGGTCAACCCAGACGCGCTGGGTGCAGGTGAATGATTTTTATTATGATTGAATATGAAAAGGGAAATAATAATTCTGAAAATACCGTGCAGTGGCGTTACTTTGGCCCTGGGGTATAACCTTCGCATAAGCTTATAACCAATAGGAACTTGAGAAACTGTGTTTCTATTGTTTAATAAGCTATGATAAAGTTATACCCCAGGGCCAAAGTTACCCTAATTTACTCGGTATATTCTTCCTCATTTCTCAGTTTGGCAATGTCTTCATCATCATCTTCCTGTCCTTGTCCCGTGTTATTTGGGTTCAGCTGTCACTAACTCCATTTTCTTTCATATTACTCCTCAACTAAACATCTTTTATTTTCCTTTCTTCTCCCTCTATCTCTTTTAGTAACTTGCGTTTCTTCTCTCTTCTTCATAAGCCTACAAAATTAATGATTTTGGCAAGATCTTATGAAATTGAATTTAAGACAACTCCGAAGTTTTATTCCTATACGTATTTTAGGAGTAAAAATCATTTATGCAGGTTTTCATGATTTTTTAATTCCCTTCTATGTTCACTGAACAATGTTTAAAAAATCCGAACATCAAAACAGACACTAAAGACAAATTACTTATAAAATACTATTTTTTTTGTGTTAGTATAAGAAAGTGTATTTATGTTACTTTATTAAAATAATAGAATTATTCGGCGGCCAAATTATTAAAATAATAGAATTATTCCTGTACATCGTTAAAAAAATCATAGAGATTCATTTAACAATTTGTGATGCGAGGGTGTCTTGAAGGGCCGCAGGAACGTACGAAAGAGTTACCATAGCCCAGGAATAAAAATGGTAACTGAAGGACTATGGGTTTTCCACAACTTCAAAGAAAAGAAAGAGCGTTAAAATTACAAACATCAACTTTCAATTTTAAACGTATTTAACCAATTGTTAATTTATTTAAGTACACACAAATCATCATCATCTTCCTGCCCTTGTCCCATCTTATTTGAGGTCGGCACAACACGTTTTTTTCTTCCATTCTATCCTGTCAACCATCATGCTATCACTAACTTCCTTTTCTTTCATATCACTGATCACACAATCCATCCATCTTTTCTTTGGCCTCTCTCTCCCTTTCCACCCATCCACATGTATACCCATAACTCTTTTAGTAACATGCGTTTCATCTCTCCTCTTTACATGACCATACGATGAATACACAAATACTTAGTAAAATTCGTACCGATTTAAAAATATTAAACTAATTATAACATTCTTACAAACAAATAAGACATTGAATATACAGGTTAATTTTAGAATACTGGTTTGTGTGAGACTAGACTAAGTGGCTACGGTGCACGTTTTCCAATAGAAGGCAAATAAATGACCTTTCGATAAAATGAGGAAAGAATTTATAGGTACGTAGGAAAATGCATGTTCACTAAGCTTCGCGAGAATAGAATGCAACCAACGCTTCTAAGTTTGTAAGTTGTATTTACGGCCAGCGTTCTGATTGTGGGCGACTGAGACTTTCGCCAAACAAATAAAATAGATTCTTTATTGTACACCATAAATAAAATTACAACAGGAGCTTAAATTGTATGGCTGATGGAGTGGGAAGTTTACAACGATGGTACTATTTATAGAATGGGATAAACTTTATTGTACACCAAATTTAAATCTAGGGTACGATGGTGGTCTTATCGGTGACAGCGATATCTACCAGACAACCTTAGGAAGGTGAGGTTTTTATTTTTTAGTTTCTCCCATGATCGTCCTGCTACTGGCTAAGAGACTAAGTTTTTTTTTATTATTGACTAGTATCTGACAGCGGCCTCTTTCAATACATTTTTTATTTTTTTGTAATGCTGTTGATTTGTTATAAAAGAGACCTCATCAAGAGGGCTTGTCAGACTTTTACCGATTCAAACCCAATATGTTCCATAGTTTAGTCCTTTGCGTTCTAGGACCATGGTAAGTCTTTCAAATATTTCTGCAGCCTCTCTGGGCTGCAGAAGTGTAAGAAGGCCTTTGCCTCCTTACACTTGTTTCACTTTTTATGAGTCCACGCTTCTATCTACCAATTTTTTTTGCTGTTAATAGGCTCGTGGTTGAACACTATCTCACTTGATGGAAAGCGTCGATGTGGTCGATGATAGAGCACGCTTGCCTAAAAGTAAGCTCTTGACTTAAATATCCCCAGGTTGTAGGAAATACAGACTATCACGAAACACAGACTGCGGTAGGGAGTTCCACTCTTTAGCTGTACACACAACGAATGAGTTCCAGAACCGTTTTTGGCAACATTTTCTTTGTTCCTGCTATCTTCTTTGTGATAAGAGTAGAAAGAGGTCTTGGCTAAGTACCAACAGCCGCACGGGTCGAACCCCAAGTTTAAGCAATGCTTGTTGTGGTCAGTCTGTATATGGGCGACCACCTTAACATACCGAGATTCCTTCATGCCCCGGAGAGCACATTCAGCTGGTGGTTCCGACTGCCATTTATACATTTTTGACTGTCGTTACGGTTAATCAGAAGCGAGATAATGTGGTACCAGTCTTGCCAAGGGGCATCGTGTTACGCAATTACTAGATTATGGAGGATATATAAGCAGTTGTACCGTGTAAAATACTGGTATCTGGCTGCATCCAGTTCGAAACAGTTGAACAGGCTAAGCAAATTGATTTGAATGGCCTTCGTGCTCAGTCGTAACCCGTCTGGCTGTTTCAGAGCACCAAAGTGTATTATTTAACCCAAAAGTTTACTCGGCATGCGGAAGACTGGTCCTGTTTAGTTTCTTTTGGCAGCTTAAGGATCACATCAGCCGTCTTGGTTTTATAACACTGTCTACTTCTTTTTCTTTTCGTGTCCATCGATGGACCTAATTTTTTTTTTCTGAACACTATTTGGTAACCTATGCAGTTTTGTTATTAGCCTCGTATAAATCCTGAAATGTGCAGAGTGCAGGATGGGTAGCATAGCAGGTGACGCATGTCCTGGGCTCCATACTAGCACTGTGTTAGAGATGGGTTTAGAAAGTCCCATTTGGCCAGATTGTTTTTGCAGTGGCCAACCTGTGTCCGCAGTCGGTTAAGAGATTTCCAGATTGTAACGTAAAATATTTTATTTGAATATAGTTCATCAAACCCTTAACACACTGCGTTCGATTACTCGTTGGCAAATCTTTGTTTTGACTTTTAGATGTTATTCAAAGAGCAAGTCATTGCTTTAATAATATGTCTATTTATTCTCTTTTCTTGGGTGTCGGAATTTGATGACATTGCACTTTTATGAGCAGACGTCACGAAAACCAGCGGTCAGGCACAACAGTAACCCTTTTCTTGAGTCTTATAATGTCACTTTTACGACTGTTTGTATTTTACTGCCTGACCAGCTTTGTAGGAAGTTGTGGAAACTGTGTCATGGTTTGTTTACCATTTTATAATACAACTAGCTGCTGCCAGCGACTTTGCCCGCTTGTAAGTAGAAAATTGCTGGAGGTGGTCCTTTCAAAATCACTATATACTCACTGGATAAAAAGTATCTATATGTTTACCAAGTATCATCAAAATCCGTTCAGCGGATTGAACGTGACACATACACACACATACAAACTTTCGCCCTATAATATGTGTGGCAATAGATATTACATTATAATATAAAGGTTGACTGGTAGAGAATGCCTTGTTGCAGTCCTCCGAACAGATATGTCAAACAGGTCCGCCGTATGTACCACTACTGTACATGAAGTTTAAATAAGAAAATAAATATTAATTATATATATTTTTAGGGCATATTTTGTAGCTTATGATCACATAACTTCTTCATCTCTGGACAGGGCGAGAGGAAGTGTCAGACTATTTCTGACTAAAACACACCCTTCAGTTGCCTTTTGCGTTCCAGAGTCACTATGACTCTTTCGAACAATCCCGCAACCCTGGGTTTAGGAAAGATATACGTATACCCCTATACAACGCCTCTAATTCATAGGTCAGTGGCGAGTCATTGGTTATCAACTGGCCATACATGCAGACCTTGGGCTGCTTCTGAATAGATAGAAGCGTGGACTCATACAAAGTGAAACATCCCAGAGAGGCTGCAGAAACGTTTGAAAGACTTCCCATGGTCCTAGAACGCAAAGGACAAAATGATGGAACATATTGGGTTTGAATCAGTAAAAGTCTGACAAGCCCTTCCCAATTTCCCCTTTCAAAACCCATTCCTGTTCCTTCTTTGTTTTCTTCCGAGTTTCACTTTCATTACTACCCGCGTTTTACTTTAACACTATTCGTGATGAGATTTTGATTTCCTTGATAGGGTCGAAATATACGTCTTTTCGACATAAACGATCATATCTTTTTTTTTTCATTAACTCAGAAATTTGATTTTTTCGCAGCTTCAAGGGAACGTAGAGTATATGGTTTTAATTTCAACTCGATACCTCCACGCGTTCTTGAGTCAAAGGGTCTTGACAGACACAGATAGACTGACAGACAGACAGCCGAACGGACAACAAGGGTTCCGTTTTTTCCTTTTGAGGTACAAAACCCTAAAAAGGAGGCCTCTGTTTATAACAGAGACAGAACAAACTAGCTAAAAAAAATACGCCATGAATAAATACGTTTAGTTTAATGTCTCAAAAGTAATGACCAAAGAAAATCTTGTTAAAGTATTAGTGTCATTTGATAGCTTAGCATATTATATGTATCCAGTCACTTAAGATAATATTCAACAGTAAATAGAAAAAATATCTCTGAAAGTTTATGAAGCGTACCTATATAATGTTAAATATTTAGTTACCTTAATATATTATGTTTGTACAACAATTTATTCCATCGATTTATTACTCACGGCTCGTACTGTTCCACGCGCGCCTCAAGGAGATGTCAGCAACTGTGGGGGCCCAGCAGGGTCGAAGCCTACTGGAGCCAAGGGTTTGACTCTGAAAGGAAGACTTAGCCCCGGTACGAAAGGCCACGAAGATGATATCTAGATCGAAAAAAAAAAATCGATTAATTACTCAACTGAGCCTTCCATGAACTTTAGTAGAAGTAAAAATTTCTGTGGAACTCAGATGTTTATTTAAATTTTAATGTCGAAAAAATTTTGCCTACGTAGGTTTAAAAACATTTATTGTTCAATACGTATGAATGAGTCTCAATTACTATTAGGCGCGTTCCATAAATAGCACAGCTGGCGCAGTAGTTGAACTATTGCCTGCTACGCCGCATGTCGCGTTTTCGATTCCCATACTCACAGGCCTGTTGGTCTAGTGGTTAGTGGCCCTGACTGCTATGCCGGAGGACGTGGGTTCGATTCCCACCCAGGACAAATGTTTGTGTGATGAGCACGATCATTTGTTATGTGTCTGGGTGTAATTTATCTATATATGAATGTATTTAAAAATATATAAGTATGTTTATCAGTTGTCTAGTACCCATAACACAAGCTCTGCTTAGCTTGGGACTAGGCGGCGTTGTGTGATAGTTGGGGAATATTATATTATTATACTGAACAAATATTTGTATGTCTAATGTCCCATTTACACGTGGTCGTTTTACATTTAATCGACATACTAAGCCATTGTGTAAATGGGGAAACCCCGGTTAAACAATGGCGATTGGCCGAGGCTGGGCCCACATGTAAACGTGGCATTACGGATATTGGTTCCAGATCTGGGTGTTATAATATGTGAGCCTCGTGTTTGGGAATGCACGAATGACACTTGAAGGACGTTTAGGCGTCTTTCACCTTTTTCATTGTATTTTTGAGATGGGTAATCTGCAAATAATTTCGAAACTTTCGGTCAGAGTGTCAGGCAATTAAAATAATAATATTCCACACCTTTCACACAAAGCCGTTTAGTCCTACGCAACGTGATTCCAACGTGATCATCATCATCATTTCAGCCAAAAGACGTCCACTGTTGGACATAGGTCTCCCCCAAGCGACGCCACAACGACCGATCCTGTGCGTCTCGCATCCACCGCACTCCCACGACTCTCACTAGGTCATCGGTTCACCTTGTGGGTGTTAATTCCAACGTAGTTCTTTTTAAATGATATTAACTAGTGCTGACTGCAATCCCACTTGACGGTAAGCAGTGGCCAGTGATGTAATCGTTGATGGTGAAGCGCATTAATTTATTAGGAGCCTATTCACTCTAGCCTTTAAAAAGCCTAAATTATAATCGGACGGGGAGACCACGGCGGGCAAATTATTCCATTCCTTTGATGTACATGGTATAAACGACGAGGCATAACGCTTAGTCTGTGGAACGTACTTCGTCGTTTATATCGTTTACATCGGTGGACTGGAACAATTTGCCTGCTGCGGTCTTTCCGTCCAACTAAAAATTAGGTGTCTTCAAGGCTAGAGTGAATAGGCTCTTAACAAACTAGTGCGCCTGACCATCAATGATTGCATCTCCGCTTACCATCAGGTGGGATTACAGTCAAGCACTGGTTTATAACAATTTAAAAAAAAAACAAAAAAAAAACGTAGTTTTCTGGCATTATATTGAACTGGGCCTGTTTAGCGTAACCGTAAGACATGCGCTGTTATTTTTTTTAAGTGATAATTTCAACATACTTGTTTCTTCATACCAAATAAACATATTTTCTGTCTTTCAACATAACTCCTTCTCATCTATAACCCCAATGATGATAAAAGGTTAGTAAAATAAAAATCTGAAACCTTCTAACAAAGCAGACTGACCGAAGTTTACTGGACATATACTTCGCCACTAGTTTATACACACAGCGGTTTAATAGAGAGATGGGCGGCATTCAATTGACAGATGCCCACATCGATCTGTCGGGGGCGTCCGACCCTTCACTGAAATATCCCTCGCTTTCCGATAGATTAACTGCCACCGACAACATTGTCGTGGTTTGGCAGTCGACTTACCTTGATAGTTCCGACGTTTCGTTCGAGTAGGAAGTTGAACTTGTTTCCAAAGAGCCGAGGTAGTAACTATGGTACTAATGTGTTTTATGTTTGCTGCCAGTAAGAAAGAGGGTATCCAAAAATATAAAGAACTGTTATTGACAATGTTTTTTTTTGTTTTTATAGTTAGTTATTGGTTTCAGTTTCTGGATAATTCCAATGAAACCTGCAATTTTCCGAGATAAAATGTCACAATAATCGCATGCTTATTGTACCATTTATCTTTTAGTATTCCCACAACTGGGACTCAAGCCTCCTTTCTATGAGAGATGACCCGTAAACCACTATCCAGACCAAGTGCGGGTTGAAATTTTGGCTGCAAGGATGTCGTCCTCAAGGTTGTTTTTCATTCACCGTTTTGTGAGTAATGGTGATGAAATAAATGACACAAAGTAAAATACTATCCTGGGTTCGAACCCACGACGTGCAACTCGTAAATCAGGACCGTTATATATACTGGGCTACCAAGAAAGAGGGTGTCGAAAAATGTAAACAACTGTTATCGACTAGATTATTTTTGCGGCTTTGCTCTCGAGTTTCGAACGTTCCCGCAGCAAATTAAACTAACCTAACAGGAAAACCTAATCCTAACATCTGCTTCTAATGCGGAGCGTGCGCGCCTGCTGACTGTCGGAAATTGGGAGTCGAGTCTTTGGGTTCACGCACCACCGCCATCGAATATCGGCACCATGTTCGACGATACTCAGGCACTCCTTGCTGTTCTCCTCATCGCCACTGTGGCGAAGTTGTCAACAGCCTCGGTCATACAGTCAAAGCGTGGGATGGATAGCACGGCACACGAATATTAACGACATCATCCGACGAGCCCTTGTCACCGTCAACGTTCCGGCTGTTTTGGAACCTCATGGCTTGGTACGCGACGATGGTAAGAGACCTGACGGTATGTCTTTATTTCTGTTAAAGATGGGTAGGCCTTTATTGTAGGAGCCTACCTGTGTCGATACTTTTGTGCCATCCCATCTTCCTAGCTCTTCGTGCTGAGCTGGTACTGCCGCTGCGGCTGCGGAGAACCTCAAGCGGCAGAAATATAACAACTTCGTCGTCGCTATATTTTTGAGCCGTTAGGGGTTTTTTTATTGTTTTCTTGGGCGGAACGGGAAATAGTGTCAGACTTTTACTGAATAAAAACCCACTCCTGTTTCTTCGTTGTCTTCGTCCCAGGGCCCCGGGTTTCGCTTTCACACTACCCATGGAGCCGTTAGGGGTTGAAACTCTTGGGCCGTGGAGTCCGAATGCTCATTCGCTTTTTAAAGAATTATCCAAACGCTTAGTTGACACTTCGTGTAACCCAAGGGCTGGCTTTTACCTCGGTCAGAGATTAAGCATTGCCAAACAACGTGGCAATGCCGCCAGCCTTTTGGGCACACTGCCAGTCGACAGCAATGCGTAGGAGTTTTATGACGCCATATTTTAGCTAATAGTTTTTGCCTTTAGTGTACATATTTTTTTAATTAGTTAAGTGTTTTTATTAAATTAAATGAAATAAAACCTTAAAACTAGTTATATTTTTTATTTCACTCAAACTTCTATTGGACTATAGTCCAATAGAAGTTTGAGTTTAAATTATATATAATTTTATTTGCGTAAGCTAATTTTAAAGTAGGTACCGAAAAGTTTTCTAATCCTGACGGATTAATAGTTGGCTAAATCTTATTAAGTAGGTAAATCCGACGCAATTTAGTTTCTGGGAAGGAACTTTTTTAAGAGGGAAATTCAATGTGTATTAAGTTAAATCAAATCAAAATATTAATCTATACTAATATTATAAAGAGGTAAAGTTTTTTTTTTGTTTTTTTGTTTGTAGCAGGTCATCTCTGAAAGTACAGGTCCGATTGCAAAAATTTTTTCACCGATAGAAACTTGCTTGAGTGACAGGCTATATTTTATGTCCGCGGGTGAAGCCATGGGCAAAAGCTAGTTTCTAATATACCACTTGAAATAAATGTTTTAATTGTCATATATTGTAAAAAGATTTAAGGACGGGCCTGTTGGCCTAGTGGTTAGTGGCCCTGACTGCTTTGCTGGAAGTCGTGGGTTCGATTCCCACCCAAGACAAATGTTTGTGTGATGAGCACGATCATTTGTTGTGTCTGGGTGTTACTTACGAGTATCTATAGTAAGTATGTATTTGAAATATATAAGTAAATATGTTTATCAGTTGTCTAGTATTCATAGCACAAGCTCTGCTTAGTTTGGGACTAGATAGCGTTGTGTGATAGTTGTGGAATATATTTATTATAAATAAATAATTATTATTGCATTCATTTACTTTTATATACATACTTTTATTTTTTTTAAATATTTCTTAAATAAATCGTACAGAAAAAAAATGTTATTAGCTTTTGCCCGCAGCTTCGGCCGCGTACATGAAATATAGCCTATGTCACTCAGGAATAAAGCAACTTTCTATCGATGAAAAAATTTTCACAATCGGACCAGTACTTTCAGAGATTACTTCCTACAATCAAAAATAACAAACTGTACCTCTTTATAGATAATATCATAGTGTAGATTTAGACATTATTATTATTCCATTTATTTTTTATATAAAATATTGATACGACCAATGGGCTATTCTTAAAACGGGTTCTCATTACTATGAACGATTTTTGCTATGCGACCAAACCTGAAGACAGTGAAAAAAGAAAAACAGCTGCTCCATATATTTTGTCAATTTATGTGGATTTACTCGTAAATGTATGGAGAAGCTGATTATGCAAATAACATTGTTTGTACAAGGCTTAACTTAATCAACCTTCTAATGTTCCCACTGCTGAGATTCAGGCCTCCTCTCTAAGAGAGGGAATGGGCCGTAATCCACCACGCGGGCCTAGTGCGGATTGGGGGATGTCACATGTCTTCGAAAGTTTGTTTCTAGGACATTCCGGTTTCCTCAAGATGTTTTCCATCACAATTTTGAAAATCAGTGGTCATGAATAAATTACACAAAGTAATGCGCCTTGCTGGGTTTGAACCCGTGACCTACAACACGTACCGATACATCAGGGCCACCATTGCTCTCCTAAATATATTTAATTGTATTTGTGATAAGAAGTAATGTAAAATAAAAGTAAACACATTTGTATCCATATGTTAAATCCTTATTTATGACTCTCTCAAGATATTTCTAAAAGTTTCTCTAAAAAAGAAACTGAAGCGAAAGATTTATTGACCACACTGAAAGTTAATTAGAAAATATAAAAGGTATTTATTTTCTAGAGCACATTTATAACATGGACTGTAGATTAGTTGCAAACGTGATTTGTTTGAGGGCGTGGCCTCGCTAGTTAGTGCGGTCGACAGACATATTGAAAAACTATCTTTTTAGGGTTCCGTACACGAAGGGTTACTTACTGCTCACAAAACGGTGAAGGAAAACATCGTGATGAAACCGGCATGTCATAGAATTAAAAAAACAAATTAAATAAAGACATGTGACATCCACCAATCTGCACTAGGTCCTCGTGGTAGCTAATTTACCATTCCCTCTCTTAGAGTGGTGGCCTGAGTCCCAGAAGTAGAAACATTGCAAGGCAGATTATTATTATTAACCGAAGGGTGCGAACGGGACTCTATTGCTAAAGTCTCCTCTGTCTGTCCGTCCGTTTCTCCGTCTGTCATTTTATCAGCGGTACGCCCGCTGATCTCATAAACCAATAAAATTGATATTTTGAATAAGAAAAACTTTATTTGAAAAAAGGTACAATATTGTTTCGTAGTAATGATAACAGAGTAGAAAGTGTGCATTAGAGATTTCACATAGATCATACTAAAAAGCCGAGCACAGATAAGAAGTTGCAAATTTTTATTACAACAAAAATGTAAAAAAAAAATTAACGGGTGTTACTATAAATGATATTTTGTCGAGATTTTTAGCTCGATTTTAATATTGTAGTACGGAACCCTTCTTGTGCAAATCCGACTCACACTTGGCCAGTTTTCTTATTGATGAGGTTAAGTCCTGAGTGATCCTTGCCTTATGTTGTCGGATGAAGGTAAAGCTTCTTAGATGTATACAAGAGTAGATACAAATACCTTATTCGAATCCTCATAATTATTATATCTGCCTAAGGTTTTCTCAACTGTGTTGGGGTCTGCTTTCAGTCTAACCTGAAGCAGCTGAATACCAGTTGTTGACGCTATCTGTTGGCGAGCAACCAGCCTCTAACGTCGAGTAGACAGAGGCTCGACGTAAGATGAGGGGGTGAGAAGCCAGACAGCGGCTGCTGAGAAGGAGCGAGAGCAGTGCAGATTGGTCGTCACGAGGAAGACTAACAGAACGTTTAATCCACGAATCGACCGAGCGTCAAGTCGTGAATACCAGCAGAAGAACAAAAATCTATGATGGTAGTCGGTTCACCATCATCAATCGTCACTCGTATGAAGTAAATCTCTAAGTAAAACCTAAATAAACTTTAAAATCCAGAGTATTAAAATTGGATAGTTATTGGATAGATTTGACTGGCCTGTTGGTCTAGTGGTTAGTGGCACTGACTGCTATGCCGGAGGTCGTGGGTTCGATTCCCACCCAGAACAAATGTTTGTGTAATGAGCACGATCATTTGTTCTGTGTCTGGGTGTAATTTATCTATACATGTATGTATTTAGAAATATATAAGTATGTTTATCAGTTGTCTAGTACCCATAACACAAGCTCTGATTAGCTTGGGACTAGACGGCGTTGTGTGATAGTTGTGGAATATTATATATTATAGTACAAGAGCTCCTGACCCTTCACACAAGAACACACACAAACACCATTATGTATTTTACATGAAGCGACTAGCTATCTGACCTCCGTAACCCAGTAAACCCCCCCCTTGGCAAGACTGAGGCCAGATTTTCTGGCTTCTGAGTAATCGTAACAACTATCAAAGATCTACGATTGACAGCCAGCACCAACTGCTTGACGGGCTTACCATGGCACGGAAGGAAGAGTGGCAGGCGGTCGCCTTGTTCTGCGAAGCAGTAATGCTAGCAAAGGAAGACCCCCACGCTCCAGCCGCCGGGATCCGTCCCGATTTCCGGCCACTGTAGGCGCGGGCTTGCGGACGGCGAGCAATGGGTAGCTCGCCGTCCGACCCTCCGGTAACCGTCCGGAACGAGCCCAAGTCATCGACGGCGCGTATTGTTCCACTCGCACCTCAAGGAAATGTCAGCAAATCGTAGGGGCCCAGCAGGGACGACGCCTACTGTGGCCAAGGGTCTACTTCTGAAAGGAAGACCCGGTCCTGGTATGAAAGGCAACAAAGGAACAGGAGCTCCGCCCAAGAGCGCAGGAAGTCATTGAATGATATTCCCACTGAAAAAAAACCGTGGCACGGATGAATTAAGTTATGTTAGAATAGTTACCCATCCATTCGCCGCGTTTCTCACGTTTTGCTTAACTTTGGAGATCAGTCCTCGTGGTTGTTATCATTTGAGCCACGAGTTCCTCATTTCTTATAATCTCTATTGTCATTGTATTTTTTTTATGACATTTTGTAATACTTATTAAAATTAATTTGATTTTGACCATTATATTATTGCTGACATTGTATTATAATGAGATTTTGTACTTTGTTTTACATTAACAAAACTATTATGTTTGCCTTTGGGCGGAACATGTGCTGGACCAAACATTTTATGTAAGATCATTGTACCCTGTGTTCACAAAAAAATATATAAATTTAAATTTGTCAATTCTTATGAATAACATGATCTATTTTCTGGAAAATTATCAACATGATCGTTGAGGCATTTGTTAAAAATAAAACAGTCATAAGAATCACTTGAAACTCGATGCATAAAAGTGCCTTTTTCTTATTATAACGTTATGCGGAGCAAAACGCGAGTAAATTGTTACACTAAAATCTGTCATTACCTTTAACTATTTATTTAGATCGATAATTGTAGGAGTATTTTTACTAACATAATTTGGCGTGAGATTACGAGGTCTTCAGTTGTTTTTATAGCATCATTCTTCTAGCCGAAAAACGTCCACTGCTGGACAAAGACCTCCCCCAAGTGTCGCCACGGCTGGTCCTATGCGTCTCGCATTCATGAGATTCCCGCAAATCGCGATCCAAACCAGGTCATCGGTTCACCAGTGGTAGGTTGCTCTTGGAAAAATATATTTTCAATTTTATTAATTAAATTGGTTCACCGCCTTCAAACCGCCGCGAACGCAGCTCCCATAAATTTCTATTTGATTGGCGTTGAGATTCAGTTAAATTTCCTCTATGGGCAATTGGATTAGCATCAATTGGCTATAACACGGATACTTGACTGAGCCACGGTAAAATACGTCCAATTTCAGGCAGAGATTTTTATTTACATACTTATCTCATTTATTTTTATCTGTTACGTGAATCGTGTTTAGATGTAGCTGGTTTTGTGAAATAGGTATTGAGACCTTTGGGAAATCTAATCACTAAATAATATTTCATGTTACTTTGTCAGCGCAAGAAAACTTTTTCTATCTTTTTGTTTTAGTAGTCACTCTCTTTCAAGACATATATAAATATTTTAATTCATATAAACCAGTGCTTGACTGCGATTCCACTTGATGGTAAGCAGTGATGCAATCATTGATGTTGAGGCGCAACAGTTTATTAAGAGCCTATTCACTCTAGCCTTGAAGACACCTAAATTATAGTTGGACGAGAAGACCGCAGCAGGCAAATAGTTCCAGTCCTTCAACGTACGCGGTATAACCGACGAAGCGAAACCCTTAGTCCGGGCCTTTGAAGTTTCAACAATGTAAGGGTGGATACTAGCCGTACATCGGGTTGTCCGATGGTAGAAAGGAGATGGCGGCATCAAGTCATGCAATTCCCGCGCACACTCTCCAAAATCATATCGAGCCCTATCAGAAACTCGTGGGGGCAATCGGCGGCGGCGATCTCTCGCGCCGGGCCTTGGTTCAGGCCATGGTCCGGAGCTAGGAGGAGTGGCAGGCGGTCGCCTCCTTCTGCGAAGCAGTAATGCTAGCAAAGGAGGCGGCCGATCGCGTGAGGCAACGGTCCTTACGCCCTGCCCGCCGCCGGGATTCCGATCCCGATTTCCGGCCACCGTAGACGCGGGCTTGCGGACGGCGAACAATGGGTAGCCCGCCGTCCGACCGTCCAGTAACCGTCCGGACCGAGCCCAAGTCGTCTACGGCGCGTATTGTTCCACGCGCGCCTCAAGGAGATGTCAGCAAATCGTAGGGGCCCAGGAGAGTCGAAGCCTACTGGGGCCATGGGTAGTGTGAAAACGAAACCCGGGGCCCTGGGACCTCCGCCCAAGAGCGGGATATGTCATAAGATGATTTTCCCACCCAATAAAAAAAAGCCCTATCAGAAAGAACATTGTAACTGACAGTTAGTGCTCTGCCAGACTGCAAACGCGGGTGCGATGTAGGTGCGGCGCAGCGAACTCAAAAAACTTAAAAAACTTATTTAGAGCGTCCAAATTGGACACGCGGGTGCAGGAAGCCTGCTCAACGTGGAACTCGCGTGGGCAACTCTCCTGAAACGCAAAAAACTACTGAAGGACACAGCTGGATTTTAATCAGTAAAAGTCTGCCACGCCCTTATGCTTCACCTTAAAGCGAGTGATGATTTTCCACCTCTAAAAAAAAAACAACCTATGCTTTAAAAGAAATGTAACTGCCAACATCAAAGACCATAATTCTGAAATAAAGTTAAAATGTCTCACGTGAATATAATTTTTAACGGAGACAGAAATAAATTAGGTAGGTGTATATCAATGGATACTCTTCACAAGTTGGTTTAGCACTAGACTCAACTACAGGTATCGTAAAATGGGGTGAATAGAAACAAAACTTTGGTTTGGTTTATCACTTTGATACTATATTATCGGCTTCTAACACAGCATCGACTTTTAGACTTTTTAGAATAACAATCTATACATATAATAAAACAGTAAAATTCTTTTGGGATGGTATTAATTGGCGCAAAAACTACTGAACCGATCCTGTTCAAATTTTGCATACACAATCCTTATAGGTCAGGGCAACTGATAGGCTATAAACTATCACGCTATTTGCTATGGGGGGTGAGCAATAATCCAAAATGTAGGTATTGAACGACATTTGCCGCGAGTTCAATTCCCAGCTACAGTTAAAAATTTTGTCATTATTTTGTCATATTTTTTTTGGGTTAAAATAACTTTTACCATTTTTTCAAAATAAAATTGACATTTCTATTCGATATCTTCTAAATATTTTGTACAAACTAATCAAAACACATAATAAAATCAAAGCGACGAATAAAATCACGTGCTATAATGTTACATTATTCCATTTAGCTGCAAATTTAACTTCTAAAACGAAAGTCATCACGCTATCATCGTTAGGGAGCCAACCAGTCAATTATGACGTTTATATAAGAACGTCTATTTTATAGTTTATTCATCGAAGACCGCAGCGCAGTGGTTTCGCATCTAGACTTTAATGTAATGTGAAGGTGGTTCAAATCCCGTACGGCTCTCTTAGGAAAAATTTTTGTTCTATTTTGTCATCGTGAATAAGATTTTTTTATATATTTTTGCATACTTACAATTTTTTTTTATAAATCTACGTATATAATATATCTGTAGAAATTTTTAGTGAAGTGCGTATTATTAATTTTAGAAATCGATGTAGATAACTTTTATACATTTAAATTGTGTGGAACTTATTAATTATCTTACTTAGGCTTTGTTTCATCGCAATGAAACAAAGCATATGAAAGACAAACGGTATGAAATCAAAGTTTTCGAGAAGTAAAATATGACACCACACGCAACTCGCAAAGCCATCTAAAGACTTAAAGTAGAAATAATGATGACAATGACGGTTGAACTTCATATTAAATTTCATAGATGGCATTGCGTATTTTACGTAATTTTCTGAGTGGCAGAAGAATGGCCATCGCTCACGATTACAGTTATGGTTAAACTGGTGTTAGACGGAGGCATTTTTAACAATCCTACAGCTTATTTTTATTATATTTTTCGCATTATAGTAACAAGCTAATTGACCGTGATTATTCAAGGGATACCATCCAAAGACGATAACAGTAAATAGCTATATGTATTTAATTATTCACTTTAAAATAACACGTCCACATTTTCGGAAGGGGTTACAGGGTACCTTGCGTTGAATGGTCCCCAGGTGGACCGATGACCTGGTAAGGGTCGCGGGTATCCGATGGATGAGAGACTCACAGGACCGGTTATTATAGCGACACTTGGGGAGGTCTATGTCCAGCAGTGGACATCTTTCGGCTGAAATAATAATGATGATGATGATACCTTTTTTTTCTTTTTTTAAGGGTGGAAATCATCCAATGACTTCTCCCGCTCTGGTTGGAGCGCGAGGACGTGTCAATCTTTTACCGACTAAAACTACATCTGTGTCTATCACTACGCGCTGTTGAGGATTGGGCTCGATCCTGTCAACTACAGGACGGCTAGCTACCCATTGCTCGACGTCCGGAAGCCCGCGTCTACCGTGATTGGTAGTCGGGGTCGGAATCTTGGCTCGGCGTGAGGCCGTTCGTTCCCTAACGCGTGCGGCCTCCGCCTTCGCTAGCATTACGGCTTTGCAGAAGGAGGCGACCGCCTGCCACTACTCCTCGCTCTGGATCAGAGCCCGGCGCGAGAGGTCACTGACGCCGATTGCCTTCACGAGGACACGGCGGTGCTCCGCCCTTGCAGGGCAGATCTCCACTGTGTCCTCCGGCATGATGGCACCTTGCGGATTAATAATGGTGTGTTTTATTATTTGCAGTCACCGCTTCATATAAAACGGGATCGAATGTGTTTTTCTGACCACAGTTCGACAACGTATAATGTATCTCAGATTCCTTACAGCCTTACGTCGATATCTGGACGTTACCTCTTTGCAATGAGTGGTGACCAACACTGGAGCAACCCTCTAAGGGAGGCCAGTCTCAGGGATAACACTTATCGGCTGCTACATTTGTTAACCATAATTTCATTGTTTTATGGATAAGCTCAGGACTGTTGTGGGTGTTTCAAACGGTTTCTGTTCTGGGTTCGGTTGAAAGTACCCTGATATTACCATTTTGTGAATCACCTGGAGGACTCGGTGTAGCATGCGGTGGAGGTCTATCCATCTTGAGTGAACCGCCGTGTCCTCATAGAGGCAATCGGCGTCAGTAATTTCTCGGTTTGGCCATCAATATGCGAGTTCGATTGAACGGGGATACACGCGCACAAGGTTTCGCCGTAGTTTCATTCATAAGTTGGAGACTCTTCATAAGGTAGTTCCTACTATGGAAAAAACATTTGTCTTATATACGGGGATGTCAATTAAATACACACCAAAATATCCTAGGTAAATGAACAAGTAATTCTAACGCCTAAAATGATCAAACTGCAACAATCAATGCAAGCATGCTCTCGCCAATTCTTCATAAGTACTGTTGTGGAAGAAGATAGTTATGCACAAATGTACAGCGGCGGACTTAATGCCTGCCGGATGATGATGGTAGTTTTTGGATTCACTTAAGGCTTTTCATTATCAGTGCACGTTATCCAGCTGAAGGTCGGTGTCCCGATTATGCTCCTTCGTTTATCTCTACCAAAGCTGTCTAACTGCTTAAACTCTTCAGTGAAAAGTTATTGAGGCGAAAATTGTTATGGGAGATAACTCTTTCGATCAATCTTGCAGCCCTAGCAGACATCGGCCCTAGAGGGCCCTATCCATTTGCTGAAATCTTTTTGAGTCGCGCGTAGAATACTACGCACCGTCGATTCAGGACTGCTTTGACCAGACGGCTGGACAGCACCACCGCAATCCCGTGTTTGCGATAGCTGGGAATTGCCTTGCGGCTTTCAACACCCGGAGCGTCCCTTGCAGCGACCGCTGAGGAGTCAGGATGTCCTATCCCTCATAGTTTCAGCCACTTTCTTTGATCGTAGTGCTTCACTGAAGGAGGCTACTGGTTGTCATTTTCTCCACCAATCGCCGGCGCTCCGACCAAGCGGGACTGACTTCCACCGTATGCTCCATCGTATTCTCCGGGCGTTTCGCAGAATGGTGAGACCCGAGTGTTTCTTCCCGCTGAATTCGACACAGATACCTTAATTCGACACAGATACCGAAATACCCACAACCGGTGAGTCCTGCACAAAGAGAGGATGCCGTGACGCCTCTGTAGACACTTCTCAAAGACAGGCATTACCGCTGCGATTTGATTGTGGCGTGCTCACTGTGGCGAGGGGTTAAAATCATTCAATGATGTTTTACCAGAACATAAACCAGAAACATACATAATTGCCCATGCATACATATGCCTTTTCCCTTGGGGTTGGCAGAAATGACCACTGCTACGACCCATACATGCTCTTTCTATTCATTGACGGTCATACATCTGGATCTGGACGAGTATAAACATGTTTCCTGAAGGTAATTTGCGTGTTTAACCGACTTCTAAAAAAGGAGGAGGTTCTTAATTTGGATATTTTTACCTTTAACCGTTTTATGTTAAAGTACAAATTATTGCGATGCTTTCGGAATGAATTGCAAGCACAGAGTGATTGTACAGTTTTACGAACTTAACGCGGACGAAGTCGCGGGCAACAGCTAGTTCATTAATAAATTGATATAGTTAAATGCTGCAAAAAATATTCAAATATCGTGAAAATACCTTTTGAAGTTTCGTTTCTATTCACCTCTGAGTTTCTATTCACCCCATTTGACTGTACTAACAATTCTGTACTTCTGTATTTTTTGCTTGCTGAGGTTTTCCCATCCGATTATAATTTGAGTGTCTTGAAGACACGGCTACACAGGTTAGAGTGAATAGGCTCTTAATAAACTAGTGAGCCTCACCATCAACGATTGCATCACTGCTTACTATCAGGTGGGATTCGTAGTCAAGCACTAGCTTATATCAAATAAAAAAAAATGTGCCGTCCCGTGCGATCCCTTTTTTTGAAGTATTAAATCTTTAAATTACTTCTCCCCTGTGGGGTAAAGCGAGAGAGCGTGTCAGTCTTAGCATAGTACTCTCGATGAATCGGTCTTCTCATGTAGTTTTGTATCTTGGCCTGCCATGTTATGGTTGACTGATTTTTAAGCCAGCCTATGGAAATCGCTGAAGTACTTTATCAACGTAGATAAAAATAGTCTGAAGAAATACTGATTTTATTGTTAGAATTTTAATGGTTATTTCATTTTAAGGGTTCCGAACCCCAAAAGCAAAATAAAACCGAACCCTTATAGGATCATTTTGTTGCCCGTCTGTCTGTCTGTCAAGACCCTTTATCTCGGGAACGCGCGGAGGTATCGAGTTGAAATTAAAACCATATAGTCAAGTATAGTTCCTTGATACTGTAAAAAAATGAAACTTCTAAGTTTAAAGAGAGAAAAAAAAAGATACGTTCCTTTATGTCGCAATGAACGTATATTTCGACACTTAAAGGAATCAATATTCATATGGTAGTTCCCGTTGACCCAGAATCCTGAAATTTGACATAAAGCAAGGTCTTGTAGGACAAATATAGGAATAGATTTTAAAACCGAAAATTTGTTGTTACGTCACAAAAAATTGCGATTCGAAAAATCTTCGAAACTTCATTCAGGAATTTAACTGTTTACATAGAAAGGTTTGTACGGAACCCTTAGTGCGCTAATCCGACTCGCACTTGCCCAGTTTTTTTATATCCTTATTACTTCTCTTGAACTTGATATGATGAATACATACTTGTGTCTTATCTAGGTACAACGTAAGAGGATTATGCTACACTCAAATTTCGAAGGTTCACTGGCTTCCAAGATATTAGTAGCTACCTACCTAAACCTAGTTTAGAAGTCGTCAGGGTTTTTAATTAATGTGTCTATCTATTAGCATTTATTGTTGGTATACAAATTTTGACGTTACCTTAAATATTGAGAAATACGTTATTATTCGTTTATTGATTATTTTAAACATATAAATTATATTTTAAAATATTTCAATAAAATTTAAAAAAAAAACATTTAAAAGTATAAAAAATAGTGTTCCACCGGTATCGGGAATAGGGTCCAAGCTACCGGCGGTCAGGGCTCCAGAGAAAGGAACCTCCTAACAATACGAGCCGTGTCCAGGAGTACCGCTTTCTGGATCAAGCTCTTGATCCAGCCGCCTAACGCGAGCCTACTAAGGTGTTGGTCGAGGCTCTTGGCTATTAAGTCATTGGCTGACACGACTATCGGTACAATAATTTATTTTTATTATTACGCCTACTATTCTAGCAGTAGTTCAATGACTTCTTCCTTCTTGTACCATGAGAATAATTCGTATACGTCTGTCTACCTTATATTTTTTTTTGCGTTAGGGACATGATGTTTCACTGAATACTGGGAATAATCCAAAAAAATGTACCCGATAAAGGACAACTGGTTTTACAACAAAACCGAAAAGTAATGGAATTTTGGGGAATTAGAGGGAACTCTTCAAAGATAGAAAAACTTGTTATGCTTGTATTCTATTGGTAGACCAGGTATATACTATACCACAGCTAAAAAGTGTAAATTAAAAAACATTTTACAAAAAAATCAGCAGGCCTAATCAAGTTACGACCGTTTCGCTTCGATTCTCTTTCGTCGATCGCCTCGATTCGGTCACGCCACCTCTTCCTTTGTTCTGACCACGTGACTGAGCGAGTATAAAAGAATCAGAGGCGTGGCCGACTCGAGGCGATCGACGAAAGAGAATTGAAACGAATAGGTTGTAATTTGGCTAGGGGGGCAGGGGAGATAATGTTCGAAACTAAGCCTATCAATGTAATAATAATAAAAAAAATTACCGACATCAATGCAAAAAAAAACTAAAAAGTGTCAAATGACTTTACATTCCAAAAGCCAGTGTTTATTGTTTTGTGTATATGTTATTTAAAACTTTTACATGTTCCGTACCTTATTTGGTAAAAACGAAACCCTTATAGGATCACTTTGTTGTCCGTCTGTTCTTCTGCCATAACCTTCTTTCTCGGGAACGCTCGGTGCGCGAGTCCGACTCACACTTAACTGGTTTTCTTAAAAGAACTATTGGTAGGTAAATAGTTTCAGAAAACCAACGAACAAAAATTTAAAAACTATCAGCATAAGGTAAATTGCTTTTCCAGAAACTTTGTGTAATTAATTTAGCAAACCAATTCAATTTCTGTTAGTCTTTCGAAAAATAAATTGTTCCCAGTATTTTAATTGAATTAGTTCAATGAAAATCGTTCTGTTACCTATAAAGGCAATTGTTGTTTTAAATGCAGACATCTGAGTATTTTAAATTTAGGCAAATTTAAAATACTCAGAATGCATTTAGTTTTTGTTTGTTAATTATTAAATCAAATACTCCATCATTTTTCCTGGAAGGGTTATAGTACTACCCGGAAATAAGTTTTAGGGTTCTTTACATGCAGTTGTAGTCCAGTAAAGTTCAGCAAACCGTAGGGTTCTGCTAGGGCCCTGAGGAAAAGAATACGGGGGAGGACACGGTGGAGCAAGCGGTAAAGGTGTGTCCCGCATGGGCAGAGCACCGCCGTGCCCTCGTGGGAGCAATCAGCGGTAGTGGAGCGAGGGGAAGTAGCAGGCAGCAAAGGAGGCAGCCGCAAACGTGAGAGAATGGCTCTTACGTCCCAGCCGCCGAATTCCGATCTTGGTTGCGGTCACCCTAGGCGCAGGCTTACGGATGGTGAGCAACGGGTAGCTCGCCGTCCGACCGTCCGGAAACCGTCCGGACCGAGCGCAAGTGGTCGACGGCGCGTAGTGTTCCACGCGCGCCTCAAGGATATGTCAGCAAAACCGTAGGGGCCCAGCAAGGTCGAAGCCTAATATGGCCATGGGTTGTGCAAAAGAGAACCCCGAGGCCCTGGAACGAAGGCAAAGAAGGAACAGGAGTGGGTTTTAGTCAGTAAAAGTCTGAAACGCTCTCCTGCTTCGCCCAAAGGCGGGAAATGTTATTAGATGGTTTCCCTCCTCTAAAAAAAGAAAAGAATGAGAGACATTATTTAATGATTCCCCATCCAGAAAAGAAAAATGAAGTGTTGAATAGGAAGACCAGGTAGATGAAACCGAGCAGGATTCCTAAAATGTAAGATTGAGAGTAATTTGTTAGTGTTGGGATACATATCTTTTATCCAACGCTCACGGTCGTTTTTCATTTGAAAAATAACTGGTAAATTATAGCTAATTAACTACGTGCTAACTCTTTTAAAGAACACTAGATGATAAAGAGTAAACCCACAATAATAAGTTGATTAATACTTCATCCAGACGTAATGGATTGCAGTTCAGAAATTAATAGATAAACGTAGTGGAGTATAAAACGTGCTAAGCGGAATGAGTTTAAGCCTTCGGGAGATCAGCAGCATTATATAGTTATAGACTGAAACAGAAGTTCAACTCCGTACAAAAAGCGAAAACAGGCGCACGTACATGTACCTGAGTACGCATTTTTTCTCAAACTTATCTATTGCTACATCAATCATCAATTCTCAATTCAAATCATCAAATCTATTGCTAACTACCTATTATTATTTACATATATTCATTTACTTTACACTAAATAAAGTTAGTTTGCATCCATACACTCAATTTAAGGGCACCTTCAAATTAGCCGTAAAGTGCCGCCCGACGGCAGCGCGGCAGCAGCTTATTTTTCTTTGTTTTTTGCTTGTGCGTTTACCTCCATTGTATCAAGCCAACCTTCTGCACTTATCTACTTTCTGATAGCAGTCCAGTCTGGGGAAAATATATTTAATTTAATACTTCAGTGAATTGTTACACAGTTTATATAAACGAGGTGACAGCTCGACTAGCTTTCTCAGCATTTTTATTACTTACAACAACCAAAGGTAGCTGCAGAAATAAACGTCAGCTGGTCCGGTGGCTTAGGGAGGATTTTCTTTCTTTCAATAAATTCGCGTTTTTAATGCTCACTCGTATGTGTTTGTGTGCCTGCAAATTGTTTTATATTTCGGTTTTTGTTTTCTTGGCGAATCTGACATACATATGGGTTGTCAGAATTCAAAGACTAGACATTCATAATCAATAACTATAAGCTGTTATTAGATTAATCTCATCATCATAATCATCATTTCAGCCGAAAGATGTCCATTGCTGAACCACGGCCGGTTCTATGCGTCTCGCATTCATCGGATTCCCGCAACCCTCACCAAGTCATCGATCCACCTTGTGGGGAGGCTTTTCAACGCAACGTCTTCCAGTGCGCGACCGCCACTACAGAATCTTCCGGCCCCATCGTCTATCTGTATACGAGTAATATGCCCTACCTATTTAAATTTTGTAGATTCTTCGGGCCTATATATATTTCGGCCTATATATATATACCCTTCGGGCCTGTTCGGCTGATATATATTATCGGCAACCTTGGTTCTGCGGATATCTTCATTCATTTGATGCAATCACGCATGGGAACTCCAAGCTTAGCTCTTTCTATTGCCCTTTGGGTGACTTAAAGATTTTTGATGAGGTGCATTATAAGCAACCACGTTTCAGAACCATCACTGGCAATACGTGTTTTCGTTTTGAGATACTATGGTATGTTGTGAATGTTATGTGGTAAGCCATAAGTTGGTATTCGATAAATCTGCTCAGACGTTAACCAACTGTATTCAGGTCGGCTTACAGTTTAACGGGATACAGATTAGCCCAGCATTATACATAAAGCGTCTGCCTATCTGACTTGCACTAACCAGTAACTGGGTAACATAATATCCCTTGGCAAAAGTAGTATTGAGTTTAAAAATAGTAGAGATGGGAACAGAAGGTACTAAAAAAAGCTACCGTGAGTCCCTGACTTATAGAGACTCTTATAGCATAATCAGCCTTTTAATGTTCCCACTACTGGGACTCAGGCTTCCTCTCCTTAGGAGAGGAAATCCTCTTATTTAAAGGATTTAGAGGAACCTTAAAAACATAAGCGATCCATTAAAAAATGAAAATCCCATTTACTGAAATAAAAGAGCATTTTCTTGCGTAATATTAGATTATCTTGTTAAAATAAGACAAAAATGTTCGGATAATATTAAGCGCCGTATAAATCTTTATGCTGGAGTGACTTGTTCAAAGTAAAACGATATCAAATAAAACGCTTCTTTTAACATTTATGTTATTTGCTTTTGCCCTTGACTTGCTTTGGAGAAATGGCCGCGAGAGTTTCGTGAAACGTTTGAATAAACGAACAGCTCAACCATGGTGAAGTGGAATTTAAAACATATAATATATATTATGGGATATAATATCTACCGTTGAAATTGTAATTTTGAGTTAAAAGTCATTCGCAACAGCGAGGGGTCCACTACAAAATGATTTCGTTCACCTTCTTCTGCATAAAATCATTTCTTTGACCCATAGTCTCTACTGGTGAGAACTGATAGATAACACGCAACAGCACTAGGACCATATAGGTTCAGTGATTAGTTTTAAATAACCCAGAAAAAATAAATAAACCAACTCCTCCCTTCCCTTTCTACTTTTTTATTTTAAATAGGTGTATAGCCTGTACCTACTACCAAATTTTAAGCAAATAAATGATTTATTTTTACTTGTAAACAATAATATTGAGTCGTTTCGCAGAAGTAAATATTTCGCGGTTTTGAACCTAGCAATAGATAAAAATATATTTATTTTAAATCAATTGGTAGAGCAATTTGTTTTTTTTAAGTTATTTACAATATATTTTTTTTATAATTTTATTAAGGTAACCAGAACACAGTGTCTCAAGGCGAAAGTCTATGACTAGTGCGTGTTGCCAGTGATGACATATGGTTCCGAAACGTGGTCGCTTACAATGGGCCTCATCAGAAGGTTCAAAGTCACCCAAAGGGCAATAGAAAGGGCTATGCTCGGAGTTTCCTTGCGTGATCGAATCAGAAATGAAGATATCCACAGGAGAACCAAGTTTACCGACATAGCACGAAGAATCGCCAAACTTAAGTGACAATGGGCAAGGCACATTGCTCGCATTACAGATGGCCGTTGGGGCCGAAAGGTTTTGAAGTGGCGACCGCGTACCCGAAGACGCAGTGTTGGAAGGCCCCCTACAAGGTGGACCGATTACCTGGTGAAGGTTGCGGGAATCCGATGGATGCGAAACGCAAAAGACTGTTCATTGTGGCGACATTTGGGGGAAGCCCATGTCCAGCAGTGGACGTCTATTGGCTGAAATGATGATGAATGATGATTTAGGTAACCAACAGCAATACACAAAGTATGTTACAGAGTAAGTGCTTATAGTAAACTATAGCTAATAATAGGTTTTCCTTCGTAACTGGGATAATTCTATCACTTACGAACGGACTAAAAATAATTTTTTTAACAAAAATGTACAGTTACAATTTTGCTTGAAATTAGTTTTGGAATAAAAATTAGAATAAGAAAAAATTGTTTAAAAAATAGATTAAATTATGGGAGATAAATTGCCAGTCATTTGCTTTATTTTACAGTTTAAACAATTAGTTTTTTGAAAGTTGGCTTATTGCAGTTGAATATAATATCGTCGTTGCGACTTTAAGACCTCTTATGTGTAAAATTCAACTTTATGAGAAAATCGATAAAAACCGGCTACTGAGAAAAATATAATGAAACCGACAAAATATTTAGGTATCAGCCATATGATTTCCTGCTTTTAATTTTGCTATTGTTGGTTGAAATTAAAAGTGGTATGTTAGTAAAAAAACACAGTTTACATGTAAAAGTAGTTTAAATGTAAAATTAGTAAGTATTGTATTAGGAAGCACATTGTTTATTTTGAATTTGGTAAACAAATGATGATTAAATCGTCGTATAAACAAGAGAGTTTTTGTATTCGATAGAGCTTCAAAATGATAAAAAGGGTGGAGTAAAAAAATGATTTTGCCAAAAGTGACACATAGGAGGTCTTAAAGTCGCAACGACGATATCTACTTGAAAGAAATCTGTGTTATAAATTCGAGCAATGCGAGTCACTACACAATTTTTATCAAAATTAGTGAAGTGCCGAGGCACGTACAACCTCGATGTGTGACGAGTGCGCCTGCATATCAATTGCCTTTCTAATATTAACTAAAATTGTTAAATAATCTTGTCTTTGTTAAATTTCACGATAGTCAGTACTGACAGGTGTATTTAAAACACGTAGTTATATATACCTACATATACAAATGCAAATCATGCAGTTCGTTGTTAAACGTATTGGTTAAGAACGATAGAATTGATTTGTTTAATCATTTTTATAGCACATCGAATGAGGTTTAAAGATAAGAAATGGTGTTAGAATTGTGGAAAGAGTAGTGGGAATGGACTGGAGTAGTGATAGTGGTTGTAAAAATCGGAAAGAATGGGCAATAATTTGTTTAATTAGTGGATAGAATAAGTTCAGGCAGGTTGGCAGTTCACGGTTACTTGATGATGTATTTTTATGTATCAAGGATTATTATGGTCCAGGCAATTGATGATTGATGGCACGGTTGGCGCAGTGGTCGAATTATTGACTGCTGTAATGCGTGTCGCGTGTTTGATTCCCGCACGAAAAAAATATTTGTACAGCCTACAGGTAGTAGTTCTGGGTATTGTGAATGTGAGTTTTGCATGTTTGTGTGAACGTACCTACGATACAGGAGTAATTCTTTTTTTTTAACAAAAAGATACAAGCAATTGATACCTCGAGCGAAACACGTTCAATTGGAAGGTACTATAACACGAAGTAAATAATAAAGTATTTCACAAATCGTCATTGATTCATTGCACGTCTATACAAGGACTGTAAACAACGACCCCCTAAACGAAATGCTGATCGATTTCAGAAACCTTTCTATTTCACTGACATCATCATTATTCTGCACCACTCGCAGAGTCTTCAAAACAATCAGGCCCACCTATTTACGATCGCGTAAAACTCGATCCCGAAATAACATAAACAAATCGCGCGATAGAAATCTGTACCATAAAATGTCTTATCTTTACATTCGCACGGAACATAGGAACAAATCTGGGATATTTGTACCATACAAATAACCAGAAAGTCCGTTTGCGTCATAAAAGTCACATCTTTGTGAATAACGAGATAAGTTACAAAAAAGTTGTTTGCCCCCGGTTTTATGCTCGGCTACACTTTACCATAATATTTTATGGTAATTTTATTTGTACCAAACTGAATATGAACGTTTCCCTTAAATGCCTGCAAATGTTTGCTCTTGATTTTTAGTGCGTTTCGCTCCCGGATTTAATAATTGAGAAATAAATACGAGAGCTTTTTATGAAATACAATATTGTTTTAACATTTCCATGAATTTGTGTTAAACAAATAGCTTAATTGTAACGTTAGCAAATGCGATCTAATTTAGAATCAATACCGTAATTCAATAACGTATTCATACCTACATAGTCACTTTTTTCAACACCTGTACACGCTATACTTTGGCAGTTATGTTGACGCAGTCGGTAAGTGTACACTGTGTAGCTGTATCTCTATATACCTGATCTTAAATGGAATGATTTTTAAACACTTGCTTCAAAGTTACAACTCTTTATCAGTCGGATAAACGTCGTAGGTACTCATGTGTCTTTTACGAACAACAAACCTTGGATTTTTTTCTTCAGATGATGTTTTTAACTTACGGTTTAAAATATTATGAAATCAAAAGAGTATTATCCAATAAAATAACAAAGACAGTTTACATAACGAAGCTTTCAGAACACTGAACACAAAGGTCAACAATGCATTCGACTTTGCGAAGTTGAGATTGAATGTAATCAACCGCACGGATGCCAGTATCCGGTTATTGGAGCAACATAAACATATCGACGTGATCACAATGGCTTAGAATCAAGCCTGCAGAGCAAACATTCAATTGTCGACCATCCTCAGGTCGGCCGTGTGTAAACAGCGGGTAAACAATGGATCACGATCATCTGAAGGTACGTGACACCGAACCACATGGATATAAGTGAGATTTTTCACTTCACAATCACATTATTCTTACAGTTTCCCAGAATCCAACACGTAGTTCAGTTGAAAATAAATCTTTCGCTGCTTTGTTTATTGTGACGGCTTATTTCAGAGGTGAGAAGTAATCTGTGAAAGAAAATTTGGGATTTTAAGTAACATTTTATTTTTATGTTCATATTAATAATATCTTTCTCAGATTTGTTTTTATAATCTATCAAAAAATAAGACAACAAAACATAAATAAACAGTTAATTCCGTCATTATCTTTAACATCTTTACTTACTTTAATTATAACGAACCATGTATACTTGAAAACATTTTAGCAGGAGCGTTGGGGAGCGTCGGACGGGCTCTGAGCAACACGGCGCGTTTTGTAAAACTCCGCGCTGTAACGAAGCTTGTTAGCGCACTTTAGTAAGAAGATTGTCTGCAGGAGCGAAGACACCTTCACAACGAGAGCACAAATGGAACTAATGAGTTCCCTGTTGTTCTGCGCGCTAGTCGCACACTTGCCGCAAGCGTTCGGTGAGTTGCCGTGATTTGTGGAAATACCTTTTTATATATTGCAGCATCTAATTTGAATTGTCTGCAGTTTTCCGCAATAACTTTGGGAATAGATTTTGGTTGTAATAGTCCTGCTGACAATTTTGTAATTTCAATTTTATTTTTTCCGTGTTTTTAGTGATAAATACAGATTGTTATAATTATTATTATTATATTCAGGTGAATCCAGTCCAGATTCAGAAATAAAATTCAATAACTCAATGGTATTCCGTCAAATGCCGATGCCAAAGAAGATCCTACTGAACATCAATGGACCTCCACTTGTGAACATGGTCAGTGACCTGCAGACAGTGTTCATGGACGTGGCTTGCAGTCAGTGCATTGACTGCATGGAACGAGCAATCAAAGCGTATACAACCCATCATCATATCCTTAAAACCATACCGAGTACTGACGAGCTACACGAACAAGTCTTGCGTCTCAGGTCCAGAAATAGGAGAGACTCAAGCAGCACTCCAACCGCAATGACCACTACTAAATCAAAAAGGAACAAATCCAAAAAGAAGGCTACTAAGTCAGTAACAGTAACTAAATACAACGTGGACGGTGATGTATTTGCTCTTAAAGTTAAAGAAACAAATATGGTAGGAAGCGCAGACCAGCAAAACGAAACTCAGGTGTCGACTTGCCAAGTCTTCAGCGTGAAGAAATCTTTCCCTTGTGACTCACCAGATGGCGAATCGTTTCTGACCAACGCAAAGAGGAAGGTCAGTAAGAAAAGTAAAAAAGATATAAAAAAGGATGCAAATAAAGGAGCTACTACTTCGAAGCCACATTTCATGGCACCGGCTTTTAGGAAACGACAAATTGATAATTCACAAGTACCAGATAATTTCATGCCTTCGATAGAGGATCTGTATTAATGAATTTTGTTTTAAGATTAATAATAATTATTATTTTATTTATAAGTTTAAATGTAGATATATAAGAAAAAAATGTGTATGATTGTTACTAATAAACTAGTCGTTTCTCTTCAAGTTTTGTTATGAATGACATAGTATATCCATTTTCCTTTCACAGTATCCATTCATAGCACCCACATCATATCAATTGTTTCTTGCATATATTCGCTTGAATATTACGTTGTATGGGACACATATTGTATTATTGTCAATAGAAATATAATCAAATAAAAATTAAAAAAAAATTGGTGATGTAAAAGGTGAGACAGAGTGAAACGGACATCATAAAATGTCTTTTCTCGCTCTGCGTGGAGCGAGAAGGAGTCGCAAACTCTTAAGGACTAAGTAGTTGCCCTTTTTACGAGGGCTACGGTAATTTCTTAGAACAATCCGCGGCCCTGGCCTTTGCCCTAACTGGGTCCGTCAATTTTGCTGGGTAGACCATGTCGCATGTATAAAAATAAAATTCTGAATAATACATAGAATATAAATAAATCTGGAGAGTGGAAGCAAGGCGAAGCCGCCGGCAGCAGTTGGATGATTTCACACCTTAAAAAAGCAAGTAGTTAATAACAGTTATAAAAAAATCGACTTTTCTTCTATTCGAAGACAAAATATCCTTCCATTTATAAATTCGTCATAATTGGATCCCAAAAATTTATTTATTTTTGTCGAAATTGAACGACCCACAGCAACGACACGCGAGTTTTGTTTGAACAAGATCTTTTTTATTAAACTTCATATTTGGAATGAAATACGTATCCAATGGTTCTACGCTTCAGCCGCCGCGATAGGAGACGCCCCGGGCATCGCGATTCGCAGAGCAATCTTTAGCCACCGTAAGCGCAGGCTTGAAAACAACGAACAATGGGTAGGTCGCAGTCTGACCATCCGGTAAGGACCGAACATCAATTGCCGACGGCGCGTAGTGTTTCACGCGCGTCTCAAAGAGATGTCAACAAAGAGATGCAAGCGGGGCCGATTCCCGTCAGAGCCATGGGAAATTTATGAAAAGAATATCTGTGGTCCTAGAACGCAAAAGGCAACTGAAGGAACATTATTGGTGGATTTTAGTCAGTAAGTCTGACACGTGCTCTCGACCCCAGAGCAGAAGAATAAAATAGGTGTTATCCAAAACCCAAAAAAAAATGGTTTCTATGTCAGTGTCTAAATTGTTTAACAATTTTGAGTTAGTCTGAGTATTTACTGAAATGGACGCATTCCAGTTCCTGTTACAATGCTGGGTTACGGCAAAAGCTACTGGAAATTGTTATTAATTTGGCAAATTGATGGAGCGCACTATTGGATTCACTCTACGTTCCATTGCAGTGTTATTGAAGTGTTCATTAATTGAAATTCATACAGTGCGAAGTTATTAGGTTTGCAAGCTATTACTAATAAACGGCAATATCAATGCAATTACAAAGTTTGAATTACAATTACTAATTAGCTTCTACCAGCGACTTCACTTGCGTTATAAAAGAAAATATTTAACCTATGTCATTCAGTGACAAAATGGCATTTTTTTGGTGAAAGAATTTTTTTAAGTCGGCTCAGTAGTTTTTGAGTTTATTCTTTACAAACAAAAATACATATCTTTTTTCTTTAAAGAATCAAGACAATACTAGTTGAGAAAGACTGCAATGGCATCCGGGATCCGGTAGTGAACAGCCCCCCTAGCCAAGTTCCAACCGTTTCGTTTCGATTTTCGTCGATCGCCTCGAGTCGGCCACGGCTCCAATTCCTTCGCGTGTTCAGTACTAAGGAATAAGAGGCGTGGCCGTCGCATTTTCTTCGTTCAATCACAAATTCATGCTATTAATTTGTGATTGAACAAAAAACTTCATCAAACTTTCATGTTTGAAATCATTAACCTTGAGTCCTATATTTTAATTCGCCTTATTTTTTGACTCTAGTATTTATTATCACTGTAAATACCTCCGATATCAAACAATTCATAACTTAGTCTAAATAGACAGACACACACATGCACACAGCACATCTGTCATAATATGAAGCGGTTGTGCTAGTGTGACACCACAGATACCGGCTGTTCTAGTTTGCGGTTTAATTAATAACCACGTCTGGCTATCATCTCGATATATGTAACAGATACAACCTAATACGACTTACGACCGCAACTGACTATGCGTACTTTGTGTGTCAAGGTTTACTAATACAATGCAGATTTTGGGGTTTCACATGTTACCGAGTAATTAAAGGTTCAATTTAAAATATTTGGTTTTATATAAGTATACGTGGGCATTTTTATAACAACAGAAGCTAGTGCATTATTCCAATTGGTGATTTTCTATGGAAAGTAACGACATAAAATTCAACGGTTGCTCTACATTAAAATATCAATAGGTATGAGAAGACAGTGTGGACCAGTCAACATTGCACCAAAAAGTACCTAAAGTAAAAACCTCGATTTAAATAAAAAATAATAACCTATGAGTCTGCCGATTTTATAGAGTTCTCATATTCACATTAAACAAAAAAACTTTTTACAGAAAATCCTTACAAGTCGGTTATTTTTTTTTTGTAAAAAGTTTTTTTTTTCACACTTTTTAGTTGCGATACACTTATAACCAGAGTGCCTATTTCTCATGACAATTCGAATTAACCCAAAGTTTTGAAATCCTGACTACCATCTTTATCCATTCGGTTGATAGACGTCCACTAAGGGTCACTAGACTTCCATCCGTCACCACATTGGTCTTTCGCTTTACGATAACCTTCTGGACCGAGCCGGAGTCACTACACCCACCCACCCATGCGCACTAAAAAGAGATGCCAGCAAAACTTTAGGGGTCCAGCAGGGCCGAAGACTACTGGGGCCATGGGTTTTTTTTTTTTTCCGGTAGGAAAATCATCTTATGACATCCCCCGCTCTTGGGCGGGGCGGGAGATAGTGTCAGACTTTTACTGACTAAAAACCCACTCCTGTTCTTTCGTTGCCTTTCGTACCAGGGCCGAGTCTTCCTTTCAGAATCAGACCCTTGGCCCCCGTAGGCTTCGACCCTGCTGGGCCCCTACAGTTGCTGACATCTCCTTGAGGCGCGCGTGGAACAATACGCGCCGTCGGTAACTTGGGCTCGGTCCGGACGGTTACCGGACGGTCGGACTGCGAGCCACCCATTGGTGGCCGGTAATCGGGATCGGAGTCCCGGCGGCGGTTGGGGCGTGAGGACCGCTGCCTCACGCGATCGGCCGCCTCCTTTGCTAGCATTACTGCTTTGCAGAAGGAGGCGACCGCCTGCCACTCCTCCTCGCTCCGGACCATGGCCTGAACCAAGGCCCGGTGCGAGAGATCGCCGCCGCCGATCGCCCCCACGAGGACACGGCGTTGCTCTGCCCAAGCGGGGCACACCTCCACCGTGTGCTCTACCGTGTCCTCCGGGCGGTCCACACAGTGGCGACACCCGGGCGTCGTTTCCGCACGAATCCGGTGCAGAAACCTCCCGAACTTATCATGTCCGGTAAGGACCTGCGTCATGCGGAAGGTAAGGACGCCGTGTTGCCTTTCCAGCCACTCCTCAAAGAGGGGACTTACCGCCATGATTATGGGCCATGGGTTGACTTTTAAAAGGGAAACCCGTGGTCCTAGAACAAAAAGGCAACTGAAGGAACAAAATTGTGGTTGTAGTCAGTAAAAGTCTGACACGCCATCGTGCTCCACATTAGAGCATAAAAAGTCGTTAGGCAATTACCCTCTCTGCTTCTCTCATATTATTATTATTTATTTTTTTTTTTCTCGATAGGTTCGCGCTTGACTGCCATCTCACTTGATGGAAAGCGATGATGCGGTCGACGATGGAACGCGCTTACCTAGAAGTAACCTATTCACTCTTGACTTAAAGATTACCGGGTTGTAGCTATCAGGAAACACACATTCCGGCAAGGAATTCCACTCCTTAGCTGTACGCACAATGAATGTGTTTCCAAAACGTTTTTTCTCATCCGTCGTATTTATTTCTATAATATGCAAGACTAATCAAATGAAAGCAGTTCACGATTAATTCGACTGTGAAACAAAGAATTTCAACCGAAAAATGGGTAAGATAAGGCTACAGAACATAAAATAAAATATAAAAGGTACCATGAAATTGCTACAAATTTTATAGGCAGGTAGTATGCATGAATAGGCAGCTTCCAGTCCTGTTTAAGGAGTGTTCTGTCTAGACAGACAGACAGTAAATAACAGGATAACACCTGCTGCCGTTATTCCGTGTTAATGTAGTAAACACACGTAAAATTTTATTGACGCACGTAAAATTTTGTAGCCGCAAGTTGATGATATGGCTTACAATTGAATTTGTAGAAATATACTGCTTTACAAGACGGATTGTTTGGAGTTTTTTTTTAAAATATATTTTTAAACTTATATTTAATTTATTTAATTATTATTTATAAATTATATCTAATAATAATTCTTTATTGCAACAACTCTTGTTGACAAACCAGTGAAACTCTGACTTCTGAGCTAGGTTAAGTGCCTGTATTTTAGGAGCCAGTGATTTCTTTTATTTATTTAAAAAAATCTTTAAAAGTATACAACAATAAGAATATAAAATTAAAATTAAACAAAAAAAAATCTGGGTAAGTGTGAGTCGGAGTCGCGCTCTGATGGTTCCGTAGGTATAAACTTACTTATGTAAATAGTTGAATTCTCAAATAGAGTCTCGAAGATTTTTCCGAATCGCAAAAAACTATTTTTTTTTTTGGTGACGTATCAACAAATTTACTGTTGTCACATTTATTCCTATATTTGTGCTATAAGAACTTGCTTTATTCCAAATTTCAGGATTCAACGGGAAGTACCCAACGAATTTTGAAACCCTTTGAGAGTGTCGAAATATACGTTTTATGCGACATAAATGGCTGTATCTTTTTGTTTCGTTAACTTAGAAGTTTGATTTTTTCACAGCTTCAAGGGACCGCAGATCTAAGTATATGCTTTTAATTTCAACTCTATACCTCCACGCGTTCTTGAGATAAAAGGTCTTGACAGACAGACAGACGGGCAACAAAATGAGGATAAGGGTTCCATTATTTCCTTTTGAGGAAAAATGGAATTATATCGTCATAAAATCAAAAAATAAACAATATAATTTCTGAAAAATAAATAAATAAACTAAAAATAAAAATAATATTAGTGTGTACGCTACTTGTGTCTCTACTCTTACTCTGTACCATCTTCCAAGCTCATCGTGCTGTGCTGATGCTGACACCGCAGCTGCGGAGGACCTCAAGCGGCGGAAATATGACAACCTTGTTATATTTTCGAGCCATTTGAGGTTAAAACTCTGGATTGTGTGGTCCTATTGCTCGCAAAGTATAAAAAATTATACAAATAACTTGATGACACTTTGCTTGACCTGACTTGAAAAACAGTGCCATACAGTATGACAATGCCGCCAGCCTTTTGGTACCTACATTTTTACCAGTTAACAGCGATGCGGAAAAGTTTTTCGACACCATTTTTTAAATTGTTTTAGTTAGTTTAGATACGTTTTTTTATTATTATTTTGTTTTAGTGTATATTATTATAGGAAATCTTCTGGATTAATAATATTATTGTGAAGTAAAATTACTTATGTATTTCATTGTTTAAGGTAATCTCTGCAAATACCCACTGATCCGATTACGGAAATTCTTTCAATGATAATAAGCTTCACATAAAAGTGGAGCGCCATGGGCTATTTCCAGTGGGTTAAGCCACAGAAATGAATACCTTATCTTTATTGCGTTAGAGTGTAATTAGCTTAATAGAACAAAAAAATATGATAAACGTTGTGTAAAAAAAAACTGACAGTGTCAAAAAATCCGATCAAAACGAACAAACAAAAAGTTAGAAACAAGTAGTGACAATATGTTCATCTATATGTATATAACATACAGCCTGATGCAATTGGTAGAATTTATTTTATCATTCATTTGATGCCGTCTACATTTTTTTTTTACATTTTAGTGAGTAGTAATCCGCCCTTAAATTTTTTATAATTTTGATGTACCCAGTATCACTCTCACAACTAAAGTTAATCTAACGACGCCTCTAAAGCTAAAACGCGACAAGCCGTGAAGACTCTAGGGCGTAGTTGAGTAAAAAAAAATGATCACAGTACAAAAAATAGAAAATTATCGGAATCAAAAAGAAACTGGTTGCAACACTGAAAAAAAAAAGAATATGAAAAATAATATATAACGAGACGCGTATTTATATTACGCTCGGGTTATACCCGGGAGCATTACGAGGTTACATCATGCAGATTAGATGTCATGAGATAACGGGTGCATACTTTTTATTACGACCATCCCGTACTTTTGCATTTTTAAAGGCACGCCGTAAAAGTGGGAGTTAATTCCGTATATTTCAAACGTGTGCGGAAAAATATAGTATGTTTGAATTTGTGTGCGTTTGTGTATGTTTGAAGCGTGTTTTTAGGAATGTTGCCGGACAGTATTTTAAAGAAAATTTTAGCTTTTTTAATTAGCGGTACGAAACTGCGCTTTCATCTCTGTTTTTTTTTTCGAACGGTGTAGTTCTTTTTGACAAGCACCAAAAAGTTGGACTGGACGAATGTAAAATTTACAAACACTGTTCGAAAATGTTATATAACGTTTATATTTACGTGAACTATTTGAAAGTAGTTAGACTCTCGGCTACCATAATACCCGCTTTCTAACTTCAATATTCTAATTTCTCTGATACTGATACGCTGACGCGCAAAGCTGCCCGCCTCAAAACCACGTACTCGGTAAACGCCTAAAAATATACGGGCGTACCCGAAACTAATCCAATTGAGGAGCATCAAAGTCATTAGGACACGTTAATCCAACGTCTGCGGCATCAGCAAAGCCTTTGGATAAATAAACCGTCTAACTTAACACTAACATTGCCGAACTCAGAACTCGTTAGAGACTCTTTATCGAAAATAAAGTTTTAGCCGAAAGAACAGAATGTGGGAAAGTGGTGATAACGAAAAACTTGTATGGTACGTGGAGACGTGATCCTTTTGATACAAGTTTTGTATTGTGGGTGCGTGAAACGTTTTCTATTAATTCTTTGGAGCTGGACTTGGGGGTAGGCTGCGGAAAATTAAATCTGGACCGTAATGGCTGGCTGGTGTGTAATTGGGAGATGGCTACGTTGGTGTGGTGATTACTTGATTATTGTGTGTAACTTTTGTAATCACACTAATATTGTAAAGGCGAAAGTTTGTGAGTGTGTGTGTGTGTGTATTTGTTACTTATTCACGGTCGAACGGCTGACAGGATATAATTTAGGTGTCTTTAAGACTATACCCTATACATCTGGGCTTGAGTCAAAAAGTAAACAAAGAAAACAATGTGGGCACCTTCGAACAAGTTTCTTTTCGACGTGTTTGAATACATTAATAACAGTCTTCTTTTTTGTTGAATGCATTGGCGTTTTCTTTGCTTTTTTTTTGTTTTAAAACGCTTTTTCTTAGGCAAATAACAAGAATTCAACGAAAATATCAGGTATCAACAAGTTGATCGATAGTGAAAAATATGGCGGATTATAACTCGCCCGATGACAAAACGCCACATCTTTGTGTAAAATGTTCACAGTATCTGTGTTCTATAATTTAGTAGTATTATAAATGGTTTGTTTACATTTTATCTTACGGCTCCCTGAATAGGGTATAGAATGAAAAGACTCATAATAAACTTGCGCTTGGTGGGATCGCAGTCAAGCACTAGTCTATGTCATTAAAAAAATGATTTGAATGTTTGGCATACGGGTAGACAGTATTTTGAAATAGCCGACAGGATACTCTTTACCCGGGAATATGTTTCTTTGGGATCATTTTCTACTATTGTACAGGCAGTAGCTGGTAATAAAATATTTAATATATTTATTTAGGGTTTAGACATTGGACGTCAAAGGGTGCCTTTTTACGTAGGAAATCATCTAATTACTCACCCTGCTCTGGGTGAAGTGCGAAAGAGTATCCGACTTTTAATGAATCGATATTGGTGTCTACGCACGCATACACGAACACTCTAGTGACGCAATCAAAATTTATAAAAAATTACCAAAATATGTAATTTTTTATCCTAAAATAATAATCAAGAATTATTACTTATTTTATGATAAAAACAGGATGTATGTTTATTATGTTACATGTTGTATCAGTTAGTAGTGAAAGGTAAAAATATTTTCAGGATATAGTGCTTGCTTTAAGTGGATTAAAATTTATATAGTATATTTCATACAGTGAAATTGAGATAAAAAATTACAGAACTTACTTCGATATCCATTGAAGTCAAAAAGAAACAACGAATAAAGATGATTTTTCACTTTATTATAAACGAAGAGAACAGAAAAGGCAACTAGAATAACGTCTAAAAATACATCCATTTTAATAAGCTAATCGTTTTACAGCCTCCATTCTGCTCCGTCGAAGCCTTATTACGTAATACTACCGAGCTAAGACAAAACTGTACCTAGCTGCATTTTATCTATCCAATAACTTACAAGACGATTCTACCTGTCGGCGTTATTTTTCGTCGAACATAATTTATATGAAAATTGAAATGCATTGGGAAGGTAAAGTAAATTTTATTACGTGTAAAATGGGGTCATGTAATATAGTATGGTCGTTATTTAGTGTAATAAAAAAAAAACAAAGGAAGGTTTTTTTAAACTGTTTTTTAAGGTCCATAATAGCCTTATAATGTTCTAGTGGAACTCAGGTTTCCTATCTACGGGAGAGAATGGGTTGTAATCTATCACGCGGGCCCAGTGCGGGCTGTTCTTTGAATTTTTTTTTGTTTGAGGACATGCCTGTTTCTTCACGGTATTTTCCGTCACCGTTTTCAAAGCAGTTGTGATTAAATAAATTACACAAAGTAAAGCGCAGGCCTTGGTTTGAATCCACTTGTAAGTCGAGGTCGATACTATTGGGCCAACACTTGTTTTTACAACAAGACACAGTGTCCATCATAAGGAAACGCTCACATAGTTTTAGTTTATAATAAAAAACTTACGTTTTATTAAATGTATTTTTAGATTCATCAGAAAGCTTAAGGTCACCCAAAGGGCAATGAAAAGGGCTATGCTCAGAGTTTCCTTGCGTGATCGAATCAGAAATGAAGATATCCGCAGGAAAACCAAGGTTGCCGATATAGCACGAAGAATCGCCAAACTTAAGTGATAATGGGCAGAGCACATTGCTCGCAGAATAGATGGCTGTTGGGGCCGAAAAGTTCTGGAGTGGCGACCGCGTACCGGAAGATGCAGTGTTGGAAGGCCCCCTACAAGGTGGACCGATGACCTGGTGAAGGCTGCGGGAATCCGATGGATGGGAGACGCACAAGACCGTTCATTGTGGTGACATTTAGGGGAGGCCTATGTCAGCTGTGGATGTCTATCGGCTGAAATGATGATGATGATGATTTTTAGATTGTAAGTTTCCATTGTACAAATCCTTGTATCTCCTCCGGAATGTTATACAAGTACTTGGAAATAAATAGTCGTTGTGAGCGTATCATACGCTATTAGATGAAGGTTTGGCAGTAGTTTGACCTATCGTTTAAGAAGTCTTAAAAAATTACACCACCACTACGTAACTCTTTACGAATTCTACCAGAAATATTAAAATGGTTTGCCAAGCAAACGATGGAACTTGTGCCTAACATCAACTTGTTTGTACAACAAGACACAATTAGCGTCGGTCATGAGGAGTCGCTCACACCTGCTACAAACGCTATTAAACGTAAGCTTAACAGTAGTTTCACTACTTGTCACATCTGCGAGATACGGAATAAAAGACGTACAATTTGAGGCAGTTAGCGCTATGTAAAATCCAGTTTATACTAGGAAACGATGAAACGTTTTCTTTTTTTTTCATAAGCATATATTTAAAATTTTCTAAAGGAAGCAGTATTTAAATGTAGATCCTCTATCCGGTGTACTTTGAGCAGTCAACTCCGTACCACATTTTAGCATTTAACTTACGTTTTTTCAGCAAAAACAGAATAACCAGCTGAATTTTTTCAAAGGTTATGTTGCTGACAGATTTATGCATATTCAATGTCTACACAACAATTGCTACAGGATGGCGCAGGTTACAGCTGTCGGATTCATACAATGTAGCTACCCATCTTTTTCTCTCAATTTAAAGATGCATATTTTCGTCCTGCCCCCCCTAGTCAAGTTACAATCGTTTCGTTCGCGCCGAACACCTTGAGTAGGCCACGCCTCCGATTCCTTTGTTTTGACGTAATCTCATCGCTCAGTCACGTGGTCAGAACAAGGAAATCGGAGGCGTGGCCTACTCTGGGCACGCCACAATTATGGCGGTAAGTCCCCTCTTTGAGGCGTGGTTGGAAAGACCTCACGGCGTCCTCACATTCCGCATGACGCAGGTTCTCACCGGACACGGTAAGTTCGGGAGGTTCCTGCACCGGATTCGTGCGGAAACGACGCCCGGGTGTCGCCACTGTGTGGCCCACCCGGAGGACACGGTAGAGCACATGGTGGAGGTGTGCCCCGCTTGGGCAGAGCAACGCCGTGTCCTCGTGGGGGCAATCGGCGGCGGCGATCTCTCGCGCCGGGCCTTGGTTCAGGCCATGCTCCGGAGCGAGGAGGAATGGCAGGCGGTCGCCTCCTTCTGCGAAGCAGTAATGCTAGCTAAGGAGGCGGCCGAGCGCGTGAGGCAACAGTCCTTACGCTCCAACCACCGCCGGGATTCCGATCCCGATTTCCAGCTACCGTAGGCGCGGGCTTGTAGACGGCGAGCAATGGGTGGCTCGCCGTCTGACCGTCCGGTAACCGTCCGGACCGAGCACAAGTCGTCGACGGCGCGTATTGTTCCACGCGCGCCTCAAGGAGATATCAGCAAATCGTAGGGGCCCAGCAGGGTCGAAGCCTACTGGGGCCACGGGTAGTGTGAAAGCGGAACCCGGGGCCCTGGGACGAAGGCAACGAAGGAACAGGAGTGGGTTTTTAGTCAGTAAGAGTCTGACACTATCTCCCGCTCCGCCCAAGAGTAGGGATGTCATTAGGATGATTTTCCCACCCAATAAAAAAAAAAAGGCGTGGCCTACTCGAGGCATTCGGCGCGAACGAAACGATTGTAACTTGGCTAGGGGGGCTGCTGTCATCTAAACTACGCTATGTGAAAAAGACCTTAGTAGATTCATTAAATAGATTTACGTATTTATAAGGCAACATTTTTGTTTTTATAACTACCCTAAACACAAGATTGTTCATAATTTATGGAATTATATATATGGAAAATTATTAGTTTCCGATAGTCTACTTCTGCCAGAATGCACATAATAAATGATGAAGCCCGTCTTTGGCTCGACCGAAAAGTGTTGGCTGTCTGTTATCGCCGAGACTTTACTACCGAAAGTTTTATATTCTCGCTAAAAATATTCTTGACTTATGCATCTATGTCAAACTGGTATCACAGATCGATGGAAAATGGAAATAGCTCCGGCACAAATCAGCTGTCTGTGTCAAACGACGTCTATGAAAAAGGGTTGTGACATCCGAACTGACAGTTGATAAAAATCGGCGCAATTTCACCAGTTGTAGTCTTCCTATTTTCGTAAGAAGTCAAACGCGAATCGATGTGAGGAGATGACTTCTAGGGAAATGTTCATTTTGAGGTGAAAAGTATATTTGTCGTTAATATAAATTGTATAGACGATAAATAGCAATATGACAAAATAAAAACATAAAGTATAATAAAAGTTAAAGAAACTGCCTATTTGTTACCATTTCACATCACAACGGGCTGAATGGATTCAAATGAAACTTTCCTGGAATGAGGTATAAGGTTTTTATTCAAGAAGTGTCTTTTCTTGAGATAATTTCAGACTTCACGTGGGTGACGTCATCGGCATAACTATAAACATCAATCAACTAAAGTAAAATTTGTAAGTAACAAAATATTAAAAAAAAAATATTAGCCTATATTGTGTCTCACTGCCCGGGCAAAGGCTTCCCCTTTCGCCTTTCAAACCTCTCTTGCAATCGCCTCTAGGGCGATTTCTTACCAAGCTTGCCCCGCGAACATGATTAAATCATCACCTTCGCCGCGGTCGTCCTCGACGGCGTCAACCTCCCTTTGGCATTCCCCCTCTTTTTCAAACCTAACAAAATATTAATTAGTAATAATAGTAACTGTCAACCACTATCTGATAGTCATTGATACTGAAACCAACCACAATATTGAAAGTCTGACCGATAGAAATATGATACGGCTTCATCCATTATAATATTTGCTGAAGCTTGTGACATTTATTACATTGTGTATTTACTATTTAATTTATTAGTTCAACCTGTAAAGAGTCAAAATGCCTATTCTATAGTAATTCTAACAAAAAATGTTTTTCATAGAACCTTGAAAAAATATATTGCTTACTAGATTCTTAGAAAAGATTTATAAGGCAATTTTACCAGTGAATTCTACTAATGGATTGGTTTTATACGAATCTATGAAGAATAAATAATAGTGATATTTATCAAAGAAAGCATTCTAATTTTAGCTGAAGACTTGTTGACATGACAGATAACATTTCCTAGAAAAAAATAGTAGCTAAGAAAATTTTGTTTGTCTATACGACCCATCTATATATAGAAAAGGAGAAACTGATTGACTGACATATCAACGCACAGCTGATACTGCTAGGACTAAGAGAGTGAAATTTTGCATAAGGCTTTGTTTTATTATGTAGAAGAGTACTAAGAAAGGATTTTTCAAAATTCAGCCCCTAACCCGATGAAACAGGTGCGTAAAATTTGTATGGAGAAACTTACTTTTACTCGGGTGAAGCCGTTGGCAGAAGGTAGTAAATAATATATTTGTAGGATTTCAATTCTTTAGATAGTTATTATAGATATACTGTATATCTATTAAGTGGTATAGATATGTGTATTTTGTTTAAGGTATTGTATTTATATGTTTTTATTTGTAAGTTGAATTATGTGGCATAATTTTTTTATTTATTTAGTTAAATCTTTATGCGACACAAAGTGAGTGAGTGTGTTTTGTTATTAATAGGTTCGTGTTTGACCACTTTCTTACTTAATGGTAAGCGAAGACGTGTTTGACCATGGAGTACACTTTTAGTCAAGCAATGGTCTATATCACTTAAAAAAAGTAAAAATCAAAAACCCGACTACGCCAAAAAAAAAAACGACGCTGTAAAAGTATGAAACAATATATATAAACGTGTGACTACGGGTTTTCTTTTTATTCTATTTATGTTTTTCCAGTTACCTTGTATATTTCTGCACCCTGAAAATCTTGTTATACTTTTTCAGCGTCGTTTTATTTTGTCGTCGTCGGGTTTTAGTTTTTAACTGTTTTTTATTTTAAAAAAATTGGTGTTAATTTAACTGTTTTCGTCTTCAACGCGTGGATGTACTCCGAGCTTATGTTATTATTTCTATTTGCGCACGATGTCTGCTAGAAGGCGCCATATTGAATATTGGTGATATTTTTGTTATGTACAAGTGAAGTCCTTTCAAATGGTACCAAACACGACGTATTTGTCTTATTTTTTTTTAACACAAATTTTTTGTCTACTAGAGGGCACCACATTGAATTTTGATGATATTTTTTGATAATTACCAGTGAATTCCTTTCAAATGATATCAAACACGGTGTACTTAACTTAACAATTTTTAAACACATGTATTTTTGTCCGCTAGAATGCGTCACTTTAAATTTGAGCAATATTTTGGAAATGTACAAGTGAAGCCCTTTCAAATGATACCAAACCGCGTATTTTAATTTTTAATACATTACTTTTTGTCCGCCAGTGGACGCCATATATCGTTTTGTGACACGTCACGTAGCCTTTATAAACTGACAATTAAGACGGTTCCAACGATACCTCATACGTCGAGTTCTGATAAGCAGATTAGGAGCTATGAGGGAACAGATGAACATACTCACATACATACATACATAGCCTGTCAAAATCATAACCCTCCTTTGGCTTTGCCGTAATCGGGTAAAAAAGTAATCTGTTCACTATTGAATTTAACAGATTTATAAGTTATGGGGGAATTCAGCCTCCCTCAAAAAATTTCAGTTCCTAACTGTACAATGAATGTGTGGAAAATTTGAGCCTAAGCTAGGTAGATTTCAATGTTGTTAAGACTTCTGCTCATTATCTGTTTGTTGGTTTTTTTTTTTATTTATTTTTTTTTAGGTGCAAAATCGTCTAATGACTCTCATCTGTTTGTTGATAAGTGTCACATTGAACGAACGACTTAAGTATTGTGACGTCATAACGAATGTTGTAGATACATCAGTAGTGGTTTAATATTTCTGACGAAGGAAAAGACTGGCTGAATAATTACTGTGAGGATCGGAGATAATAATATGGCTTATTACGCGTATAAATGTAGGACTTATCCCAATTAAATTTTAAACAAAAAATTGTTCCATGTAATACCAATCACAGTACCAAATTATTTTACTTGTGCTATGGATATATGGAGTCAAAGTAAGGTTTTTTATTATAAATATTAACATTGATATGTGTTAGGTGCGAAGCTACGGAGGTGTGAAAATAAAGACGGAATGATTCGCTCTGATGTATTAGATAGTTACCTTTACTACGCGGCGCAGCCACATCTATAACTAAACTTATACATACATAACACTTTTCCCCCCTTTTTAAAACAGGGTAAATAAAGAATAACAATGAGAACATACTAATGAACATTATTAACTAATAGTACTTTTTATAATTTATAATCGGTCTATTCCTTGCGTGTGGGTGATATAATCATGTCCGTAACCTTGGTTCTCCTGCGGATATCCTCATTTCTGACGCGATCACGCAAGGAAAATCCGAAGAATCGCCAAACTTAAGTGGCAGTGGGCAGGGCACATTGCTCGCAGAACAGATGGTCGATGGGGACGAAAGGTTCTGGAATGGCGACCACGTACCGGAAAACGCAGCGTTGGAAGGCCTCCCACAAGGTGGACCGATGACCTGGTGAGGGTCGCGGGAATTCGATGGATGCGAGACGCACAGGACCTATGTCCAACAGTGGACGTCTTTCGGCTGAAATGATGATGATGATGATGATGATATCATCATCGGCTGGTGCCGGCTGTGGCGTACTGCAAACTGCTGTACTAAACCTATACATACATAACAATATGCAATAGCAAAATTATAGATTTAGTGTATTAGTCATATTAAGGCAACTATTTTGTTCTTATGTTCCTCTAGGCCAGAAAATATAGTATCGAGTCGGCCTGTCGGCAATCATTTCAGCCGAAAAACATCCACTGTTGGACATAGACTTTCCCACAGTTTTCTCTCTGCCTCACACCCCGTTGTAAGATTTATGAGATAGATTTCAAGGTCTGGACCTGAAGTTGGATGGACATGGTGGCGTTTTTATACAAACACTTCAATGCAACAATAGTCGATTTGGCACCGTTGGAGAGACTGCAGCACAGCCCAAGTTTTGATCGCATCAAAGACTTTCCAGTAGTCCACAAATGCCAAGTAGAGAGGCTGATTATACTTTTCAGTCTTCTTTTCGGAACTTGCTTGTTTGGGAGGCTGGAAGCCGTCGAACCTGCGCGCGAGACGGTTGGTGATGACTCTGGAAAACTTGTACACATGGCTCAGATGTGAGTTGGGCCTGTAATTCTCAATCAGGGTATTGTCGCCCATCTTAAAGAAGAGTACCACCACACCTCTGCTCCATGCCTGTGACGTTTTTCGCTTGGGTATGACGAAATCAAATAGATTCTAAAGGGCCTTAAGGACAGGTTTTCCACCCGCCATCAGGAGTTCGTCCATAATTCCGTCCTCACCCGACACCCTGTTGTTTTTCAGCTGCTTCAGAGCCATCTTAATCTCGTACAGGCTGATATCCGGGATATCTTCGGTATAGTGTCGAGTCAATCTAGCTCTTGGGTCGTCCGCTGAATTTGTAGCGGGTTTGGAGATTGACGTGTACAACTATCCATAAAATGCCTTGATATCTCGCAGAAGCTCTGATTTGCCCGATATGACTTTGCTATCGTCAGTCTTCAGTTTCGTGAGCTGGCTCTGCCCACTAGACAGTTCTCGTGCAAAAACTTTGGAGCCCTTATTCCTCAGTCGCATCGTTATTCCTCTTGATATTAATGGGTGAAGGTCGCGTTTCTGAGACTTCAAGATTCGTCTATTGAGCTGCTGATATATGCACGCATCATGTAAAGGCTGCAAAATCATCTCACGCCTCTTCTTTTTTGTACGGTGAGTCTTGAAAAACTTAGACCCGACCGTATGGACAGTTCCCACGAACACATCGTTATATTCGTCCACGGAGCTTCCTAGCCACTCGAAACGAAAGTGGAGTTCGAGATGAAAACTCTCGGAGTTTTGGATCTGGATCTGTGCAAAATATAGTACTGAATTTTATAAGTGAAGACTTGTTATTGGCTGTCAGTCTAACTTACTTTTCTATCTGTTTGTTTTAGCTGTAAGTATTTCATATAATTTCAATTAGTCTTACAAAAACTTATAGGCTTGACAGCCGTCCATTTTTTCGTCAATAATTTTCTCTTACAATATTTTAAGTCCGATTCTAGCACAATCCTTTAGAAGTATATTCAATCAACCAGTCTAAAACAGTGTTAAAAGGTTCGTGTCTCATTTGATTTATTTATATTATACATATGCCACAATAAGTAGGATGTTGTGAAACGGACAAAGAATGGTCTGTCTGTTACTGTGGGAATTCTTCTGTTGGTGACTGACCAAGTAATGTTTACTAGATTTTAAAAGAGATGTTTACCGACCGCGTCTAGTTTAAGCTGACGAAAAAAGATTGGTGTAGAAGTTTTATTATTAATCAGTTTGCAAAATAAATATCATTTATCAATGAAAGTTATGTTGAATTAAATATATTGAAGCAGCGACTTATTAGTTTTAGGTCGCGGGTTCAAATCTGGCCAGGCGTATTTTTTTGTGTAATTTATTTCATCACCAGAGCAGTCTCAAAAGGGTGAAGCCAAACATTGTCAGGAGACCGATAACAAAAACATAACAAACATGAGCATGACCTAGAACCAAAAATTTGAAGACATGAATTCTACCGACGCGATCCGCACTGGGCCTGCGTGGGGCATGCTGCATCCCTCTCCTAGAGATGAGGCCTCAGACCAGCAGAACCAGCAGTGAGAAAATTACAAGGCTGATTATGGTTTATGCTTGTAACAATGAAAATTGGCTATCAGCTCCAAATATTTCTCCTTGTCCTTTGCAAGGAAGAGGTTAACAACACTCATGGCTTCGGTTTATTCGCACTTACATTTAAGTGTAAAGATTTGGCGAGAAGATATAAAAAATTAAAAACTAAAACTCGAATACGACAAAAAAAACGACGCTGAAAAAGTATGAAACAAGATTTTCAGGATGCTGAAATAAACAAAATAACTGGAAAAACAAGTACAACAAAAAGAAAAGCCGCAGTCAAACGTTATAGGTACAAAACGAAATACTTTAATAACATGTCATGTTTTTTGGTAATCGCCATCTTCAACCATGCTCTGCTACTACTTGTGTCGGAGTTCTGGTTCTGTGTTCCATGTTTTCTGATAGCTTTAATACAGACGTACGAGAAATCAAGAAGTTCCCATTTCTGGGCACTTTCAGGAGTTTCTTATGAATTTTTTAATTCGAACACTGAAAATCGTCATGTTTTTTGGTAATCGCCATCTTCAACCATGCTCTGCTAATACTTGTGTCGGAGTTCTGGTTCTGTGTTCCATGTTTTCTGATAGCTTTAATACAGACATACGAGAAATCGAGGAGTTGCTCTTTCTGGGCTCTTTCAGGAGTTTCTTATGAATTTTTTAATTCGAACACTGAAAATCGTCATGTTTTTTGGTAATCGCCATCTTCAACCATGCTCTGCTAATACTTGTGTCGGAGTTCTGGTTCTGCGTTCCATGTTTTCTGATAGCTCTAATATAGATGTACGAGAAATCGAGGAGTTCCCATTTCTGGGCACTTTCAGGAGTTTCTTATGAATTTTTTAAATCGAACACTGAAAATAGTCATGATTTTTGCTAATCGCCATCTTCAACCATGCTCTGCTAATACTTGTGTCGGAGTTCTGGTTCAGCGTTCCATGTTTTTTGATAGCTCTAATAGAGGCGTACGAGAAATCGAGGAGTTCTCATTTCTGGGCACTTTCAGGAGTTTCTTATGAATTTTTTAATTCGAACACTGAAAATCGTCATGTTTTTTGGTAATCGCCATCTTCAACCATGCTCTGCTAATACTTGTGTCGGAGTTCTGGTTCTGCATTCCATGTTTTCTGATAGCTTTAATACAGACGTACTAGAAATCGAGGAGTTCTCATTTCTGGGCACTTTCAGGAGTTTCTTATGAATTTTTTAATTCGAACACTGAAAATCGTCATGTTTTTTGGTAATCGCCATCTTCAACCATGCTCTGCTACTACTTGTGTCGGAGTTCTGGTTCTGTGTTCCATGTTTTCTGATAGCTTTAATACAGACATACGAGAAATCGAGGAGTTGCTCTTTCTGGGCTCTTTCAGGAGTTTCTTATGATTTTTTTAATTCGAACACTGAAAATCGTCATGTTTTTTGGTAATCGCCATCTTCAACCATGCTCTGCTAATACTTGTGTCGGAGTTCTGGTTCTGCGTTCCATGTTTTTTGATAACTCTAATACAGACGTACGAGAAATCGAGGAGTTCTCATTTCTGGGCACTTTCAGGAGTTTCTTATAAATTTTTTAAATCGAACACTAAAAATAGTCATGTTTTTTGGTAATCGCCATCTTCAACCATGCTCTGCTAATACTTGTGTCGGAGTTCTGGTTCTGCATTCCATGTTTTCTGATAGCTCTAATACAGACGTACTAGAAATTGAGGAGTTCCCATTTGTGAGTATTTTTAGGAGTTTCTTATAAATTTTTAAATCGAACACTGAAAATCGTCATGTTTTTTGGTAATCGCCATCTTCAACCATGCTCTGCTACTACTTGTGTCGGAGTTCTGGTTCTGTGTTCCATGTTTTCTGATAGCTCTAATACAGATGTACGAGAAATCGAGGAGTTCCTCTTTCTGGGCTCTTTCAGGAGTTTCTTATGAATTTTTTAATTCGAACACTGAAAATAGTCATGTTTTTTGCTAATCGCTATCTTCAACCATGCTCTGCTGATACTTGTGTCGGAGTTCTGGTTCTAGATTCCATGTTTTCTGATAGCTCTAATACAGACGTATAAGAAACCGAGGAGTTCTAATTTCTGGGCACTTTCAGGAGTTTTCTATGTTTTTTTTAAATCGAACATTGAAAATATTCATGATTTTTGCTAATGTCCTTCTACAACCATGCTCTGCTGATACTTGAAATGGATTACCGTTATATTTAGCTTTTTTTTTGCTTAGTTATCATCTGAACTACTGATAATATTCAGAATCATGCGTGAAAACCGTCGTATTGCGTAATTATCTTTAGTTTTATGATTATTACTCGTTTTTTTCCTGTTATTAGATTTATATGTTTTTATTTTTTTGTGAGCTCTAATTGACAGAACTATCACTCAAAGTAATAAGGAACTATAGAACTCGCCTTTCTGTACCTAAAACACTTTTAAAATTTTGTTTTTGGAATAAATGATCTGCTACCGGAAGTTAGCAGATCATATTTTCATTTCAAATTTTTTCCAGGAAAAACACCAGAACTTTTCCTGAAAAGTATCAGGAACTCCAGAACTATGCTGCATGCGAGTAGAACTCTAATTTTTTTATGCTCTGCTGGAAAATGATCTGCTAAGTTCACGGTCATATGTTCAGCGGACAATTAAGACGGTTGTAACGAAACCTCATACGTCGAGTTCCAATAAGTAGATTAGGAGCTATGAGGGAACAAATGAACATACTCACATACATACATATGTACATACATAGCCTGTCAAAATCATAACCCTCCTTTGGCTTTGCCGTAGTCGAGTAAATAGCAATGTGCCAAGCATTTTGATTGGGAAAACAAAGTGATAACCGAATTATTGTGAAGTCTTATGTTTAGCGGTTGTCTTTTGCGTTTTTACATTGTAAAAATTGAAAAAGTCATTTATTTTGCATTAGTTTCTTCCCGCGGCTTCATCTGCGTGAAAATAGAATACTCCACAGATAAAAGTTTCTATGTGCTATTTCAGGACATGGTCTACCTGGGTGTACAAAATTTCATCTATAACTATTGAGCCTAAAGAAGCGTAAAGGATTTACAAACATACATAAACACTGTAAACACATATACGTACAAGTTTTCCCCCATATAATATTAATGTGATATTCTATCGAAAATCCATGAAAGTTAAGTTTTGACTTCTCTGTGATGGGTTGAAGTGGTACCCTTAATGAAGCCTTTAATACATAGTTACATTTAGATACATATCTCCGCACTAGTAAAAAGACTAGACTAGACATGATTTTTAGTCAGCCTTCTACATTCCTTTCACCAACTGTACTTATCGTGAAACCCAGCAAAAGCCTGAATTAATCCCGTACAGAGCAAAAAACGCGAATTCGTCCAATCAATACGCATTAGTCGCTGTTCATTCACGAATTACGGACCTTGTCGCTCCACCGAGTTATAGACAGGTAGTCAGGTAAAGAGAATTGATGGTCTTTTTTCTAAGAGGCAAATGTGTTTAGCCGAAAAAGCTTCCTAGTTGGAGCTGATCGACTTACCCTTCGATTGTACTGACGACGCATTTCTCTGTTTATTTTTTGATAATAGCACAGTTTGTGTCAAGTTTAGAAAATATTTAGTTTTGACAGTCTCTGTGGGTTCTAATACAATATAGAAGATAGAAAGAAAAACATTTATTTGTGACTCGCACGAAACAAACAACAATAAAAGGAGAAGTAATTAATCTATAAATACTTAACTCAAAATGAAAAAAAAAACATCGTGGAGTACGTGCGTCAAAAGACGAAGTTCGCACTAAGGTCATTCGGCTGTTGGAGTCGCACCGAAACGTCAATTTCAAGGCGTTCGTTGTGCGAGTCCCGAACATTTTCCTGCCCCTCATGCTGAAGACTTTTGGCTGCAGGGCGTGATGTTCCGTCGCTTACGCGGACAGGTGCCAAAGAACAGGATGAAAAGAACATAGTGCAATGTTAAGTGTTACTAACATAGTCCAAGTCTTATTTACTAACGATAAATAGTATTTACTATATATATGTTAGTCTGTAATCTATGGGCCAAGATGGCTGATAATAAATGATTTATTATTATTAATTTTTAAAAGTCAAGGTTATGTTTCCCAACCCCCCGTTTTATTCATTTGTATATATTTATATAATTAAAGTTCTTAATATAATCTTTAAAATGAATATAAATATAAATATGCACATATAATATAAAAAAAGAATACGACACTTTTCACACATGTTGCTCAGTAACTCGTATATTTTGAGTTGGTGACAGCAGTTACGCTGGTAAGGTGGTAAGTGAACTGATGTTAATCTACTAGGAAATAGTCATGAGGCAGTTTGTACTTGTTGTAAGTACTTTTTTTTTTCCGGTGGGGAAATCATCTTATGACATCCCCCGCTCTTGGGCGGGGCGGGAGATAGTGTCAGACTTTTACTGACTCTGAACCCACTCCTGTTCCTTCGTTGCCTTTCGTACTGGGGCCGAGTCTTCCTTTCAGAATCAGACCCTTGGCCCCGGTGGCTTCGACCCTGCGGGGCCTCTACGTTTGCTGGCATCTCCTTGAGGCGCGCGTGGAATAGTACGCGCCGTCGACAACTTGGGCTCGGTCTGGACGGTTACCGGACGGTCGGACGGCGAGCCACCCATAGCTCGCCGTCCGCAAGCCCGCGCCTACGGTGGCCGGAAGTCGGGATCGGAGTCCCGGCGACGGTTGGGGCGTGAGGACCGTTGCCTCACGCGATCGGCCGCCTCCTTTGCTAGCATTACTGCTTCGCAGAAGGAGGCGACCGCCTGCCACTCTTCCTCGCTCCGGACCACGGCCTGTACCAAGGCCCGGCGCGAGAGTTCGCCGCCGCCGTTTGCCCCTAAGAGGACACGGCGTTGCTTTGCCCAAGCGGGGCACACCTCCACTGTGTGCTCCACCGTGTCCTCCGGGTGGTCTACGCAATGGTGACACCCGGGCGATTCTTCCGCACGGATCCGGTGCAGGAACCTCCCGAACTTACCATGTCCGGTGAGGACCTGCGTCATGCGGAAGGTAAGGACACCATGTTGCCTTTCCAGCCACTCCTCAAAGAGTGGACTTACCGCCATGATTATGGCGTGCCCAGCACTGGGTTGCGATAGCCGCTGTCGCCATTCCACCATGAACTTGTTGTAGGTACTGGCGTAAAGTAATCGGGTACATCTACTCTTACCAATGTGTGAGACCAGAGTATAACGATGACGTGGGTTAGTAAAGAGAAAGAATTTTCGGGATATTTTCAAAATTAATTCTTAAAGGGGCCCTTTTCACTCGCCTATCGTCAACGTCGAGCACGGTTTAAAAGCTTGTTGCTTCATCTAACGCAATCCAACACGATGTTTGATGAAGAGGCAGCGCAAAACATAAGAGAGAACGCCTGAAAATTCTGTTGGCATTCGGTAATTCCGTGATTAACTCGAATGTTTCACAAAACTTGTTCCAGGAGATACGTGTTTTTTTTAAACTCTTAAAAGTTTTTGAGAAAAATTGCTGTCATTCAGAATCTGGATTAAAGGACCAAGGCTTCTATGGATGTACTTTATTATATTTTAAATATTCATATGAGTATATTATGGAAGGTAAAGTTTACGTAAAATAGCAGATTTTCAGAGGTCTCTACTGAATTAGTTTTACAAAAAAATTAAGTTTTGGTTTCTATAGAAGCGTAAATAATATCCACAAGATATCTATGTATAAAAATTCTGGTTAAGATGTGTAATAACATACCTTAAGTTGGCAGCCCTTAACCTTGCGTGTGCCGTAATTAGAGACACAATTAAAAAGCCATTGTGACCCGCGTAGATCTGCGTTCCGGCATACCACGGGTTAACGGGCGGAAACTTGATATGATCATGTAGTTGTACAAGATTTGTGTTGAGAGGCGTGCTGAAAGCTATTTTTAGTGCTTTGTTCTGGACGAGTTTTTTTGTAGTTACTGTCACTAATACTGCTCCAGACAGGGGATGTATAGGTTATATTTCGTTAGGTTGGACTAGTTAGTAGTGTCAAACTAGTGTGGCGTAAATGCGTAATTTTAAATGTGAGCTTAAGTTGGATTTCTTTTTTATTATTACAATTTGGATTTGTTTTTAACCAGCTAACTTTATTATCTAATGTTGCTCCTAAATCCTTTATGAATCTTTTTTTGATTTTAACACAACGAGTGGGAAGTGATCGCTTTCTAGGGAACATGATAGCTTCGCTTTAGGCCGGATTTACCTTTCGCTTCCATTTAGAAAAGTAATCTAATAAGAGATCAAGTGAGAGTTGTAATCGTTGAATCACTAAGTCTAGATCGTCAGATGAGGTATATGTTGCGGTGTAATCGGCGTATACAGCGAGATGCGTCAACCTTTGCTTTGGGATATCTTTAGTGTATAAAATAAAGAGATACAGGCCTAATATTGAACCTTGTGGTACACCAGCAGTGGGTCGTCTATTACTAGATGTCTGGTTCCCAATAGCAACCGAAAAGGTTCGTTCTGTTAAATATGATTGGAGAAATTTGATAAGGGATGAAGGGACCTGGTTGGTAAATAATTTGTGGAGTAAACCTGCGTGCCAAACTGTATTAAAAGCTTTTTCAATGTCCGATATCACCATGCCTGTCGATTTGTTTAGATTTTCAACAATATCTCTAGCTAGCTGCTGGACAGTAGAGTGGGATTTCCGAAAACCAAATTGTTCAGAGATTAGAAGGATCTTAGCAAACTTGAAGATAGGGTTCAAAATTAGTCTCAAAAAGTTTGGCTAAGCTGGGAAGAAGGCTTACAGGCCGGTAATTAGAGGGAACAGGCTCGTCTTTACCAGATTTATTTACATGAATGACTTTAGCTAGTTATCAACATGAAGGAATCATGTTGTAAAAAGTAGTCCAATTGAAAACAACCATTAAACAATTTGATAAGTAAAACTATACTTTTTTTGCGATACATTTTCATGTAGAGAATTATCTGTACTGTAAATACCAGAAGCCTTGCAAGTTTTAAAATCATTAAAAAGTTTGCGAGTTTCTTTAAGGCTAACTGGATTTTTAGATTTTTTAAAAATGTTGTAAATGATTTTTACCATTTGTTATTGAAATATTAAAAATATAATTGATATGTATATTAAAATGAATACAGTTAAACTAATAATAATTTATTCACCCTGACAATTTTAAGTTATTCACAAAAGAAGCTTAAAAACTATTTTAGTAAGAAAATAATAAACCATAATAAAATATGTAACAATTTACAAAAACGAAATATCGTTAGCTTCTGCCATTGGCGTCGCCAGCGCAAATGTAATGCCTCGTTTACATGTGGGCTCAGCCTCGGCCAATCGCCATTGTTTCAACGGGGTTTCCCCTTTTACACAATAGCTAAGTATGTAGATTGGCCGACGCTGGGCCCACGTGTAAATGGGGCATAAATAATTATCCCAAAGAATGATATGAATTTATGAACATACATAGTGTTGCTTTTTTAATGTTAGTGTGATTAGTGTGACAATGAACCTTAAATATGTCAATTTTTTTTTCGTAAATTTTTAGTGAAATAAAATGACATCATTTTAAAAGAGAACCATAAAGTTGTTTTATATTGTGTTTGTTTCTTTAAAGAAAAGACAAAACAACTAGATAACGTGAACAGTCTCCATTCCATAAAATTTATCGCAGGTGAACGTTATAGGTACATTTGTTACAAAGATATTTACGAGCTTGTACCTGATGGTTGGTGTTATCTGCGATCAAGCTGATTTCCCTGGAGGACCTTAAGTTTTCCCAGCTCGTTATACTACATTTAGAAGATGTACATTCACTCCCGTGATTGATATTATCGTTGTGGGCGCATTATGGGCTGTAGAAGTTTATATTTAATGTTCTACTGTTTGAGTTTGTTTATGAATGGTCGTGGTATCTTGGTATCAAGCTTAAAAACATTTAAGTTTGATGCCAAGTTGAAACTGATTTACGTCCGTCACTACATAATCTCAGATCCAGTTGAAAACCAGCGTCAGGAACTAGTCGTCCAGACCGTGGTATTATTTGAAAAAGTTACTGCTACCCTGGAGTGTGCAGAGCAACTGAAAGAACACAGGTGGGTAGTATCAGTAAAGTCTGACTTATGGGGATGAGTTAGACTTTTATTGACTAAAACCGAAATCTTAAAATATTCCTCCGTTCTGAGTAGGGGAGAGGTCTCCTATCCAGAATGGGAGAATATTTTAAGATTTCACGCCTAAAAGTAGGTATTAGTGGTCTGGCATTAATGCTGAACTGGACTTATTTTGGCATAGTCGTGAAGTACATTATTTTTTTTTATTAACCGATTTATTTTTATTACTATATTACTTTTTTTTAGTATTTACTTTCAAGTGTTTGTAAAATAATATTTTTTAAGAAAAGAAAAGGAATACGTTAAATTCTTTCTATTCTTTAAATAACAGTTTAACTATATGTATAGTTACGCGGACGTAACCACAAACTACTACCACGCATGTTCATAAAATTGATGATACACGTTTCCACAGCTATATTAACAGACTAACCTGTGTCGCAAAACTCGGATGAGACTGAACGAAGAGGGTATAGAGCAATTGCAGCGACGTATTCTCACCAACATGACCACAGTTAAGTAGATTTAAATTTTGAATAATATTTTAATTTAATTATTTTACATCAACTAAATTCATAATCATCACTATCATTTCATCTGAAAGACGTCCATTGTTGGACTTAGGCTTGTCCTGAGTCTCGCCACAACGACCGGTCCTTTGCGTCTCGCATCCATCGGATTCTCGGGAAAGGGTCGGCCCTTACCAGGTCATCGGTTCGCCTTGTGGACCCTCCAACATTGTGTCTTCAGGTACACGGTCCGTTTTTATCCGTTTCACGAGCAATGTAAACTGCCCACTACCACTTAAGTTTGGCGATTCTTTGGGTTATGTTTGCAACCTTGGTCGTTCACAATGGGGCTCATCAGAAGGCTTAAAGTTACCCAAAGGGTTATGGACGGCTGTGGTTGGAGTTTCCTTGCGTGATCGAATCTGGAGAAAGATATTGCATTTTAAATATTATCAGTTATATGTACCTAAAACCATTTTCTTATCTATGAAGTAAAAGACTATTAAAACACTCTTTGGCTATAAGACGTTTGTAAATAACTCTTCTATTCCCGGGATACGGAACACAAAGTAATGGCAATTACACAAAAAAGAATTGCCCGCCAAAGAGTACGACACTCGACCGGCAAAAAGGAGAGTAGAAAAACGCTCGTTAACGAACAACTCGCTAATTTGAAGAACAATTGCGTTCCGGGGTGCCTTCACAACCTACGTGGATTGCAAATGTGCGCTGCGGAAAATCTGACTCAAATACAACCGGCGTGTATTGTTTGCTTCACTTTGTGTGCTGATGTTTTCTGGAAATCTATTAGTTGTACATTTTTTCTTTTGTTTTATGGGTTAAGTTTTGCATTTTTTAATTATATAAACTGGTGCTTGACTAGGAACACGCCTGATGGTAAACAGTGATGCAATCATTAATGGTGTAATTATCATTTGTGATGTACTAGTTTATTAAGAGCCTATTCACTCTAGCCTTGAAGACAAATGGTTCCAGTCCTTCGATGTACGTGGTATAAACGACGACGCAAAATGCTTAGTCCGGACTGAAGAGGTGAAAAATGTAAAGATGCATACTCGCCGTACGTTGGATTGTCCGATGGTAAAAAGGTGATGACGGAAACAAGTCATGTAATTCTTGTGAATACTCTCCAAAATGCATCCTGTAAAATACCGAAAGGCAGGCTACCGTAAACCTGTGCTCCAGGCTTAGTAGAGTGCTCGCACGCTTCTCCACTAGTAGTAGTAGTAGAGTCAAAAGGTGCTAGATGGCTTTTTGAAACACCAACCCATATGTGGCTCTAGTACTCCACAAACGATCGAACCTGCGCTTTGTGTAACATTAGAAGCTGTCCCGGTGCGAAGTACCGCCGTGATTTCACAGTAAATTCATCAAGAAATATTGAATTGTAATGAACTGAATGTAATAATAATGTATAAAACTGGAATTTTATGGCAAGGTATTAACATAGTTTTAAAGTAAATATTGTTACTAACCCCTATATGAGTGCAAGCTCGAAATAAAATGATTAATAATAATAATATGGCACGTTAAGAAAGATCTCATTTTATAAAAAAGAGGTTATCAATACGAGTATTTTTATGATGTTTTTTTTTTGTATTATTTTGATAAGAGAATTCTTAAGTGATTGACAAAATAAGCGAGAACACTGTAAGAAGATGCCAGTTTGTTTATATTTGTTAAGTATAATAATAGATTATACAGACCGTAGGTTTATGATATCCACGAGTAAGCTAAGAAAAACAAACAATATTTAATTACTCTTTGTAATTTTCCTTTAGATGAAAGAGGAAAATTTTCTTTTACTTTGATCTACACTAAAACGTATTAAAGCCAAGCTCAAAAACATTATCAAACGAGAGGAATTTTCACATTTTAGGCTTCCTACATGTTGATGTATTATTAAGAAAAATGAATTTATTGTTAAACTGTTAACTTCAATATCTCAAAGTGATTAGCGAGGCCCTTTTATCGAACTATAATCTTGGCTTTAGTTTTTGGTACATTGTAGGTATCTACTGTTTTCTGAATGGTTGGTATATCTTCTTGTGGCAGTAGACGGGATCATTGCTCGCAGTACAGATGCTCGTTGGGGCCGAAAGGTTCTGAAGTTTTCCCACAAGGTAGACCGATGACCTGGTGAGGGTTGCAGGAATCAGATGTATGCGAAACACACAAGGCCGTTTGTTATGGCGACACTTGGGGGAAGCCTATGTCAAACAGTGGACGGTAACATCATCATTTCGGCTGAAATAATGATGATGATACCTTCTTTTTGGATTGCCAATATTACAGGAGACCACGAGGTACAATACGATCAACGTCTTACCGTCGACGACAGCTGGCACTGAAAATCAGCGCTGTGGGTCTGTCTTACACGAGCCCCAGTTTTTTGCTGAGCGCTGGTCGTTTTGCGCGGGTGTGACGCATATATTACTACTTGTTATATAGAGTCGTTATTCAAAGTTCAAAATTCATTTATTAGTGTTGTTATTTGTTTTAATTTTAAGGTATGCGACATGTTTGTCGTAAATAACCGCGTACATTGAAGGACTGGAACAATTTGCTTGCTGCGGTCTTCCCGTCCGGCTATAATTTAGGTGTCTTCAAGGCTAGAGTGAATAGGCTCTTAATAAACTAGTGTGCCTCACCATCAATGATTGCATCTCTGCTTACCATCAGGTGGGATCGCAGTCAAGCACTGGTTTATATCGATTAAAAAAAAAAACTCCTTTTCTGCCTTTCTTTCTAGGTAACTCTCGTGGCCTCCTGTGATTTTCCAACACATCTGTGAAAATAGTTTACATAACTCGGATAATATGGTATTTGAATCGGATAATGCATGATGTAAAACCGTTCATATTTACAAAATTAAAAAATAATCTAACATTAATTCTGCCTACGGGTAATGAAATCCGATCTCTCAAGCTATTTTGATATTTTTCGTGGCTTTTTTTATTTGGCTTGAACCGTGTCTAAAAGTACTACATTCCAAATCAAACCCTTGATCCAGTCACCTAACGCTAGCCTCCAAAGATGTTGATTGATACTCGTGGCTACTAAGCTATTGACTCACGAGACTATCTAAACAATCTAATAATAAATCTCACAACAATCTAATATTCTAATCTAAACAAGCTGACTCCACTATTCTGGTGATTGTTGTTAACCTTATCAGAATATTCAGAAGACAAATTTTAGGGTTCCATATTAAAAGGATCCAACCGGAATCCTGTCTCAGTCAGTCCTTTATTTCGTAAAGGTTCTAGCCTCTAAGCTAAACCGTTGATGCTACATTTTTCAAATCTGCGCTATTTTTGAACCACAAATAATTCCTTTGAAAGTCTATAATCTTCTTTTTCAGTCGACGGTTGGTCCAGTAGGTGCTGTAGGATTGCTTGAAATAGTTACCGTGAATCTGAAATACGAAGAGCTACTGAAGGAACTCAGGAGGGTTTTAGTCAGTAAAAGTCTGTTACCTACTAGGGAGTAGGTATTAGGCTAGGGACTAGGGAGTAGCGAGAGGGCTCGCTTCACATCTCGTCGAAAGATGATGATTTCCAACTACACAAAATTACCTAGTTGGTTCTATAAGTGCGCTATAAGTGACGAAAAGAATTAGGGCGAGTTTCTGAATTGAGTATTTTATGTTAAGTACGTCTCAAACTCTACTGTAGTGTCATATTTTGACAGGTTTTAAAGCTAAAGTAGAGCTTAAGAAATACTCAACTTCAAATGGTTCTTATAATTCAATGGTTCTTAAATCAGAATTTGAGGTTTATTCACACGAAAATTAAAATGCCGTGTGTACTGCTAATTAACCTTAAAAAATATCAAGCACTTATCACAGATAAAAGGATAAAAATTGCATAGACCCCACGCAATCTTTAACCTCAATCATTATCCTTTTTGAAGCGCAACTAATTTCGAATATTATCTTAAGTCGTTTAAAATAATTCGGCTATCGGATAATGTAAGATCCAAAACTTAAGCCGTGTTGTGCATACTATATACATATTACAAGCTTTGACTAATTATCTACGTACTTGATTTTGCAATTGTATTTAATGGTTGATATGTTATCTACACTACATAAATTTATACATATTTTATAATAAACTTCACAGTGATATTTAAGAATTAGGCCTTAAATTCAAATCGTTTGTAAAGCGATAACTTTGCTTAAAAGGTTTTTATTCTGTAAACTACTATTTTAAAGACGAAAAAGTTTGGGATTGATCTGCTCCAGTACGCACTACAACTGTAATTTTTTTTATTTTGTTTTTTATTTTCATTTATGCTTTTTTCCTTTTTGCAATTTGACATTATTGATTATTTTTATTTACAATATGACTTTTTTATTTTTGACTTAAATATTTACTTCGTTAAGTATTACATTTTTGTAAACTTTATTTTATATATTTCATTTTATTTTTGTGAATGTAAGGACTATATGGATTGTTTTTTTTTTTTCAGTAATTTTAACGTACGTCTGGCAATTCAAGTATTTTCTGCAGCCTACTGAAATGTCACAGCAGTAGCAGTCCTGAGTTTAGCTTTACGAATACTGACAAATGTTTACACTGACTGGACAGGTCAGGACACAGGACACTCAAATTTGTGTGGTTTTTTCCTCAAAAGACCATTTCAGACACCAATTTCTATGTGATTTGACTATTACATATTTGTTGTATGGGCTTTAAAAGAGACTGACCCCTGAGTTTGTTTCAGTGTTTTATTTTTTAAAGCCAGTACGTAAAGAATATCCACCATAAAATTTGCGAGTAGTACCAGTATCTACTCTTGGAATTTCGTCTATGGCTCAAAAATATAGAAAAAAGAAAACAAAAAAGTACTGAAAGTAACAAATATAAATTGAAGAACATCGAGTTGGCTTCCAGTGAGTATCATAAATTCCTGGTCGTGTAAGAATTGCACGATGCATGGTGCATCCTTTGTGCTACTTGGTTTACGGGCCACACTATATTTGAGTGACAAAACCGTGCATTAAAACTATTTTCATCATTGTTTTAGCTTTTGTGGTTTTGTTAGTGAGGTAGCGGTCTCTCAGTTTTTTGACTGAGGTGAGGGGAGGTAGTTCTAAACTCCGCAGGTTAGGTTAGGTTACATCAGAGGTCGGGTGAGAGGGACTAAAAACTTATATACTAAGTATAAAAAGTTTAGTGTAAATGTATTATAATTTTTTTAATCTAATTTATTTCACTTATCATGCTAAAACAATTTTATTTCATTTTATTCCATAATTTTTCTGGGGTTAATAAATAAATATACATACTTAGATAGAAATTGAAGAACGGTAATTTATTTATTAAAAAAAAAGAATGCGTTGACAGTTAGTTAGTTATACATACGTACCTACTAACTTAAATGTGATTAAAATACTTCGAATACTTGATTCATTTTATGTTAGCTTAGTAAAAAAATAGCAACTGAGTGGAAGTGCAGTTCTTAGAATAATATTAATTTAATATCATTTGGATGTGTCAACAGAGGACAACTAGAACATCTAGACAGCCCAACAAATCCCTGAAACAATTGCCACACCGTTTAAAGAACCATTCCTCTTGCGTTCATTGGTAGAGGCGCGCTATGAATCGTGGTGCTGATACAATTTTTGTCTGGCCATTTTTATTGCTAGAGGTTTTTTTAAGTAAGCTGAGCGAGTGCATTATGAAACCACATACCTAATGTCAAAAAATTATGGTATTTTACTAGTAAATAAACTTTTTGATCTACCAAATGTACTTTTTTTTTTGTTGATAGGTTTGCGCTTGACCGCTATTTCACCTGATGGAAAGCGACGATGCGGTTGACGATGGAACGCGCTTACCTAGAAGTAACCTATTCACTCTTGTTTTAAAGATTCCCACGTTTTTTTTTGTTTTTCAACAAAGTATCAAGCCTAGTTGTCTTTAAACAAAATTAGAAAATCATGAACATTTTCCAAATTAAATATTTCATATGTGCCTAATCCAATGGAAAACTTGTGAAAAATCGTATACATAAAAGTTTAAAACAGATTTTGCTATCGCTAAAAGCCTTTAAGGAAAGGGTGTCACTATTGACTATATAAAATCATATGATTGCAGCAACACGTCTATACACTCGTTCGTACGACTGCGAACGAGTTTTCACGAAGATGGAACGGCGGAGCTAACAGTTTAGATTAGAAAAGTTCGCGGGCTACGAGCAGACCCGGGACAAATTGCTTTACTAATACAACAGATTTCCGGACTCGTTGCGGCACCAAAATCCGGCAAAAACTATACACATGCGAGTTCGGGTTAAACCTATTGGCTGGGGGTTATGTCTGAAATAACTTCACAGACAGTTTGCTATTATAGCACTTTTTGTTACTATTTAATTGGAAAGTTGTTGCTCGTTCTCGCAAGGTTTTGTTAATGGGCCCATTTTATGATACATGTCACAGTTTTCCAGTTCCATAGTTTTGATTAAAATGCTGTGTTGTACAAGTAATTTGGGATTATGTGTAAGAACAAAATAATTTATAATTACTCCTTTATAAAATGTGACATAATAAACTGTGCGTTTATCCCTGAAAGTATTATGCTCAGAATGGGTTACTGAATCGATTTCAGCTATTTTTAAAATACACAATTTTATTAAAATTACTTTATTTAAAATTACCTTTTTTGATAAATTCTTGTTAAATCTTGATTGCGTTACTAGCGTATTTGCGTGTACGGGCGTAGATACCAATACCGCTACGCTACCAATGTAGTGCATTGATGCTCGTATTATTAGCCTACTAAGGATAACTAACTTTTTTAACCGATTTCTAAAAAAGGAGGGGTTCGCAATTCGGCTGTTTGTATTTTTTTTTATGTTTGTTCGCGCATAACTTCGTCGCTTGCCAACCGATTTGAAAAATTATTTTCTTGTTGGTAAGGGTTATACTTCCCAAATGGTCCCATAGTCACCAAGTCGGGATCTGATGATGGAATCTTGGCGAAATCAAGGGAACTATTCAAATTTTATCATCAAGAACCTTTGCTCGCCTTTGTACATAAACTGTATTATCTCCGTGTACTATGTATGTTTTTTGGGTCTACCTTTTATAGCAGAACTTTTTACGTCATAATATTGTTTTGCATAACAACGGATAGCATAAACTTCATTTCGCAGAAAATCATTTCGCATACACTCAGTTGTCATACATTCAAAACTCATAATTTTGTTAGTCAGAATCATCTTTAGGCATAATGTTTATATCCATAATAATTAAAAAGCAGAACCATCATATCGCAGAAAATTCACAGTCAGAATCGTCTTTTGGCATACATTTTATATCGATAGTTACAAAAATATTGTCGGCTTGGATGCATGTAGCATGCAAACAGGCATACAACATGCAAGCAGGCATGCAACATGCAGCATGCATGCAGCATGCATGTAGCATGCAAGCAGGCATGCAACATGCAGCATGCATGCATGTAGGCATGCAATATGCAGCAGGCATGCAGCATCCAAGCAGGCATGCAACATGCAGCAAGCATTGTTTCTGTCACGGCTCCGGCGCTGCGGGGTTTGGGCGGCGCCACGCGAGCTTATCGTCACAGATGGTTTTAACGCTCACCACCGCAGCTTCGGCTTGCTGGCCGGCTTCGCCGGCCAGCCTCAGCCGCGGTGGCGGGCCTTCAAACCACCTGCTCCTCAGCTCGCGGGCCGCCCTACCCCTCCGCGCCTACGCGGGTTTAAATTACACTCTAGGGGTAGGGCAGACAAGACTGCGTAAAGTCGGTTTTGCAGCGATTCGTTTCTGTCACAAAATTTTGCAGCACAACGTATTGACTTTTTATGACACAAATTTAATTTAATATTGAAAATGCTACCAATACATGCTATATTTAGAACATTCTATGTCACATTTGCAGACCATTCGATTTTAAATACATTGCACGTAGGTTATCTAACCATTCGACAGCATAAATTTACTTTATTTAAATTATCAGTTTTATTCCATATATTATAAGTTTTTGATGTTTTGAACACTAATTTTTACAAGAAGATACATCTATTTTAATTTTTGATGTTCAAATATGCACCCATACCAAATAATCGTATCTCTAAATAAATGTTATGCTAAACAAAATTATGCATAATATTAATTATGGCAAAGGTAATTATGCGAAACAAAATTCTGCCAAGATAAAAGTATGCCATTGTAAATTCGGACACGTAAATATTCTGCCAAACAAAAGTTATGCTAAATAATTTTTATGCCTTAAAAATATTCGATTAAATAAGATTATGCCATGTGAGTTATGCCAAATAAAAATCGGAGTATCAAGATTCTGCCAAATAGAAGGAACCCATGTTTTTTGTGTACAATAAAGAATTAAGAATTAAGAAGAACTTAAACATTTATAGTCAAAAAGTAACACTTGATGAAGTTATACTGATGAAGAAGACCAGAAATAGTCAACGGAACTTCATACTCACATAGACGTCACAATGAAGATAGTTAAGCGTCTATGACAATACAAATAAATAAATGGTGCTGAATGATTATGTTTAAAATGGTATCATCGAAGTGACCTGATGATGATGACGGAGCCGGAAGATAGACACCGGAACTCCGTAATTAATCATTGTATCCTAGCCGTGTTTGGACAAGATAAGTAGTTTCAGTTTCAGATTAATAATTGCGGCAATAAGTCCTCTCTTTGAAGATTGGCAACGGTGATCCCTAGCTACTGTAGGCGCCGGCATTCGGATGATGAGCAATGGGTAGTTTTTTGTCCAAGGAGGACTAGGCCTGGGTTCACAGCGCATTGTATTCTGCGTACGCCTCAAAGAGATGTCAACAGGAATAATGGTAAACGCTAGGGCCTTCTGTAATCCTAAATCGCAAAGGGCAACTCAAGGGACCTGACTGGGTTTTTAGTCAGCATGTCTGACACTCCCTCTTACTCCATTCAGAACGGGAGAAGAAGTTATTTGATGATTTCGCACACTCAAAAAAAGGCCCTTAAAAACAAAGTAAGCGAGTTTATCCATCTTCAATCTATATATATAAAATGTAATGTCCTGACTAACTGACATATAACGTAAGATTTGCAGTAAACTTTCTTTTATGATGTAGGCGAGCACTAAAGAACTTCAACTTTTAAGGGGGTGAAAAGTAAAAATGTTTTAAAATTTTATTCCTTTGACCTATATACTTTAAACTTAGCATAAATAGTAAGTAGCCTCAATAAATAAGAAAGGTTTCCATAATCTTCTATTCAAAACTACCCCTGTATGGGTTTGGTCAGTGGCTACGAAACCGGGCAATGAGGAAAAAAGACTTAAGTGTCCCAGATGTTTCTATACATTTGACCTTATGATCAAGGCCAAGGTCACATGCAGTGTCCCCCGATGTTCCCCTACCCTTCTACTCCCACATCCCACCAGATCCCGAAGGCTTGATGAGGCGTCATTTGGGTGAAAGCCTTTTGTAGCAAAATTTCTTTTTTCCTCAGTGCCCGGTTACCTACACTCCAACCTGGGGTTTCAAAGGTTGTATGGGTGAATATCATTCTTTTGGTTAATAAATTTAAAACTCGGCACAAATTCTATCCAAAATGAATAATAAAGACTATAAATATTTTGTTTTTTAAAACTACCCTCAAAATGGGTATTTTAATTTTTATGAAAACATTCTCAATTCTCTTCGAACAAAGTCGAGGGCAAGGTGCTAATCCTTTATAATACCTATTAGTTTAGTTAAAGCATGTTTCATAAAACATTCCAGTTATAGTTTACGCGACTTTAAAACTTAGGACATTATAATAAGGGCGATACAGAAAGGGAAAGGAGGATGCAGTCACGTCTCTGATCCCCTGTTCTACTGGGAACAGTTGGTCCTGAAGGCACACGTACTATATAACTTGTTCCCCTGGCAACAAACAAGCTATTTTGTGGAAGTTTTTAAGGAAATAATGGTGCTTTATTTACGGTTTTGTATTTTTACGGAGTTTTTAGGTTCGCGTTGTACATGATATATGTTAAGTGGTTGGCCTTGCCTTGCTTATACATATAGGGACATTTTATGGAATGGTTACAGATATTTTTAACCGATTTAAAAAAGGGAGATGTGTTACTACAGTTTTCTGTAATTTATGGATCGATTTGTAAATTCTTTGTGTATTTGAAGGGATGTTTTTTTCTATTGATATAAACCAGTGCTTAACTGTCATTCCACCTGATGGTAAGCAGTGAACAAAGGGAAAGAAGAAGAGAAAAGAGAAGAGAGAGAAGAATGGTAAGTTGGTGAAGATGTACTTCCAGATTAATGATGATGGTACAATTTTTATCAAATCTCAGTTTTGATAATGGGGCTTATTAAAAATTGGAGGAAGTTCTTAAATATTATATGCATAAATCTACATATATCTATTTCTAGCAAATTTTTAGATAAAACAATATAGGTATCCTGTGTTTTTATTTCTTCTTACAAAAAATTGTGATGAGTTGGACTGTAGCTTCTACACTGTTTTAAAAGTTTTATTTTATTTGTAAATTATTTAGATTTAACACTGGACTAAATAAAATTATTATTGACTCCCATATTATAAAAAATGCAAAATTTTAACTTCGGTAGTCGGTGTTAAATAAAGAAGAACGAAAACACCAAAATTTAAGTATCTATATCATAATTGTGTGGAGAGCAGTGGTGGCCGAGTGGTAACGGCCCCGACTTACGAGTTATTATAGGTCGCGAGTTCAAACCCAGCCAGGCGCATCACTTTGTGTAATTTATTTCATTATCACTGCTCTCAAAATGGTGAAGGAAAACATCGTGAGGAAACCGGCATGTTATAGAAACGAACATTCGAAGACATGTGACATTCACCAATCCGAACTGGGCCCGCGTGGTGGTTTACAGTCCATTCCTCCACTCCTAGAAAGGAGGCCTGAGTCCCAACAGTGGGAACATTATAAGGCTGACTATGCTATGCTATGCTATTATAATTGTTATCTCACTGTGTGTACCTGTGTGCCAAATAAAGTGTTTTATTTCTTTCTTTCTTTCACAACATCATTGCTTATCATCAGGTAAAATAGTGGCCAAACGCGAGCCAATCAAAATTTAATAAAATAAGTACGATTTTTTCAGCCTTTAGACATAATATAAAACTATTTATACACGATCTAAAGAAAATACCCAAGTGCTCTATCATTGAAACAAAATTTTTTGTCCGCTCTTCTGTCAACCATGGGGATTGAAAAGTTAAAAGAGATGGAGCACCCAGTCGCAAATATTTGACCCTGGCGAATAGGACACGAAAACACTCGTCGGACCAATTCGACGGAAGCTGTTAAAGGGTTAACGGTTTAAACCTCACAAAACCAGTCTTTCTGGTCAATGTCTCAGCAATTAACGTCATCAGCATCTGCCTTCCTGTAAGAAAGGGTCCACAATATCACTTTGATTGTCAAATCAACCGCCACTGCCGAATATTAGACCCTCGTTGAGCATGCCTGTTATTGAGTGCTGATCGTTTCCTTATTGACCCCTGCACATTTTGGGGTCTATATTGACCGCTTGGTTATTGGAGAGATGAAACACATGTTACTAAAAGAGTTATGAGTATACATGTGGATGGGTGGAGAGGGAGAGGGAGGCCAAAGAAAAGATGGATGGATTGTGTGAACAGTGATATGAAAGAAAAGGAAGTTAGTGATAGTACGACTTTTGACAGGATAGAATGGAAGAAAAAAACGTGTTGCGCCGACCCCAAATAAGATGGGACAAGGGCAGGAAGATGATGATGATTGACCACTTGGTTATTAAGGCACAGAGATAATGGCAGTTGTGGGCGAATGTACTAAGAATATTGTAATTTTTGATGGAGTGTTGTTTCTATTATTTCTGGTCTCAAGTTGGTGCTTGTTGTATCTACCAATAGTTGTATTAAGTACCCAAAATTGAAACACGGAAGCATCCGCCCTTCCTCGTCAGTTATTTAATCGGAAACCATTTTTTGTTTTAAGTTTTTACGATCCCTCCTAAGCTTGTCTTGTAGATATTGCTGACAGCGGTAAGACCACCATTTTACCCATAGATTTAAGTTTATATGTGGTGTTACTTTTTAGGTGTACTATTAAGTTTATTATATATTATAATCTTCTTCTGGCCGTACCTTATCCCATTTATTTAGTTTCGGCTCTCCTTTTCTTTATTTTCGCTCCCAATTAAAATTTTATAATTATTGTACGATCCTTATACTAGGTCTTTGACACCAAAAGTGTTTAAGAAATAAAATAGCGTAACTTTAAAATCTCATCTTTTAATGACACGATCTTAATGGCTCTAATAACAATTTTAATTAGATGATTGTCATAGCACAAAGCCGAGATAAATTGAACATTCATTGTTTTGTTTTTTTCACGTGTTTGGATTATAATTTGAATAGGCTTTTTATTTTAATAGAATGAAAAAATCTCTATTTAAAAAACTAGATTCTGTTATTTTATTTTTTTTTGCACACCTATATCGGCATAGTCTTTTTATTCCAAAAAGGTTGACTCTTCCCTTTCCTTCTCTTTCTCTTTTTAAAAAACGTTACCCCACATAAGGAATTACTTCTGTATGTGCATTATGTGGGTGCGTTCACAAATATGTAAACTCACATACACTAGACACCTAGACCCAGAATACCCATCTTTAGGCCATAAAAATATTTGTTTCGTGCAGGATTGAAATAGAACTCGTGTTGTGTAGTGTAGTAGTCAATTGCTTAACCACTGCGCTAACCAAGCTGTCAGCTGGTAGAGAATGCTTTGTGTACCATTACTTTGTATAGTACTAGCTTTTGTCTACAGCTTCGCCCGCGCACATAAAATATAGCCTATGTCACTCATAAATTAGCTTTCTATCAGTGAAAAAATGTTAGCAATCGGACCAGTACTTTCAGAGATTATCTCATTCAAATAATAAAAAAAAAAAAACTTTACCTCTTTTTAACCTTTTGAGTAGCGTAATTAGAGACACAATAGAAAGACAATGACCAAGCGACCGCCGGCGTTCGCTCGGGGTTTAATAAAATAATATTAGTTTAGATTTTCTATCGAATATAGTATTGTGCTTAAAATTATCTGATTTTATTATTATATGAGATGCCAACACCAATCGATTAGCGTATTTCCTTCTTGCAGTTTTACATGATTTTCATCAAGTATTTATTTGAATTTCCAATCTTAAAAGTAAAATATAAAAGTCCGGAGCTTAATGGCTGAAGTCAAGCTCATTATCAACTTTTTGCTCGAGGCTTACGATACTTAAGGTTGGCGTAACACGTTTTCTTCAGGTCAAGCTCTTGTAAGTTCTCGTAAGTATACCAATTCAATATTATAAAGAAAAAAGATTAAAAACTTTTGTGCCAACGTAACTTTAAAATTCGTAGCCACACTGAAGCAGCCATGCATCGATAATGACAAAGAATCGATGGCGGGACTCTCTAGAGCGCACTTTGCATTCAACCACCTTCTTATGCGGTCGCATATAACACTGTAACTAAACTGCAAGCCTGTATTCATGAATATTTACTGCACACCCCACAGAATATGCTTTTCGCGGAAAAATCATATTCCATGCGGTATTCTGTTTTAGTTTCTGTACTGCGCTGTTGTGTCACTATTGTATTGGTGATTGGTTATGTATACCAGCATTGCGTGGTGATTTGTATCTACATATTCAATATATTTTTTGGAGACACGCGGAATTTTAGAAAGAGACAGTTCCGAGTCAAACACAACGAGAACTTTATTTAAACGTTATGTGCTTTCGTGGAAAGTCTAGACTATTTCATAAATTACCAGTTCCTTTGACAACGAAATATTTCTCTATATGCACTCAACGCAGTAACTAGAAACAGTTTATGAATATATTGCTACGTTTTTCAAATAAAGTATTCTGGAAACGTTCCTGTAATAATTCAAATATAAATTATAGAAGCGTAGTCACAAAGTGCTCTCATGTCAGATGTCTCGTAGTTATGAAACTTTTAGCGTTATGAGAAGTCATCGAAATGAAGGGTTACAAAATTATAAGTCACGAACGTTGTCGTTCAGTCCTCAAAGCGCCATCGAAGTATTTTCATCAAATTTTGCCAAACGTTAAATGGGTGTCTCCGCACATGAACTGGAGCATCTCCTATTATTTCACAAATGTTATCAGAATATCAAACAGCGATTCGGGAAAGTGTTACTCTAGTGTATTTATTGGAAATGATAGGAAATTCGTCTCTATTGTAAGAAGTTTAGGAGTTGTAATTGCGTGTATGCGTTCGCGTGTTCGATTCATTTTGTAGCTGATGGCTTGCGGACTGAGGAGTTGTGAGGAGCGAGTGTTTTTCACGGTCTCATTATGTGACGATTCGTATTCGAGGCCAGAGGAGAGTTACCAGTGTTAGGGTAAGGTTGAAGGGTAGCACCCACTTGCCGGCACGTCCCTCTAGACCCTGCTTACGAAGTTCGTAAATGTTATTGATTTTATCTTGGTCTCATCCGAGATGTATTTCATTTGTTTATTTGGATCACGTTGCCTCTACCACATTACTAAACTTGTTAGACTAGTGTTGAAATGTAAACGTAGAGACGTTTTCTGATTAGATTACTAAGTTAGAACTACCTTTTTGAATTTAAAATGGGTCATGAAATAATTAACCGATGAGAAAAACACATTATCACGTCAAACTATGAGCATAATAGCACATTGTTAGTAAATTCGTCCATAAGAAAGTTTTCATAAATACCATGACCCCTTAAATCATATTTTAAGGTTAGTTTTGAAAAACCAATAATGACAGTCTTTATTATTCACTGTGATTAGAATTTGTCCCAAGTTTCAAGTTTATTAAACCCAAGAAAAAAAGAATCCTCGATACAATCTTTAAAACTCCCTAAATTTTTATATGGGGGGTAGTTCTGAAAACCAATAATAACAACCGTTATTATTTACTTAGTTACTATTTGCGCAAATGTATATATATAAAAGGGGAAACTGACTGCCTGAGATATCAACGCACAGCTGAAACTACTGAGATTAGGAGCGTGAAATTTTGCTCAAGGTTTCCTTTTGTGACGTAGGCGATCACTAAGAAAGGATTTTCCAAAATTCACTCCATATGGGGATGAAGCGGGGGTCCAAAGTTTGTATGGAGAAACCTAAATTCACGTGAGTGAAGCCGCGGGCAGAAGCTAGTTTTCAATAAATTGGCACACAAAATGAGATTTTGCGTTCTAACGAAATACCCCGTTTTCACTCCTTTAGAGTTTGAATTTCCAAAATATTTGCGTCATAAAATGAAGCTTTGCGCAAAATTTCACGTTTCTATACTCTGTTTGCGATAGCATTAGACAGAAGTTAAAAAGGGGTGTGTTACATAATTTGGAACTATGTAACACACCCGTTAAAAAGGTTGTTTTAGGGTACACTTTGTGAAAAACGTACAATATATGTATATTGAGGCGTTGTTCTGCTGGTTTCCAATCGCATCGCCACCTATCGGGTTCAATTGTATTTTCAAACCATCCAGAGACCTCAAATATACACAACAAATTTCATCCAAACTTGTTCAGGTGTTTAGAAGGAATTAGATGACTAACACACGTACAGAAGAATTATATATATATAGAGATATAGATAACCCGTCAAATGCAAATCCTCCTTTACTTACATCAGTTGAATTAAACTTAGCCCTCTTAAAGAAAAAGATCCTCCTCACTGCACTTTATGATGGAACGTGACAGACGTTGGAAACATAATTTTAAGTTATCTCCACATCTAAGAAACTAGTGGTCACAAGTCACTGATTAAAGAAAACTTTTTTCATTTCTTGTTTTAGTGAGTTCATGCACAATGATGGACGTGATGGAACTCAGAGAAGATTGTTTACTTAAGGATGACCAGCTCTTTTACTTAGGAATAATCAACATTACAGTTGTCTTAAAGGGTTCGGGGAAAACTATTTTTTTGTGTGTTATAATTGGTGATGAATCTTTGTGTGAATACTTTGAGTTTGATTTTGAGAAATCGGTTTTTTGGGTTTCGTACCTCAAAAGGGAAAAACGGAACCCTTATAGGATCACTTTGTTTTCCGTCTGTCTGTTTATCTGTCAAGGACCTTTATCTCAGGAACGCGTCGAGGTATCGAGTTGAAATTAAAATCATGTACTCAATTCTGCGGTCCCTTGAAGCTGTAAATAATCAAACTTCAAAGTTAACGAAAAAAAAAGATACAGTCACAAAAAACGTATATTATTTTGATACTCTCAAAGGAATCAAAATTTATAAGGTACTTCCCGTTGACACAGAATCCTGAAATTTGGCATAAACAAAGGTCGTATAGTACAAGTTTAGGGAAAAATCTGAAAACTGTAAATATGTAGTTACGTCACAAAAAAAAAATTGTACGATTCGGTGAAATCTTCGTAACTCAATTCGGGAATTAAACTGTTTTCATAGATAAGTTTATACGGAACCCTCGGTGCGCGAGTCCGATCCGCATTTGCCCGGTTTTTTTTCTACCTTTTATTTTGAGTAGAAATTGCGTATCAAACTGATGACATTACGCATTTCATGCGAGACTGGTAAAGTGTAAAAAAAAAACAATGTGACCACGATTTTCCGAGCGCTTTAATCCTCTAAACATTTTCTTTGAAATTGATTGTTGTTATTTACGAAATATTTTATTATAATTAAACTAGCGACCCGCCCCGGCTTCGCACGGGTGCAATGGTGATTACTTCAGCGACTTTATTTAATACTATGAAGTAATCAGCATTGCACCCGTGCGAAGCCGGGGCGGGTCGCTAGTCATAGTATAAAACAAAGTCGCTTTCCGCTGTATGTCCCTATGTACGCTTAGATCTTTAAAACTACGCAACGGATTTTGATGCGGTTTTGATCAGCATTGCATCCGTACGAAGCCGGGGCGGGTCGCCAGTAGTAATTATACTACAGAATGTCTTTATATACAACGTTCACAGCTTTTTTTGTCATTAGATAATACAAACATGTTTTCTTTTGAGGTTGCTCTTGAAAGAGCGACATATAATTGGCCATGTGAAAAACACTCAAAGATCAAATAACGATCAATAACGTTGCAACGTTGACCGTTTGATCCTGCGATTTATTATTGGTCATTGCAAAAAATATCTTTACCGGAAATTGTAGGCGTTTAAATTGGAACGGTAAATCTGATGGTACCAGAAGAATTTGGGGAATAAAACATCAAAGACTCAAAGCATTTTATTTCAAATAAACCATTTACAGGCACTTTTGAAATGTCAAGAAGTCAGTCAGTCAAAAAAAAAACTTAAAAAAAACAAAATAACCGACTTCACTAAAAAAACACTAAAAGGATCAAAATAACTTTAATTTCGGAAGTCGGTGTTTCTCGGTATTGTTTGTTTCTTATTTAACACCAACTTGTTTTTTATTTCACACTTTTTAGTTGCGATACACTTATAACCAGAGTGCCTATTTCTCATGACAATTCAAATTAATCCAAACACTGCTAGGTTTCATTGTTTTATTATGAAGTTCCTGTATCTGCATTCCACCTACCGGCTCCATCATCAAATCAGTTCGATAGTACCTTATAGCCAAAGTGCATTTCATGACAATTCTAATAAGCCCAAACATGGCTAGGTTACATTGATTAATTACGGAGTTCCAGTGCTTACCTTTCGGCTCCATCATCATCATCAGTACACTTCGATGATACCATTTTTAACATAACTATTCAGAACGATTTATTTATTTGTATTGTCATAGTCGCCTAACTATCTTCATTGTGATATCTATGTGAATATGAAGTTCCGTTGGCTATTTCTGGTATTCTTCATCAGTTCCACTCCATCAAATGTTACTTTTTGACTGTAAATGCTTAAGTTTTCGCGTTGCGTTAAGGTTGCCTATAATATTTGAGGAGTTCCCTCGATTCCTCATGGATCACATCATCAGAACTGGATTAAAAAAAAACGGGACCAAGCGGAAAGCATATCCTCTAAGATAAAAAAAAAGTTTTGTAAATCGGTCCGTAAACGACGGAGTTCTGAGGTAACACACATAAAAAAAGAAGTCTGTTAAAAATGATGCTAATTGCACATTCCAAAGCGTAGATCTCTATGGAGAAGTGTTCCATGGACACACATCTTCTTCGGTACCACATCCAGTGAGTATTATGCACTCTATTATGACAGTTTTTAGTGATTTAACCAGCAAACGCGTGCCATTGCAAATTTTAGATGGATTCAGGTTTTTTAATAAAATAACAGGACAACCTACTTTCAACACCATTGTATGAAGAGGGAGTCCAGACGTGTTCAAAGAATTAAGAAATTCTGTAGGAAAAACAATTTTACAAAAAAAAAAAAACTGACATCACTACAAAAAGTGGGCAAGTGCGAGCCGGACTCGCGCATTGAGGGTTTCGAGCAAACTTAGGTACCTATGAAAACAGTTCAATTCCAAAATTGAGTTAAGAAGACTTTTCTGACTCGCAAAAAAATTTTTTTTCTGTGACGTAACTACAAATTTACAGTTTTCCATTTTTTTCCTATACTTGTGCTATGAGACATTGCTTCATGTAAAATTTCAGAATTCTACGTCAACGGGAAGTACTCTGTGAATTTTTATTCCCTTGACAGTGTCGAAATATACGTTTTTTGCGAGATAAACGTCTGTATCTTTTTTTTCGTTAACTCTGAAGTTTGATTTTTTCACAGCTTCAAGGGACCGCAGACCTGAGCAGTTTTAATTTCAATTCGATACCTTCACGCGTTTCCGAGACAGAAAGACAGACTAACAACAAAGAGTTTCGTTTTTGCCTTTTCAGGTACGGAACCCCAAAAACAAAACACAGAAACGATCAAAATAATTTTAATTTTGGAAGTTAGTGTTTCTGCCATTGTTTGCTTGTTATTTAACACCGACTTCCGAAATTAAAGTTATTTTGATCTTTTTGGTGTTTTGTTTTTTGTTTGTAGTGAAGTTGATTTTTTTTTTGTTAAATATTTTTATTCACACTTTATTTATAGTTGTGACACATTTGTAGCTAGAGTACCTATTTCTCATGACAATTCGAATTAATCCAAACAATGCTAGGATACATTATAATAAAGTCCCCATCCACCTCCCGGCTCCATCATCAGGTCAGTTCGATAGTACCTTATAGGCAAAGTGCATCTGATGACAATTCTAATAAGCCCAAACACGGCTAGGTTACATTGATTAATTACGGAGTTCCAGTGCCTATCTTCCAGCTGATGGAGCTGGAAGATAGGCACTGGAACTCCGTCAATCATCATCAGTTCACTTCGATGGTACCATTTTCAACATAACTATTCAGAACCATTTATATAGTCGTCGCCATAGTCGCTTAACTATCTTCATTGTGATATCTATGTGAGTATGAAGTTCCGTTGGCTATTTCTGGTCTTCTTCATCAGTTCCACTTCATAAAATGTTACTTTTTGACTGTAAATCCTTAAGTTCTTCATGAAAATACCAAAACATTATATGGTTGCCTATAATATTTGAGGAGTTCCCTCGATTCCTCATGGATTCCATCATCAGATTATTTTTTTTTGAAGTCGGTTAAAAATAAACAGCTTCCAAATCGAGAACAGTATCGACCAAGTAGGATATTTGCGTCGGCGCATCAATCTTTCAAAGAATCAAGTTATTTACCGAAACCGCTATGTCCCTGTATTTTAAATCTGTAATATTTTCGAAAATGTCCATTTAAATTACACGCTATAAAAGGCTATATTGATCTATATAAAATGCAAAATTTATTTAAGGTACTTAATCGGATAAAGATTAATGCTGTATTGCTTAAAATTGTTTCGTAAATAAAACATTATGTCTCGTAAAAAGTAAAAGGATAAAAAATGAATATTGTGAGTTACACCTAAAAGATAGACATATACCATCGCGGACTTTTTTGTAGACCTTTTTAAGGTGTACAATACTGTAGTATATTATTTTGATCTATCTTTTAGGGTTCCGCCAGCGTTTGCAATGTAAGCGCAAAAAAATGTGTTCATTTACGACATCACATTAGAAACCTCTAAAATCATCAGTGTTCCTCTACTATATTGTGCATGTATTATACACATAAACCTTCCTCTTGAAACATTCTATCTATTAAAGAAAACCGCATCAAAATCCGTTGCGTAGTTTTAAAGATTAAAGCATACATAGGGACAGACAGACACGAAAGGCGACTTTATTTTATACTATGTAGTGATAGAAGTCCCTGACATAAAATATACAAGTATTTTGATTAAAAATAATTGTATTGTAGTTATTATATTCAAATTTAAATATTTCATTACTTTGAAATTTAAATAACGTCAGCCAGTAATACGAGTATAATGAAAATTAAATACTTTAATCTTAATTAAATTATGTAGCTCGCGCCTGACCACTATCTCACCTTATGGAAAGCGACGTTGTGGTCGACGATGGAACACGCTTACCTAGAAGTAACGTATTCGCTCTTGAATTAAAGATCCCCGAGTTATAGCTATCAGGAAACACAGGTTCCGGCAGGGAATACCACTCCTTAGCTGTACGCACAATGATTGTGTTTGAGAAACGCTTTGTGCTTGTGGGTGGGATGTTCACCATGTACCGGTGGCGCATTGCCGTATGCCTCGTGGTTCGATGATGGAAGGGACTTAGCGGAATCAGGCTATGCAATTCCAATGCACATAATTCGAAATGCAACCGCTAGAAAACCGAAAGGCAAATCAATTTAGACTTTGAACCTTCGACTCGACGAGTGCATCATTATCCATATCTTCCATTTTGATTATATATAAAAAAGGAGAATTATGAGATTCTGGACAGCTTAAAATTATAAATTGTATAGATAATATTCTTTACTGAGCAAATAGAAACAAAACATCATAGTTTTAATCAGGGATTAATAAGTATGTGATAATATGTTAAATTGCTATCGATAAAAGCAACAAGATATTGTGAACAAAAATGTTTGATTATTTTTCAGGTGTGGTTGGATCAAAGAGCTTCATAACAGGTGTCCAATTTCAGGAGACCTCCTGCAATGGTAAAAAGTAACAGATTTCATTATCAGGTGATTATACGAGCATTATAAAACATTTGCCACCAGTACATAGTGGACATACCACCTATACGCACAAAACGTTTTGGGAACACATTCATTGTGCGTACAGCTAAGGAATGGAAACACATTCATTGTGCGTACAGCTAAGGAATGGAATTCCTTGTCAGAATCTGTGTTTCCTGATGAGTACAACCCGGGAATCTTTAAGTCAAGAGTGAATAGGTTACTTCTAGGCAAGCGCGCTCCATCGTCGACCGCATCGTCGCTTTCCATCAGGTGAGACAGCGGTCAAGCGCGAACCTATTAAGAATAAAAAAATAAAATTGACCAAAGCATTATATTGTAGGTTTTTACACTCATTGTGTCACGGTATAGAATTTATTCAACATAGCTATCTAAAACTTATATAGTACACATAAAAATTTGTTTCGTCATACAGACGTCCCGTTACCGTCCAGGCCGAGCCCAAGTCGTCTACGGCGCGTATTGTTCCACGCGCTTACAAAGGGATGTCAGCAAAACTGTACAGCAGGGTCGATGCCTGCTAGGGCCATGGGTCGACTTCTGAAAAGGTTTCTCGTGGTCCTAGAACGCAAAGGGCAATTGAAAGAAAAAAGTGTGATATTAGTTAGTAAAAGTCTGACACGTCACTTCCACTCTGTCCTAAGACGGGGGAAGTTGTTAGCTGATTTTTCAGCTCAAAATAAAATGGTTCACATAAAAAAATGCAACTTGCTCTAAGAAATAAAAAGATGTCAATTTCAGTACCCGATTCAATACAAGGCTGTAAATTAACCATACCAAACCCTTTTTAGAAGTCAGGCAACTGTAGAACTTCGATTAAAAAATACATATGTTGGCTTTTGACTTCGATACGGTTGCCATGGCAACGCTAATAAAAAAGGAACCTAAGTGACCGTGTCATACACTAGCCTTTGCATCCATGCGTACAAAATGGAAAAATATTTTCGAACAAAATGGGGTATCAGGCTCACCCCTGGTTTTATATACAAATGATTTCAGGAATATAATTGATGGCACGAATGTGGCTATTTACTATGTTTTTTTTTCCATCTTTAAGAGGCGCCTGGACTTAAAAAGTAAGACCAGGTATTTATATCCATTGTATTTTTCCACACCAATACCACCTAGTAAATAACACTCAGCATGTATATAGGACTTCGTGACCTTAAATATAATCCAGGAACCCATATTTGGACACATCCCTGTGGAGACTGTAAATAGGTCTCCCTTGAGCCTCGTTGTGCTTGGCAGCACGTGATCACTATGCCAAAGTCTTTTCTCGAGAGTCCAATGTGCCAATGGGTTGGTGGACAGAGCCCCCACTCTGAACACCCGAGACCTCGGGTACCCGCGTCAAACTATGCAGGGCGAATTTCGGCGTTTTAAGTTAAACGCACACTTATCCGAACCGAACGCGCCGAGCGAATCGAAAGAAAAGAATTTTAAAATTCTTTACGTGAAATCCGGTGAAACTCCGCACACCTAACCGCGGCGAATCGTCCAAATCTGGAAATAACTAAAGAAAAATTCATTTGATTCGTTTGGCACGTTCGGTCTGGATAAGTGTGCGTTCACCTTTAGGCGACGGCGATGGTTGCTCCCGGAGCCATATTACCAAGACTATAATAATAATAGATTACACTTTAAGTACGTAAGACTAAAGACACAACAGTAACTTTAATTTTATATAAAAAGATTTTTAAAGTCATGTTTTCAAGACTGTCCACCATATTGGATTTATTTAGACGTAATTTTTTTTTTGTATTTTATTCAACAGTCCTTTTTATATACTACCTGAATTTTGTGGATATATGTAAAAAAAATAACTAGTCCACTTTCTTCAAGAGTCCCCTAATTCAGATCTAAAATGACATCACTTACCTAATCATGAGTTGTCATTCTAACTGAAAATGTTTCCAAAATGAATGTGAACTAAACAAACATACAAATATTGTAAGTTAAACAACAACTTGTAAAAACCAAAACTAAAAAGGTTACAAACATGGAAGCAACAGAACAGGTATCTTGTGGGGTTGCTTGTTCCATCTTATAAGATAATTCATCACCATCCATCAGTTGAGATGACGTCAAAAGCTGGGTCAAAAACAAAGTACCTAGATCGAGAATGTTCCTGTGATTAATCATAAAAGATCGCAATAATAAACGATTTGAATTAATTGATTACCTGCTTCTTAATCCGTGTACCGATAACCGATATTTAAAAAAAAAACAGATTTTCGAGACAATGAATTGGATAAGATTAATTTATCATTATTGATAGTAAACAAAATCCAAGCAAGATATAACAGTAAGCATGCAAAATATCAGGTTTTGTACATTATTGCTACAACAATGCGAAACGTATTGCTGCTGGTTTTAGTTTCAACCGGTAGGTAACTTTTTTTTTTCATTGAAGCTCTTACGTGTGGCTTTGTTCGAGTGGTCTGCGGTTTTGTTTTCATTTCTTGTTCAATTCTAGGAATGTTTCCTTTTGCAAGCTTTTTTTGATTTAAAGCATTAGCTCTAAAAAGAGTAACTCACAATATATGAGAAGAATAAAATTAATAATTAGAAAAAAAAGATCTTGATACTTGAACTCTAATAGTGAGAATCATTATCAAAAAATCTAAATGTTTGGTTGTATTATGTTAGGTAGCGCAAGTTAATCGTTTTAATAATCCTTATCGTGGTAAGATTTCCACAAGTCTTGTCTAGAACCCAAAGGTTATGCTATTGCTATAAATAGCAATAGTTATTATAATAGTGGTATTTTTTTATCGACATGAGCAATGGCAATTTTTAATACAATTTATTTTATATAGAAAGAAATCAAATTATGCCAAAATTAAATACTGTATTATGGTGAAACTAATTCTTTTTTAAATGACTTTTTCTAGCCTACATCGCTTCAGCGGTACCTGCAGCGGAAGAGGAGAAAAAACATGAGTACTCAAGATATGTCCAGATCCCCGATGGCGAAGGTGTCATGCACACCGTGGATCTCGAGGCTGAGCCTGACATGGAGCTTCTCAATGAAATAACTAGAGACCCAGCCAATAACTTGTATCTGTTGTTTACCAGGTCAGTTCTAATTTAGGCGTGAAAATGGAAATAAATAGTGAAAATTGAAGTACTTCGATGTATAAATCCAGTCAAACACTATATAGTGTTAAACTAAAAGTCGATGAGACAGCGCATCCCTACGTCACCGCGTCCCATCGCCGCGTACTATCATTTTTGACAACCGAGACTCAGAGAATTACGCGCCCTTTTCGTAACGTTGTACTATTCTGACTCAAAGTAATAATTGAAGGTCTCTCAAAACATTCAATTATTACTTTGAGTACAACAAATACAACTGAATTTATCATTATCCAATAGTCTCGACCATTTCTTTTGCGATCATTGTGCCTAGCCAGTTATGTTTGTTAATTGTTCGGGCTATGTTGGTAAGCTTGGTTCTCCTGCGGTTCTCAGAACGTCGATGGGACCGAATGATTCTGTAGTGGCAACCGCGTACCAGAAGACATGAGGTGGACCGATCTCCTCGTTAGGGTCGCGGAAAACCGATAAATATAATACGCACAAAGCCGATCGTTGTGGCAACACCTAGGGGAGGCTTTTGTCCAGTGGATGTCTTTCAGCTGAAATGATACAGATAATAGTCTCGATAGCTCATAGTATTAAGAATGTTTTTTTCCTAAGGACTTTCTTGCTCTTTCTTAAGACAAATATGGTCATAAGGTCTATCAGACAATAATCTGTCCAAGTGAACCCACCTGTGTTTGATAGTAGTAATCGGTACCTAAACTTATCAATAGTTTATTTTACATAAATAATATCACATCTTACCACTGCATAGGTCGTTAAGACCACTTTAGAGAAATGTTTTTTTTTTTTGTGAATTTTTTGATGCAGTCTCTCTTGATCTGTATGTGTATAAAATTTCACTATGGTAAAAAGAAATACTTTTATTCCCCAATATATTCAGCTTTTGTTTGCAAAACCTTTTTCGTTTTTTGCTCTTTATGAGAGATTAATCAAAAGTATAAAATTCGGAACTTATATTTTTTATATAAGCGACTTCTTTAATAAAAAATGTAAAAAATATGTAACAATATTCACGAAGAGAGCCAGAGTAAAATAAACGTTAAAATACTAAAATGGCAAACAAAAGCTAGACGTTACATCTTAAGGCCACGTTCCCACTGTCGTGACGACAGATAAACTTGTAGTAACAAGTGTCGTGGTTTATATATTTAAATGGAGGTCCACATACAGGACGACACGATTATCTGTCGTCTACGACTTTTTTTTCACCGATTTCTCGGTCAATTGTCGACCGATTTTGAAATATATATTTTTTTTTTTTATTGAAAGGTTATGTTTCCAAGTTGGCCTCATAGAAATATTGTTATGTTCTGATCATGAACTTCGACGATAAGGAACAGAACTCCTCATAGGATCACAGCAGAACTGTCGTGACAAGTAAAATTACTTTATTTATACATGTAGACGATGAAAAATAGGGAACATATATCGAAATGATCTCATGATGAAGCCTGGAGTTAGGCACCGGAACTCTGTAATAAATTAATTTAATCTAACCGTGTTTGGCATTATTAGAATTTTCATGAGATGTACTCTGGCTATAAGGTATAGCTAAGGGGTACATTTGAGTGGTGGTACTATAACTAGAAAGTGTAAAATAAAAATCTTTTCACAAAAAAAAATACAACCAATCTCAATGTAAAAAAAAAAACACTGAAAAGTACAAAATAACTCGGCCGGTGTTAAATAACGAAGAACCAAAACTATTATAGAAACACCGACTTCCGAAATTAAAGTTATTTTGCAATTTTCAGTGTTTTTTTATATTGAAGTCGGTTGTATTTCTTTTTGTGAAAAGTTTTCAAAACTAAACCGTAACGATAAATTATGTGTCATTGTTGGAATTATCTGTCGTGGCCACGACAAACAAGGGAACAGCTAGAGACGTTAGTCGTCCTACGATAAATAATAATTGATCGTTACGACATAGTGGGAACGCGGCCTTAATGTTCTTTAAGTCAAGAGTGAATAGGTTTAGGTCCTAGGTAAGCGTGCTTCATCGTCGACAACATAACCACTTACCTTCAGGTGAAATAGTGCTCAAACACGAGCCTATCAATCATAAATAAATAAAAAAAGAACGTTATGTATGCTTTATTCATCGGTTTATGTTTACTTGTGTTGTTTTTGTCACCTTTGAAACCCCCTATGTGCCGAGAAAAACATGATCACTTTTATTATTTACCGTTAGTCGTGCTGTAGTCTGTCGGCCTCGAATGTACGAGTAGACTAAAGAAATCAAATCCTCAACTTGTGAATTTTAAAAGAGTAAATTGTGTGGATCTGGTTGTTTCTCGTAAATCAAAGTTTACTACTTCTCGTTGTTGCAAGGAAGTACATTTTGTGGTTTTCGAGGAACTTGAAAAATGTGTGGTTTTTGGAAAAATCAGTTCCTTGTCAATAAATAAACAAAATTAGTGACGATGAAGCAAAAAGTTTAATCACTCCATCCCACTCAGGCGAAAGTTAATATTATTTATTTTATTCTGTATGCACACAAGAGCAGTGGTGGCCGAGTGGTAACGGCCCCGATTTACGAGTTGTAGGTCGCGGGTTTAAACCCAGCCAGGCGCATTCATAACTTTGTGTAATTTATTTCATCACCACTGCTCTTAAAACGGTGAAGGAAAAAATCGTGAGGAAAACGGGATGTCCTAGAACCAAAAATTACGAAGACATGTGACATCCACCAACTCGCACTGGGCCCGCGTGATGGATTACGGCCCATTCCCTTTCCTAGAGAGGAGGCCTGAGTCCCAACAGTGGGATCATTATAAGGCCGACTATGCTATGCTATGCACACAAGAGTACAGAGGCGGATTTAATGCCTTAAGGCATTTTCTACCAGTCAACCTTTATTATATGTACGTGCGTTTATTTTTATTACTCCTTCTCGCTTCAATGGCTAAAGTGATTTGGATGAAATTTTTCCTTTTTTTTTGTTTATCCTAGTGATATGTTTCCTTGGGATATTTTTTTACTTTCAGGCAGACAAAATCACTGGCAGAAGTTAGTGTTTTTATAATGACGATATTCACAAAATAATCATATTGTGATATTATAACTTCATTAAAACAACAAATTGAAAAACACCATTCATAATCCAAGTCCCTATAACGCTCGCCATTTATTTTTTCTTATAAAGTTATCAATAAAGAAACGGGAATGAAGTGGCGCTCAAGAGAGCTATAAAAGGGGAAAGAAAGCTGATGGTAACTATGCTTCTGGGCATTTTAACACTTAGCTTTTTATTGCGAGCGTTTAATTTTTATTGTGATTTTAACGGATATAAGTCAGTATGTTGTATAATATTTCTATACCAGAAGTATGAATTAACGTAAGGGACATTTTTATGTTTTGTGTAAAATACTCTTTCATCAATTATCGTAAGGTATATTTTTACATTTTAGGTAAATGTCCCTTATGGTGTGTCCCGATTATGGCGACTATGGCTCGTTCGTAAGAAGCCCCTGCGCCGCGTGGGTTCCGTACGAACATGAATGCAGTTCTCAAGCGATTTGGACGCACCTTAACGTTATTTCAATTTTTCGGTATCGATTTTTATTTGCTTCTGGTAGGTATAGGTTTCTGCATTCAAACTTTGGACACCTGTTTCATCCCGTAAAGGACTGAATTTTGGAACATTCTCTCTTAGCGCTCGCCTTCGTAATAAAAGGAAGCTTTGCGCAAAATTTCACGTTCCTAGTCCTTTTAGTTTCGGTTATGCGTTAATATGCACGTAAATCAGTTTCTCCTTTTATATATATGTCATGGCCAGATCTTAGAAATTGATCACTTCATGATATGGCCAAGTAAAACTGGCCAGATTGTTTTAAACGTAAAAGTTTGATGATATTTCAATCTTCGTTTGGTCTACTTTCTTTAGACCTTTTATTATCATTGAAATCCTACATCAATGATATGGCCAAACAAGGCAATCCTCGTCGATTGTTTTAAACGTTAATAATTGATGACATATCATCAAATATTAACGTTAACGAAGTGATCAATTCTAAGATCTGGCCACGACATATATATAGATAAGTAATAAAATAGATTTATAGTTTATACTGAATCTAGCTTTTGAATATCAAATGTAAATATTAAGAAAAACCTCAATTCAATGAATACAAGAACAAAGATCAACCATCAGTCAATTTATTTTTCTGATAGTAGTTTTATCAAAAACAACTTTCACATAGAGTTGACTCATAAAACGTTTTTATTTTTAACTTTGTTACAGACGTAATCAGATCGTTTCTCAGACATTGGTGATCAATGACGCAGCTTCCGTCACTCGGTCCAACTTCAACGCCAATGTGCCAACCGTTGTGATTGCTCACGGCTGGCTCAGCAATCAATTCACTTCTACCAACACCATAATCAGAAATGGTAAGATCCTTTTGAAAGATAATATCTAACATTTATATCTTCATCCATAGAGCTATATATGTTTAGAATTCTAATATCATGGTTGGTTATTTAATTTAACAGTAGAAGAGAAAATTAAACTCTCACTAAAACTCAAGTACTGGACAACAGATCAACATGCTTTTATATTGATAAGATAAATAGTCACACAACAAACGATCGTGCTCATCACACAACCATTTATCCTGCTTTCAAATACCGGATTTTTTCAATATCGGTATCATAACCGGTATTACTAAAACCATGAAAATACGTGTTTTTATTTACAAATCAGTCGTTATGGTAGTAAATTTAAACGTAATATGGAAAAGGAGGACGCCGTGGCGCTTCTTCAGTCACTTTTCAATGAGGGGACTTATCAACGCAATTGTGGTGTACCTGGCACGAGAAGGAGAACCAGACTTAAAAGTACGCACTTGCGTTTCCAAAAATAATTGTGAGAGTAACACATCGTAAATTATAACACATAATACAATTTCCCACTACTTATTACAACAAACAGTAATAGCATATATACCAATGTTTGTAATACCGTAATCACGGTATTAGCTCGTCAATACCGTGATTAAATAGATCAATATATATCCTTGATCACGGTATTACGAAATCCCGGAATACTGGTATTGAAAGCCCTAGTGGATAACGCCCTCCGGCATAGCACCAAGAGCATCAAACAAACCAGTCATTCATATATGATTTGAACAGATATTTATAACTTTTTCTATGAATTCCTCAGCTTATCTCCGCAAGAGTGACGTGAACGTCATCGTCTGCGATTGGAGACGTCTTGCTGCTTCCGATTACGTCACAGCTGTTAGAGGAGTTCCAGCTGTCGGGCGTGGACTTGGACAGTTCCTGGCTTTTATCAACAGGACGACTGGTCAGGCTTTCAATCAAATGCATATCGTTGGCTTCAGTTTGGGAGCTCATTTGGTTGGTAATGCTGGAAGAGAACTTGAAGGAAGAGCGGCTCGTGTTACAGGTAAATTTATTAATTTTGTAGGTTTAGTTTTACATGAAAACACATAAATTATAATAATTATAATATTTTATTTTGCAAAAGTACACAATTACAGGTGATACTTAATTTAGGGTACAATTAGCGAGGTACAAGATATTTGATTAATGACCCCTGTGCTAGTTAAACCTGTGTTGCAGGGGTCATTCATCCGTCCATACTAATAGTGTTAAGACTTACATACGTAATGTGTACTTATATAAAAAAGTGCGAATTCGACTCGCGCGCTAAGGGTTCTGTACAAACTTACCCATTTAAATAGTTCAATTCCCGAATGAAGTCTCGAAGATTTTTCTGAATTGAAAAAAGTCTTTTTTAATATGCTTTATACCAAATTTCAGGACTGTGGGTCAACGGGAAGCACTGTATAAATTTTGGTTCCCTTGAGAGTGTCGAAATGTACGTTTTTTGCGACATAAACGGCCGTATCTTTTTTTTTCGCTAACATAAAAGTTTATTTTTTTATACAACTTCAAGGGCTCGCTGATTTGACTGTATGTTTTTAATTTCTAGTCGATATCTCCACGCGTTCTTCAGATAAAGGGTTTTGACAGACAGACAGATAGAAAAACATAGTGATCCTATATGAGTTCTGTTTTTTCTTTTGATTTACGGAACCCCTTAAAATAAACTGTGTCTGGTTTTCGTGTCAAACTATAGGCATATGCTGGTAATAAGTGAATTCAAACAGGATATTTACATTTTATGATCATATTAGTTTGTTGAAAAATGAATATCATCTTCATTCACAACTTTTCAAGAGTGAGCCTCAACTTGATTTATCCTTATTTTTACAGCGTTGGACCCCGCCGGTCCTCTATGGAACTACAATTCAAACCGTGTCAATCGTAACGACGCCATCTACGTTGAGGCTATCCACACGGATGGTGGTTCAGAATCTGGTGCTCTCGGCATCGGCTCCAACGTAGCCAATGCTGACTTTTACCCTAACGGTGGTGTAACCCAGCCTGGCTGCAGCTCCCACCTCTGCAACCACAACCGTGCCGTTGAGTTTTTCGCCGCAACCGTCACTTACAACCATATGATTGGAAGACGATGCACAACTCAGTCACAGATCGCATCAGATACCTGCCGTGGCACAGAGTTGCGTATGGGTAATGATGATTTAAGAAAGACTGGGTAAGTTATACATTGCATTATTCAGTCTCCCAATCCCATCTTACACCACTAAATCACATTGGTAGCTTGGAGTTATGGATATTATAGACTGACGCGTGCCTCAAGGAAATGGGTCCTTACGACCCAGCAGAGTTGAAGGCTACTGGGGCCATGGATTGTACGAAAGAGAACCCCGGCCCCAGGAAAGAAGGCAAAGAAGGAACATAGGAGTTGGTTTTAGTCAGTAAAAGTCTGACTTGCCCTCCAGCCACATCCATCCTCCATGATTTCCCACTAAAAAAACCGCTAATTCACATTTTCTTTTTAGTCGATACGATGTATATGTTGTAATATAAGAATGGCCCGTGGATAAAAGTATTTGCCTCCCAGACAGACAGTCCCTGGTTTCTTATATGAGCTGTTTGTTGGTTTCATACAGAAAATAAAAGAGAGAAGAAAAGATAGATGATGGAAACAGCAACAAAAAAATATTCACACTTTCTTATTTTTTTCAGAACTGGAATGTATCGCGTGAACACTGGAACATCCTATCCGTATTAAATTCGAAGCATTGATTGGGACTGATTTGTATTTGTTTAATAAATAAATACCGTAAATACCAATTCTTTATTTTTTATTTAAGGTAAAACACATGGCAGTCACGTCAAAACACATTTGAAAAAAAAAATTGATATATTTCTAACTCGTGGGTGCCGAATTTGACGTAACAATATAGCAAACAGTTCTTATAGCATTAGTAATAGCAGTTTACTGACTAATTGTTGCGGGGTAGATATTTTTTTACTACTACTTATGGATCACCAATGGTCCACGAACCACATATTGAGAACCCTAGACATTTATCTGTGACGACTGTGATTACCAGGTAGGTTCCTTACAGGGTGTCGACTTCCGCTAAGAACGGATTTCACCGCTAAGGGGATAAAACGGGGTTTGGAAGTTTCTATGGAGAAACCTATTTTCACGCGGGCGTAGCCGCTGGTAGAAGCTAGTGTTATTTTAAATTTTGGTGGCCATACCAAGTAAACTTTTAGCGAAAAATGCTGTTTTAAGAGAACCGACTCGAATAGCGTTCTAATGACGTCGAGAGCGTAGAGTTTCAAATAAATGGAGGTTACTCCAAATATTCCTATTTCATAGACGTACATACATAGTTGGTAACGTTAACAAGTTTACTTGTTTAAATATTGCTTTAGTAGATTGCAAATGACTAAAGCATTGCAAAAAAAATCTGTGCTTTGAAAGCAGTTTCCCTGTCACTCGAGTTACGCAAGAAAATTATGCTGTAACTAATGTTAGACGCCACGTAAGCATTGTAAGCTAGTAGTACTGTAAATCGGTTAACCGATGATTTTAGATGACTCGTGGCATGTCATTTATGTAAATGCTAAACAATGGCAGACCAAGAATGCTACTTTGGGAACCCCGTGAATAGTTTTCCTGGGCTGTAACACATATGTGTATTCAATTTGTGAACTCTTACTCAATCTATCAATTGTCCTAATTTGAAGACATTAGACACATAAAATTTTAATATATATATGTATATATTAGTGTTAGACTAACGAAGGAATTGAAACGCTGTGGCGTTTCAATTTCTTCAGCAATATATCATGATCTACATGGTCGAATGCTTTAGACATGTCTAGGAAGAGGGCTGCAACTGGAGTTCTACTATCGTCATTAGATATTATTTTCAATTTTAAATTTTGCCTCATATTGTCGTATAATTTGCTTGTAATGTAACCACTACTTAAACACAGACCTTATCTCTGAGAGTTTCTTTTTTTGAGTTAGTCAATAATCCAATGATTTCTCCCGCTCTAGAGCGGAGTGAGAGAGCTTCAGACTTTTATTAACTAAAATCACACTTTTTTGTGTTCTAGGACAACGGGTTTCCTTTTCAGAGATTCCCCGTGATCCTAGCGCGCATTGGCCCTTCCGAGCCCCTACGGTTTTGTTGCCATTTCTTTGAGGTGCAGGTAGAATATTCGGCACCTTTGACGACTAGGGCTCAGTTCGGACGGTTACCAGACACATTCCAGACAGGTGAATGTCCCTGGTTTCTTATATGATTAGTTCCTATTGTGACAATCACATCTTATGAATTCATATGTAAAGTAAAAAGGGAGGAAATATAGAGGGTGCACTTTGCATAGAAAAGTAACAAAAACTACCCACATTTTAAAAAAAATTCGGGTTCCGTACCTCATAGGAAAAACGGTACCCTTATAGGATCACTTTGTTGTCCGTCCATCTGTCTGTCAGTCTGTCAAGACCCTTTACCTTGAAGCGCACACCGCACTATGATATTCATTTCTTGTTTTGTTTGTCTCACAAAACGAAGTACCTACCAATGATTATGTGTTTAATGTAGGTACTCGTAACATTGATGTTTGTGATTGTTTAATTTTTTTTTTTTTTTTTTAATTTATGTGCTTTGTTTTGTAATTTTTATTGTACTTTTGTGTATTGTCTGTTAATTTTTGTGTGCATCAAATAAATGTTCTATCTATCTATCTATCTATCTATCTATCTTTACCTCAGGAACGCGTGGAGGTATCGAGTTAAAAATATATTCAGGCCTGCGGACCCTCGAAGCAGTGAGAAAATCTAAGTAAACGAAAAAATAAGATACGGCCGTTTATATCGCAAAAAAAAGTAAAACAAACGGTAGTCACGTCACATATGAAAAAAAGAACTTAGATATATTTGGACTCGTGTGTACCGAATTTGACGTAACAATATAGTAAACAGTTCATAGCACTTTAAATAGCAATAGCACTTTACTGATTTTGTATAAATTGCGGGACATCGAGCTCACACGATCGTCACAACATGATCAGCGCATCTCAGTCACACTCTTACGTAAAATCAGTGATCGATCAACGATTTGACGCTAATGTAACTGATATGATGTGTTGAATGAAACTATCAAATCCTATCAAATGTATTTATCAGTCCTCGTATTATTTATCGGTATTGCGTCGAGGATGTAATAACCTTATTTAATTTTTATTAATAACATTAAACAGATATTAGTCTGTTATTGTCTAAGAAACTTGAGTTTCCTGAAGTTACACAAAAATTAGGGAAAATATTGTTTATCAGTCGTTGGCATATGTTGAATTTCAAGTAAAGAAAAACATTTTTATCAATGTTATCAGTTGCGACCCTAATAATCTGTTAATCCCCAATTAGCGCTACCGGCTAACTGATTATCAGTTTTAATTTTTTATTTTAAATTATCATATATATTGTGTGAATCAAATGAGCCTTTTGAGTCGTACCTTTTATCTCTTACCAAGTCGAATCAATTGTGTGCGCCATATAGATTATTAACTGCTGAGGGGTTCTTTTGTATATATCTAAATCATTTTGATAATATAAAGGAAAGGAAAGGAAGTTAGTGATAGTATGACGGTTGACAGGATAGAATGGAAGAAAAAACCGTATTGCGCCGACCCCAAATAAGATGGGACAAGGGCAGGAAGATGATGATGATTTTGATAATATAAAGGCAAAAGTCTCGAAGTCTTGTCTTCAAGATGAAATTGGTTATACGGGTAGACCATGTCCTGGAATAGAATTTGGGATACTTTTTTCTATACCGCTACTATGTTCCTTCAAGATTATTTTCAACTATTAGTTGAGACTAATAGTTGAAAATAATCTAAGGATTAGATAAAGGATAATGTAGTATGGGAAGTCTCTGACAGCAGATAGTCTATACAAAATTATTTTTAGTATAGCGAAACCTGAATATAATTTGTTCAGAATCAGTAACTGAATCGATTCCAATATTTTTACACCATGTTATATTTGAAACAGGTCACAAATTGGACACCACTGACGCTAAGTACAACACAGGTCACGGCAGGTTATAGCAGACACGATTAGCGCACAGCTGGATACGGGAGTAAAACAACCCCTTAGTCACCCGGGTGGCCCGGTGATCGTGTATTTGTGCGGCCAACCAGGTAACATAACAAGCTTATAACGTGATTTTTCATCGTACAGTTATGAAATTTTGTACACTGATTCTTTACATAAAAATACTAGACACGTGTTTCGGGTTTGCATATAATAAAACTAATGATGTATATATAAAAATGTATGTCGAGTTACATCCCCTTAAGGGAATGAAACGGGGGTCCAAAGTTTGGATGTAGAAATAGACTTTCACACAGATGACGTCACTGGTAGCAGTTAACACTTATAATAGAATAAACTTTATTGTACACCAAAATAGTAACAAAACTTTTACACTAGCTTAAATCTATGGGTACAATAGCGGTCTTATCTCTGACAGCATTACTTCATAATTTCTAAAATGTTTGATAAGGTCGTTTGCTGAAGCTCCAATTCTATTTATTTAATTAAACAGTCAACATTATAGTCCATGACTATACATAGTTCGATCGCAAGCTGAACTACAAGACGAAATTAGCCGCTGTCTACCTTAGTCTTTTATTTTCAAAGTTATCTGTTTCTCTACCTTGTTCATCTGAATTAAAGCGATTGCAATTACAATCGTTACAGATGACTAACTAGGGTTGTGCATGTGGTAACTCGTGGTCCGTGTACCACTGGTGGTCTATAAGAGCTAAAATATGGTCTGCGAAAGGTTTCAAGCGGAGCGAGTGAGTGCGAGTGGTTTGGTATTGACACGAACAGATTTAAAATTTCTGTCAGAAATAATCTGTTTTCTATGACAGTGATTGTTAATTTTTTTATACAGAATAGGTGTGCAACAAGTTTTGAATTTTAGACATAAGTTTTTTTTATAACATGTTCTCATGATATCTTCTAGTCTCTGCTAAGAACAAAGAAACTAAAGTGATCTTCGGTCAAGAAAAGTATGGGAAACACTGATCTAGATAAAAGGCATTGGAATTCTGTAGATTGAAGTAAAACGAAAAGTGTTAAGACTAATCAGTTTTATTTTATTACATTGCCATGTTGTCGGTTTAATAGGGATATCTTCTGCGGGTGTTAGCACGGAACCTTCCAGTTCTGAAAATAAACATGAAGTTATTTGAAAATCTAAATTTGGTATCATTGACTTTATTTCTATTTCGATTAGAAAATATAATTTTTTTTTTCTTTTTTAAAGCTTTGATAACCAATCTTACCCCCATTTTCTCAGATAACTGTTGCCCATGTTGAGTTGGGGGCCATTGCAGTTATTCCATGTTATTTGCCATGAGCTGGAGCATTCGCTTCCAACAATATGGTTATAACTGACTGTAGCAGCAAAGTATCTCCAAGCATTGTTATGGTTGCAGATGTTGGTTAAGCAACCAGGTTGGCTGATACCACCGTTGACGTAGAAGTCAGCGTTTGCGACATCAGATCCAATACCAAGACCACCGACGGTATAACCACCGTCGGTGTGGATAGCTTCAACGTAGATTCCATCATTAGGGTTGACGCGGTCAGAATTGTAGTTCCATAGGGGACCAGCAGGGTCCAGAGCTAGAAAAATTGCAAGTATAGTTTAATTTGTTCGATTTACACTTAATAATTAGTTTGCAGGAAAGGTATTGTTTGAATTATAAAAATTACGGAAACAGAAAAAACGGAAAATGGTTTACCTGTAACACGAGCAACTTGTCCCATAAGCTGTCTACCAGCGTTACCAACAAGATGGGCACCCAAGCTGAAGCCGATAAGGTGCATTCGGTCATAAGGTACCCCAGTAACGGAGTTTAAGAATGCCAGGAACTGTCCAAGACCACGACCTACAGCTGGGACTCCTCGAGCGGCGGTCACGTAGTTAGAAATGGCAAGCCTTCTCCAGTCCAAAACGATGAAGTTGACATCATATTTTCCAAGATACGCTAAGAAAATACAGAACCGGAATTAAATAATAAGATCACGAAATTCGAAAAGGAGGTTTATGATTTGGATGCGAAAAATTAATTACCATCCCTGATAACAGGGTTAAGATTGGTGTCCTGGTTGCTTAACCAGCCGTGGGCAACAACAATAGTAGACAAGCGAGGATCGAAATTCGAGTTTTCAATAGAAGCAGTGTTGTTCATTACCAGTGACTGAGATGTTGTAGGGTTGCGTCTGAAATATAATGTACCTATGATTGAAAAGTTTATAAAATGATTCTGTAGGATGTTTTGTAGGTTCTTCCCGTTTTTATTAGATAGATAGATAACTCATTTATTTACCATAGCACAGACGAAACACAATGAAATTATAAAAAGTAAACACTTATACAAATACAAACAAAAACAAAAAAAGAACACATGTTACCTATATGTGTTTTATTTTTCTTAGAGAAATAATACATAGATAAGAGCTATAGTGCGGTGTGTATCTCAGTGTTGCACCAAATGGAAGACCAGCTCAGCATGTGTCAGGCAAATATACCTAACACTGATATTTTGCTGGATCTCTGCGGTGACATTGGGACCTTTAGCCGGTTTATTACAATATCGACTAGGATTGGAATTTATAATAACATTCCGACTCTTCATACAGTCTATGCCTGTCTTTGATATACTCTACTCGTTTCCAAGTTTCAGTTACCTGGTATACAGCAAGTATTGGTTGTTAGCTGGGTTCCTGGTGACTTCGTCTAAAGTTTGTTGTTGAAGGGGAGCTTCCAGGTCTACATCGTGCATGATACCTTCGCCATCCGGGAACTCGATGAACCGAGGATAAACATAGTTATCCACAGAGAAATCGGACTTTACCGGCCCCGCTAATGCGGTATATGCTGGAATAATAAAGTTCTCATAAACCATCAGGGGCCTTATCATGATGTATTAAAAATGTCAAGTGTGCGAGCGAGAAAGAGAAATGAAGCTTTACATCATATATAGCTCCATCCCTTTAATAGTTCAGTTTAGGTCGTCACATAGATCGGGTTAAAAGCTCGGTAGGGTCTAAGTTCTAGGTATTTATGCTGAAATATTTCCGTTCTATTGCTGTTTAACGTAATTTGATTGTAGTATGCTTACGATGGGAGCAGTGGTGGCCGAGTGGTAACGGCCCCGACTTACGAGTTGTAGGTCGCAGGTTCAAACCCAGCCTGGCGCATTAATTTGTGTGATTTATTTCATTACCACTGCTCTCAAAACGGTGAAGGAAAACATCGTGAGGAAACCGGCATGTCTAAGAACCTAAAAATTCGAAGACATGTGACATCCACCAACCCGCACTGGGCCCGCGAGGTGGATTATGGCCCGTTCCCTCTCCTAGAGAGGAGGCCTGAATCCCAACAGTGGGAACATTAAAAGGCTGAATATGCTATGCTATGCTATGGTTACGATTGGTGTAATGTATTCTAAAACAAAAGAAGTAATAAAAGAGGTGAAAAAGAAGTATAGAATTATTATTTTACTTACCCGTGGCGACAAGGAACCACAGAAGTGTGATCTTCATTATGACTATGGTTATAAAGTGATTATGTGAATCAATTCAACACTATTTATTGTAAGTTTATCACCGAAAAACGTCACATCAGTGTCTGCTGATACAAAACGGAAGGCAAAAATAAATAATAATAATCTGCTGATTATTATTTATTATTGCCTACCTACGAAGGAATTATTTTGTTGCCTATTGCTATCTAAAGATACTACTAGTACCTACTTATTACCACAGAATACAGTCACGTGCTGAAATTCCTTAATTCTGATCAAAGAATGAGGTGGTTACAGTACCTACGTGATTGAAAAAACCTACGTCTAGTTTTGGAAACACACCGTCTTGTAACTTTGAGACATATTGACGGCGCTACTTCGAATGATTTGGCTATTGCTTCTATATCGAGCATATGTAAAGATAGATGTATGTATAGATTGATAAACATAGATAAGACAGATAGTTAAGATTATCGGTTTAGATTTAGAAGGCAGTTAATATCTCGCGAACTAAGTCGTTTCACGTAGGTTGTACGTTTTATATTGAAGGACTATATTGTGAAAGCAATCTTGCCAAGGGCTATCCTGTTACCAAATTAAGGTTTGTGTAGATCTGCCGGCTTCCTATTAGCACGAGGTGATGTGAGGAAGAGACGGAAATATTCATTGTAAATAGCCCTATCTATTTTGCACAGTAGATTCATGATAGCAGTGATAAGTCATAGTAGGAGGCAGATAAGCAGTCGCTTCAGGTAAAATATATGCAGCTGCATCCGGTTAAATTCGAAGCCAACAAAGTTGGAAAAAGCTAGATGGATTTAGTGAAGAATGATGTAATTTAATTGTTAAATAGCGTTCTGCGAAGCAGTTATGCTAGCATAGGAGGTGGCCGCACGCGCACGCGCGTGGGAACGGTCCTCACGCCTCAGCCACCGGGATCCCGATCCCGATTTCCGACTCGGCGCTCGCCGTCCGACCGTTCGGTAACCGTCCGGACCAAGTCCAAGTCGTCAACGGCGCGTAGTGTCCCACGCGCGCCTCAAGATGTCAGCAAATCGTAGAGGCCCAAAAAGGTCGAAGCCTACTGGGTCCATGGGTTCGCTTCTGAAAGGTAAACCCGGTCCCAGAATGCAAGACAACGAAGGAACTAGGAGTGCATTTTAGTCTGTAAAAGTCTGACACACCCTCCCACTCCGCCTAAGGGCGTGAAGCGTCATTGGATGATTTCCCACCTATAAAAAGAAATAAAATAAAATACCTCAGTTGGTAAATACGGGAATTTCTGAAAAAGAATCCGAATCCGAATCGACGGCACGCAGTGTTCCAAGCGCAAATCGAAGAGATGTCAGCAAAACCGTAGGCGCCCTGCAGGGCCGAATTCTACTGGGTCCATTGGTAGTCCGAAAGGGAACTCTGTGGTCCTTAAGCGCAAAAGACAACGGGAATATTGATGGGTTTCAGTCAGTAAAAGTCTGACGCTCCTTCCCACTCCACCCTAGAATGGGAGAAGTCATTAGATAATTTCCTAAACCATCAAAAAAAAAAAACCACAAAGTTGAAAAATGCTAGGTGAATTTAGTGAAGAACGATGTGACCTACTCGTAAGTGTCAATTATGAACTGATAGTGATAATTTCATTGCATGTTAGTTTTTATACAAATGATTGGAGGTAAATTATCAAGTTATAATCCCTTGAAAGAATGTCATCATGATTCGCAAATGTATACTTTCAACACAATTGCGTTGTTTCTTTTTCATAGCGAATTAGAGGTTAAAGCAAGGTGACATGCCTAAGCATGTCTTTCTAATCATTAAAATTATTAGATTTTTTCAAATTTTGTCTCATATCGTCGTTTTGCTTTTGCATTTGCTTGTAATGTAATGTAAGGAGAGGGAGTTCTTTTTTTGGGTTATTAAATCATCCAATGACTTTCTCGTACTAGGGCGGAGCGCGAGGGCATGTCAAACTTTTACTCACTAAAATCACACCTTTTTCCTTCAGTTCTCTTTGAGGTGCACATGGAACTGTACGCACCGTCGATGACTAGGGCTCGGTATGGACTGTTACCTGATAACCGGATGGCAAGCTACCCAATGCTCGTCGTCTGCAAGCCCTCACCACGGTGGCCGGGGATCACCCTGCGATACATAACGTGGGAGAGGGAGTAGGTTCTAATCCGCACTGGAGCTGGATTAATAGATGTCACATTTTTTTGAATTTATTAATTAGTCTTTTTTCACAATTATCTTCGCCAATTCGAGAATAGTGGTGGTCAAATAAATGCCCATCTAATAGTAGAGCATCTGTCTGGGATCAATTTCACTGGGCCAATGACTACCACAACTCTCACATACGTTTCTTCACGTATAAACAGTGTGACAAATGTTCCTAGTTGCTTTAGTTATAAGGAGGTGGTTTAAAAAAAACTTGAATATCCTTTTTTTTTTCTTTTGGGAGAATCATCTTATGACATCTCCCGCTCTTTTACTGACTAAAAACCCACTTCTGTTCCTTTGTTGCTTTTCGTACCGGGGCCGAGAGTAGCTTTCAGAATAAGACCCTTGGCCCCAGTAGGTTTCGACCCTGCTGGGCCCCTACAGTTGCTGATATCTCCTTGAGGCTCGTGAAACAGTACGCGCCGTCGACGACTTGGTGAATATACTTAGTCTACTGATATCATGCAGAGGGTCTAAAAAAAGTATTCACTTGATTTCTTATACCTCGTTTTGGCAATAGTTAGGTAATGGAATGTCAATTTGTCTAGAGCCATAGCTTGTTATAAGTTTGAAAATGTTGGTTCATCGATAGATTGGTAAATCATCAGTCAATCAGTCGTATCAATAAATCAAGTCAACTTAGTTCTCTCAGTTGAGTGCACCGCTCTTTCAATTTGGGAGTAGTCTGTGTATGGAGAGCAGTGGTGGCCGATTGGTAATGGCCCCGGCTTACGAGTTGTACGTCGCGGTTTCAAACCCAACCAGGCGCATTACTTTGTGTAATTTATTTCATCACCACTGCTCTCAAAACGGTGAAGGAAAACATCGTGAGGAAACCGGCATGTCCAAGAACCAAAAATTCGAAGACATGTGACATCAACCAACTCGCACTGGGCCCACGTGGTGGATTATGGCCCATTTCCTCTCCTAGAGAGGAGGCCTGAGTCCCAACAGTGGGAACATTATAAGGCCGACTATACTATGCTATGCTGTGTATCCTCTCAAGTTTGGCTACCATATTTGATAATCTAACATCTGCATATTTTCTGTCCCAGTCGATTTTTTAACGCCATCAACTATTTAGGTAGTTTATTTATGTGGTCTGATACCCCCGTGCCTCAGAAAGCACATAAAACCATTAGTCTTACGTCTGATGTCTCTCTGTTCGCGTCAGATTCATTCCATTGGATTATGAGAGTAGAGGAACAAAGACTACACCTGTATTTGCGCACACACTTGTGCACTATAATATTTTCTGAGTAATTGGCTAATGTCTGTTGAGACTGGCCATCGTGATCGAAATACGGTCGCGAGGATTATTATTATTTATATACTCTTATGTCAGATGCGGCATCAGAGTGAGAATCTCTTCTAGAGACCCTTTTGTGTCCGTAATGAATGGATATCGTACTTATTGAAATATCAACATACAAGTAATTCATATTAGTACAGTGGTATGTAATTAGAGTGCTATAATATTCTGTTCTCAAACTAATTATTTTTTCATGCAAATAATGAAACATAATAATTGGATTTTCTTGCACACTCAGTTCCATTAACTGGTTATCTACCTAAAAGTTATGTGCGTTAAAATCTGTGATAGGCCCAAATTTATTTTTGCACTTTTCAAAAACATTTTTTTATATTTTCTTGATTTAGTGACTAAATAAATTTAAGTTTTATGTTATTAAAATTTGTTCTTTTTTGACAACCGTTATACTTTTATTATTGTGCATAAACATTTAAATTTATGGGAAAATACACATTATCCAAATAAGTCAGAAGTTTTTAGAACGCTTGTCGTGCATAAGTTTGGTGGTATATATTTTTTTAAATAGTATTATATTTTTTATTTTTATATATTAGAATAGAAATTAAAAAACATGAAAAATAAAATACATTAATATTTAATCAGCAAGTGCTAATTAGAACGACTTCTTCTTAATAGAATTATTCGCCTTTAAAAATTTTAACATACACAACGAGTGTGGTGAATTCATGATACAATCTTAACCACTAGTCGTTTTCTATGTAAGTTACTTTTGGGTGGTTATACAAAATAACCATGTAGGCTAAGGCGTGAGCTCCATTCCATTCCGCTCCCGCCTTAGCTTTCTAATCAAATCTATCCACATCGTAGTACTCTATAATTCCGAGCTTTCTTCGCTCCCTCTTGAGGTTAAAAGTACTAAGTAGACGTTGTTAAAAAAAAAAGAATTAGTTTATTAGAGTCTATCTCTTTTCCCTGTTGCTAAGTTATAAAATGAGAAGTTTGATCACGTAGCCAATGAAGAAATTTATGGCTTGACTTATAATTTCTCATAATCATTTAATAATTATCATCATCATCATTTCAGTCGAAAGATGACCACTGTTGAACATAGGGCTCTCCCAAGTGTTGCCACAATGAACGGTCTTGAGCGTCTCGCATCCATCGGATTACCTCAACCCTTACCAGATCATCGGTCCACCTTGTAGGAGGCCTTCCAACGTTATGTCTTCCGGTACGTGGTCATTAGTAATATTTTAATATAATTTATTTTTCTTTTCGTACTGAATTAACATATTCGCATAAAACTGTGATAATTAAAATATAAAATTAAATTTTATAAAGAAAACAAGATATATAAATTATAATTTATATATTACACAGACATCTAAAGATATAGTATCTTGGACGACAGTAGATAACAATTTGATCGGAATTCACACAGGCTCGTTCATCAAACTGCCATTATGAGTATGACGATGTTTGATGATGCGACGGATTGAATCCAAGTACAAACATTCAACACTTCAATATGGTTTTATTTTTATTAAAGTATTCAGTAGTTTTTATTATTAGTAACGAATTCAATGAGCAACGTAACATTTTAAAAATTGAGGAGTTAGCACGTGATACTGATGCCATTGTTTTTTTAAGGTTCGAAATCATCTAATGGCTTCCCCGCTTTAGGGCGGTGCGACTAAAATACCACACCTATGCTCCTTTAGTTGTCTTTTGCGTTCTAGGATCACGGGTATGACATAACATCATAATAGATTTTTATTAAAAATTACATTACTAGAATTTTTTTGATATAATATTTTTTTAATCTTTTTTTTAGATTATTTACATTTAGCTTTTTTATTATTATATTCAATTTAGGATATTGATGTAATGACGTCTAATTTGGAATGTTTTTTATTTATTTACCTGGCAACTAACTGCACTAGCATCTTTCTTTGGCCTGTGTTACAGCAGTGGGAATATTACTAGGCTGATTATACTTTTGGTTTATTTTTTAGTATTGTGGTTATTGAATGTTGTGTTACACATATTGTTATATTTTAAACTATTCGACTCAAAGGTGTTGATGAAATAAATAAATAAATATCATTGGGTACGTTCTTCATGGTATGATACTTCGACACATTATGAAATACGTTCTGGCTCACACAAATAATTGAAATACAAAAAAGTGGAAGATCAGTTTTATTGAATAGCTGGGTCGTTGAATCAGTAAGGATATTTTCTGATGTTGTTGACACAGAACCTTCCAGATCTGAAAATAAAATTGGAATTTGTAAAAAATATTTCTTTTGGTTTGGTATGCGATATGGTTTTTGATAAAAAAAAATATATTATTTCAGTGGATATACTATTTTAGGAAGATATGGTCTAAATAAAATGAAAATAAAAGTAATTTTTTTAGGTGGGAATATCATCCAATAACATCTCGCGCTCTTGGGCGGGGGGAAGGGTGTTTCAAGCTTATACTGGCTAAACTTGAGTAGGTACCTTTTAGTAGATAAAAACGTTCACTTTCATAGTGAACTTTATTTTTTATGGTTAATATTATAGTTTTAAAATAATCCAAGAAAAACCTGTGAATACCTTTTTCTGTTTCTAATGTGTGCTAAAATTACGTGATACACAATACAAGTACAGTTAAATTATGTTACAACTATAAGTTGTCTTTGTGTAAACTGATACCTACATAAAACAAAAATATCTAATAAATCATTAGACTATGTTACTAGCGCAATGTTGCTCAAACTAATGATAAACGTACAAAATGCTCCAAAGGTTAGATATTTTTACTTATCAAAATAAAACTGAATTTTATCAGTTTGCAAAATAGTCTTTTGAAATATATGTGTTAAATGATATAAGATATAAATTATGTAAACAAATACAAGTCTTGGAAAAATAATCTGCTTTTAATAATCTAACTTTATCAATATCAATAATTCACTTACAAAATAAAGCACAATTGTATCAAAATTTTTAAAAGAGGTAAATTGAGATCCTAATAATATAATTTTACAATTCAAATGTAACTTTGGGCACACCATAATAATGGCAGTAAGTGCGGGGATACCGTGCGGTTTCCCGCGAAGCGGAGAGCCTCCATGCTGGCCTGCCACCGTGGGATCTGGTGGCAACAGTCCTTGCCCGCATGCACAATTTGCGCGTGGAGATGCAATGCCGGGGTGAAACAGAGTTCCGACGGGATCTCGTGGTGAAATGGCGACAGTGACTGTCGCAACCCAGTGCTGGGCACTACATAATTATGGCGGAAAGTCCTATCTTTGAGGAGTGACTGGAAAGACCTCACGGCGTCCTCACCTTCCACCTGACGCAGGTCCTCATCGGACATGGTAAGATTGCTTCCTGCACCTGATTCGTGCAGAAGGAACACCCAGGTGTCACCATTGAGCCGACCGCCCGGAGGATATGGTAGAGTATACGGTGGAGTTGTGTCCCACTTGGGCGGAGCATCCTCGTGTACTCGTGGGGGCGCTCGGCGGCGGCGACCTCTCACGTCGGCTACATGGGGTACGGTCGTCCTCACGCCCAAGCCGCTGGGACCCCGACCCCAATTTTCAGACACCGTAGGCGTGGGTTTTGCGGACGACGAATAATGAGTAGCTCGCCGTCGGGCCTTACGGTGACCGTTCGCGCCAAGCCCAAGTCGTCAAAGGCGCGTATTGTTCCACGCACCTTTCTTAAAGAAATGTCTGTAAAACTTTAGGGGCTCAGCAGGGCCGCAGCCTACTGGGGCCTGTGGTACTCAATCGCAAAGGGTAAAGAAGGAATACAGGATGCCGTTGCATTCCACAAGTTTCTTAGATCCTTTGCTGTCCAGGCTGCTCGTCCGTGGAATGTATTGCCCGATTCTCTAAAACGTGCCAGTCTGTCCAGCCTTCTGGTAACCGTCCGAGCCAATCCCGAGTTGTCGCCGGCGCGTAATGTTCCACGCGCCTTCCTCAAATGCGCGTCGTGGTGTTGCCACTTTATTTAATTTTTTTATTTTACACTGCACCGTCCTTTCGTCTTTATGTCGACACCGCCACCGGCCCACGCTAAAAACCAGCGCTGTGAGCTCATCGCATTATGCGTGAGGCCGCAGCTTTATGCTGAGCGTTCGGCCGTTTTGCGCGGATGTGACGCACATCTTACCTATCAATTGATTTTGATTGTTATTTACTTTTAAGATTGCGTCATTTCGCGCGAATAAACTGTTTTTCTTTCTTTCTTTCTTTCTTTCTTTCAAATGAATTTCAGCAAATACAGTTTAGCTCAGCAGAGTCGAAACCTACATGATCGGGCAATGGGTTGACTTCTGAAAGGGAAACCAGTGGTCCACGTCTACATTTATTGCAACCAAGGAATATTGGTGTGGTTGTAGTCAGTAAAAAACTCTCTGTCTGTTTTATACACGCCATCCCACTCCACTCTAGAGCTGGAGAAGTGATTAGAGGATTTAACATCTAAAAAAAAAAAAGCACTAGTGGGTATTAGTGTCTATCTCTTGGCAAATGGATATCTACATTTGTGTGCTTCTTCTGCTCTTACCACCCTCATGATATGCGTTCTTCATACATTTTTTTAAAGATTTGGTTTCAGTTTCGAGAAAAAATGATTCAGAGTGACTCTAAACATAGCAATATTCACGATAAATATATTGAGAAGCACAAAAAAAAAAATGCGTGAAGCAATTCCTCAAAAGGCTTACAAGTTTAAATTAATAATCATGTTTTTTTTTTCCAAAATCCCGTCAGTTATATCACTTTGCAAAAAAATTTCTCCGAGACTATGAGACATAGAAGAACATAAGTTAGACCAAAAAAATCATAATTTTTTTTGATAAGTTCTATGTAAAACTCCCAAGAATTAAATTTTTCAAGATTAAATCTCTGTATCAAAGTTTTGTTCACCGGCTAAGGAGTGAAAACATAACATGCAGCCATGGGTATTTTTATATATATGGCATCAAATTGAAAAAGTATGGATTATGATACAGTAATTCGAATACTTAGTGCACACTAAGTTTTCAAATATCAGTAAGTAAAAGGTCAAAAAACTCACCCCCGCTTCCTCAGATCATTGTTGCCCATGTTAAGTTGAGCGCGAATGCATCTATCCGATGGGAAGTTGCAAGGGTTTGGGCATTCATATCCAATAATATTGTTGTAAATAACTGTATCTGCGAAGTATCTCCAAGATTTGTTATGACTACAGCTGTTACTTATACAACCAGGTTGGCTGATACCATCGTTAACGTAGAAGTCAGCGTTGGCGACGTCTGATCCGATGCCAAGACCACCGACGGTGTAACCGCCATTGGTATGAATTGCCTCGACGTAAATTGCATCATTAGGGTTAAATCGATCAGAGTTGTAGATCCACAGAGGACCAGCTGGGTTCAAACCTAGAAATTTAAAATAAATTGATAAACTTGTTTTATGATTTAAATCAAATGTTGAAATTTTTTATTATAACATTTTATTGTATTATCTCTTATTCTTAGGCACGTCATAATTATGGCGGTAAGACCCCTCTTCGAGGAGTGGCTGGAAAGACAACACGGCATCCTCACCTTCCGTATGACGGTGGTTCTAATCGGACATGGGAAGTTCGGAAGGTTCCTACACTGGATTCGTGCGGAATAAACGCCCGGGTGTAATCTTTGTGTGGACCGCCCGGAGGACACGGTGGAACTTATGGTGGAGGTGTGTACCGCATGGGCAAAGCGGAGATCGGCGGCAGCGATATTTCACGCTGGGTAGTAATGGCAGGCGGTCGCCTCCTTCTGTGAAGCAGTTATGCTAGCAAAAGAGGCGGAGTAATGGGTAGAACGACGTTCGGTCCGAGCCCAAGTCATCGACGGTGCGTAGTGTTCCACGCGCGCTTTAAGGAAATATCAGCAAATTGTAGGGGCCCAACAGAGTCGAAGCTTACTGGGGCCATGGGTTAAGTGAAAATGAACCCCCGGGGCCCTAGAACACAAGGCAAAGAAGAAAGAAACGAGTGGGTTTTACACAATAAAAGTCTGACATGCCCTCTCGTTCACTCTGCTCAAGACGTGAGAAGTCATAGAATGATTTCCCACCTTAAAAAAAATCTCTTATTCTGAGGCTTTATACTAACGCTTTAGGAACGTAGACGGAAATTGTAATCACCTGTGATACGAACGACTCTTCCTTCAAGCTCCCTGCCAGCGTTACCAACGACATGAGCACCCAAACAAAAGCCAACAAGGTGCATTTGGTTAAAGATAATACCGGTGAGAGAGTTCATAAAAGCCAGGAACTGTCCGAGACCACGACCCACAGCTGGAACTCCTCCAGTGGCTGTGACGTAGTCGGAATTTGCAAGCCTGCTCCAGTCCATAACGATGACATTGACATCATCTCTTCTGAGACACGCTGTAAAAATATAAGACAAGAATTAAATAGCAAAACAAAATGTGGCAGTATTGCTTAACAATTTGATAAAGTATATTCAATTACCATCTCTCACAACATGGTTAATATCGGAGTTCTGGTTGCCAAGCCAGCCGTGGACAATGACGACGGTGGGTACGCGAGAGTTGAAGTTTGAGTTTAGGATAGAATTAGCGTTCCTATGAAGCAATATCTGCGGAAAGGTAGGGTTGCGTCTGAAAACAAAATTATTATTTATTGGAACATTTTAAGCGATCGGTGGATGTATAATTTATAATGGACGTAAAATATCCCTTTCATGCGATGTCCACTTGAATTTACAGTAATTTTGAACTTCAATTATTATTTAATCAGCTGTGTGAGTTTCGTAACCAAATGGTAAAAATGAATATTTTTTTACATAACTGTTTGGATTAACAGTGTAACAAATTTATATTTTTGGAATCTACTCGTTAAAAAATAACACATTATAAAAAAATGGGCCTGTGTTCATTTATGTATCATAACCACTCACATCGCATGTCCATATTTTTTTAATATGTTATTCAGGATGATACAAAGATTCTAACGATACATGAAAATCAGTTCAGTCCACCATTTAGACGAAATTCACATACATACATGAACACTCTTTTTTAGGCAGAAGAATATTAAAAAAAAAAAATGTTGTCCCTCTCTAGAAAGTACTCTGTATCGTAACCCGGAACACCTATCTGAGTGGGCCATAAAAATATTTCTTCCGTGCGGGAATCGGACCTGCGTCACGCAATGCAGCAGTGAATCGCTTAACCACCGCGCCTACTGTGCCAGTAATAAGGATATTACTGAAAATTGTGATTAATTATTTTATTCTTTTTATTTAATAACTAGATTTTATGCCTTAAGTATTAATAGAAAGAAAGAAAGAAAAATAATTTATTTGGTACAGCACAAGGCACAAAAATAATATTAGATAACACTAAGCACTAAAAAAAATAAAACAAAAATATATAAAAAAACATAATTTAACATAACACAATAGATTCTTAATTATTTAGCAACTTGCTAAGTTCAGCTAACTGGTATCACAAATGATAGGTACTATTTTAATCGTATTTTATGATTATTTGTTATAATTATGTAGTTTTATATTTTGATGTTTTGAGATATTTTTCTACTGTTAATCTTAAAGAAAATTATTTGTTGATTTTTAGCTGGCCATAAATAGCTATTATACACGACTATTATTTAGTTATTACAAAAAAATGGGGCTCTATTCGTACCCCTTACTGATCATACTTTTGTAGTCAACAGTAAAAAAAAAACGAAATCCCAAAATTAATTATAAATATATTTTACATAATTAGTAAATTCTTAATCATTCCTTCATAACAATTGCTACTAGAAAATACTACGTGCAGTGTTTTTTTCTATTTAGATCTTTATTTATTCGTTCATAATCACAATATTTCCATAAATAGTGTGACATTTTAGGATATAAACAAACGCTTAATATTTGAATATTAAACTTGAATATTTTTTACTGAGACTTTACTTAAATAATAATAAGACCTTTTTTAATAAGCCCTTTAAGTATTAGTACTAATTAAAAATTTGTGGTGTAGTTATCTAAAAAAATATAAATGATTTAATACCTTATTTACCATTTTTCATTATCTCTAGACAGTATTCTTATCATGGCGGTAAGTACCTTCCGCATGACACCAGTCCGTATCGGACAAGGTAAATTCGGGAGGCGGGTTGCAAATTCGTCTGGGTATCACCATTATGCGGATCACCTGGGTGACACGGTGGAGCACACGGTTTAGGTATGCTCCACTTGGGTGGGGCACTGCTGGGTCTGCGATCGGTGGTGGCAACCTCTTGTGCTGAGCCCTGGTTCAGGCTATGGGTCCAGAGTAAGAGGGAACGGGATACGGTCGCCTCCTTTTGTGAAGCAGTAATGCTCGCGAAGGGGACGGGCGCACGCTTATGGGAACGGACAGCTGCCGCGACAGGAGTCTCCCTGGGTATCGAGAGTCACAGACCAATCCTCAGCTACCGTAGGCATGGGTTTATGGACTATAAGCAGTGAGTAGCTCGCCATCCAGCCGTCCGGTGACCATCTGGACCGGGCCCGAGTCGTCGATGGCGTGTAGTTATGAAACAGCTCGGGCATTTTTTATACTATCCTAATAATCACTTGGTCCATAACTTATTATATAATGGTTCATAAGCTAATTCGCACGGTTTTTATTAATTAAGCAATGTTTATTGTTATTGTTGAGACAGCAAGACAACATATTCCACCCTTGTTGGCGAAGAAGTGATAGTGTCTATGCAATTTACTGGAGCATCTCACCGTGAATTAGAAATACCACTACATACCACTACCAGTGCCTTTGCAGCGTCTTTTAGAACTTAAAACTGATTTAATTAATGTCCTTTAACTTTTTTTAAACCTGGAGTAGCTGTTACAGGTTCATTATGTTTTAGACAACTATCGATTTAAGTCGTCTCCATAAGTGTTCACTGTGGGAGAAGTTTGATATGAATTATAGGCAAACCTCTTTGGCTTTTTGATCATAGAGTAATTTTCTACCAGTTATCAAATATTGTTTACCTGGTATATAAAAGGTAACGATTATCAGCCGGGTTCCTGTTGACCTCATCAAGAAGTTTTTGATCAACGAGAGCTTCTAAGTCTACATCGTGCAGGTTTCCTTCGCCATCCGGAAACTTGATGAACCGTGGGTAGACCCGGTCCTTAGAGTAATCAGAAACTACAGTGTTGACCGGCACCGCTGACACGATGTGTGCTAGAAATGAAACTATTTCTGGTAAGTGATAACGATAAGGTTATATAGGCTGTTTTTTGGAATAACTGAAAATGTGGAAGCATCTTCAAAGAACTCACTTAAAATTATTGTTCAAGGCAAATTAAGTCACAGGAAGTTTTTTATTATTTTTAACAACCTGTCTGTTTTATACATGTATGACAAATTTATCCTGAACTAGTTTCTGCCAGCAGCTTTGCTCGCTTGAAATGAGGTTCCTCCATACAATCTTTGGACTCTCTTTTCACCCCCTTCGGGGGTGAATTTTTGAAAACCTCTCTTAGTGCTCTCCTTCGTCATAAAAGAAAACCTCCTAAGTCCAGCAGTTTTGGCTGTGCGTTGATATGTCAGTCAGTCAGTTTCTCCTTTTATATATATATAGGTAATAATCATATGATTTGTTTTATGTTTTCTCTAAATTTTACGATTCTTTTACTATTACCATTTTAATATAATTATTAAATATTGTATACTAGTGTTTGTTATCCCAATGGACTAGAATAAAATAAAATAAAAAAGATATAAACAAATTCCTTTCACTTACCAGTGGTAACAAGAAACCAAATGAGGGGGGAAGTCTTCATAATTACTACGATAATGAAGAAATTGCCTGATGATTCAGCATAACAGCTGTATTTATATAAAGTTTATCATAAAGTTAATCCACTGATCAATTTTGATGATAAAATTTCACTTTAATGGATAAGTTGATTAGGTACTTGATGCTACTTGTAAACGAAAATGCATTACTCAGTGCTACCATGCGTATGTGGGTTCCATACTCAAATATGGCTTTCTTAATTGGGGTAATTCGTCAAACAAAGAACGCATCTAAAGTCCAGAAAAAATGTGTAAGAAGTATATATGTGGACTTAAACCAGCTGATTCATGTAGAGAAGTGTATATTATGCTAAATAATTAAACTCTGCCTTCACTATATATATATGAGACAGCAATAATGATGAAATGCGATGTTAGCAATCATGAAACGTTAAGAAGTGCCCGACATAAAAATGAATTGAGTATAGTTAAATGTTAAATTTAATCGAATATTTTTGGGATGGTTATAAAAATATACAATAAACTACCAAATTCTGTAAAAAAACAGAATTTACGGTGCATTATTTTGTGGACGTTTACGTTTATAGACCTTAGGTGTACCTGAGGTTTCCTCACATTTAATACTAATTTGATTTTGAGATTAAGGTCATTGATCTTGAGATCACATTCAGCGTCCCCCGATGTTTTTCCACCCCTACTCCCACCGACAAAGGCTTGATTAGCCATTGTTTTTGAGTGACGTTTTTCTAAGTTTTTTTGTAGAAAAATTTTCCTAAGTGTTTTTAGGGTACCGTACCTCAAAAGAAAAAAACAGAACCCTTGTAAGATCACTTTTTTGTCCGTCTGTCTGTCTGTCAAGACCCTTTATCTCGGGAATGCGTGGAAATATCGAGTTGAAATTAAAACCATATACTCATGTCTGCGGTCCCTTGAAGCTGTAAAAAATCAAACTTAACGAAAAAAAAAGGTACGGCCGTTTATGTTGCAAAAAACGTATATTTCGACACTATCAAGGGAATCAAAATTCAAAGGTTACTTCCCGTTGACTTAGAATTCTGAAAGTTGGCAGGAAGCATGGTCTTATAGCACAAGTATAGGAAAAAATCTGGAAACTGTAGTTACGTCACAAAAATACACATTTATGCAATTCAGAAAGATCTTCGTAACTGAATTCGGGAATTGAACTGTTTTCATAAGTAAGTTTGTATGGAACCCTCAGTTTTTTTCTCGGTGCGTTACGTATAGTCTATCCGAATCAAGGAAGTTTTTTTTATTAATGATATAAACTAGTGCTTGACTGCGATCCCACCTGATGGTAGCGATGCAGTCGTCGATGGCGAGACGCAATATTTTATTAAGCGCCTATTCATCGTAGCAGGCAAATTGTTTCAATCCTTCGAATTACGCGGTATAAAAGACAAGGCGAAACGCTAGTTTGGATCCAGATAATAGAGGTATTAACAACGAAATAGTGGATCCTCGCCTTAAGTCGGGTTGTCTAATGATATAAACGTGATGGCGGAATAAACTTATGTATTTCCCGCGCACACTCTCCAAAATGCATCCTATAGAATACCGAAAAGCTCACTACACTACGTCTATGCTCCACGTTTTGTGGATTTGTGTTAATCAAATCTGAAACACCAATTAGCTTTTTCGCACGCCTGAGTCCACAGCTGCCAGATGCCATTTTGCAGCACCAGCCCATATGCGACAACAATACTCCTCATACGATCGTCCTCAATTTCTAATATCCTGACCCACGACTCTGTGTTTGCTTATCTGTGCTCTTAAAGCGATAGCGCCGCGAATGCACACCCGATAAGTTATATCCCCGCAAAATTGGTTTTATAAACCCGTTAATTGGTAACATCCACCACCATAACCACACCACCAAAATTGGATTTAGTACAGAACGAAGTAACCCAAGTGGCAAATAGGGCTGCTAGTTATAAAATAACTATCTTTTATTCGCTGATTCGCCAGCGTGAAGTAGGAAACGACATAATTTAGAATTTTTGAAAATAAAATAGTAATCTAACGTATGTCTAATATATGTCACGATCGGTTCCCTATCCAATTGTATAAAATTTTAAGACCCTATATTACTTAGCATAATTTTGTTTGCATAATTATATTTTCGCGTAATATAATTACGCATAACAGCTAACGCATAACTTTTTTAAGCATAATTTCTCTAACCATAATAATCATTAAGCATAATATTCTAAAGCATAAATTTATTAAGCATAAAGCTTTTTTGCTCGAAGAGGATATACCAATTTCTTTCGATGATTGGAAAAAAGCCATATCTCCTGAATCAGGTAATATATAACATATTAATATAATATAAAGAACAATTTTGTGGGTTTTTTTTTCGCTGTAGGAAGCATGAAGCAAGCAAGCATACAGCATGCAAGCAAGCATACAGCATGCAGCAAACAAGCAAGCATGTTACATGCAGCAGGCAGGGTTTCTGTCACGGCTCCGGCGCTGCGGGCCTCCGGCGGCCCCGCGCGTGCTAATCGTCGCAGACGGCTTTCGCTTACCGCCGCGGCTGCAGCTTCGGCTTGTTGGCCGGCTACGCCGGCCAGCCTCAGCCGCGGTGGTGCTCACTCGCAGCCGCCTGCTCCTCAGCCCGCGGGCCGCCTCGCCCCTACGCGCCTACGCGATTTTAAATTACAGTCTAGGGGTAGGACAAACAGGACTACATGGTGTCAGTTTTGCAGCAATTCGGTTCTGTCACTAACTTCTGTTGCACTACCTTACCTTTTGCCTTTGGCCTTTTGTAGGCCTACTAACGTTATGCGAATCAAATTTATGCCAAAATAAATTAGTCTTTAAGATGATTATGCCAACATAAAATGTATGCTTAAAAAAATTATGCCGAAGTATTATTATGCCAAAACAAATTGTGCCAAAATCGTTATGCCGAAGTATATTAGGACAAAGAAAATTATGCGAAAAGAAGGGATCCCGTTACGATCTGCCAATATTCCAAGCTTCATCCAGTCTTATATGGCGCCAGGCCTTAAATACTAATAAAAAAAAATAAGTACATTATTTCTTTTGGAGTCACCACTTTTATGTGACGCACAGGTAAAATAATTTTTTTTATTTATAAAATTTTTGGAAAAAGTAGCGCTGGCTGTCAATTCTACATTAAAATCATTCCACATATTTTGGAATTCCATACAATAACTAGATATTACGAACGAATGGGAGAGCATGTTAAAACAATAACAATTATCCATAATAACCACATTCTCTCTCTCTTTACATGATGATAAAACTTTGCACTACACCTTAAAAATACAATGTAAAAATATCAAGTACGTCAGTCAGTTTGTACCATATGTAAAATACCACCTTGTAAGGAAAAGCGTAATCAGCTTTATAATGTTTCCGCTGCTGGGACTCCTCTTCATTTTTTTGACATAGTTACGTTATTTTAAAAGGTGTATAGCGAAAATATCTAGACGTACGGGATTTTTTTTTTCATAATTTTGATAGTAATCAGTGCCCTAAGATCTATCAAAAGCAGTCATCAAATCTCAGTGGAGAAAGACATAGCATCGTTTGTGATTATTAGTATAATTTTGTCATCATCATCATCTTCCTGCCCTTGTTCCGTGTTATTTGGGGTCGGCTCAACACGTTTTTTTCTTCCACTCTGCCCTATCACTCGTCATGCTATCACTAACTTCCTTTTCTTTCATATCACTCTTCACACAATCCATCCATCTTTTCTTTGGTCTCCCTCTCCCTCTCCATCCATCCACATGTAAACTCATAACTCTTTAAGTAACATGCGTCTCATCCCTCCTCTTCACATGACCATACAAACGAATACCTTTCAACTTTTCAGTCACTGGCGCCTCTTTCAAACTTCCCCTAATATATTCATTTCTCACTTTATCCATTCTTGTCACACCACACATCCATCTTAACATTCTCATCTCCGCTACATGCAATCTTTTTCACCCGTCTTTTTCACAGCCAACATTCTGATCCATACAGTATGACAGGCTTTATCATAGACTTGTAGATTTTACCCTTCAACTTGAGGGGCATCCGTGGGTCTATATGGCCGAATTAGTATAATTTTGTATGCTATCAAAAACAAATTAGAAAATCAAATATAACAGCTTACATTTTAGGACCCATTTATTGATGCTAATTACGTGTGGTGCTACATAAATAAGGTAAGTGTTGATACATAAATAGATCGGATTTGTAACATTTAGACCAATTAGTTTTCTTCCCAATGTAGGAAGCGACTCATACATTTTGGTATCCTCAAAAAAAAAAGCCTAAAAAATATAGATTACGCATGTATCTACAATTTATGAATATTTTATATTATTTTTATACGACAACACGGCCATAATTATACGGTGCGTACTATTTTCATGTATTAGTTCCATGCCCAAGTCTTTTCTTTTGACAGTCATGTTGACGGTTCAAAGAGATGGATCTACCTATAACCATATTTGGATGTTTACCTTTTTTTTTGGCATCAATTGCAATAGACGTAGAGTCCACAACTCAAGTTAAGAAAGTATTTTTTTTTAAATGGAAACCAACCTCTAGTAAATAGCTAATACTAAAGTTGCCTGAAAACTATAAGATTTGTGAAAAATAGAAGATAACATGTATACCGTCTAATAAAATTTGAACTAGTTGTATGAAATTAAATCAGGTTAGGTACTTTAAAAATGCAATTAAAAATCTATCATATGACAGATCTGCATTCTGGGTATTGCTGGATAAGAAATTTATTTTAATCTGGGCATTATTTTTCGCAGGACGCATGGTCTCAGCACAAATAAAAGAAAAAGTTTGAATACCTACTGTAAGTTTGTACTTACGTAACAAAATAATTACGGTCAAATATTAACTAAACTAAGTTTGTGCAGAACCCTTAGTGCGGAAGTCCGACTCGCACTTGTTTAAAAATGATAAAAAAATAATTATCAAATTATAATCCCCTGAAAGACATGACACGCAAACGTACACTTTCAACCTAATTGCGTTGTTTGCTTAGTTTTAGATAGAGAAATATAGGTAAAATTAAGGTGACATACCTAAACAGGTCTTCCTAATCATTATAACTATTAATTTATTGAAAATATGCTTCATATCATAGACTTAGACACAGGCTTCCTCTTTACGAGAAAACTTAGGCTGTAATCCTCTGCGCAGGCCAAATGCAGATTAGTAGATGTCATATGTTTTAAAATGATTAGTTTTTCTTTCCTGAATATCTTCTTTCCTCAAAATTTTCTTTACCAGTTTAAGGGCAGTGGTGATCAAAAAAATACTTAACTCAAAATAAAGCGCTTGTCTGAGTTCAAGCCCACTGGGCTATGGCTGACCACCACAGCTATCACTTGGGAACACTATGGACGGTCGTCACATTCGGTAGCTGGTGGTATCAAAAAATATACTTATCTTATCCACATCATCCAGAGCACCTAACAAAATTTTATGTACAAAATGCATGAGATTGACAAGCACTATTGAATGGTATCACATGATTTCTCCGTTTTGGCAATCGTTATACTGGTGGAGTATCAATCTGTCTAGCACAATGTTGGTATCTTCATTATATTGTACGTGTATCAAGCAATCAACTGAACCGAGTGCGCTCAGTTGAGTGATCCTACTTCAACTAAGGAGAAGCTTTTGTCCAGGATGTATCGAAATATCAATATGATAACGATCGAATTACAACTTAACAAACTGAAAATATTTTTTTATGCGACTAATGAACCACAATAACAGGGCTGGCTAGTCCATCCTTCATAATAGCTGGTACTTCTACATTATGAAACTCGTCGTCGCTCGCACGAATTAATAAAATACAAAAAACTAGGTAAGATCAGTTTTATTGAATAACCGGGTCATTGGATTAGTACGGATATCTTCTGTCGGTGTTGGCACGGAACCTTCCGGATCTGAAAATAAAATTTGAATTTGTAAAAAATCAATCAACATTTGTAGTCGTCAAACGCGAGCCTATCAATAATAAAAAAAAACCGTTTGGTTTAGGTTTCCGCAATATTGTTTTTGGTTAAAAAAAAAATCCCTAAGTAAAAGTTAATGTCGAGTATTGTTTAAAGGAAACAGACTCCTGAGATAAAAAGCATCCTGTCTGTTTACAAGATTCAATTTATTTCCATATCAAAATTTATGAAAATTTATTCAGTGGCTTAGGTGTAAAAATTTAACAAGCAGCCGGGGTAATTTTGTATGAATAATATCAAATGGGACAACAAATTATAATAATTATGATAAAGCCTAGGTTTCCAAACATCAGTAAAGAAAAGGTCGAAAAACTTACCCCCATTTTCTAAGATCGTTGTTACCCATGTTAAGACGGGTGCCACTGCAGTTATCCCATGTGATTTGCCATGAGCTTGAGCATTCATTTCCAACAATATGGTTGTAACTGACTGTGGCAGCAAAGTATCTCCAAGCATTGTTGTGGTTGCAAATGTTGGTGAGGCAACCAGGTTGGCTGATACCACCGTTAACGTAGAAGTCAGCGTTGGCTACGTCTGATCCGATGCCAAGACCACCGACGGTGTAACCGCCATCGGTGTGAATTGCCTCAACGTAGTTTCCATCATTGGGGTTCACACGGTCAGAATTGTAGTTCCATAGGGGACCAGCTGGGTCCAGAGCTAAAAATTAAAAACAAATGGTTACACTTTTGTTTCAGTAAAACATTTTCAACAACGGTTGTTTGTATTATCTCTTATCTTACGTATTATCTCTTATTTAATGATCGAGGAATGTTTAAGAAAATTGTAATAACCTGTGACACGAGCAACTCTTCCGCCGAGCTCCCTACCAGCGTTACCAACGAGATGAGCACCCAAACTGAAGCCGACAAGATGCATTTGGTTAAAGGGTGCTCCAGTAACGGAGTTCAGGAATGCCAGGAACTGTCCAAGACCACGACCTACAGCTGGGACACCATTAGCAGCTGTAATGTAGTTGGAAATTGCGAGCCTTCTCCAATCCAGGACGATGACATTGACGTCATCTCTTCTGAGACACGCTGTAAAAATACAAGACAAGAATTAAATAGCAAAATAACATGCAGCAGTATTGGTTATGAATTTATTAAAGTAAAATCAATTACCATCTCTAACAACAGGGTTGATATCGGTGTCTTGGTTGCTGAGCCAGCCGTGGGCAATGACGACGGTAGGAACGCGAGGGTTGAAGTTCGAGTTGGTGATAGAACCAGCGTTGTTTATAACCAATGTCTGCGACGATGTAGGGTTGCGCCTGAAAACAAAATTATTTATTTAGGGAATTATTTTAAGCGATGCAGTGGTTGTATAATTGCATAATGAACCTATTTCTCTTCCATACGATCTCAAATTGTATTTACTATTAACTAATTTAGAATTTTAATTATGTTACATTTAAACACCAAAGTTAAATTGTAAAATTTTCTACCAGTTATCAAATATTGTTTACCTGGTATATAACAAATAAAGATTGTTAGCCGGGTTCCTGGTAACATCGTCAAGAATTTCTTGGTCAATTGGAGCCTCTAGGTCTACATCGTGTAAGTTTCCTTCGCCATCTGGGAACTTGATGAATCGTGGGTAGACACGATCTTCAGAGTAATCAGAAACAACAGTGTTGACCGGTACCGCTGATACGGTATATGCTGGAAATGAAAATAGTTTTGGTAAATAATAAGGTTTTACTGGATGTTTTTTAATATCAATACCAAATATGTGTATTTTAAACATCCTGTCTGTTGATTACTTGACAGATTTATCCTGAATCAAATTTATCTTTTTTTTCTTTTTTAAGGTGGGAAATCATCCAAATGACTTCTCGCATTCTGGGTGGAGCGCAAGGGCAAGTCAGATTTTTACTGACTAAAACCACACCTGTGTCCTTCAATTACCCTTTGCGTTCTAGGACTACGGGTTTTCTTTTCAGCAATTCTCCGCGGTCCTAGCTTACGGACATCGGCCCTACTGGGCCCCTACGGTCTGCTGACATCTCTTTGAGGAGCGCGTGGATCACTACGCGCTGTTGACGACTGGGCTCGGTCCAGTTAATTACCGAACAGCCGGAGGGCGAGCTACTCATTGCTCGACGTCCGCAAGCCCGCGTCTACCGTGGCTGGTAGTCGGGTTCGGAATTACGGCGGCTAAGGCGTGAGGACCTTCGTTCCCTTACGCGTGCAGCCTCCTCCTTCGCTAGCATTACTGCTTCGCAGAAATCATCATCAAATTTATCTTGACAAATATATACTTTTGTGGTCAAATAATTTGGTATATAATATTGTGTTTTATTTACAATTTCCATTTAATTGGATTATAAATAAACAAATTCAATTCACTTACCCGTGGCGACAAGGAACCAAAGAAGGACAGTCTTCATAATGACTACGACAATGAAGAAATCGTGTAACGTCTCGGTGTAACAGCTGTATTTATGGAAAGCTTATCATAAAATTAATCCACTGATCAATGTTGGTGATAAATTTACACTTTAGCGGATTAACTAATTAATTGGTGATACTAGTACCTACTATCTTAAGTAGTTAAAATCACGTATAGACTGCAGTACAGTAAACTACCCTTCAACGGTAACAAAACTAGTAGAAAATAGATTTAGTATTAGATAAATTTGTATGTATGCATAAGTTTGTGTTGTCTGGTCAAGTTAAGTGAGATGGTAGTTAAAACTACAAAAATTTAGTAGTTTAGTATGTTTCCTTATCATTGTGGTTTTGATTGGAAAATCGGAAATGGATCACCAGGATTCTCTGAGTTAGAGTAAGTACATAATTATAGAATATGAAAAATCATAGAAATATTAGGCAGAGTAGTAGAAGATCTGCATGTAAATTTATACAAGTAAAAGCATGTCATAACTTTTCGTAATTCTACGATAAAGATGCGATCCTGGTGACGTCAAAAATATGTCAGATAAATATAATTTTCAAACTTTGTAATGAAAAATATGTTATGTTCAAACTTTGCGTATAATGTCATGTTCACATACCCATGTCGTATTACGTATTCAATTTTAAGGTCTAAATATGTATCTGTGCCTATGTAAAGTCATTGTAAAGCAAAGAATGAAACCAGCATTTCTATGAAATTTTGTCCCACATTCTAATAGTTACGTGTGATAAATCGTTGAAAAGGCATTTTTTTTTTAATTTGGAATTTGGTGCCATAGTAACTTTAACAACAATGTAACACACTTATTTATTGAAAGGTGAGACCAGGATTTGTATCCTTCTTTAGCCGTCGTCCTAAAGAAAATGTCAATCTTTCTACGAGTATACAGTAAACGCCAGTGCTACGGTATTTAAACAAAGCATTTAGGCAAAATTACATATTGACTGTTAATTAAACACAATAAATTTAACAGAAATGTCCAGTCTATTGCGAAAGTTTTCCGTTTTAATGAAGTAGACATTGGTAAAAGAATGATACAATTTTGAACTTTATTTTTAAGGGTTAAGATATTTTGATTTTTTTTAAAATTGATATGGAGTTTCTTTTTTACTTTTACTCTGCTGTAGAATATTTCAAGTGCTGAATATATATATATATTCAGCACTTTGATATACTTTTTGATATATATATATATACATATATGTCCTCACTCAATACAGAAAAGACATTAATTCTAACGAAAGAATTAAATACTTGACTGTAAATAATCACATAACATCGTCTGACATGATTGACGTCAAACAAAAAACATCGTCACCATGAATTGCAAATAAATTGATTTACGTTTGTTTGTGATAGCAAATCAGGAATCAGGTGCGCGTTTTGCTAATCTGAAATAATCCACTATCTTAATAAAACTATTATTAGTCTTCATTTTACGTTGACTTGATTTTATTTTGAGCTTTTATTGGAATTGTTCACTTGTTTTTTTGTGTAGCTGCATAGCTTAGTTTTTGTTACTATTTTGGTGCACAATAATGTTTTATTCTATTCTATTGTTACTGTTCTTACTGCTATGATTATAATGTGCTTGTATAAAACTTCTTTTTTTCGCGTAAACGCTAAAAATTGTTTTTATTTTTCGCTTGGTCGGCGTCTTACTTATTTACTTTTTCGGTAATTTCAATAGCCATCTCTTTTTTCTCCATATTACGACACGGTCATCGTTTTTTTTTGCATCAAATACCCATGCTATTACTTCTAATTTCCACTTAAGCTATTATTCATCTATAGCTCGAAGAATCGCTAGACTTAAGTGGCAGTGGGCAGGGTACATTGTTTTCAGAACAGATGGTCGATGGAACCGAAAGATTCTGGAGGATCGGAAAACGCAGCGTTCGAAGGCCTTCAACAAGGTGGACTCAGGAATCCGACCAGGTTACTGGAATCCAAGGGATACAAGACGCACGGGCCGGTCGTTTTGGCGACACTTGAGGGAGGCCTATGTCCAACAGTACGTCTTTCAGCTGAAATAGTGATGACGATATCAGTCACGTGAAACAATTTCATAATTCCCCTTAGACAATTTTTTTTTCTTGTTTCGACATACGAGTATGTCTAAAATAAAATAGTTATCCGTAAATATCTATTTATTAAATATCAACCGGTCACCAAGTACGTAGCAGTTATGGTTGTCTTTTTTATCCAAGTATTGCTTGTATTTTATTATTTGGGATTGTATATATGGGGATGTAGTGTTTCTATGTCTGTTAGGCCTCTTCCACCTACTTCTAAAAGGTAAATTAATTGTCTGTTATTTGAAAATGCTGTTGAATCTTTTGTTCATCATTTTATACCTGTACCCTGGATTCATTTTACACAAAGATCTTGCCTTATACAGTGAGTGTTGATTGCTTATATATGCATAAAAGATTTACGTCCTTGGTGCGCAAGGTGCGGGCCAGTTGTAGCAGCATCCTGGGCATCATTGTTGAAACACTGGATTGCTGTGTTGTAAATAATTACACCAGTATCTTAGCTGGAGTACTGAAGCAATGATTATTTAGCTGGATATGTTGATGTTAACTGTGTCATTAACACAGTTGAAAGTTTGTTTGTTACTAACATTATTATGAGTCACATTGATACTCTCAATAAAGAATATTCTTATTATTATCATAACTCACTATTCTCTTGTATGTTTTTCGCCTTATTTTGAATCTCTGAAAACTTTGTTGTAAGAAATAGGTTGTATATTTAGGATTTCCGGTATTCGAATAGTATCGTAGAGAAATCCTAAATTGGTTGTGTCCTAAAGTTGACTAGTAATTAAATGGTGTGGAAAATCGTCTAAAACATCTAATTATAAAAAAAATAAGACATCAATCTTCATCGGTAAGTGTGTAGAAACTTCTCGAACTTACTATGTCCGGTGAGGACCTGCGTCATGCGGAAGGTGAGGACGCCGTGAGGTCTTTCCAGCTACTCCTCAAGGATAGGACTTACTGCCATAATTATGGCGTGACTATCGATCAACATATTAGGAAACAATAGCTTAATGGATTAAAGGTTTGGTTCTGAAAGCGATACTGCTGGACACGGTTCGTACAGTTAGGAGGTTCCTTTCTCTTGGAGCCCTGACCAAGAGTAGCTTAGTCCCTGTTCCCGATACCAGTGAGCTACAATTTTTTTAAATTGACTTTCAATAAACAAGGATCCCTCAGTAAAATTTTTTTTCTTTATAATATTATTTTTAATGTTTTTTTCTTTATATTTTAATATGTAGTAAATAAGTAAGAATAATAAATAAACGATATAATCTTCGTTTATTGATTGATTTACATCCAGCTAATACCTCAGGTTTAAGTAAAAACTGAATTAATCGACGTCGATTTTATCGATATCGATAATATTCTTGCAAACAGACTTGTTCATCACTATGTTTGCTGACATTGTTGTATCAGCCAATTACAGCCGCTGCATTTTCCCCCGTCTCGGGGCTCGCAAAGGTGAATCGTGTGCCTAGTTGAAATCGGTGTATCCGCCCTCTAGTGGTTTAACGCTCTTTGATTAAATTCATTAACAAAACAAAATTAATGATCTATCTGTAGAGGAACACTATAAAGTGAAATTGGATTACTATGTCTTTCGTGGTAGAAGGGTATATTTTTTTAAATATTATTTTGCATTTCACATGAAGTAGACAACTGTATTACTAAAACAGTTGATTTTTCTGATGTTAGTAATATTAGGGGTTAAAGTATGAAATTGCCGTTTTTTAAAACGGGGTGCTTTGAAGTGTTCTTGGTAACCCTTTAACCCCTATTATATTATTTTGATAACGTTAAACCTGGATATATCCTCCATCTAAGTACACAATAGTTTTTACAGTATAAAGCCAAGTTAATGAGCTTGAAAATGTAATAATAGCTTTGAAAATATAACTAACTAAGAGGTACCTGTTAGTAAAATTTTGCTTACAAACTTTTTTAGTCATCCACTTCATGTTAAACGCCCCTGTGGTTTATGTCAATAAATAAATTGTTTGAGTACAATTGAAAACTTTAAACGCATTGTCCTACAGAACAGAAATATATTGCTTTAGCTTAGTAATTTAGTAATATCTATATTTTTAAATTACTAGTAAATAAGGTTTTTCATCAAAATAAATTTTAAAGTTCATGTTCCATTCTTAAAGTTTAATTAAATGAAAACTTATGACTTCACAGTCAACCAGTCAACCTCACGGTTAACAAGGAAAATAAATCAAAATATAAATCATGCCAAATACTGTTTATTTTCGTGGGTAAATTCATTCAAATAAATTAGAATGGGTATCTTCTTCCTGTATCCAGACGATACATTCCGGTTCTGAAAAAGCAAGAAAAAATATCGTGTGAGTAACGAATAAAAAAAAGACACAATGCAAAAAAATTATCTGTATAATGCACATCGGTTAAATTTGCAATTCTAAAATTCTTTTATTCATGTTTTCATAACTACATATTTTTCATTATCAGTCCCTCTTGGAGGGCAAGTATAGTATACTAGCGGCCCGGTACGTGCTTCACTACGTATAAAGTGAAATAATAAAAAATAATAAAACCGCTTGACCGATTTTGTGTAAACTTCACATAAACCATCTACTAAATAGTTCAAACAAAGCCTAAACATTTGGTTTGGATAGGTGAGCCCGTTCTTGAGTTATAAAATTACAACGAAAAGTGGCATTGATTTTATATATATAGATTCACTGTGTAAATAAACAATATCATTAGATATCAGTTAATTCAACTCACCCAGTCTTCCTTAAGTCATCGTTGCCCATGCGTAGTTCAGAACCGCGGCAAGTGTTCCAGGTTATCTGGGTACTAGTGGTGCAGCGACGGCCAACCAAGTGATTGTAGGTCACGGTGGCAGCGAAAAATTCCCAGGCACGATTGTGGTTGCAGAGGTTGGTAAGGCAGCCGGGCTGGGAGATACCACCGTTGGGGTAGAAGTCAGCATCAGCAACATTGGAACCGATACCGAGACCGCCAACGGTGTAACCACCATCGGTGTGGATAGCCTCAACGTAGACTCCATCACTAGGTCTGACACGGTTTGTGCTGTAGTTCCACAGTGGTCCAGCAGGGTCCAAAGCTAGAAACCAAAATACGACAAGTGTTAATATTGGATACAGTTTTTACGACCAAGAGAAGGCCGCGATTTTTATCTATATTTCTGTACCAATATTTTGAAGAGAAAAGATTTGTAATTTTAAAATATGGTGTGTAAAAAATAAACTACTGGACCGATTTCAAAAATTCTTTCACCAGTAGAATATTACTTTGTCATTAAGGTCGAAGCTATTATATTTTGTATTTTCTCGCGGGCGATGCCGCTAGTAGAAGCTAGTTTTATCTAAAATGTTTATTTTCATCCATGTTAGTAATTTGTAGACCTTTTTTTACACACACATACATCTCCCGCCCTTATCGTTTTAGACTTTTGCTGACTAAAATCCACTCCTATTCCTTCTTTGCCTTTCTTCCAGGGTCCGGGGGTTCTCTTTCACATCACCCATGGCTCCGTCGACGACTTGGGCTCGGTCCAGACGGTTACCGGACGTTCGGGCGGCGAGCTACCCATTGCTCGCCGTTCGCAATCCCGCGCCTACGATGGAATTTGTAGGAGATCTATAGTATAAAAGTAAAATATTTATACCTGTAACGCGAGCAAGCCTTCCTCCAAGTTCCCTGCCAGCGTTACCGACAAGATGAGCGCCCAAACTGAAGCCAATAATGTGCATTTGACTGTAGGCCTGACCAGTCACCCTGTTTATGAAAGCCAGGAACTGTCCGAGTCCACGGCCGACGGCGGGAACACCTCTAGCTGCGGTAGCGTAGTCAGATAGCGCAAGTCTTCTCCAGTCCAAAACAATGACGTTGACGTCACTCTTGCCCAAATAAGCTGAAAATGGGTTTGATACATACTTAGTTAAAGCTTACATTAATAATATAAACGTTAAAAAAATATAATTATGAAATAATAGTTTATTTATATTAATCGAAAGTAAAATCTAGAATATTTTAAAAGCAGTTTTTAAATAAATAAAATATTGGGTTTCTCGAAAAGTATCCTGCAATATTCAGAGGTGTCGTGCATAAGTTAGGATCTTTGATGGGATATAAAGAAACCAAAAAATTAATTTGTTTTTAAACAGTATTACTTACCATCCCTGATGGTGGGGTTAATGTCAGTGTGTTGGTTGCTGAGCCAACCGTGAGCGATGACTATGGTGGGAACATTAGCGTTGAAGTTCGAGCTACTGACGGAATTGGCATCGTTCATCGTCAATGTTTGCGAGATCCTTCGGTTGCGTCTGCACATTTTTAAGGGTGTTTAATATTAGGCTGACTGGCTTTCAGTTATTTCAAACTATATCTTTGTAACTAGAAAACATATTAATAGTAAAATGAAAAAAAAAAATACCTTGTGTATAATAAGTATCGGTTGTTTGCTGGGTCTCTTTGGATCTCATCAAGGAGTTCCATGTCAGGTTCAGCTTCTAGGTCCACGGTGTGCATGACACCCTCGCCATCGGGAAACTGGATGTAACGTGGGTACACACGGTCCTCGGAGTATTCCGATGTCAACGGCACCGACGTTGCGGTATATACTGTAATTTTTTTTATTGTTATAAGTTTTTTTGGGTGGGAAATCATAAAATAAATTAGTGGGCACCTTTATTCATGCCGACATCTTTTTAAAATGACCTTATCAGACGGCGAGCTACTCATTTTTGCCGTCAACAAGCCAGCACCTACGGTAGCCAGCGCTTTGTAGCTACCTATGCTCGCGAAGTTACTTGTTGCGGTGACTGGGGCGTAAAGATATACGTTTCCTCACGTGTGAGGATCTCCTTAGCTAGCATTCTGCTTCTGCTTTAGAAACTGCTTCGGAGAAGGAGGCAACTACTTCCTATTCCCTTTCGCTCCATAGCATAGCATAGCATAGTCGGCCTTATAATGTTCCCACTGTTGGGACTCAGGCCTCCTCTCTAGGAGAGGGAATGGGCCACAATCCACCACGCGGGCCCAGTGCGGATTGGTGGATGTCACATGTCTTCGAATTTTTGGTTCTAGGACATGCCGGTTTCCTCACGATGTTTTCCTTCACCGTTTTGAGAGCAGTGATGATGAAATAAATTAGACAAAGTAATACGCCTGGCTGGGCTTGAACCCGCGACCTACAACTCGTAAGTCGGGGCCGTTACCACTCGGCCACCACTGCTCAACGGCATAAACCAGGTCACGAGACGAGAGGTCGTCGCCGTTGATTGGCTCTACGAAGACACAGTGGTACTCTGCCCTAGCGGGGCGGACTTTCACCGTGTCCGCTGGGCTATGGTATGGTAGCACACTAGCGTTTCTTCCAGCCGAATCCAAAATAGAACCTCAGAACCTCTCAAAATAATTGTGTCTGAATTTAATATTTTTTACTTAAATGATCTACTGGGGTTTTTACATTTGCTAATAAGACATATGGTTCCCATGATTGTGGTTCAACAGTCTAATATTTATCAAATTCAAATAAATGAGAGAAGTTTATATTACACACATATGGTTTGGTTAGCTATTGTTTTATAAAACTTACCCGTTGCAAGTAACAAACACAAGATAGTCTTCTGCATTGTGGCAACAATTAGAAGTCAGTCCACTTACACCAAATCTTATAGCTATTTATGCTAAAGTCTTATCAGCACTGAAGTCACTATTGACTGATACTGACGTTTTATCGATTAGGATTAAAGATTTGTAAAGTTTTTTAATGACTTATGGATCGTTTGGGTCCCCGTTATCAGCATTATTAAACATGTTATATGATTATAAAACAAGATAGAAAGATAGAACAGATTTATAGTCTTTTCGGTCCAAATATAACAGAATTTGTCATAATAGTATGTTTTTTTTTAATTTTATATTTGGTTTGGTTCTTGGTTGCAAAGGTAGTGTTTCGTTTTGTATATTTTTGTACTGTAAAACAAAAGCGTAGGTACTAGACTTTCATTTTTCTTAAATAGCGTTACATTTCGAAATATTTAAAAATAAATAAACAATTGTTTTAATTTTTTTCGTTGTGATATCAATCAAAGGTGATCGAAAAAGATTAAGAAATGTTTTTTAAAGCTTTTAAATATTTTAACAGGCGTATTGTTTAGGCGCATCTATTAATAAGTTTTTATTATTCAATGGGAGATCATCAAATGAATCCTCCTGCTTTGAGTGGAGTTAGAGGGATTCAAAGTCAAAGTCAAAAGTTTTTTATTTCACATAGGCCTACATGGGCACTTATAAATCGTCAGAAGCTAGTGCACGGTTCCAAATTGGTCGTTTCCTATGGAGAAGAACCGGCAAGAAACTCCATGGTTACTCTTTTTAGAAAATTGTTGTTCTTACAATATTACAGTATAAGTAGATACTCGTATTATGTAATCAGTAGTAGTGTAGTGTCAGAATATTACGGACTAAAACTCACCTGTGCAGTGTTCCATCAGTTACCCTTTGCGGTCACGGGCTACGTTAACTCTTTAGAACGATGTTTTGCTTTACCATTTTGATAGCAGTGGTGATAAAATGAATTACATGCAACGAGATCCTTTGGCTAATACGAGTCTATCAAAGCTTATCAAAATCTATCCGATGAATTTAACTAGACAATGTTTGAGGTAGTTGGAAAAAACCAGTCGATTTTGGTTTTTTTTTTTAGCCATTTAAATAGCTGTAACATGGACAGCTTTAATTTAAGTTCAAAACTTTGCTAGTAAATTAAAAAAAAAACTAGATAGTTAGTTGTCGCTAATTTTAAATTTAAAAGTACTCTAATACTATACACATGTAAAAATTCAGAGTCTACGCCATATATATTTTTTTAAATTTGTATTTGAATGAAAAATTTGGATCCTCTTCATAAAACAACAACGTCCCGTCGACCATTTCGATTTGGCACACGATGCACCAAACACCCTATATAATTATAATTGTATGTGCAAGTCGGTATACTATATAATGATTCACTTAAAAAGCGCCTCAACCCTATCCTAAACTCTTGCAGAACACCTTTGAGTAAATTGACAGCATCGTATACTCAATACTTTATTGCATTCCATATTATGTACATAGATGGTATAAAATATTGTCAAGATCAATATGGACCCTGTCGGGCACAGCAAAGTTAGGAGAGAGGATGAAGGCTAAGTAACAATTCATGGAATTAATTATTATTATAGGTAGATCTAATAGATGTATATGTATATTATTGTGTGGTAAATTATGTTAGATATTATAATTTATTTTTTATCATTGTATTCTTCTATTAAATTATGTACCTATATATTTAAATTAAATTGTGTATGCATGTTATTTATTATGTATATGTACAAGTATTGGTAAATAGGTAAATTTTGTCAGATGTTTTATTTATTTTTCATCATGATCATTATTATTAAATTATTTTAATATTGAAATTAATTTATGTATGTATATTATTAGAATATCTTCGTGTAAGTAAATAATGTCAGGTATTTTTATTTATTTTTATTGTCATCATTATTAAATTGTGTATTTATTTAAATTAATTATGTATATATATTTTTATTATGTTTGTGTATTGGTAAATTATGTCAGATATTTTATTTATTTTTGTCGTCATTATTATTAAATTATGTTATTACTGAATTTTTTTTTTTCGTTCGTGCTTGTCCACTATCTCACCTGATGGAAAGCGACGATGCGGTCGACGATGGAACGCGCTTACCTAGAAGTAACTTATTCACTCTTGACTTAAAGATTCCCGGGTTGTAGCCATCAGGGAACACAGATTCCGGCAAGGAATTCTACTCCTTAGCTGTACGCACAATGAATGTGTTCCCAAAACGTTTCGTGCGTATAGGTGGGATGTCTACCATGTACCGGTGGCGCATTGCCGTACGCCTGGTGGTCCGATGATGGAACGGGCTAGTCAGAATTAGGTTATGCAAATCCGACGCACACTCCCCGAAATGCAACCGGTAGAAAACCGACAGGCTAGCAACTCGGCGTCGATGCTCAAGACTTTATGTAAGGTCTTTGTATAAGTGAATTAAATGTCAGGTATTTTTATTTATTTTCATCGTCATCATTATATCTTGCATTTATTTTAATTTAATTATGTATGAATTTAATTTATATTTTATTTACCTTAGTACTCACATTACTTTGCACTCACTTTTTTAAATACATTTATTACAACGATACAGTATATAATTAATAGTTTTTATTGTAGTTGATGTTTATCGTTATAGTATTTCTCTATGGTATAGTAGTATTTGTCTATTAGATTTTTTTAGTTTATTGATGAGCATGTTATTACTATCTGCATTTTTGATGAATTTTGGTAAGTTATTATATATTTTAATAGACATAACATAATCGTAATGCATCTCCAGTTATTGCACTAACTAAGATCACCTTTTTCGGTACAGTGATTAAAAGACCTTTATTCCTTTTTTCCGAGAGCTCTTCGGCAGTCCAGATTTTTTCTATAAGGGGCGTTTACAGAAAATCGACGGCAGAGGATACGTCATTCGTTAATTTACAGCATTTCTACCGTAATCAGGTCGAGTCCTGGCACTTTACCTGTCTTCAAAGAGCGGACTGCTTTAGCAACTTAAGAGGCGTATCGATGGTGGTTCCGTATCGATGTCGAGTAACCGGGCTGGTGAAGATACAGTCTATAATGTGTCGGGGTCAATGCTGCAAACGAACGGAAGGCCTCTATAATTACTACTGATGAGCGCAAGGAGATATGGAATGGTGATGAGATTCATGGGCGTTTTCATCGGGATTTTCATAGCCTTGATGTAATTTTTTTTCAAATCAAATCAAATCAAAAATATTTTTGTTTCACGTAAGACTACAGTGGCACTTATAAAACAGAAGCTAGTGCACGGGTGCAAATTGGTCGTTTCCTATGGAGAAGAACCGGCAGGAAACTCTAAACTGGTTATTCTTACAATATTTCCATATTATAGTATTAATAGATATTATGCAAGAACAGTATAGACCAGTCAATATTGTACCCAAAAGCACAATAAAAATAATCGTATTAAAAAAAGTGAGTCGTAATAGGAAGTAATCAAGAATTCGTGGACTCTACAGTTTTCTTACATTCACATTATAAAAAAGACGCTATATAAATAAAAGCAAGAAAAATATGAATAATTACAACTATCAATAACATAATAAATTACTAACGAATTTAAAGTAGTTCAACTAACTAAATTGTCTAAATAATTTTAAAAATATTGCATAAGCATTTGTAAAAAAAAAAGTATATATTAAAACAAAGACGGAGTAGTTATTAGACACAATATTAATGAGTTACCAGGGGTCACATGTGCAGAAATAGTCATTGCCAAACAAGCGTGTCTTCGACATAGTCTTTAACCTTTTACCTTTTGCCATCAGTAGCCTAGTCTTATTTCGGCGACACCTTTTTCATCCTCATCCTTCGTATCTTCGTGAACGTCAGCAAGTGATATGTGCTGAAAAATTTTCTGACAGGTGTGACATGTGACATGCGTTCCACAAAATTAAGGTATACTCTCTCCACTTTTATTTTATTTTTTTATTAATTCTATCACAGCTATCCTCAAAATTTCTTTCCATTTGTATGCTGATGACTTGCAGCTCCTAGCCAGGCTATCTTTATTGGTAGTTTATACTTTTTACGAAGCTTGGACACTAGCTAACAACTGTCGCTTATAATAAGCAACACAGTTATTGCTCTCGCCACACATAAAAGACCTTAGCTTAGTATATCGACTATAGGTTAAGCTGGAATAAGCAGATCACTCAGGTGAGCCAGATAATAACCTTTAAGCTACAATTTCTCTATAAATAAATAAAAAATAAAAATTGTTCAATCGGTCTCAAACGGTTACATTTACAAATGTGAATGAAACAACCCCAGTAAATTATTAATAATACTTGAAAAGACAACAACAATTAACGATCTAATAATTGTAGATTCAATAACTTCCTTTCATCAAGCTCTAAAACCACCTTGGTCTTATCGCTTATGTTACCTGTAATTGATTATGCTTATGTTTGTTACTCTGATCTATTCCAAGAAATTCTAAACAGATTGAATCGATTTCGCAACAACTGCATTCGATTCATATTAAAATTTGGCCTTCGTAAATATGGTCACATTTCTTCTTTCAGTTCTCAGCTCAAATGGCTGCCTATCCATCACAAGAGATCCCTCAGATCCATGTTGTAATGCTGGATTGCTACCGTGTGTTTGAAGTTAACAATGACAAGGGCAATTCGAATTCTCAAAAAACTTTTGAGTGATTGACGGATGCAATCCAGCGTTCCAACATAGGTCTCCTTGGTTGGAGTTTGGTTTGTGTGTTTGGAATGTGTTGCAGCTACATGGATGTAATCCACGCGTCAATACGTTCGCAAAACAGTCGCGAGTCATCTCTTTATGCTTTGCTAGCTCTGTTTTTGTACTGTTTAATCTTTATTTTTATCTTTGAACAAAAAATGGCTCCAATTCAGCCACAATGCATAAAATGAGTCTTGATTTAACAGTTATGCGCAATGATTTTCAGTGAATATTTATTAATATTCTAAAGGTATGATATATCTGTATAAACATCGATTAACTGAGAGTGGACGACATTTTGCACTCGCATACGTGCGCGCCCGCTTGTTGTTACAGCACAACTGTCTTATGTTGAATGTTAGCTGCCAGATAGACGGTTGTAATCCACGCGCTTCAAAGCGTCTCTTCTTCTTAGCTTTATCTTCTTAGCGTATCGATGGCAAATCTAGTTAAATTCCTTGCTTGGCCTAGTATTCGGCCACGGCAGTGCCGTCCGCTGCGGTTGGGAAAACGCACTCGCCATCCAAGGGCGTTGAAGCTCATTGATTACAACTGCTGTTTACAAGGATTGAAACTAGCAAGGTCACGGTCAAGGCCCTGTTAGAACGCTGGTTGCAACCACCTGGTTCACCCTAAGAACATTAGATGCTGTTGTGGTAAAACAAATAGAATGTGTAAATAAAAGATGTAAGTAAACATTGGGCCAAATCATTTATTATGGAAAAATATTTCAGATAACTGCGTAAAATTAGAAAGGATATCTCCTGCCTGTGTCCAAACGATACATTCCAGATCTGAAAAAGAAAAAAACATTGTATGAGTAATCATAAACAAAAAGAAAATAAGTACCATGAGTATTTTAATGCTCTAATATAGTTTTTGAGACTTTGTAACTGTTGAGCAGTAAAATAATTATGTATTTTGAAACATAATAATATTTTATTTTGTAACTTTGACGTTACAATTGGGGTTAAAGCAATACCAATCGAAACTAAAAATGTATTGATTTTTCAAAGTTCAGTGTTGGTAATGGTTAGACAATTTTAAATTCTAATTGATATCATCTGGTCATATTTTAGTGTGACTTACCCCGTCTTCCTTAAGTCATCGTTACCCATACGTAGTTCAGAACCTCGGCAAGTGTTCAAGGTTATCTGAGTACTGGTGGTGCACCGACGGCCAACCATGTGGTTGTATGTCACGGTGGCAGCGAAAAATTCCCAGGCACGGTTGTGGTTGCAGATGTTGGTAACGCATCCAGGCTGAGAGATACCGCCGTTGGGGTAAAAATCAGCGTTGGCAACGTTGGAACCGATACCGAGACCGCCAACGGTGTAACCGCCATCGGTATGAATAGCCTCAACATATACTCCGTCACTGGGCCTAACGCGGTTACTGTTGTAGCTCCATAGAGGTCCAGCAGGGTCCAAAGCTGGAACATAAAAATCAAAATTATGACATGGGTGTAATCAAAATTAAAATAATGAAAGAAGATAAACGTACGAACAAAATAAATCACTGACGATAATTTCCCTTATCACTTCTTTTTAAATTTTTTCGTTCTGATTTGAAATCAGCAAGCGTCAGCGACAGCTGATTTCAAATCAACAATCAACGGCTAAATTATTGCATTAAGTATTTTTTTAATCACCTGTGACACGAGCAGCTCTTCCTCCAAGTTCTCTGCCAGCATTACCGACAAGGTGGGCACCTAAGCTGAAGCCCACAAGGTGCATTTGGTTATAATTTTGACCAGTCACTCTGTTTATGAAAGCCAAGAACTGTCCTAGACCACGGCCGACAGCGGGAACACCTCTAACTGCAGTAGCGTAGTCAGATAGTGCAAGTCTTCTCCAGTCTAGGACAATGACGTTGCAGTCACTCTTGCCCAAGTAAGCTGAAATTTGATAAAAAGTACTGCTATACTCTAGAAAATTCCTTCTTAAAAATACTGATTGGAAAAGCGGCTTTTGTATCTTTTTGGTCCCATTTGGGCTAAGAATCTTCATACGCAGTTTATATATGTATTATTATAAGTTAAGCTGCATCATATGAATGTTGATTACTAGGAAAGTGAAAGGCAAATTTTCAAAAACTGGTTTAAACTTTTAAAAATTAATCCTGTTTTAAATTTTGGTTTTTAAAAATCGGTGTTCAGAGATTTACGCATATAGCGTAAATCTCTGAACACCGATTACAAGAAATATGTTAGATATTGAAAGATTGCATTTTCCTTCTTAATTTTTGTTATCCTGCTACAGTGAAAAGACCTCTTTTCCATTCTTCAAGTTCTCCCGCTCAATCTTTTATGAAGTCTAGCTCGTCTTGTCTTGTCTTAATCGTCCAATAACTTTTCGGTGGAGGCACCAAGAGTCTCAGACTATTACTGATTACAATAAGATATAAGATTATCCATGTTCTTTCAATTAATATTTGCGTTACAGAGCTACGGTAACTATTTCGAATTATCTTTCTGAGCCGGTCACGTTATTGTTTTCAGTATGACTAACTTGTTAAAAATACATAGTTATTTAAAGAAGTAGGTATGTATTTACCATCTCTGATAGTGGGATTGATGTCGGTGTTTTGGTTGCTGAGCCAGCCATGAGCGATGACCACGGTGGGAACATTGGCGTTGAAGTTCGAGTTGGTGACGGAATTGGCATTGTTGATTGTCAATGTTTGTGAGTTCCTCGGGTTGCGTCTGTAATAATTTTAAAAGATATAAATTTCTTATAAATATAGTTTTTTTTTTTAATGTTAAAAGAAAAGTTATTAAGTGCTGCGTGTCAAACCAAAATGCCAAGAGAAAACTGGCGAGCAACACTCGTAGGTATGTAATATTACACCAACCATTTTGGAGTCACTTTTAACCCCTTAATTATACAAAATCTATTTGATATAAAACAAAATTAACGCACTAGTTTATCTAATTAACTTAGTTTCTTCATTTTTATAAACACTGCCCAAAGGGTTATGAAAAAAAATCTCAAATGGTAATGAATAAAAACAAAAATTAACAACCAAAAATCTTAATTTTTCTGTCTGCCTGACATAGACATCAAAAACCTCACATCCACTCCTAGATGACCTAGAAAGTTCAAATTAAACTATACAAAGGAAACATCCAAAAACAGTGAATTCCAAAATTAAAAAGAAAAAACAATCTATCGATATTATTAGGTGAAGCCTTCATGTGATTAGGTGAAGCCTTCATATGAAAAGAGCTGTGAAATCACTTCTCCACGGTTGAGACGGACGCTACTTCTGTAGACGCGGAGTTAAATCACATCAAAATTTCCTTATTTAGAGACCAACTCCGTCATTATGGACTTAAAACACTTACAAGCGTCAAGTTAGAAGACTAGATGTCACAGGAAATCTGGAATCTCATTGATGGAAGAGCCGAACTTCATCTTCGATTTATGGCAACCAGTGATGAGGCAGTATGTCGCAACCTAAGACCCTTCCTCTTTCATGTTGCTCTGGATAGCATCATGATTATATTAAACAACAAGCGCCGCTTACAATGACATTCAAAATTCAATATTACAATTTATTTTAGGGAAAGATACTTAACGTCACGGTAAGATACATGATATACGATAGGTATCTTGGTTTGTCTATTACCTGGTGAACAACAAGTATTGGTTGTTAGCAGGGTTCCTTTCGATCTCATTGAGGAGGTCCATGTCTGGCTCAGCCTCAAGGTCTACGGTGTGCATGACACCCTCGCCATCAGGCATCTGGATGTACCGTGGGTACACACGGTCTTCAGAGTAATCTGATGTTAACGGCACCGCCCATGCGGTATATACTGGAAAGAGATAATATTTTTTTTTAAAGATAATAAAAAAATAGACATGTTTTTTTCATGGAAAAATAAGCTTTTTTCAATGTTGGTGTTATTTTCAAACCTGATCATAGTAGTCATAATTTTTTTTTAGGGTTCCGTTGTCTTCACAAGAAAACGTAGTTTCGTTATAACCGTCTGCCAGTCCATCCGCGGCTTAGATTAAATGCTTCTTTTAGTAATAGAAAGCTTTTGCTAGTATATTAATCTTAAAAATATATATTTATTTTTATCCTTAATCGTAAAGTGAGAATAACTTTCTTTTTCCTCGTTTACTCCGTTACTAACGAAGTAATTCGAAAAGTTTTTTTAAGTTATTAATTAAAACCGTATTTATTGACTCTGGAAAAAAAATTAATAATTTATACCTATATGAATTTTGAGAATTTTTAAAACGACTGAATTAATTTAAACGGATAAGTGCATACAGGACCCATTTACGTCACTGGACAATATTTTTATGAAATAAACGTCGTTGAACAGAATAATATTAATAATAATATATAATAATATAACATAACTTTTACACAATGCCATCTAGTCTCAAACTAAGCAGAGCTTGTGGTATGAGTACTAGACAACTGATAAACATACTTATATATTTCTAAATACATATTATAGATAAATTACACCCAGACACACAACAAATGATGGTGCTCATCACGCTAACATTTGTCCTGGCCACTAGACCAACAGGCCTGTCAAATTATATTAACTTACGTAGTTTTCACCCAGAATATGCATCTCAATTTTATGAAGCGTTTAAAGTAAAATAACTTATGTTTGATATTACCAAATCAACTATAATAAAAAACAACAAATAAAAAATTATTGTAATATTTTATTCTGAATACACAAAAGGAAATCTTACCCGTAACAAGAAGCAAAAATAAAAGGGACTTCTGCATTTTGTAAGCAGCTGTGAACTAAAGTTGCACAAATACTGCAAGTATTTATTATAATTCTTTATCAGTGATGAATATCTTGTTAATTGTTCTTGCTTCAAAACATGTTTATCAAAATTCTCTACAAACTGACAGGCTACTGAAATTATATAAGTATAGATAGGGTTATATTATTTATCAGCTTAATGCAGTTGGGGAGGTAGTTGCGAATATCTTTTCATTGTGCCGGTGATCGTCATTGTGCATTCTTCCCATATAATTACCAAGGCCTGATCGCCCCCACGAGGACACGGTGGTTCTCTGTTCAAGTGGGGCACACCTCTACCGTATGCTCCACCGAGTCCTCTGGGGCACTTTTACATAAGTCAGTATAAATTTTTATATGAAATTTAAAAATTCTCTGCAAACTGACAGGCTACTGAAATTATATAAGTATAGATAGAGTAATATTATTTATCAGCTTAATGCAGTTGGGGAGGTAGTTGCGAATATCTTTTTATTGTGCCGGTGATTGTCATTGTGCATTCTTCCCATATAATTACCAAGGCCTGATCGCCCCCACGAGGACACGGCGGTTCACTGTCCACGTGGGGTACACCTCTACCGTATGCTTTACCAAATCCTCTGGGGCACTTTTACATAAGTCAGTATCAATTTCATATAGCCTGATATATACAAAAACATTTTGTTCATGTGTAGGTAAACTGTACAGTTTTTCATACCGTTACGTTAAATGCAATCCTACCTGATGGTAAGCAGTGATGCATTCGTTTATGACTAAATGCACCTAGTTTATTAAGAGCCTATTCACGCTAGCTTTGAAGACCTCTAAATTTTAATCGGACGGGAAAACTGCAGCAAGCAAATTGTTTCAGTCCTTCGATGTATGCAGTATAAACGACGAGGCGGAACACTTAGTCTAGACCGTAGTGTGTTAACAGTGTAAGGTTGGGCACTTGCCGAACGTCAGATTGTTCGATAGTAGACAAAGAATGGCGGAATCAAGTCATATAATTCCGGCGCTCACTCTCCAAATTGTATCCTGTAAAATACCGAAAGACTCGCTACCCTACGTCTGTACTCCAGGTTTTTTATATTAGTGTTAACCAAATCCAAATGTGCAATTAGCCTCATCGCACGCTATTCCGCCGAGTCTGAAGCTGCTAGATGATGTTTTACAGTACCAGCCCGTATCTTGAATTTATTTAATCGGTATTCAGCCAGAATGCCAGGAACCTGCAACTCTCAAGAGCACATTTTCTCCGCTTACAATCCTCAATATAAAACTTTCTTATTTTATTGATTTCAATATGTCACGGAATTCTGCACGAGACAAATTTCTTTTCAAAATCAAATTTCCGAGCTACGAATGGCGCATGAGTTGAACTTATGCCAATATTTTATTTAAATCACCTAAAGTTTCTTCGCTCACCAAGAAACATTGAACGGTTTTATTTAAAACTAGCTTCTGCTTTCGGCAGCACTCGTGTGAAAACCAAAATGATTCCTGGATAACATACGTACTGCTAGGATAAAAAATATTACCTATATGGTTTAGGTTAGCTGCTGCAGAAACAATTTGGCCAAATGGAGTACCCTTGACCCATCCCAAATATAGTGCTAGTGTGGAGCCTCTTTACAGAATACTCGTCACCTCGTTTCCTGCTCGGCATGCACAACCATCTGCATCTTCCATGACTTAACTTCCTATCCAGCCCCCTTAGCCAAGTTACAATCGTTTCGTTCGCGCCGAACGCCTCGAGTAGGCCACGCCTCCGATTCCTTTGTTCTGACCACGTGACTGAGCGATAAGATGACTGCGCGAACGATACGATTGTAACTTGGCTAGGGGGGCAAGTGGCTACATATTATTTATTAGTCAGATTTTTTTTGTCAAATCGACACAAAAGAAGAAGAAAGAGATTGTAGGACATGATCTGGGTACTAATTTTCATACGTTCAGCTAGTAAGATTTAAAGAGATAATGACTTTTACCTCTTCACCTATATTATACATTATTCCTCATGTATATATTATATATAAGCAGATATACACAGTTACTTTCACATTTTATAGAATTAATATTTATAGTATGGATAACTGTGAATACCGTTTTATTTTTGTAGCGTTGTATAGAGTGGTTACAAAAAGCCCGTCTATATGATTTCGTGCATTGTTTAGGTTTAATCAATTCGGTACTCCAAATATTGTTTAGGAAAACAAATATATACACGCGGGAGGGCAAACACCGGCGTAACTGACCGATATAGTGGAGTACAAACGAATCTCTATAGAAACATAGGTAGTTAATTTACTAAGCTTACATAGATCGATCATAGATCTAAATAAATGCTGGAATTTAATTATAATTAAATATTTCACAAGCGTATGAGCCAATGATGAATAATGCTGAAATTAAAATCAGAAGCAATTATCGAGAGAAACGTAATGGAAAAAATTTATCTTATTTTACTTCCAAATACCCCACACAAATTCCGCATTACTGAAATATGGGCAAAGTATGTACAGTGTGCTTTAGCTGTCGAGATTGCTGACGAATCTTACAAGGATTTTTTTTCTTGGTTTGATAAATAAAAACTTGATTTTTCAGTGTCTTTCAATACTAGCGGTCTCGAGAGACTTCGTCCTGCCCGTAAGCTAGATTTTCGTCAGAATAAAAATTAAGAACCCGTTTGCAGCGCCACCTACCGGGTTTGATTGTATTTTCAAACTATCCAGACATTTATTCTAATATACATACAAAATTTCATCCAAATCGGCCAAGCCGTTTGGGAAGAGTTAGGGGATAAAGACACGTAAGTACAGAAGAATTGTATACATATATAATAATGATAAAACAGCATGTTTGCCGGATCTTTCCCGAAGTCTATGTGGTTATTGTTTAATAGTGTTACACTTGTGTGTGTAGGTACTTTGTGCATATCTTTACCAGGCTTTAATCATAGCTAAGTAAAGCAAAACACTCTTTGAATTTGATTTTTCAAGCATTCATCAAAAGATATTGAGATTGTCAAAAAATCTCGACAGTTGTACACGAATTATCCCAGATAATTTTAATCCATCTTCAACATCATTATTATCGACTTTGGTTTGTGAATTGTAAATTAATTTATTTGTGGACATTTTTATTAAAAGTCCATACAAAAGTAGTCGTTAATCCTAAAATATTTATTTCGGATATCGATTCATTATTTTAAGAACAAATTAGTCCCTGTAATATCCTTACCTTAAGTAATGCATACTGCCCGATTATTAGAAAATTAGGCTACTGATAAAATTCTAATTTGCAACGAAAAAAAAAAATTTTGTTTCATCATCTTTCTACCCTTGTCCCGTGTTATTTGGGGTCGGCGCAACACTTTTTTTTCTTCCACTCTGCCCTGTCACTCGTCATGCTATCATTAACTTTCTTTTCTTTCATATCACTCTTCACACAATCCATCCATCTTTTCTTTGGTCTCCCTCTCCCTCTCCATCCATCCACATGTAAACTCATAACTCTTTTAGTAACATTAACGAAAAAAAACTTTGTTTGAATATTTAAAATAGCTTTTCTAAGTGTGGTTCATTAGGATGCATAACGTTGAATCATTATATATGTAATAGATAACAAATTAATTCAGTACTGAATAAGAGCAACCATTTAATGATAATGCAATTTATGACTAATCAACCGATACGCATTGAAATATTCCATTTTAGTTGAAGTAACTAAATTACATATTCATAATAGTGTGTTAATTAGATTAGCAAAGTGCGTTATCCTATAATGTTGTTAATTAGTATTCATCGTTGTATTGATTTTTTTACCCTGGTAAAGAAGGACCCATTAGTAGGAAATTTGAATTTAGTTTTGATTTAGCTTATAACCTAGGCAGGACTTGCAAAAGAAATTTTGCAAGTCAGTCCATAAACGACGAAGTTCTGAGATAACAAACATAAAAAAATAATATTGATAAAAAAATACAACCGAATTAATAACCTCCTCCTTTTCTTAAAGTCGGTTAAAAAAGTATTCTGAAAGTTAAAAAAATTGTTGAACAATTTAACGGCTTGACGGAGGTGAAGTCGCCGGCAGCGGCTTTATTTTTCCTTGAAAGATTTCTAAATAAAAATTGATTAAGTCGGTAATTTTTTACGAATAAATACTGATGCGTAAGTACCTACTAATAAATTAAGTACCAAATACAAAAATAAAAAAAATAATTACAAATTAAGTACTTATTTATTTATGTAAACACAAACACTTAAAAATAAAAAGTACATATACATAGTAAAGCTTAAGGTGCTGCTTATTTCAAATGAAATATTTCCAGCAGACCTGCGACGGGAGAGTTGAATGAGATGACGGTGTAGACACAGTGTATATAAAAGAGACGGAGAGACCAATTTAAAGTTTTCTCTAAAAAGTGAACAGTCTCTTTGTCCCTAAACTCTTTTTCAAAAACGTTCGTGATGAAAATTTTAGCCCTAGAGTACCTTGCCTCAACATACCAAGTTTAATTAAAATCGGTTCGTTTATTTCCAAAAATAAGGACTTGACAGTGTTGAGTACCTCAGGAAAAAAAAAAAGTTTTTAAATTGATATAAACCAGTGCTTGACTGCGATCCCACCTGATGGTAAGCAGTGATGCAATCGACAATGCTTACCGACTCAATAAACCTACTGCCAAATAGGTAGCTGTACTATAAAAATATTAGAATATGTTACATCCGCAAACTAATGGAAAATAAAGTGAATACAAACTGTATCAAAAAATATAATTTCTATAAGTTTTGAAAGTATATATATATATATTACACAACTATCTCACAACGCCGTCTAGTTCCAAGCTAAGCAGAGCTTGTGTTATGGGTACTAGACAAACTGATAAACATACTTATATATTTCTAACTACATACATATATAGATAAATTACATCCAGACACAGAACAAATGATCGTGCTCATAACACAAACATTTGCCCTGAGTGGGAATCGAACCCACGACCTCCGGCATAGCAGTCAGAACCACTAACCACTAGACCAACTTAACAGGCCAGTCCAGAAGTAGTGTGTATTAAGTGTTTTTGATTCTAAATTTGAACGGCTTTAATCTCTTAATTGATACTGGCTAAATACATAAACAGTGCGAGGAAAATTAAAAAAAAACAGCTTGAACTGTTGAGAAATAAAACAAAGGTGAGCCTTTCTTTTTGTTCTATACAGTTTTAAAGACGATAACAATAAATTTTAACGTAATTATGATCTGAACATCATCAAAATGATTACATTTGATAACAACACATAATCAAAACAAAACACAATCGTTTTTTGTGAATGTTATTATTTAATCGTAATCAGTTTATCAATTTCATAGGATTAGATTATAAAATAGTTTTAACAAAACATTTTAAAGAACAACAAACAAAGAACTTGGGAGAAATGTATGACGTAGATGCAGTTCAATTGTTACAATGCTAGTGTTTATGTTTTTGGCCACGCCATAATTCTGGCGGTAAGTTCCTTCTTTGAGGAGTAACTGAAGAAGTGTCAAGGCGCGTGGCGTCTTCACCTTGTTCGCCGCAGTTCCTCAACGGACATGGTACGGGTTCGGGAGGTTCCTGCATCTGGTGGATCATTCAGGCAGAAACACGCCCGAGTATCACCATTGTGTGGACCGCTCGGAGGACATGGTGGAGCACAAGGTGGCGGTGAGTCCCGCTTAAACGAATCTCATCGGCCGCACGCGTAAAGGAACGGACATTCTCAGGCCCCAACGGCTGCCGAGCCTGACTATCAGCTACAGGCGTGGACTTGCGAACGACAAGCAATGGTTAGCTCGCCGTCCGGCCGTCCAATAACCGTCTGGATTCAGCTTAATAACAATAAAAGATATTACCGGAGTATCTTCTTAGCCATACATATGGAATTTTCTTTCAATATCTCACTTAGCAAGTCATTATTATTATTTTTTAATTTGATATAAACTAGTGCTTGACTGCGATCCGACCTGATGGAAAGCAGTGAAGCAATCGTTGATGGTGAGGCGCACTAGTTTATTAAGAGCCTATTCACTCTAGCCTTGAAGACACCCAAATTATAATCAGATGGGAAGACCTCAGTTGTTCCAGTCCATCGATGTATATAAACGACGAGGCGAAACGCTTAGCCCGGACCGTACAGGGTTCAAAAACGTAAAGGTAGATACTTGCCGTACATACGTCGGGTTTGTTAATGTTTTGGGATTTAGGTTTCGTGGCGATGTATCTATGTCTAAAGTAATTAGTGTTTCTTAACTGATTTGGGATTCTCAGACCAACAATTAGGGAGTAAATCCCAAATAAGTAGAGACTAAATACATCTAAAATTCGTTGGTATCACATGAATAGGTAAAACAGATAAATAATTTATTTGGAGAAACACAAAAGGGGAACATGCAATTTTGTCCAAAAAATTTACTGCTTTTATTGTTGTTTTCTTCACAAGTGTATTGAAAAACGTCGTATTATAGACGTGAGTAATTAATGCTTAGCGTTCTTAACTCTTTCCTAGCGAACGCCAGCGTTGCTGTTGCCAGGTCTGATTGGATAGAAATCGGGACAGATGGTAAAATAAATCAGGATTTAGGATTTTAAATCGGGACAATGTTTTTTTCGTTGAGGTTAGCATTCATTCAAGGCCTTCTTCTGCTCTGGAGTAGAAAGAGAAGACATGTCAGACTTTTACTGACTAAAACCCAAACTTCTTCAGTCGCCCTTTGTGTTCCAGGGCCACGGTCACTGTTTTCGCAGCCCTAGCGGGCATCATCATTTTATTACCTCTTTGAGGAGTGTGTGCAATACGAAGTGCCATCGACACGGGTCTTATTGGATGGGCCAAAGACGAGCTACCCATTGTTTGTCGTTTGCAAACTAGTGCCTATTGTGACCGGAAATCGTTGTGCAACTCCCGACGTCCGGGACATCTTCGGGGACGACTGGTGCGTGAGGGTATACGTTGATTTACGGCTGCGGTCAACTCCTTTACGCAGAAAGAGGCAACAGTTTCCCATTTCATCTCGCTCCGGACCATGGCCAGAACCAGGGTCCAGAGCAAGAGCGAGCCGCTGCTAAACGCCGCCATGAAGACACGGCCGTGCTCCGCCCAAGTAGTACACACTTCCACCGTAAGCTCCACCATGGTAATAAAGACAAAAACGATAAAAAAAAATGATGTCATAAATTACGGCTGAAAAATTTAAATATTTTTACATTAAAATTGTATTTTTTGATTACATAATTGAGTCAAAGATTATTTTATTTATTATATATATACAGAATTTTGGTATTTATTTATTTATCGGGACATTTATCGTCCCGATCAGGTGCAAATCGGGACGCCTGGCAACACTAGTTAAGACCCTTGCTGTGGCTCGTGTCTAAATACCGCCTCGACGGTAATCACTAACATTACACACTTGTATCATAATGTACTATTGTATCCCTGAACTATAAATATAGCATAAAGAACCCTCTACACTACACAATTCTTATAAAAACGAAGAGGTAATAAGAGAAAATAATTAAATTTCATTTGTTCCACAGTCCACTTACTAAAGTGGTCTACGTGACTGCAATAGCACGAGAGCGCTTGCAAGAAACCTCGGAAAAATGTGCAGTTCAAGGACAAATTAAATAATTGTTAAGTTTGTTCTAATAAGCGTCGGGAGTCTTGCCCGGATGAAATTGGAATAGAACTTTGTAGGGCTTCTATGTTCCAGTTATGTACCTACGTATAATCATGTTTATTTTTGAGAGATGAAGAATTAAAAGGCCTATTACACTACTCGATATTCAGACAGTCTTAGTCGATGTCGCGTAATATAATAAGGGTTAGACCGGTCTTACTCGGAACAAAAAATAAGACAGTCTGAATATCGTGTGCTGAATATCGCGTAGTGTAATAGGTCCTGTATATTGTGCCTACCTTACCTATAGTAGATATGTTGACGTGAAAACCGGTAGTAGGCCCGTGTGGTAGATTTTGGCCCACTCCCTAACTCAAAGAGGTTGTGTTCCAACAATGAGAACGTTATAAACTGATTATTTTCTATTTTTATGCTTTAAAGCCACCGATAGTAATACTATATAATCGCAGATTAGATGCACAGACGGATACTGTTCCTTACATAATTTTATTATATTTTATGTAGAGAGAGTAAAGTGTCCTCGTGGGGGTGATCGGCGGCGGCGATCTCTCGCACCGAGCCTTGGTCCGGAGCGAGGAGAAGAGGCAGGCGGTCGCCTCCTTCTGCGAAGCAGTAATGTTAGCAAAGGAGGCGGCCGATCGCGTGAGGCAACGGTTCTCACGCCCCAACCACCGCCGAGATTTCGATTCCAATTTCCGGCCACTGTACGCGCCGGGTTGCGGACTGCGGGCAATGGGTAGCTCGCCGTTCGACTGTCCGGTAACCGTCCGGATCAAGCCCAAGTTGTCGACGGCGCGTACTGTTCCACACGCGCCTCAAGGAGATGTCAGCAACTGTACAAAGCCTACTGGGGCCAAGGGTCTGATTCTGAAAGTAAGATTCGGACCTGGTACGAAAGGTAACGAAGGAACAGGAGTGGGTTTTTAGTCAGTAAAAGTCTTACACTATCTCCCGCCCCGCCAAGAGCGCCAAGTGCGGGGGATGTCTGAAGATGATTTTCTCACCAAAAAAAAAAAACACCAAAAAGTGAAATCGACTAAGAAAATATTTACTTCTTTATAAAAAGATGATAGGTATAGTAACCGATAAATCGGTTAAAAATAACGATGTCGTTAATAAAGATTGTATCCAGCATTTTTCATATAAAACACAGATTATTTTTTACAATTCAATATTATTAATGCATTTTGCTCGCGGCAGTTCTGGGACAACCCTATTAGTGATTGAATAATAGATAGGTCTATATATAACGGGGCTATATGATATTGTTATTTGCTCATTATTATTTTTTTGTTGAACGAGTAAATAAGAAATCTATTTTGAAAAAATATTTGCGGATAGAAATTCTTTAGTTGACAAAATAAAGTAGCTTTTAATATCTTTTTTTTAACTTTAAATTAAAAAAAAAAAAAAAAAAAAAAACTGACTTTAGTATTTTTTTTTCGATAGATATTCATCGTTCATCATCATCATCATTTCAGCCGAAAGACGTCCACTGCTGGACATAGGCCTCCCCCAAGCGTCACCACAACGACCGATCCTGTGCGTCTCGCATCATCCGCATTCCCATGACTCTCACCAGGTCGTCGGTATTCCTTGTGGGAGGCCTTTCAACGCTGCGTTTTCTGGTGCGCGGTCACCACTCTAAAACCTTTCGGTCTCATCGACCATCGTTCTACGAGTAATGTGCCCTGCCCACTGCCACTTTAGTTTGGCGATTCTACGGGCTATATCGGCGACCTTGGTTCTCCTGCGGGTATCTTCATTCTTTACGCGAACACGCAAGAAAACTTCGAGCATAGCCCTTTTCCATTGCCCTTTTGGTGACTGTAACCATTTTGATGAGGCCCACTGCAAGCGATCACATGTTTCAGGGCCATATGTCATCACTGACAACACGCACTGGTCATAGACTTTTGGCTTGAGATGCTATGGTATGTTGGACGAGAAGATACCGCACAGCTTCCCGAACACTGCCCAGCCGAGTCGGATTCGATATGATAGATATTGGAGAACGTAATATTTTTTAATATCCTTTATTGCACACTACTGTCTACGGACGCGTAGCTTCATAGACGCGTAGTCGTTGTTATACGCTTGGTATACGCCTGCGTGAATCTTACATAGGCCATAATTTTGTACGAGTATGTAAGCTTCACGTAGGCGTACACTTTACGAATAATGACGGATACGCGTCCGTAAATTATAATTATAATGCAGAATTGATTGACGATACTACGTTCAGTAAAATCATCTTAGCTATTTAGGCGTAATGCTGGCACAAACATTAAATATATAAATAAAAGTTTTTTATTTCACATTTTTTGGTTGCGATACACTTATAACCAGAGTGCCTATTTATCATGACAATTCGAATTAACCCAAACACTGCTAGGATACATTATTTTACTATGAAGTTCCATCCTCCTCCCGTCTCCGTCATCAGGTCAATTCGATAGTACCTTACAGTCAAAGAGCAATTGATGACAAATTTAATAAGCCCAAACACGGCTAGGATACATTGATTAATTACAGATTTCCAGTGCCTACCTTTCACCAACTTAATCAGATCAGTTTGACAGTACCTTATAGCCTAAGTGCACCTCATGACAATCCTAATAAGCCTAAACACGGATAGTTTACATTGATTAATTACGGAGTTTCACTACCTACCTTCCGGCTCCAACATCATCATCAGATCACTTCGATGATACCATTTTCAAAATAACTATTCAAAACCATTTATTTATTTGTATTGTGATAGTTAATCTTCATTGTGATGTCTATGTGAGAGTGACATTCCTCTTATCCACTTCATAAAATGTTAATTTTTGACTGTAAATGCTTAAGTTTTCGATGAAAATACCAAAATTACTATATAGTTGCCTAGGATATTTAAGGAGTTCCCTCAATTCCTCATGGATCCCATTGGATCCCATCTTCAGAACTGGGTTTTGAAAAAAATGGGACTAATCTGGAAATATATCCATTTAGGGGAAAAAATTGCAAATCAGTCCATAAACAACGGAGTCCTGAGGAAGCAAACAAAAAAAAATGGTGATAAAAATACAACCGTATTGAGAACCTCCTCCTTTTTTTGAAGTAGTTAGAAAATGTATATTTCGACACTCTCCAGGAATCAAAATTCATAGGGTACTTCCTGTTGACCCAGAATCCTGAAATTTGTCATAAAGCAAGGGCTTATAGCACAGGTATAGAATTTTGCTTGATAAATCTGAAAACAGTAAATGGGTTATGTCACAAAAAAGAAAAGAAAAATGCCGTTCGGAAAAATCTTGGAAACTCCATTCGAGAGCTGAACTATTTACAAAGGTAAGTTTGTACGGAACCCTCTCTGCACGAGTCCGGCTAGCACTTGCCAATTAATACAAATTAAACGCACATTATGCAGGCAAGCATATTATAAGTTGGAGGATTATATTCAGGATAAAAATGCTTGGCTCGATGCTGGTCCAGCTCCACTACCACCGGGGTGTACAAATTGATTAGTATGGAAATTATTTTCTAATGTTTTTTTTCTTGAAATTGTAAAATATAAGTATTGTATTATATGTATAGAAGCATTTTTTTCCACAGTTTGTAAATGTGAGTACCATGGACCTTTTTATAGTTTTTATGTTGCTACTGGACTTATTTGACATAAATGAGCATGGCAGTTGAGAGTTTGTCATGCTCACTCAAATGTCTCACTGATGGTGGCGCGGGTGTTGGATCATTCGGTTCCCTTCAAAATGGTTGAGCTGAGTGGTGCTAATATTAGCGTCATGTCCGTGAATGGGCGCTGTCAGTTGAGGCTGGTCATCTCTTAGCTGCCAGTTGCTATTTTAATATCTATATTTAGTTTTTATTTTTATTTACATTGTTCTCACATGATAGCGACAAGAAACATGTAACAGAGATATTTGTAATTACAAAATATGATTGAAAAGAGTGTCCATGGAGTTTCTTGCACATTCTTCTCCATAGAGATCTACGCTTTGGAATGTGCAATTAGCATCATTTATTTTTATTTTTCTGACTGACTGACTTCTTGACATTTCAAAAGTGCCTGTAAATGGTTTATTTGGAATAAATGCTATTTTGATTTTGATTTTGATTTGATTTTGACTTGCCCAGATTTTTACTAAAGTGCGACTAAATAAAAGCAGATTGAAACCTGCATCGATACAGCTTAGTACAAATTCATCCTATAACGGGGTTAAAAAGGGGTAGAAAGTTATTTTGGAGGTGATTTGCTTCGAAGATTATATCTATACTCCTTAGAATTTTTGATTTAAATTACATTTTATTTTGACACAAGTTTGAAAACTGAATCTATCCCTTTTTAACCCCGTTGGAGGATGAATTTCAATAAAATACGTAACTCGTCGTTAAAGAATGTTCATGCAAAATTTGAAGTAGAAACACCAAGGAATCACGTTGTCACATACAAACTTTGCCCCCCTTTTTTACCCTCTTAGGGGTAGAATTTCGAAAAACCCTTTCTTACTGGATGACTACGTCATACAAAGAGCAACACCCTTCAAGTTTCAGGTCTTTACGATTAGCGGTTTAGGATGTGCGTTGATCCGTCAGTCATTCAGGACAAAGCATTTTATATATACAGATTGCAAAGTAATACCCCCATCACTAGGACCACTGATACGTTTGTATTAAATCTGCAATCAATTCTTGTTTGTCACCCATCCACAATTATTTATCTTAATTACTGACATAATTCTAAAGATTATACTCATTACGTGATCCGATTTTATCAAGTTTCAGTTTTTTATCTTTACCAAAATGACCTTTGACCATTTTCGAGAAAATTACGAAATACGTACACAAAACTTTTAAGTACACCAAATCAATGCAAGTACATTAAATCAGCCAGGTATTTAGATAATAAGTGATTATACAATTTGACTTAAAACGATAATAGTGATTAATATCAGAAATATCTGGTATGGACGAGTAGAAAATAATAGTATTGATAAAATAGGTAAATTCCCAATAAAGGAATCGTACGATTTTTATGATGACAAAGAGTTTATGCTAATTGGACTACGCAGCTGTGATATTCAGTTTAATAATAGAATCACGTAGGTATCGACTCTTTCAGCTATAAACGGTCTTTTTTTTTCATGTGGGAAATCTTCCAATGACTTCTCCCGCTCTTGTGTGGAGCGAGAAGCGTGTGTCAGACGTTTAGTGACCAAAACCCACCGGTGTCTTTTAGCTGGCTTTGTTTTTCAGGACCACGATAGCATTTTCAGAAATTCCTCGTAGTCTTCGCGGGCTTCGGCCCTACAGGCCCCTATGGTTTTGCCGACAACTCTTTGAGGCACGCATGGACACTACGCGCCGTCGATGGCTCAAGCTAAGTCCTTATTGGACGGCCAGACGACAAGTTACCAATTGCTTATCATTTGCAAGCCTGCGACTACGGTGGCCGGGGTATCTCCTGGTACGAGTATCTCCGTTTTGTGAAAATGAATGTTCATTAGGATGTTCTTAGTAAAGCGTTTAGTCCCAAAAAAGACTGAGGCAAAAATTAGAAAATAATTACAATCGGAGAGGAAATTCCCAGGACTATTACGAAACACTAGCACTAGCTCCTCAGATACCCCATCATCGATTTTTCTGTTTATAAATTCATATAACAACTGTACGTAATGTGTATTTGTTAATTTTACTTGGGGTTGCTGGAGAGACACTTTACATCAAGCCAAAATTCAATTGCTTGTACTTATTAACCTGCTCAGGTACTTATTTTGTTTAAAGTTTCTGATTCAGTAAGTACATATAGCGTAAAATTATAATATGAATTTATAAACAGTAAAATAAATGATGGGGTATCTGGAGAGCATGACGTAAAAACACCCCAAGTATTTAATAATCAATTTCAAAACCGGATTTCCGATCATACTTATTCCTAAAGCATGTCAAATTGCCGGAAATACCTACGGACATAAATGGAATATGCGTATATTCAAATGACAGGTAATCTAAGTGAGTTTACGCAACTTTAATAGGGAAACCGTTGAAGGATTCAATTTAGTAGAAGGCGAAAAAGTTTTGAAGTCACTTCATCTGCATGACGGGTTGAATAATTTTAGAATAAAAAAGGGTTATTTTTATCATATAGAAATTGATTTTTATTCGCTTCTCTGGGTAATTCATGTCACAGTAAAATGTGATGTTTGGTTGTTATATAATTATAGATTTATTTTATTTGGTACGGGTGACTAGACAACCAGAAATTTATAAAGGTTATCTCATAATCTAGTGTGAGGAGATTTCCCCATAAGTCAAAATCATCATCATCATTTCAGCTGAAAGCCTTTCAATGATGGACGAAGGCGTTCCCTAAGTTCCACCACCACGACCGGTCTTATGCATCTTGCATCCGTACGATTCCCGTGACTCTCTTCATGCGGCTGGTCAACTTTATGAGAGGCATTTCAACGCTACGTTAAGTTTTAGTTGTGTCTTATAATACGTATATTTATTTATTTAAACTTCATGCAACACAAAGGTACAAAGGCGGACTTAATGCCTTTGGCATTCTCTACCGGTCAACCAAAGGTAGTGAAGAGAAAACATGGTAGGTGCATAAAAAAAAAAGAAATGATTAATAGGAAAACATTCAAATTAAAAAAATAAACATACACAAATATTTAATATAATATGAACCTACATATACATAAATATATATTATTTATATAAGGAAAAATTAAAGGATTTTTGAGACTACTTCGCTATTTGTGTAGAAAATAAAGCCGCAACTTCCGCTTAAATGCATATTGATTGTTGGCCGTCCTGATGTCAAGAGGAAGCGCATTCCACAGAAGTGTGGACTGTATATAAAAGGAAGAATGAACAAATTCAGAAGTATGAGAAGGACAGAGCAGTAGAAGATTGTTAGAAGAACGCAAATTCTTAGCATGGGAAGAACATAGATATTGAAAGTGTGATATAAGATCATCATCATCATCATTTCAGCCGAAAACCGTCCACAGCAAGACACAGGTCTCCCCCGAACGTAGCCACATTTCTTAGTAAAATTTGATTTGTTAAAGATTGAGAAGATATAAAAATTTAAAGAAACAATATGAGATTAGTTTTTAATACACTGGATGGTAATTAAGATTATGGTAGTGAATACATATACCTATAACAATAGCACCTGATTGATGACCGAGTACCTACGTAATCTAGTATTAATAAACGATAAATCATTAATGATATCTTTACAGGAGTGCTAATTGCGTGTAATAGATTTCACAAAAGGCAAGAGTATAGGAAGGTTAACTAGTAGCGACATTTATGTCGCCATTAATCCTGTACATTTTTAACTTTCACACAATCACTGTCGCTGACATTGCTTTTTTTTAGGTGGGAAAATCATATAATGACATCCCTTGCCCTTGGGCGGAGCGTGAGGGCGTGTCAGACTTTTACTGACTAAAAATCCACTCCTGTTCCTTCTTTGCCATTGTTCTAGGGCTCCCGGGATCACTTTCGCATCACCCATGGCCCCAGTAGGCTACGATCCTGCTGGGCCCATGCAGATGCTGATATCTCTTTGAGGCGCACGTGGAACACTACGCGCCGGCGACGGCTTGGGCTCGGTTCGAACGGTTACCGGATGGTCGGACGGCGAGCTACCGATTGCTTGCCGTACGCAAACCCGCGCCTACGGCGGCCGGAAATCGGCGACTGAGGCGCGAGGGCCAGTACTGCTTTGCAGAAGTAGGTGACCGCCTGCCACTCCTTCTCGCTCCGGACTATGGCCTATACCAAGGCCCTACCAATCGCCCGTATGCTCCATCGTGTCCTCCGGGTAGTCCACACGATGGTGACACCAGGGCGTTTCTTCCAGAACTTACCATATCCGGTGAGGACCTACGTCATGCAGAAGGTAAGGACGCCGTGGGTGTTTCCAGACACTTCTCAAAGAGAAGACTTACCGCCATAATTATGGCATGCCCAATCGCTGACACTGCTGGCAAAATATCAATTGTCTAATCTCTAGAAAGCTCTATGTTGTGTTCGAACAAGTACGCTAGTAGAGAGGATGTGGCTTGCCTTGTGACAATTATGATTCACATTCATTTTAGGCCAGATTAAATCTGATGCAGGCGAACTGGGCTCGCAGTCATAATATTTGCTATTTTATATCAGATAGTATTTGATCAGACGTCCACTGTTGGACATAGGCCTCCCCCCAGGGTTGCCATAACGACCGGTCCTGTGCGTCTCTTGAGATCATAATCCTGGATAATTTATATAAAGAATAGATACACGACTAAACGAAAAAAAGGATGTGAATGAACAATGAAATAACAAGTAAGTCATATTTTTAATCGGATTAAAAATTGCTGGGGATGATAAACCGACGTACACTTAATCTATGGTAGGTATTGACAAAATTTTATATACAACGTACTTTAATTTCTTATCGGTTGATTGATCCGAGGATTGAAAACAATGATGCTTATTTGGATGAAAGGTACTCTGTGTGTTTATCTAAATCCCAAGCAAAGTACAATATTTATTTTTCTTCTCATCTTCTCTTCTCTCAGTAAGTATTCTTCAATTAGTTATGCGGTCCAGTTGGTGCTTTAGTTGAAACTTCAGAGGGCATGATTATACAGGTCACCAGCGAAAACGGTTGCCTCTAGCTGTCGCCACTTAAGGAGACGTCTTGAGCATCGGGAGTCGCAGGGTGATTTCCAGCCACTGTAGGCGCGCGCTTGAGCACGACGAGCAATGGGTAGCTCGTCGTGCGGCCATTCAGTACGGGCCGAGGTCGACTCGTCGGCGCTTAGAACTCACCCGCCCCTTAAAGAAATGTCAGAAAACCAGTAGGGGCGAAAGCTGTTAGGGCTGTGGGGTTCTTCGTGGAACTTCAAGTTTTAGGTAATGTCATGTATGTAATTCTTAATTGCCGTATAATTTTTGCCATCCTAACTTCACTACTTCATTATCAGCCACTGCCTTATTATTGGCATACCATATTGAAAGACTAACTACGCTAGAAATTTACGGATTTACTTAAAACGATTGAATCTATTAAATAAAGTTTAAATAACCTCAAAAATAATCGTGTGGCCGGTCGGAAGTTTGTGTATCCCACAAGTAATATTTCACATCAAGCAAGGAACAGGTGGGCTTAATATTGGTTAATTGCCCTTTGTTTCAACAAAATAATGATTTTAAGCCCAAGTTTGGAACAACTGTAATAACAGTGCCTTATGACTTGCTCGTCGGAAGTGTATGGTAATATCTCAAATATTGTAATAGTTGTTGAGGGTCCGGAGTACCTGCTTAGATGTTTTTTTTTTAAATTTTTGGTTTACAAAATATGCGATGAAGTAATTTACAATTATGTTTCACGAAAAACCTTGTATGTATAAAAATATTCCTTTTCATTATGATATGATATTTAAATTGACTGTATTCTTCAGTTATGAATAACATGTTAAAAAAAAAACATTTGAATTGAATTCTAAATTTTGATTATTTTTTGGAAATTTTGGTCATTCTAGTATTGTAAAGGCAAAAATGCGTAAGTTAAGACCGTTTCCTGGAATAACTTTTTTTCCTTCCATTCGTAGAAGCTAATAAATTGAGCGTTAATTTAATAATAGAGAAAAAAGTAGATATCTATCATGTAGCAGTGAAATAGTTGAAATAGTTTGGCTCTAGAGATATACAACAAAAACAGTTTAAATAAAAGTGGTTCATAGCATACTAGGAATATAACTATGATGCGAGCATGATCTAGTAATATAACATTTTTAGTAGACTAACCTCATCAAATAATTGTAAAAGCAGAATGCTGAGTGCGCAAGTCGCGAGTGTCAGTTGATATTCGGTGCTCAGGAATTCCAAATGTTATGATTCTGTAAAAAAAGCTTAAAATTATAGGAAGATAGAAGTATTGTACAATTTAATTAAATAATTCTTTATATTATACCAGATTTTTATATAGTACTAGTACATTCTTTTTAGGTAATTTGTTGATTCTATGCCAAAATATATCAATTGTATTTATAGTTTAAATAACTAAGTAGTTGAATTTTTTGTATATTGTTTTGTTGCGTTAATAATAATTAGTAAAAGCTAAAGATGAATGGAACATACAAGTATTACAATACTTTTATCTTCCTTTAACCAAACTTAAATAGTTTACTATTACTAGATTGTAATAACAGTTATTTCCCTATTAAGATAGTTTTGAAGCACATTCATACACTGTACAGGAAACCCCTTAGAGATTATATATTAGGGTTACAAATATCTCACTGTGATATTTACGCAATAAAATCATATAATTTATGATATTATTTATATTTAGGTAAAAATAAAATCTAATCTATATCTAAGCCATGAAGTAAGTAAAATACCATTACTAAACAATTTTTTGCTGATAAAAGTATAATAAAATTCGTCTTAATCATAACCCTGCAATCAGTGTCAGCACACCAAGAAATTGTCATTTGTTATTTGAGGATTTATCAGTGATAATGTGAATCGGTCATGTACGACTTTAACAGGATTAATTTACTATCTATATAGTTATCTGCTAGAGGGAGTTATAAAGCATTCAAGTTTTACAAAAAATCTATAGGTAATTAACTTAAGAGCGGCCAACCCGAGGTGCATTTCAATACCTTCGCTCTTACGTGATTATAATGTTATTACACATACTTCTCCAGATATTTTGGATACACAGATATCTTCAGAAATCAGAAACGTTTATTTCAAATAAACTAATAACATGCACTTTTGAATTGCCAGAATGTCAGTCAGTCAAAAAAAAAGTGAAGCAAATTGCACGTTCCAAAGCGTAGATCTCTATGGAGAAGAACGTATAAGATGAGAACTCCATGGACACTCTTTTAAATCATATTATGAGTTACATAAATCTTGATTACATGTTTCTTGTCGCTTCTAATAAGTGCGCACAATGTAGATAAGTATAAAAATATAATTGAAAAAAAAAAACGATTTAAAAGAAAATAGGAATTGAATTAAGCCACTGGCAGCTAAGATATGATTAGTTTCAACTGACGGCAACCGTTCACGGGCATGACGCGTGCATCAGCCCCATTCAGCTCAACTATTTTGAAGGAAACTGAATGATCCAATATCACGTGCCACCATCAGAGAGACATTTAAGTGAGCATGACAAACTCTCAACTGCCATGCTCGTAATGTCAAATAAGTTGTAACCTAATAAAAATGCTCCATGGTACTCACATTCAAAAAACTTGAAAAAACGTGCTCCTACATTATACAATGCTATTATTTCCAATACAAATGGTATTAAATTATCATAAGCTCTATTGAAATAAACAAATAAATAAAAAAATAAAACATTTTGAAAACAACAATACAAAAAGGGGAATAATATCTCTTCCAATATTTATAAATATATAAAAAAGTTTTTGTGTTTCTTATAATTAGTATTAGAATGTTAGAGCAATTTTAATACAAAAAAAAAACTAATTTGAAGGTAAAAGTGGCTGTGACTGTGGAGCAGGACCGGCATTTAGCCAAGTGTTTTTATCAAGGATATATCTTCCAGTTTATAATACGCTTGTCTACATAGTGTGCATTTAATGCATGTTTTAAATTTGGATTAATTTAGTTGTAGAATTTCAAGCGGTATTTTATTATAAAATTTTACACAGTACCTCATAAAAGAACTATGTATCCAGCCAATCTGAGTCGAGGTTGATCTAATTTGTTCCTATTCGTAGTATTAAAATTGTGCCTGTACTTATCACTTAATCTTAGTAAAAAGATGAAATATTTTTTCGAACATACATAATGTTTTCAGAAATGTATAAGAAACCATCAGGATGTATATTTTCTTAAATAGTTCCTTAAAAGAATCACGTCTGCGAAGATTATATATAGTTCTGATATATGAAAAAAAAAGACTCTATGTCTGCAGCCCGTCTCCATAGCAAAATACCGTCAGACACGATACTATGAAAGTAATTAAAATAAGTTTATTTTAGTTACTTTCATAGTATCTACACCAGTAGATTGACGGATTTTTCTGACAGCATATGCTGCTTAACTAAGACAGAGACCAGACCCAGACCAGAGATGTAAAAGACCCATCGTAGCCTCGAGTCAAGCGTGATCCCTAGGAAAACCATATCTTCGACGAATTCAAGTTTCTCCTTATTCAATACTATGTCGGAGTTAAAATTACTTTTAATATTCGGTAACGCAAATCTTATGCACTTAGTTTTTTTTTTAATTTAATACTAAATTATTAACAGTAAATCAGTTTTGGACTTGCTGTAGAGCATTGTTTACATCATCAAAGTTTGTGGAACGTCTATTGATCTCAAAAATTAACAACGTATCGTCAGCAAACCATACAATATGTGGTTGTTTTTTAATAGATGCGGTAGATCATTAATATATACTAAAAAGAGAAAAGGACCCAATGTTGAGCCTTGTAGTACATCCATTTAGACTTTCAAACCTGGAGAATTGACGCCGTTTATCTGAACTTGCGTAGTCTGTCAATTAAATAAGATTTCACAAAGCTGAGTGCTAGTCCACCTAGTCCATAATTTTCTAGATTTAAAAGCAAGGTTTCATGATTAACACAATCACAAGCCTTTGAGAGGTTACAAAAACTCCTATAGCATCTTGGGCTTCTTCTTACGCTGCAAATATATGTTTTAATAAAGTGACAATAGCGTTAGTCGTACAACGTCCTTTGGTGAAACCATACTGCTGATCGTGAAAGATTTTATTGCTGTTAAAATGGTAAAGCATTTGATTAAGCATAACTTTTTCAAATACTTTACTGAAAACCAGCAATATTGATACAGGTCTGTAATTATTAATGTCAAAATGGTGACCAGATTTAAAAAGTGGTATAACCTTGCTGTATTTTATTATATCTGGAAGACTTCTTGGTCCACACTTGGTCTTATTCCTATCAGTTTCACTATTAATAACTTTCCACACATTCTTTATTTCCATATTTATATAGGTCTATATTTTTATCTTGTGGATATTTTCTAGGCTCCTATAGAAATCAAAACATAAATTTGTGTAAAACTAATCCATTCAAGACTTCTGAAAATCCTCTATTTTATGTGAACTTTGGTCCTCCATAATGCACTCATATGTTTAAAAAAAAACATTGAATCGAGATTCTGAATGACGAAAATTTTTCTCAAAAACTTTTGAGGGTTTAAAAAAAAAACACTTATTTCCTGGAACAATTTTTGTGAAAAAATCGTGTAAATCACGAAATATTCGGTAATAAAGTTTACTGGCATTATCAAACATTGCGTTGGATTGCGTGAGATGACGCAACAAGCTTTTAAACCATGCTCGACGTTGATGATAGGCGAGTATGAAAGGGGCCTAAAAATATATATAAATATTAAATAGCGGTCATCAATATATCTTTTTACATGACCTGCTCGATAAAGCCCTTTTATTATGTTATACAAATCTCACCCAAAGCAAGTCATTCTGGTCCTTAGGATCTAATATAGTTTGGGCGTTCCCTAGGAAATAATATGATTTAAATCTGGAACGTCGAACGACGAAACCATTAAAAAAATGTATTAATTGAAATGTAGGTAAAAGTGCATCAAATGAGTTTTAAAAATCAAACTAGCCACTAATAAAAAAAGACAGAACAGTTTAATGTTGTGTCTTTAAAAAAAAAAATGAACGGGACCTTAGTACAAAATTAAAACTATAGTTTAATTTAGTAGTGAATTTTATTTGTTTCAAACCTTAAAATACTTCGAGTGATGGTTAACATTAATTTGTAACTAATACTTATATTTCTCTAATTTATAATTTTTTATAGGTGGAAGAAGTAGAGTATCCAACACTAGGATAAAGTTGTCATCGTCATAGGCAGCTTGAATTTCTCGCTTGACTCACATTTCTACATTAACTCCCTGTCTGTAAGTTAAGTTTTATAAATCCCTCACTGCGTTCGGGATTAAAACTTAGAAACCGTCGTTTTCTTCGGAATTCAACATGCCACCTGAGATTTCAAGACACTGTTTTATCCCATAGTCACATACTCTCTTCGAATTCACCTGTCTGTATGTCACTTGTTAAAAACAAATGTTATCTTTTCTAAATAATTAAGACCTTTTACTAACAAGCGTGACCATGGGAACTTTCTAGATAAGCTAAATTATAAACGAATATGAAGCGTACTGTTTTTATTGTGACCGATAAAGTGTCTTCTAGTACTAATTAAATGCAGTACCATCACTACAGCGGTAACCATTTGAATCAATGATCTGAGCACCTATAGCCGTGTATTTAGTTTATTTATTTGAGTATAATATATTATTATAATTGTATTGTATGAGTATCTATGGTTTATTAGTATTTATCTTTTCTTATATTTGCCAATTTTCTTTCTCTTTTATCGCACTAACACTATTTTCCTCTGCATAACCTAAAGGTTGACTGGTAAAAAATGCCTAAGGCATTAAGTCCGCCTCTGTGCTTTTGTGTGCATATAGTATTTTATAAATAAATAAATTAATGGCAAAGTATAAGTCTTAGTCAGAATGTGACACTTCTGGCGGCGTGTATACTGTTCTGAGTATAGTGAAGTATGACCAAGAAGTGCTGATAATCTGGAATAGTAAAGAAAAAAATAATTTAAAAAAATTTTAAAATTAAATTCAATATTTGCAGAAAAAAAACACAAACCTTTGTGAAGCTCCCATAACTGATTGTAGAAAACTTGTAAGCTGTCAACTGTTGGGGTTTCATGGCCCTGAAAATTTATACGTTTAACTATTGAACCAAACAGACACATAATTATTTACTATTGTGTTACAATTTACCAAATACCATAAACACGTGAAACTATCAAAATTTTTTCAACATGGTAGAGGCACAAAACCTTGAGAACGATTTCCCAAGACAGTGAAATTTTGTATTATTTCGGTTTATTATTATGCGTGCGACATTACTATTAATTTAATCCTCGTATTAAATATATTCCAGTTTAAAGTTGGTGAGATTAATAATTACAATAATAACTACATACCTAATTATGAACTTAAAAAATCAATAAACACATTTTTTAAACTAACACCAAGATGTCATGTTATAATGTGGTGTTTTTTTATAAATCATTAGGCAAGACGGCAGTTAAAATGACTTAATGCCATACTTTTTTCTGGTAATGTTGCTATACTTGAATACTACTACGTCTATGTGTCATTAAAACCACTTTATTCTAACCACAAAGAGTTATGTTTATTTATATTATTTATTAATTATTTTTTTTTGTTTACTTTATTATTGCATAAATCAAAAAAATCGAATGCAAAAATGTATTTTCTAAGTATATGAATGCTAACTAGTAACTTCATCAAACTAGGTTTAATAAAACTTAGTAAATTATTTCACAGGTATATATCATGGTGACATATGTAAACACTTAATAATATCATCAACAATTTCTTCGCCGTTGTTTATTACTAATTAACATCTCATTCCTACATTCTCACCTGATCATTATCGTCATAATCGTCTTCTTAGATTTTTCATCCATTTCAAACCATTTGCATAAAAACGCAGCGTCACCAATCTTTGTGCTCTGAATACAAACACTTAAATTAATTAATTTATTCACTTTATTTACATTGTTGACAAATTTGTTGAAATATGGATATTATACTTCTCTTAACATGTTTTCTCCGAAGAAGCTCATCATGAAGATTTGCAGAAGAACAGACAGGAGGAAAAGTATGCAGCCTGGAAATTGTTCCCAGCTCCCTTTCTATTAATAAAAACATCAGAATTATTAAAAATGTTGATACCAATGGTACATTTTAATATATTAAAATGAGATCACCATTTTTTATCCGTTGGTATAAACCGAATTATAAGTGTTTAACTTGTTCAGAAGTGTGTGAGAGTGTTATTGAAGCGTCAACCCTCTTTCTGCGAAGCAGTAATGCTAGCAAAGGAGGCGGCCGATCGCGTGAGGCAACGGTCCTTACGCCCTGTCCGCCGCCGGGATTCCGATCCCGATTTCCGGCCACCGTAGGCGCGGGCTTGCGGAGGGCGAGCAATGGGTAGCCCGCCGTCCGACCGTCCGGTAACCGTCCGGACCAAGCCCAAGTCGTCGACGGCGCGTATTGTTCCACGCGCGCCTCAGGGAGATGTCAGCAAATCGTAGGGGCCCAGCAGGGTCGAAGCCTACTGGGGCCACGGGTAGTGTGAAAACGAAACCCGGGGCTCTGGGACGAAGGCAACGAAGGAACAGGAGTGGGTTTTTAGTCAGTAAAAGTCTGACACTATCTCCCGCTCCGCCCAAGAGCGGGTTTTGTCATAAGATGATTTTCCCACCCAATAAAAAAAAAAAAAAAAAAAAAACAAAAAAAAAACCTCTTTCTGCGGGCTTTCTCTGGGGTTATCAGTGACCATTTTTATTTTAAAACAAATGATAAATCACACTAAGAGAATTAGTGTGAATAACTGGTAATTGTCGTTTCTTTCTTGCTTCTCTATTAAAAGAGTGATAGCAGACTCTCGAACAAAATTTTGCTGACATATTTTTTTAGCGTCGAGTGTCGAAAAATATATAGATTCAAGTTTGTGAGATTACGTATATTATATCAACAATACCTACTTACCCCCATTTATGACTTAAAAAAATCAATAAACGCTCGTTCAAAAATTTAACGAACGACCATTTATTTATTTACAAGTACTTGTACAACGTTACAGAGGTTGATGTCCAAGGCGTTGTACAAAAGAAACTTACTTGTTAAACAATGTTTACCTACTTATTTTTCATCCATCTTCTCACAAAACCTTAGACATCCACGACACAAATCTATTCATCTCCCAGCAAACAAGTCACACTCCGGTGTTAGTCAGAAGAGCATTAATCATAGAAAGCGCACGAACGAGCGGTGAATTAGCTTGTGACGTTGTCTGCGATAAAGGATCAGCTAACAATCGGTGTGTTCGCGGCCTAAGGTGTTGTTTAGGTATGAAAGGAACAAACAACCTCACCAGCTGAGCAGCTAATTCAGGGCATTCAGATTCACCCCGAAGAACACGACAGGCAAAGATGAGCAAAAAGTAATTGCGCCCTACTTCTAGAGAGTTAAATTTCAGCATTCCGAGCAAAAATTGGTGGGGTATAAAAATGAAAGTTTTAAAATAATTTGTTAAACTCAAATCTAAAGAATGTTTTTTGAACTTTTTCTAGAAGCAAGACGTAAGAAGTCTCGGGTTCCAAATAATGAAAGCTGACTCTAATTTGCTCCTGACAAAAGCCATATAGAACAGTTTAATTGCCAAGGGGTTATTAAATTCATGCATATTTTGAATCGTATATCCTAGTCTGTGGTACGAATCAGTAGCAAGGTTCCGCATATGTTCGTGGAAGGAAAGTCTCTGGTAGTAGTATATATATAATAGTTATATATATAATCAAAAAATTTCTCGCCATTTTTCTTTTTCACGTGCATTGATCCTTAATCGTTTCCATGACATATGAGTACATACCATGTTACAAATTAGTTTTAATAGTTAACAACAATCAGGCACAAAAGTAACGTGACTTACTTGTACATTTCCCCAGACTTAGACAGCTTTACATGCTTCCATTAAAGTACCAAGATTGTGATTAAATTTACCGTTAAATTAAATCCAAGCGCGCATATAACCAAAGAGCCGACCAGCACATTAAACAGATTGGCCGCCGTAAAAATATCTTCCAAGTCTTCTCCTAGCCTGAAATTGTTTATTCGACAGTGATTATTTCTCTAATTTTAGTTTTTATTAGTTGCTCTGATATCATCATTGTTATCATCAATATCTGTTATCTGTGTATTTCTTTCAATCTATGAAAAAATTATAGAAGAGGAATATAGGTGGCGCAAAATTAATCATCCAATTTTGTTTTTGTTTAACAGTTGTTTACTAAATAAAATATAAAATGATTTTGATTGATGGAAATTTTTATCAGGACCTGTATTTTTTTTTTCTGTTTAAGTGAAAAATATGATACCCGCCAAGTGGCTGTCACCAGTGTCAGTACACATGAGTGCCAGTTTTGTCGCGATTTTCGGTGATAACTGTTCGTATTCTTGTCGAATATTCTCTTAAAGGGCTGCGATTGTCTGAAGCTTGTTGTCACAATCTCGCAATTTTAAGTAGCTTTAAAGAAAGAAGTCTAGGGTGGTTAAATCAGACGATTTTGTTGGCTATGCCAAATCACAAAAAAGGGAGATTACGCGACCAGCTCATGCTGTGTATCTGGTTGCACCATCTTGTTGAAACCACGTGTTCACCAAGCCACTCTCCTCTAATACCAGCAGTAAGAAGTCGAAGTTTTTGACTAAAATTCGCTGTAGGGTCCGCCTGGTGATGTCTGTTCCTTTTCAATGACATCAGCAGCCAGAGCATCGATATTCTCGGCAGAACGATCAGTCTGATGGCGGTCACAAACTGCTAGATCTCTTGTGGTTCCAATCTGTTCGAGTCGAGCAGCTAATGTTTGCCCAGTCAGTGCGAAACGATCATTTCTAACACTACCAACCGATTATTATTGGCTAAAAGAATTGACACAATTATTTCACGCTCTTGCGGAGCACAGCGTTCCATTGCTTCTCTGTTTATATTCTACAGCTAGTTCACAAATACCAAACATGATTGACATACGCTATTTGCAAAAATTATAACATGTTCCGATAGAGTGATTAATTTTGCGCGTCCATGTACACGTTTATTTAAAAATTTTACTTAGTGTGCACATTTTTTTTTTAATTAGCGTTTCGCTTCGTCGTTTATCGTTGTACATCGAAGGACTGGAACAATTTGCCTGCTGCGGTCTTCCCATCCAACTATAATTTGGGTGTCTTCAAGGCTAGAGTGAATAGGCTCTTAATGAACTAGTGCGACTCACCATCAATGATTGCATCTCTGCTTACCATCAGGTGGGATCGCAGTCAAGCACTGGTTTATATCAATTAAAAAAAAAAACTTCATCTACAGTGCTCTACATAGGCGGACTTAATGCAACAATGCTTTTTTATAATTATTATTATCACTATAAAATTTTTATATATCCATTTAACGTATTTTTAACATTATTTATTTAAAATGTAAAAAAAAACCTAAAAAATATTAATACAATTATTTAACGTCAATAGAGTCGATAATTTGACTAGCTTCGAAATCGATGAAGATATCGATGGTAGCAAATGCTATCGGAGAATTTAAATTAAAGGCTGCACTAGATAGGTTTCAATACTGATACCGTGGAGGTATTTTGCATGCACATAATAAATTTTACGGAGAAAACACGCTGATAGAAGCAACTATTGGTACAAAATTGCGTAATTAACTTTTATTAGTCAGGTCACAGAAATGAAAATTTACTTACTTTAAAATGTATTGATGTTCTTTCACAATCTTTGCCAAACGATCCATAGTAGACTTATCTAAACGTTCAATCGAGTCACTAATGGTAATGAAATTGCTACACACGTGAGAAGTGAGAACAAAGTAGAGACCATCTACCATTGTATAAAATATTATACAAAGAAAACCTGCAAAGGAAAACCAGAGATAACATATCTATAGTACTGGAAGATTGGGAAACCATGACAATTTTCAATTGAATCTTACAACTTTATTTTTAGTTAGATAAAATACGAGTTTTCCGCAAAAGAAACCCGTTAAAAACTTTCAATTTTGAAAGGCAATCTTTCTACTAAAGAGATTTTACTTACCACACGTTATTGAATGGACGTAAACAATAGTCCAGGGCAGCCAGGCTTCTGTTGAAAATGGTACAAGAACTGCGTATGGCAATTTATAAACCAACTCATTTGTAGTGAAATAATGATACATCATAAGGCACGGAGAAGAGAAATTGTATACAGAAATCAATACTACATTCAGAACGACGTAGTACTTCATCAAAAAATTTACTAGTACCAGGTCTTTTTTCACAAGACTTATTTTTTTCTCATCGCTTAAAATGTTCTGGTAGAGTTTTCCTAGACTCTCAGTCAGTTCGTAAATTTTCATTCTCTTCAGTAATATGGCTGCAGTTTTCAACGCTGTTAATATTCCAATTGACGTGCATGGAGCTAATTGAGTTAACTCAAGGAAATTTTCTGCCGAAATTTTTGAAACAAAGTATGAAGTTTCGATCACAATCATCAATAAAAGTTGGAAATAAATGGCGAAGAATCTGAAGTGGATCTTTCGATCACCATAAGGGATCCCTGATAGCCACATATTGATTTTTATCTGTTTAAGAAATTCCTCGTATTCCGGAATATTTTCCATTTTTTGGCAGTCGTATTAAAGTTGATACCGTTGTGGTCACTTTTCGAGTCCACTTGTTTAGGAGCATGGAGCTAAAGTGTGAATTTGTACACTAGCAAGGTGAATTATCACTTAAATATTCTATTGACGTGTCAGTGTTAGGGCTGCTAAGCAATAGAAATTTTCAAGTAAAAATAATATGAATAAAGTTTTGTTGCAATTTCAGGTTACAAAAAATATATATTTTAAATGATACATATTGTACCTTAGCACTTTTTGTACGATATCTCTGCATTGCTATTAACGTGGAACCGGTGATGCAATCGAGTGATATGTTTTACGAATATTAGTATTATTTGCTCCATAGAAAAGCCACAAGGTACACAACACGACATTGTTTTCAATCACTAACCTTTGACAGCAATGTGGAAGTAGGTTCCCGCAGCGTTTCCTTGCTTTTTTGTAGTCATCGTGTTTGTTTGTGAGTAATAAAGATGGTAGATTATTTGTATTGATTATGGTATGGACTTAGTTTTTATTTGTAATATCAAAACAATATTTTCCTGAACGTGACGATAGTTCAAAACTACAGCAGGTTTCATTTTAAACTTTCTTGCTGACTACCTAAAAAAATATTTAGATTTCGAAAATCAACGGTTCTCTTTTCTGATATAGTTCTTTAGTAAAAGTTTTTGTTTCTTTTTCAACTGTGTTGTTAAACTTTTTTGTAACCAGCTTTTAAGGGAATGTTGTGTTTTCCTATAATTTAAGAATCACAGGATGATGTTTCTATGTTTTAATTATGTAATTTGTGTAACCTAATTGAATGCAAGTTACCAAAGAGTTATGAATCAAAGAGTTGTGAATGGTTGAAGAAGGAAGTCAAAGAATAGATTTATGGAAGGTGTGAGGAGTGATATGAAAGAAAAGGGAGTTTAGTGATAGCATGACAGGTGAATGGACAGTTGGAAGAAAACAATGTATGTGAATGTCGAGATGCCAAGCCATTCCACCAATTTTTATGACAAGTCGTTTGCAGTTCAAGCAGTGCGGCTGTGAAATGCTTTGCCCGTGTCGGTAAGGCAGGCTCAAACAGTCACAATTTTTAAAAATATGTTTAAGGATCACTACCTTTCCTCTTGAACTTCGTCATTAAGTTCATAATTTCTTTGCTTTCATAATTATATATAATATATTATATTATTTGTATTATACGCATTCTATTAGTTTATGTATTGTATATATGTAAATAGTAAACCACGAACCATCTGCGTATCTTTTTTTTCTCCTTCTCTGTCAAATCCAACCAAAGGTTGTCTGTAAAAAATCGCTTTTGGCGATAAGACCATCCATTGTGACACCCTATTAATGTTAATTTCCTAATGTAAATTGTATTTTTGGTGTACGATAAAGAATATCTATCTATCTATCTATGTATATACAACCAAAAGATGGAAAATATTCCGGAATAAGCGGTTCTCAGACAGATAAAATCAAAAGGTGGCTCTCAGATATCTCATGGTGATCGAAAGGTTCACTTCAGATTCTTTGCCATATACTATCAAGTTTAATTGATCATTGTGCTCGAAACTTCATTGTTTGTTTCAAAAATTTCGGTGGAAAATTTTCTTGTAGCTGACGTGCTCCGTGCACGGCAATTAGAATATTAACAGCATTGAAAACTGGAGCCATAATACAGAAGAGAATGAAAATTTACAACTTGATTGAGTGTCTAGGAAAGTTCGGCCAGAAGATTTTAAACGATGAGCAAAAAAATAAACCTCGTGAAAAAAGACCTGGTCTTGGTAATTTTTGTGTTGAAGTACTATACACTATATCCAGAATGACGTAGAATTCTGAAGAGAGTGTTGATTTCTTACAATTTCTCTTCTCCGTGAATTATTATTTTTGTATTAACTACAAAAAGAGGTGATTCATAAATTACCATACGCAAGTTTGAAGCCAGAAGGTAATGATGACATGTGTAACCTCTGTTGGAAATCTAAATCTAATGAATAAATATTAAAATATATAAACTTTCGAAATTCAGGAACGCCATGTATTTTCTTTTAGCTTTTATGTTTTGTTGTTGATAATACAAACTTTAGGCCAACCCTACAAATCAAATAAATTTACACAAATATAATATTCACTTTAGTGTCTCTATAAAGCAACAAATGGCCGTTGAAATAAAATCAACGCCTATTTCGATAATTTACCTTATTGTGAATTCTGTTTGAAGGAATTTGTTTCTCCTTTGCCTTGATATGCCGATGCCCGCTAGGGCGAGGAATTCCTGAAAAGGATTTCGTGGAAAGGAAAGGGCAACTGAAGTACAGCGACAGTTTTTAGTCAGTAAAAATGACACGCTCCACCAAGAGTGGGAGAAGTCATCGGAAGATTTCCCTATTGTAAAAAGCATACAACTCATTTGTTGGGAACTATAAGATATTAATTAAAAGTATTATTTCTACATAACTACATATTTCTGATATTCATCACTATTAACGATTTAAGTCAAGTGCAATCACTTATTATCTAACTACCTGGCTTGTTGAATGTACTTGCATTGATTCGGTGGAGTTTAGAATTTTGCATTTTTGAATTTCGTACTTTTCGCGAAAACGGTCAAAGGTACCATTTTTTATTTTAGTCTGAACAAAAAATAAAACCCTAAAAAGGATCACCTTATTGGTATAATCACAAGAACTATGTCAGTAATGAAGATAAATAATTATGGATGTGTGATAAACAAGAATTTGTTGCAGGTTCATTGCATACGTATCAGTCATCATAGTGATGGCGGTATTACTTTAGGTATAATAACGTATAGTTAACCTGATAAACATAGTGATTTTAAAGGGGCATTATTAGTTCATCATCATTTTAGTCGAAAGACTTCCATTGCTGGACGTTTAATCTAGTGCCACCACATTGACCGGTCCTTTGCGTCTCTCATCCAGCGGCTTCCTGTGGCCTTCGACAACTTAACTTTGCAATTTACCCTGCCGTTTAAGCCAGTAAGATTGGTGCTTCTGCAAATATCTTCATCCTAGATTTGATCACACAAAGAAGTGTAGGTAGGTATTGTCCCCTTGTCAAGTGGAATATGAAATAAAACCGGAGAAAAACTAAGTTCGAAAATATAAATTCTAATAAAATAATAATAATTTCTGAATATTTATCGTAATTCTCTTGGGTTTTAATATTTTTTTTTGCTAATGCTACTTCAGCTTGTTAATTGTCCTAATATAAGTATAATAAAACAAAGAGCTCCATCCCGTCTGTTTGTCTTTCTGAACACGATAAATTTAAAAACTCCTGGAATTTTAATACGGTTTCCATCATTAGACAGAAAGATTTAAATGTATATTAATTGCATTTTATAGAAGAGGAAAGTCTGGAAATTAAGTTTTGTAACTACAGAAGTTACAAAACTTAATTTCCAGACTTTTCTCTAGCTCTCGCGAAGCTAAAAAGTTTCTAACCTCAAGTTTTTTTTTCCAAAATAGTTGTCTTATATTTTACTCAATCTACGTACTATAACAAAAAAGATTAATGAGAATAATAATAATAATACCATATAACCCCTTCATTAAACCCCAAGCAAACACCGGCGTTCCATCGGTCATTGTCTTTCTAATGTGTCTCTAATTACGCTACTCAAAAGGTCAGCTGCGAACGATTTCGAAAGAACAGCAAGACTTTCGTTGACATGCAAAACGTCTACTACTTTAAAAATAAGGGCAGTGATGACATTTTATGCCAAATATAATTATATCTAATATATTAGCCGTCTTTTCCACAAATGCCATCAATGAAAAGTTGAAGTTGATATATTAGCCATCATGTCAGGAAATTCATTTATATAAACTAGAAAAAGAAAAGGGCAAAGAATTGAACCATAAGGCACGCCCATCTTTAGTAAAGACTTCACCCTATTAATGGTTACTTTTTGCTGCCGGTAAGATAAATAGGGGAAAACAAGATCAGCAGCTCGTCTAGGAATTCTGTAATGGTGAAATTTGCAGAGCCCATGAGGAAACCATGAGGTCAATCCAGTCAAATGCTTTTGACAAGTCACAGAATATGTTAATAGCATACGGGCACTTTTTCAAAAATTGCAAAAAGTGACTGATTGGTTTCACTCATGCGACGGATGCAGGAGTAAAATTCTTTGACGTTTTTTGAAGCCAAACTGATAACTATAAAGCTTTACCAGATATAATCCATATGTGTTTAGTGATTTTTATGTCAATTACGCTTTTCGTAGGTTTTCATACTATCTAATCTAAGAAATAAAGAACGATTTCCATAATTAAAAAATAAAATATTACTTGAAGATAATTGATGTCTAAACTTTGACAGTTCCTTTGATCAATGACTTACCATTAGAACGTCATTGTGCAGTCACTGCTTTTAATTTGTTTCGAGACAGCTCGATATTGTCATTCTACCACAATATCATTGACCGATCAATGATCGACCATTATGAATTATCAGATCACGAACTTTTAGGAAAATTGAAAAAGGGATCGCATTAGAATGACGAATTTATAAAAATAGCAGATTTGGGCCTTTGAAGTGTCTTGGGGCCAAAAACAATGGAAGAAATGAAGAGGGGTCTTTGCCCAACAGTAGGAGAGTACAGGCTAGATAATAATAATTTTGAAGATAATAAGCCTGCTTTTGAGATCATCAAAATCACAAATCACAATTGTGTTCATGTTTACACTACAACTCAATCAGAACACGAGACTCAGAGCAAATTGACTGTTGTAGACGGATAGACAAACACACTAGTAATCCTGAAGGGGTCCGGTATTTTAATTTGGTCAATCGGAACTCTAACAATGCCGATTATATCCTACAATCAGTAGCTAAATTCTGCATTAACTACCATGATACGGTATTCTTCTTAGACGTAGTCGCTTGGTGGAATGGTCGGGATTGAATATGACCCACTGAACTATGTTGAAAGCTTTACAAAAATCCACAAAACAAATACAGAGCATAGAAACACAGTGCGAGTTCAATAACGCTTGAACACGCGGACTTTTACTATGATTTACTAAAGTTAGGAATCAGTTTCTCGAGACAAATGACTTGTTCCTGAGAAGTCTACCGGCCTGTACAGTTTTTTCTTATATAAAGGCAAACCGCCTGGCAAAGAATCAATCGATGATCAATGCAAACGTGATCCATGATTTTTTAATTGATATCACTCTGCAGGTATTTGTTGCTATACCATAAATAGTAGGGATTCTTTTAACAATTGAACTAAGCTAAAAACACCCTGCAGACAAAAGCAAAAGGAAACAAAAGTATTTATTTCAACTAAAAGTCAACAAAAAAGTCACTCGATTTTCGTTCTTCTTTTTTTTCTTTGAAAAAAAAAGCGCGTGATGATTTGTGGTTTTTTGAGATCAAATACTAGTAGTAGTAAAATTGGATAACGGTTTGTTCATGAATGATGAAAAAAATACAGGTACCTGTTTCAATTTGATTTCTCCAATTATGTTTTTTTTTTATATTAAAATAATATATTGTTAAAAGCGTTGCTCACACAACGAATAATTATACCAGTATCGTGGGTGAGTTCACAAACATGTAAACTCACAGCCACAAGACCTACCTGTTTACTGTGATATCGAAAGGAGATCGCATGAGTTAGGTTAAAGAACTGGCATGTAAAATATACTCGTAAGGTTTTTGTTGTTCTAGAATAGGTTTAAAAATTAAGTAGAAAAAGGAATATGTCTAGTTTTAATGGTGATCTGACATAACGATTTGTATCAAAATGTGCTTATATTGAATTTAATAAAGAATAATACAAAGTTTTTATATGAGATAATGCATTTAATTCTAGTAAAGTTTAGTATAAGTCCAATCCCCCAAACAAACCGTCGCAGAGTGCGACATTACCTACTACAATCTTAGTTTCTTCCTGGTCATTATCATCAAAATCGTCTTCTTAGATTTTTCATCAATTTCAAATCATTTGCATAAAAACGCGGCGTCGCCAATGTTTTTGCTCTGAATATAAATACTCAGATTAATTAATTTATTCGCTTTAATTTACATCTATTGAATAATCAGATACTACTTACTTCTCTTATTATATTTTCTCCGAACAAGCTCATCATGAAGATTTGCACAAGAATAGACAGGAGAAAGAGTATATAGTCTGGCATTTATTCCCAGCTCCGTCTAGTAATAAGACTAGAATTACAATACATACATACATCAATTATTCATACACATTGAAATGGGATGAGTCCAGGTTTTTTTTTCATTAATTTGTATAAACCGTAATTAAAAGTGGCTTATTTGTTTAGAAGCTACAGTGTTACAAATACGACAGCCTTCTTTTTGCTTCAGGAGTAATAAGACATTTAAAAAAAAAAAACAAGCGATATATTATACCAATAGAATCAGTATGAACAACTGGTGATTGTCGTTTGTTTCTTGACATGTGAGTACATGTTAATTTATGTTTATAAATGCCAATAAGGGCCTAAAGATTCTGGAGTAGCGACTGCGTACCAGAAGACGCCACGTTGGGAGGCCGCCTATTAGGTGAACCAATGACCTGGTAAGGATCGTGGGATTCCGATGGATGCGTGACGCATAGGAGCGCTCATTGTGGCTACACTTGGGGGAGCCTATGTCCAACACTGGACGTATTTCAGCTGAAATGATGATACTGATGATAAAAATACCAACAGAAATCAGGTACAAAAGTAACGTGACTTAATCGTAAATTTCCCCAAACTTAAATAGCTTTACATGCTTCCATTAAAGTATCAAGATTGTGATTAAATTTACCGTTATATTAAAGCCAAGCACGCATATAGCCACAGATCCGATCAGCACAATAATCAGATTAGGCACCGTAAAAATATGTTCCAAATCTTCTCCTAGCCTAAAATTGTTTATTTGACAGTGATTATTTCTCCTGATTTTATTATAATTAATTAATATTAAATAATTTGAGTTATGAGAGCTGTGTCAGGCACAGCGTCATCATTATTTTCACAATCATTAGTATTACTTCAAGATATGAAATAAAATTCTGCAGTTCAATATACCACAGTGTCTCAAGACGAACGTCGATGACAAGTGCGTGATGCACGTGATAATAAACAAAACTTGGTCGCTTACAATGGGCCTCATCAGAATACTTAAAGTCACCCAAAAGGCAATAGAAAGGGAGTTTCCTTGCGTTATCACATCAGAATTGAAGATGTCCGTAGATGAACTAAGGTTACCGATATATCTCGAAGAATCGCCAACCTAAGGCACATTGCACGCAGAACAGATTGTCGATGGGGACGAAAGGTTGTAGAGTGGCGACCACGTACTGGAAAGTAGCGTAGCGTAAGAAGGCCTCCCACAATGTAGACTGATGACCGAGTGAGAGTTGCGGGAATCCGATGGATACAAAACGCACAGGACAGGTCGTTATGGTGACACTTGGGGGAGGCCTATGTCTAAAAGTTTACGTCTTCCAGCTGTAATGATGCTGATAAAATAAAAGATGATAGAAGAGGAAAAGATAATTGCTAATTACTACTATCGTACTAGTAGTGTTACATTAGGAATGAATATAACGATATACTCACTACGACTTATACACGTAGGGGCCCAGCAGGGTCGAAGCCTACTGGGGCCACGGGTAGTGTGAAAGCGGAACCCGGGCCCTGGGACGAAGGCAACGAAGGAACAGGAGTGGGTTTTTAGTCAGTAAGAGTCTGACACTATCTCCCGCTCCGCCCAAGAGCGGGGATGTCATTAGGATGATTTTCCCACCCAATAAAAAAAAAAAAAAAAAAACTACGACTTATACACACTACAGTTTTTTGATATCCAATTAAGGTCAATTTAGTTGAGATAAGTTGATAGTCAAAGATCTATAAAAAACATCGATATCTTCTAAATTCTGAACCACAAAGATTTGCTATTGGGCTAATTTGAATTAGGGGCTGCACTAGATAGGATCCAATCCGGAAATCGCGGAGGCCTTTTGCGTGCACATCATTAATCTCACGAAGAAAGAACGGAACGAGCACAAAACTGGTTCTGTTTGACAGGCCAATTTCTATTTCTTTAGTATTACGAGTATGACTGTATTAAGCAACAGTCTAATTGGACCTACCAAATGGACTGTTGCTTATCTTACACTAATATGACAACACGTAATTGGATAATTTTACCAGAGATGTTTCTAATAAGAACACAATGATTACCTAATCTTATTTCCTGTAAATAGATGTACCAACGTAGTACTTACTAAGAATTTTCAGAAAAAGAGATTCTTAAATTAAATCCTCGGGCGCCCCGGGGTATTATTATTACGTAATTGCGCGTTTTTACGTAAATCACAAAAAAAACGGGGTTTTTCTAGGAAATACAAAGACATAGAAACCAACATTTTTGGCAAAAAAGAAATCGTAAAAATGTGTGTACAAAACGACAATTAAGCGTTTTTCAAGGTCATACAAGTTGTCCAGACGTATTTACAATTGGCCTTCGAGGGGTAGATGAAACATATTACGCTAATACTATAAAGGTGAAAAATTATGCGTAAGTTTGTATTTATGATGGTGTGTGTGTATATTTGGTACTCCTTCACCCTCATACGGTTTAACGGATTTCAATGAAACTTGATACATGTGTAGACCCTGTCTTAGAATAGGACACAGAACTTTATATTATGAGATTATGTTCCCTTAAGATATAAATTTGTCTACTTTCATGCGGACGAAGCCGCTGACAGAAGCTAACTATTGGTATAAAATTCCGTAACTAACTCTTATCAACCAGGCCACGGAAATGAAAATTGCGTAACTAACTCTTATCAGCCAGGCCACAGAAATGAAAATTGCGTAACTAACTCTTATCAGCCAGGCCACAGAAATGAAAATTGCGTAACTAACTCTTATCAGCCAGGCCACAGAAATGAAAATTGCGTAACAAACTCTTATCAGCCAGGCCACAGAAATGAAAATTGCGTAACTCACTCTTATCAGCCAGGCTACAGAAATGAAAATTGCGTAACTAATTTTTATCAGCCAGACCACAGAAACGAGAAATGCGTAACTATTTCTTATCAGCCAGGCAACAGAAATGAAAATTAACTTCAAAATATTTTGATGTTCTTTTACAATATTTGCCAAACTATCCATAGTAGAACTATCTAAACGTTCAATCTTGTCACTAATGATTCTAAAATTGGCACACACGTGAGGAGTTAGAATGAAGTAGAGACCATCTACCATTGTATAAAACATTACACAAATGAAACCTGCAAAGGAAAGCCACAGATAACACATAAGTACTGATAAACTAAGACCATCTTCAATTTAATCTTGTTCTTTATTTTTAATTAGATAGAAACGGGTTTCCCACATACAACATGCGAGACGCACAGGATCGGTCGTTGTGGCGTCGCTTGGGGGAGGCCACAACACATGATGATGGGTTTCCCACAATAGATAGTTATTAGAAACTTCAGAATTTTGAAAGCTAATTTACAACACTTGCTTGATAATGCCCTTCGATGGTGTGTCCAGACCTGCCGAATGCGCCGCTCGCGAGCCGCTTGCAAGCCGCTTGCAAACGGCTTGGAGCGGTGCATTCGCCAGTTCTGGATGCACCTTTACATATCATACAAACCCTCACCTAGAGCAAGTTATTCTCTCCCTTGGAATCTAATGTAGTATGGGGTGTTCCCTAAAGAATAGTATCATTTAGATTTGAACTGATTAAGTAAATTAAAATGCACGTGCATCAAACGAGTTTATTCAAAATAAAACAGGATAAAATTTGGTTACTATTGTCTCTAAAAAAATAAAAGAGCGAGAACGTTATCGAAAATTAAAACTGTAGTTTAATTTAGTAGTGAATTTTGTTTATTTTAAATATCAAAAAAAATTGAATGTAAAGTACTTATATTTCTCTAATATATATTTAATTTTTAGGGCACTTTGCTCGCAGACCGGATTGCCGTTGGGGCTGAAAGGTTCTGGAATGGCGACCACGTGCCGGAAGACGTAGCGTTGGGAGGCCTCCTACAAGATGGACCGATGACTTGACAACGGTTGCGGGAGCCCGATGGATACGAGAAGCACAGGACCGTTCATTGTGATGACACTTGGGGGAGGCCTATGTCCAGTCCAGCAGTGGACGTCTATCGGCTGAAATGATGATGATGATGATATTTAATTCAGTATATTTTCTTTTAATAATCTCACAGAAGGTGTAAAAAGCAGAGTGTCTTAAACGATGATAAAGCTTTCTTTGTCTTTGGCACTTCACTAAATTCAGGAATAAAACTTAGCAACCTTCTTTTTGTACGGGACTCTACATGCCACCCGCTACTTTAAAACACTGCTTTACATACAATCTGCTATTACTTACCACAGATTGCTGAAAAGACATCAGTCCAGAGCGGCGAGGCGTCTGAAATATTGATATATATCAATATTTCAATACAAATAAGATGATTTATTTATTACCGTATTACCGTATTCTTATACCATTTTCATGATGCATAGAGTAGAGAAATTGTACACAGTAATCAACACTACAGTCAAATTGAAGTAGCACCTATTCAAAAAGTGTGCTAGGACCAGGTCTTTTTTCACGAGACTCATTTTGATCTCATCGTTTAAAATGTACTGGTAAAGCTTTCTTAGCCTTTCAGTCTGGTCGTAAATTTTCTTTCTCTTCGGTAATATGGCTACAATTTTCAATAATGCTAATAATCCAGATTCCGTGCACAGGGCCAATTGCATTAGCATTAGGAGATTATCCGACGCAATTTTTGAAACAAAGACTAAAATTTCGAGCGTAATCATCAACAAAAATAGAAAAAAAGTGACGAAGAATCGCAAGTTAACCTTATGATCACCATAAGGGATTCCTAAGTGCAACATATTGATTTTTATCTGTTTGAAAAATTCCCCGTATTCTGGAATAATTTTCATTTCTTGGATGTTGTGATTAATGTTGATACTAGTGTGGTCGCTTTTATGGGTCCACTTATTTAAGAGGCATGGAGCTATAGTATGAATTTAGGTTTGTACACTAGCTAAGTAAATTATCACTTAAATATTCTGATGATGTGATGCAAGGGCTAGTAAACAATAATAACAAAAATTGAAGTATAATTCATATAATTAGTATTTTCTTGCAGTTTGTTTGTCTTCTTCTTCTTCTTTTCGTGTCGATACGAGGAGTTAGAGTACTCTAACAAATTTTTTTCAGAACAGTATTTGGCAACCTCTACGGCTTTGTTATTGGTCCTGTATAGATCCTGAAAACTGCAGGTGGTTGTGCAGGATGGACATCATAGCAAATGACGCATGTCCTGTACAGCGGCTCCACACTGGCTAAATTGTTTACACAGCGGCCAACCTGGGTCTGCAGTCGGTTGAGAGATTTCCCGATTGGACTGCAATTAGCGTCCAGGGTTGAGATGTTCTGACGGGGTGTTGAAATGTGTAGGAGTTGGGTGCTTCTGCTTCCACAGCGAGCATCTCTCGTCCTCAGCACTGTCTTTTGAAGAGGTCTTAAATCGCATAAAGCTTTTACAACTCTTTAGACGTGCAGGTATAAGTCGATGTTTATGCAAGGGGTGACGGCCGTCCCGTTCCTCTTTACTCTTCTCGATGCGGCTGTCTATTTTGCGGCGAACTTCTGGAGGAGCTATACCTGCTAGAGGACAACATTGCAAGAGGGATAGGTTTTAAGCATCCCGTTACAATGCGACAGGTATCGTTCAGCGCTTTGTCCACTTCTCTAGCGTGAGCGGACCGATGCCACTCTGGGCATGCAAACTCTCCGCCTGAAGTGCGAAGAACTCGTGGTGATGCTCCCCGGGTGCTGGATGTAAGGCGGCGTTTGTTTGTGAGTAATATAGATAAAAATCACTCTTATTGACTTTAAGTATTAAATTAGTTTTGGATTGTGACATTAAAACAGTTTTTTTATTCTGAACTTAATAGTAGTTCAAAACTGCATCGGGATTAAATTTGACCTCCTTTGCTGATTGCTAAAAAACTTTTTTATTTAATTTCGTTTTTGTTTCTTTTTCTTCTTTTCAAAAAATGTTTTTGTTTGTAACCATTTTTTAAGTGAATGTTGTGGTTTTATATAATTGGAGAAGCACAGGAATCAGTTTCTTCTTTTTTAAAAATAAATAAATATTAATAAGGCATTTCGAAATGCAAGAACGTCTTTCATGTTCTTTCAACTAGGTTTTTTAAAAGAAAAATCAAAACTATTGACAATTCAAACTTTGAGCTAACCCTACAAATCAATTGAATAGACGTGAATATAATATTCACTTTAATGTCACTATGAAGTGACAAAATGGCCGTTGAAATAAAATCAACACCTATTTCGATAATTTACCTTATTGTAAATTCTGTTTGAATGAATTCGTTTCTCCTTAGCCTTGATATCAATCAAATCTATGAAATGTGTGAAGGTTTAAAGCTAAATACAATCAAAGGGATTGAGGGCGGGAACTGTCATGTCAATAAAATTGATTGAAATCTAATGTGAATACTGAATAGCATTGTCTACTTGTTAATTGAACGACAAAAGCTATAATAAAATATAAAAAACAAAATATTTTACTGTATTTTGGCGTTACTCAAAAACTACTATTTGTTTTTTTTTTTTAAACGGGACTCTATTACCTACGACTCCATTATCCCTCCGTCGGTATTTTAACTAGACTGTTGAATGTTCACAGATTATATATTTCTGTTGCCACTATAACAACAAATACTTAAAAAAGAAAATAATATTTAAGTGAGGCTGCCATACAACGTACGACGTTTTTTCCTATGGACGGTACGGAACCCTTCGTGCGCGAGTTCGATTCGCACTTGGCCGGTTTTTTAAATATTGTACCTATTTATGTTATGCATTAAACAGAAAATAATTATGCGGTTCTTTACCTAGGCAAAATCTTAGTACCACGTACAGTTCAATTACATAAGAGAAATAAGAAAATAGAAGAGTTTGTAAAAATACAAATTGTTTGAGTCGCGGGGGAGAGTTGATTGATCGACTTGTTTTGTTTCGGTGGGCAAAAGTTTCACAAATTGTGTTTAGGCAAACAGCTTCGGGGACAAGCATCAATCAGATATTAAAATATTAGAGACTAATGTCATAGGTATTAATATGATATTAAGGTACATAGGTATTTTTCGGGTTGAAATTTGTTCATCACTCTGTGTTTTTTTTTTAGGTGGGAAGTCATCCAAAAACTTCTCCCAGTTTTGGGTGGAGCGGTTCTCTTTCTCAGAATCCCATTGCCCATTCCCTCTCCTAGAGAGAGGAGGCCTGAGTCTCAGCAATGGGAACATTAAAAGGCTAATTATGCTATTATGCTATATTTGGTGTGTAAGACTGAGAGTAAATTGATTTTCGATTGGGCCAACGAACTCTATAACCATTCACTCCACAAAATATTCTTATTATTAAAATATTGGTAAGAAGCCATATTACTGCAAACGCTCATAACATAATAATATAACCTTCCTTGGTAACGAAATAAATAATGCTCAGATTTTTTTTTCTCATTCAGTCGTTCAACCCACTCGTATCGTATCGTGATTCTTGTGTACATGGCAGCCCAATCAGATTTTCTTTCATACTGACAACCGCAAATTACCTTATATTCCTCTCACAATAAATAATTTCTAGGAATCCCTGATTTATTTTGGGAACACTGTTATTCGAGTAATGGTATAACTTGTTTGTAATAAGAACCTGGTAACTTTTATACAACACTAATGATTTCGCCCACGTGAAAATAGAAAATTATCCTAAGGGAAGAATTATCCTAAGGGAATTATCCTAAAAGTATCCTAAGGAAAGCAGAAAATTATCCTAAGGGAAGAATTATCCTAAGGAAATTATCCTATGGGAAGTGGAAAATTATACGAAGGGATCCTAAAATGATCCTAAGGAAAGTAGAAAATTATCCTAAGAGAAGAATTATCCTAAGGGAAGCATTATTCTAAGAGAAGAATTATCCTAAGGGAATTATGCTAAAATTATACTAAGGAAAGTAGAAAATTATCCTAAAATTATTTTATCTTTGGTTAAAAAGTATTTTTAAGTTCTATTTGCTATTCTGGGTCATGTGCTAAATTGCATTTTTGTGCTAAATTTCATCCAATTTGTTCAGCGTGACATAGTAATAAACACACACACAATTAGATAAAAATTTAAACCTTCATAATTCCTATTGTTTGGTTGATTGATTTTACTCAAGAAAATATAATAAGTATTGAAAAATATTATTTAATAAGAAACTTTTTACAAAAAAAATACAACCGACTCCAATGTAAAAAAAAAAAACACTAAAAAGTAAAAAATAACTTTAATTTCGGAAGCCGGTAATGTTTCTATAATAGTTTTGTCGCTTCGTTGTTTAACACCGACTACTTTTTAGTGTTTTTTATTTATTTTCTTTAAATTGAAATCGGTTATATTTTTTTTGTAAAAAATATTTTATTTTACACTTTTCAGTTGTGGTAGCACAACTAAAAAGTAGCAGCTAGTCATCATCTGATCAGCTCGATGTTACCTTATAGCCAGAGTGAATCTCATGACTATTATAATAATTCCAAATACGGTTAGGTTATATTGATTTATTACAGAGTTCCGGTGTCTATCTTCCAGCTTTCATCAGATCAGTTCGATATGTCCCCTCCCCCCCTTCTTTCAGTCATTCATCGACTACACGTATAAACAAAACCATTTTACTTGGTAACCTTCCTGTGAGGAGTTCCTTTCCATATCTTTGAAGTTCCTCATCACATCATAACAATATTTCTATGAAACCAACTCGGAAGCTTATCACACTTTACTACAACTACAAACTGAACGATACGCCTCTGAAAAGAGAGAAAGTAATGCGAGACCTTGGCGTCCATATGGATACACAACTGAGATTCCGGGATCATATGGTCAGGATGAAAAAAATTGCGTTATTGAAATAGAAATATTGTAGCAGCAGTGTAAAAAGAATTTGAATAAATAATTTTATGATTTTTACAGGTTTTCGTGAAGCTATAGTTATAGCTATAATTATAGTTATTAAGTTGGCCTAGAAGCTATCATCTATTTGAGTTACTAGCTTCTGGTAGCTCCTTTGCCTGCGTAAAAATAGATTTTTCTATACAAACTTTGGACCCCATTTAATTCCTTTAAGGTATGCATTTTGGAAAATCCTTTCTTAGTGCCCGCCTACATTTTAAAGAAAATCTTGTGCAAAATTTTACGCTCCTAGTTCCAGTAGTTTCAGCTTTGGGTTGATATGTCAGTCAGCCAGTCAGTTTCTCCTTTTATATAATTATATAGATTAGAACACGCTCGCTGGTCGGTGGAGACCAGAAGTTTTGGAGTGCCAGACCACGTACCAGAGACGCAGCGTTAGAAGGACTCCCATAAGGTGGACCAATGAACTGGTGAGAGTCGCGGGAATGTGATGGATGGGAGATGGACAGGACTGGTTGTTATGGACGTTATCCAACAGTGGACGTCCTTCGGCTGAACTGATGATGACAATGGCACCGACACTCCCTTAATTGATTTTGAAGGTACTTTTGAAAAACTAATAATGACTTTGTTATTATTATAATAATAATAATAATAATAATAATAATAATTTATTCATCACCATAAATAGTACACATTTTGTTTGTAATGGCGCCTCCTTTTAAGCAGATAATGCTTGTGTTAGGAGACGCCACTCTTTCTAGTTACTTACATTTATGTTTATTTATGATAAGCTATAACTATGTGTTGGCATGTGAGATAGAAAAGGTGTGGTATGATGTGGTGTGGTGTGGTATGATGTGGTGTGTTGTGGTATGATGTGGTGTGGTGTGGTATGATGTGGTGTGTTGTGGTATGATGTGGTGTGGTGTGGTATGATGTGGTGTGGTGTGGTATGATGTGGTGTGGTGTGTGGTGTGGTATGATGTGGTGTGTTGTGGTATGATGTGGTGTGGTGTGGTATGATGTGGTGTGGTGTGGTATGATGTGGTGTGGTGTGGTATGATGTGGTGTGGTGTGGTATGATGTGGTGTGGTGTTATGTGGTGTGGTGTGGTGTGATGTGATGTGATGTGATGTGATGTGATGTGATGTGATGATCTGTGGTGCAATGTGATGTAATAAGATGTGGATGATGTGAGGGTGACTGACATTAGTTCATGGGTTGAAGGAGTGACTCTGTGACTGTGTATGTAAATGGTTTTATCCAGTTTGTTAGTTTTTTTTTACATTCATGTAGTGCGTTAGGATAAATGAATATTTGTTTATTTACCCTGTTATAAAGTTGAGCAGATCGATGTTGATATTGCATGGCCGCAAATTTCGTTCTAGTTGTTGGAATTTGTGCAATCAAGTCTTTCCGCCTTTTTGACATTATTTTTGGATCATATACAAGAGTTTTATGTTTTTTTAGAACAGTGTAAACAATATACAATTTCCGAACTGAAAGTAGATCACTAATTTCGTATAACTTTTCAGTAGAATATCTGATCTTTTTAAAATACATTATTTTTAATAAGGATCGCTGTCCCCTTTCTAGAATGATAAATTTTGTTTTAGCCGCGCCTCCCCATACAGGTATACAGTAAACTATAACAGATTGCGCAATTGATATATAGATTTCATTTAGGAGATTTCTAGAAGATTCGCGTTTATGTTTTATATTTTTTGGAAGTATATGTCTTAGCGATTTAAAAATCCATCCCAGTTTCCTAAGTCTCGCAGTAATATGTTCAAGATGGGAATACCAGGATAATTTTTGATCGATTATGATGCCTAAGTATTTTGTCTGCGAAACTTTCTCAATTATAGGACACTTGCAATTTTCATCTGAGGTTGTATTACATGAGTGTATTTTAATGTTAAGGGGTACATCTTGAGAATGTTTAGAGATGGAAAAACATATATAGTTCGTTTTTGTTGTATTTAGTGACAGTAAATTATCTCTGAGCCAATTGGCAATTTGGATCATACCTAACTCAGCTTTGACTTTTACATCATACCAGTCGTCTCCGTAAAAAACCACAGCGGTATCATCTGCATACGAAAAAATATTTGCGTTTTTTACATTTAGGTTACAGAGGTCATTTATATACGTAAGAAACAATGTAGGGCCTAAAACACTCCCCTGCGGTACGCCATATAGTACGTCAGCATCATCACTAGTATAAGTTCCCATCTTAACTCTCTGCTTCCTGTTTGATAAATAATCTTTGAAAAAATTAAGTGGAATTCCCCTTATTCCAATTCCTTCCAGCTTTGCTACAAGGGTTGGAACAGAAACGGTGTCAAAAGCTTTTTTGAGATCTAGGAATACCGTTATGCATTTCTTCCCTGCATCAAGATGTTCAGTTACCAGGGAGCTAAGAGCATCAATTGCATCCTCAGTAGATATACCTTGCCTAAATCCAAAATTATTATATTTAAATATATTATTCATTTGCATAGGTAAGTCTTTGTTGCAAATCGAGTTTCTTATGCCCATGATTATGAGATTCTGGGTCTTCCATACATTTTTTTAATACCTCCTAAATCTTTTTACTCCCTTAAAAGTTAAATTTCCAAAAAACAAACCTTCTTAGTGCTCACCTATATGACAAAAGGAAGCCTTGTGTAAAACACGTTCCTATTCTCAGTAATTTTGGTCGTGTGTTGATTTGTCAGTCAGTCATTAGGTACCCAAAATAAATTTAGAAAAACCCCAGTAGTAGTTTTTGTACTTATTAATATGTTTTAAACATTAAATTCTTCATTTATAATGCCGACTTACACATATAAATATAGGAACTATAGGAATAACCACATCTGGCCTGTCGCACACATTTTGTGTGGCAAATTATTGTCTAGGATCACTTACGGCCACTTTTGGACTTCGGGCATAATAGATACCTGGGCACGTAACCAATATTGATAAAATCTCCTGCTAGCTGGATACTGTCATTGATTTATTTTGTTACATAAAAGATTTTTTACATTGATTTTTCTCTTAAAATATATTATTTTTATTACTTTCCTGGTGGTTAAAAATAAATAATTGAAATTAATATGTTAATTTTAATTTCAAATATTGCTTTTTGTTACTAAAATATTGTAATTAAAATTAAAAAAAACGTTTGTAAATCTTTGTATTCCTTAATTTAATTAAATAACACTTCAGTTAAAAACACATAATTTGAAATATAACATTAGAACTAAAACTGGTTAATCCATCGGCGTCGCTCACACATACATCAGCAAAGCTGATGCTTTTTCTTTAAATAATTATATTACACTATTTTTTGGTGTTTCCAACTATCTACCATTAGGATTCTATTAAAATTTCATCAGAGTTTTCAATTGTGATAACCATGTCACCACAAGTTTACCATCTACGTTTTTAATATTTACATTGTTTTTATCACCACACTGGTATTTATTTCCATATGAACATAATTTTTATAACTAGATAATTGTTTTTTGCTGGAACTTGTCATAACGAAGTAAAATATTAATTGTTAACTTTAAGAAACTTTTCTATCTCTGCAGGTTACATAAGTTGGCCAGTCACAACTCTCCGTCTCTGGGTTGTATAAAAGTTTAGGTGCACATTCTACTACAATTGGATGACCATCATGGCATTCGTAGAATTTGTTACAACGGTCATGAGCCAGCATAATGCCATCAGATCCTTCAGCTGAACAAACAGTGAGAGCTTGGCGAAAGTCTCCAGTATCATTATCTTCACTGCTGTCACTTTCACCTGTGTTACCAACTATGGTCCTTTCACCACAGTCAACTTTTTTAGGCCAATCGCAGTAGTTCTGTTTCGAATTAAACAATAAATTACCAGGACAACTGAAAGCAACTGGTTCCTTCTTTGAACATTTATAGAAATGGCTGCACAGTTCATGAGCAATTGCAATCCCTTCTGATTTTTTTGCTGCACATATATTAGCAGCTCGTTTATTCAATCTACTCTCAACAGCAATAATAGGGATCTCTTCATTTCTGTTATTCTGCTCCTCATTGACTTCTTCGTCTTCAGGAATGTATCTGCCGTCACAATCTACTTTCCGAGGCCAATCACAATGTCCTTTAATAGGATTAAACAAAAGATTAATTGGACAGTTCACTGTATAAGGCACACCCGCGACGCATTTATAGAACTTGTTACAATACTCGTGGGCAACCAGCATGCCATCAGAGTTTCTAAAAGAACAAATATAGTTGGCTTGGCTGGGATCGGAGTTACTGCGTTCAATCTCTTCGCTTAAATACGGGATCGCATCGGCTTCGGTAGCCTCAAATATAGTAAAATGAGTATCTTTAACGGGACCCATTCTCTCACCACAATCAACATTATGGGCCCAATCACATTTTTCAGTCATAGTATTGAACAGGAGGTTTCGGGCACATTTGAGAGCTACTGGTCTACCATATGTACATTTATAGAATTCATTGCAGTTTTCATGAGCAACTAAGATACCAGTTGAATCAGGGGATTCACAAATTTTGAATGCATCGCCAGGGTTATCGCTGTCTAATTCCTCTTCATTTCTTATATCTGTTTCGAAGTCTGTTTCTTTGCCTGATTCGAGATCTCCGTATGCCCGAATAATTTTTTGATAACATGAGGCAATCCATTCGCATCTTTCTTTTTCAGCGTTAAAATGGAGCCCGTTTGGACAATATCTAGCAATCAGTCCTCCGTGATGACATTTATAATACTGCCTACAATCCTCATGAGGTATAAACTTTTTAATACTTGCATTTTTTGGACATCCGTTCTCGTAGAAACCATCTAGATCTGTATCGTCTGAGTTTGCGTGAGATATAGCTGTTGCACAGAGTAGAAACAGCGCTGTGCCTGAAACAAAATAGTTATTGTAAACGTCTTATTTAAAACATTTATATTTAAGAAAACATCAACTTGTCTCTTCGCAAGGTTTTGATTTTGATTGATGTATTTTTACAAATTATGTAGGGGAGGAATGTTACGTCATCAGTTGTTAAATATAATCACTGTTTTTCAAACCCAATATGTTTCACTAATTGGGTTAAAGTTTTCACTTATTTTTCCACAAAAACATAAAAGTACCGGAAAGTTAGATTAGGTTAGTGTCATTTTTTTTTTCTTTGATTCTAAAGAATCAAAGTTTTAAGTAACAGGATCTTTTCATTCAGAATAGTTTAAATACTCCTTAACAAACTAATTTATTTAGACAGCTCATCACCTCCCTAGCCTATTTCCAACTAGCTTGTGGTCGGCTTCTTGTCTAACTGGATGCGGCTGAATACCTGTGTTTCACATGGAATGACAACTTATCAGACCTTCACAGCCCAGCAACTGGGCAACCCGATACTCCTTGGATAGACTGATGGTAACATTTTCTGACGTCTGACTACTGTCAAAGATCTACAAATGACAACCGAGACCAACGACCTTTAAGTGCTTTCCTAAGAATTTGAAAAATCACATTGTTACTTGCCCGGTTTCAAGCCCGGCAACCTCACGAATGAGAGTCGAGTACCTTAACTACAGGGCCATTAAGACCTGTGTTAGTTATTCAGATAAAGAATTTAAATATATATATATCGTCGAAACTTGAGAAATATTAACTTTCAATTCTACTCGCACATCTTTCGTTTTTATATCAGCTTTTTCGTTTTGTAAACAAGATTTAAGAAAAAACAAAAACGATTTTTTACTCTTCGAAATTGAATGTTTTTTTTTTTAATATGTTATTTATAAAACAATGAATTATTATGCTCTAGTTTTTGTAAGTACCTGCGTGATTATTAAACGTATTTTCGCAATATACAGTACAATAAAAAATATCAAGTGGTTCAGTGGTTTTTGCGTGAGTGGATTCCAAACAGAGTTACTTTCACAATTATAATAATAGTATTTAATTTGGATGTGGCTATTTCAATCCACACAAGGTTATCCTTGCAATATGATTTACGGATACGTCATAATTACGGCGATAAAGAAAACATTTGAACAATCTTTTTGCTTGTTGCTAAAAAAACAATACTGACTGTTAAGCTCCAACACAAATTGTTATGCAGTATATTCTAACAAGCGGAAAAAAATAAAATCAAAATGACTTCAAAGTACATGCACTTTGAAGTCATTTTGTTTTTTTTTTTTTTTTTTTTGTTTTATGACAATTCACAAAATGATCAAGTATACAATTTATTTTGCCTTAAAACAAGTATTAAGAAATAATAAACAAATTTTTTGACATTGTTTTATTTTAACAAAATATAGTAAAATTAAAACAATATTTTATTGTTAAAATTTCTCTAACAATAATTCTAAGAGACTTAAAATAAATATATTTTACATTTAATTATGTATTTAAGTTAATTTACTCACAAAAAAACACACCTATTTGGTGTGTTTTTTTTGTGAATATATTCACTCAGTATTTATAAATTTACGTAGATTTAAATGAATGGAGTCATTCCAATTATTTGTGAAAAGACGGTTAAATTGGACTGTTCGTGTCCTTCCATTACGTTAAATACATACCTGAACAAGCATTATACTATGTGCATACATAATACCATTGTGTAAAATTATAATAATTATAATCAATGCTCCCTATAGTATTATATTGAGCATTATTTATATTATTGGACAAGGAAATTTATTATCTAAATAAATCAGAGTGTAGTTTTTAATTTAAAGAACTAAAAATTCTAAGACGAATACGAGAAGGTATAGAATATAATAAAACATTGCTACTTCAAAAAAAAAACTTATGATATTCCCAATTGACTTCGTACTTCTGCTTCTGTTAAACGGTCTCCGCAATCCACGTTCATTGGCCAGTCACAAATTTTGAGTACTGTGTTGTAATAGAGACCTTGTAAACACTCCATGGCGTATTTTTGACCATTAATACATTTATAGAACTGACTGCAATGCTCATGAGGAATTATAGTACCATCAGCGAAACCTGTGCATGACTCATCAACATAACTGTGGTCTTTTTCACTGTAATTATTGTATTCAGGAACTATCCTATTGCTACAATTTACATTTTGCAGCCAATCGCAATACTCTTTTTTGGGATTGTAAAAAAGATGAAACTGACAGAATTGAGCCACTGGTATGCTTTCGAAGCATTTAAAGTACTGGTTACAATTTTCATGAGGAAGCAATATCCCTTCGGAGTTTTTACTTGCACATATTCTAGCTGCATCTTTTAGGTAAAGACTCATTTGGCCATATTCAGTTTCACTCTTTTCATTTTTCTTATCAGCATACACATTTTCAGTTTCTGAATTATTTTCGCCATATACACTTTCATTCTCTACATTGTTATCACCATGTGCATTGTTACTATCTACATTATTTTCATAAGCCCTTTCGTTCTCCACATTGTTCTTTTCATCATGTATATTTTCACTATCTACATTGTTTTCATCATTGTTGTTTTCATTGTGATTTCCACTTTCACTATCGATATCATCCTTTGAGTAATAAATATGTGGAGGGTGACCATTTTTAGGAACCGTTCTATTTGTGCAATTAACATGTGTTGGCCAATCGCATTTTTGCATCTTGGAATTGTATAAAAGCATACCAGGACATTTTATTGCAACCGGATGTCCATCACGGCATTTGTAAAATTTATTACAACTTTGATGAGTGGCCAAAACGCCATCAGAACCCTTTGCGGAACAAATAATTCGAGCTTTTTTTTCTTTTGTACCGACACTGCCTCCAGATTCAATTCTGTCTCCACAGTCAACATTGTTAGGCCAGTCACAAAATACTTTTTTTGTGTTAAATAACAGATTTCCTGGACATTCAAAAGCTATTGGTTCTTTCCCCGAGCATTTATAAAATTGATTACACTTTTCATGTGCAGCTACCACTCCTTCAGAGTTTTCAGCTGCACATAAACCAGTGAGACTAGTGTCATCGTCTCCTCCAGAGATTTCATTTTCTTCATAATCATAACTCTTCTCTTCGTTAGCTGCATTGATATTATTGTCGTCTTTGGGAATTATTCTACCATCACAGAGTACATGCACAGGCCAATCACAATGCCCCTTTTTAGGATCGTAAAATAGTTTATTTGGACATCTCATCGTGACTGGTATACCTCCGGAGCATTTATAGAACTTATTACAATATTCGTGAGCAATTAGCCGGCCATCAGATTGTGTAGATTTACAAAGAATATTGGCTTGACTGGGATCAAGGTTATAATTTTTAATTTCTTCAATACTATTCGGGTCCGCAACATTCCTGGCTTTTTTACTTATAATGAAAGTACTTTCACTAATACCTCCAACTCGTTCACCACAGTCAACATTATCCCCCAAATCGCATTTTTCAGTTAAAGTGTTGTACAAGAGATTCCGTGCACATTTAAGAGCTACTGGTCTGCCATGTGAACACTTGTAAAATTCATCGCAGTTTTCGTGAGCGACTAAAATATCATTTGAGTCAGGCGATGAGCAAATTAGGGACGCATCTCGTGGATTATTACTGTCTAATTCTTCGGCAACTGTTTTGTTTACTTCAACTCGTAAGTTACATCTCGCATGCCAATCGCATCTTTCAAGGTCAGCATTAAAATTGAGTCCATTTGGACAAAATCTCGAAATTAATGCTCCGTGAAAACACTGATAGTACTGCCCGCAATTTTCATGGGGCAAAAGTTTGTCAATATTGGTGTCTTTTGGACATCCATTTTCGTAGAAACCATCTGCATCGTCTAAGTCTGCAAGAGTTACAGCTGTTGCACAGAGAAGAATCAGCGCTGTGCCTGAAACAAACAAGTTATTTTAACCATTTTATTACATCGGTTGTATTTAGGAATACAACACCGTTTCGATTTGTTTTTATAAACAAATGGAGAAGGATTAAAAATATGATATAACATTATAAATGATTAGCACTGCCAAATTATAGCAATCACTAATTAACTCATTGGATGTCGTAATGACTTATTTTTAGACGAAATATAAAAATACCAGTTTCGAAACAAGAGCATTCGCTTAGTTACCTGAAGATTTATTTTTTCTTAATTGAATCCCATACATATATTTAGCTTAAAATAAAATATGCTTTAAATCACTCGAATAAATGTCTCATTTGACCCTAATTTAAATAATTTATTTTAATTTAATGACTGTTTTGAATTAATATGTTATTTAAGTAAATTTAATGTATACACTACTAGATAATTAATACATTCCTGGCTCAAGTGAGAATATCTTCAAGTCTATGTAATGACACTTATACAATCATGTTTTTTTAAATATTATCAAGCAATTTAAGAAAGTGATGATTATTATTATTACCCGATTACTTTGAAAAAAATATAGAAAAGTTGTTTATTGTATGAAAATTCCAAAGCTCAAAATAATATCACAATGCAGTTTAAAACTCAGTAGTTGTACAAATATAGAAAGAAATACACTAATGTAGACAAGAATGCCATAATGTCTCATAGTACATTATATTTATGCTGTAATAAACATAAAAAGAAATTCAAGATAACAAACATTCCGCGATGGTATTACTTGGATATCTGCTTTAATTTTGTTTTTTTTTGTCCTCTTTCATAAAGTTTTATCTAAAATATTTAGCTAATAATTAAAAAACAGACCATTTTTTTCTTTTTTATTTTAACAGAGTAAACAAAATTTTACGATTAAGGGTTTATACATTACAAATCACATTTAAGAACGAAAAAGCAAGTATAACTATAAATTCCGTGCAGTTTATAAGTGGCCTTATAAATAAAACTAATGACTAAACAAATAATATTATAATAATATAATTAATTATGTTAAGTATCCAAAACTAAACTACAGAGATTTTTTTTCTCAATGAAATTAATGAATTGGCGTTCAATAGAGAATTGTAGAAAATGATACCAACAACGCTTTAAGGAACAGCCAAATTAATTATTGTAATTACAAAACTACTGCAATACTAAAAGCAACTTCATGTTCGTTTTTTTTTAAGTTGTACTTCTTTTAAACGATTTCCACAATCTACGTTCGTTGGCCAGTCGCAAACTTTGAGTGATACACTAAAATAGAGACCAGGTGGACACTCCATAGAATATGATTTACTATTGATACATTTATAGAACTGACTGCAATTCCCATGAGGAATAATAGACCCATCAGCCTTGCCTTGGCATAACGTGTTAGCATTATTGCTTTCTCCTTCACTACTACTGTCATTCGAAGAAACTAATCTATCACCACACTTAACGTTATACGACCTATCACAGTACTGCTTCTGAATGTTATAATAAAGATTGATTGGGCAGAATAACGCTACTGGTTTGCGTTCGATGCATTTATAAAACTGGTTACAAAATTCATGGGGAAGCAATTTTCCGTTATTGATTTCATCTTCGCAAGTATAAGCCGCGTTATTAAGATTAACATGTCCATTTTTATTTTTTTCTTTGTTTTGATTACCATGTTTACTTCTACTTTCTAAATTGTTTTCATTATTATTTACGGTTAGACTATCCACCTGGTTTTCATTATTCTCTTTGAGAGGATATGCATTATCAGGAATTGTCCTATCTTTGCAGTAAACATGGGTAGGCCAGTCACAGTTTTCACTCCTGGTGTTGTATAAAAGAATACCTGGACATTTTACGACAACTGCAAGTCCATCACGACATTTATAGAATTTGTTACAATGATCATGAGCAACTAATACGCCGTCGGAACCTTCGGCGGAGCAAATAGTATCAGCTTGTCTAGGATCTTCATATTTTTCATCTCTTTCATCATCTTCATGTTTAATTCTATCACCACAGTCGGCATTGTTAGCCCAGTCACAGTAATATTTCTTTGAGTTAAATAACAAATCTCCTGGGCATTTGAAAGCAATTGGTTTATTTCCAGAGCATTTGTAAAAGTGATTACATACTTCATGGGCAGCCAAAACTCCATCGCTGTTCTCAGCTGCACATACGGCAATAGCAATATCTTCATAATCACTGGAGTTTTCATTCTCTTCATTATTAATGTTATTCTCTCTACTAGCTCTATTACTGTAATTGTCGACGTATGTAGCGACTCTACCATCACAGTCTACATTCCCAGGCCAGTCACAAAGTTCTGTATTAGGATTATATAAGAGATTACTTGGACATTTTAATATAATAGGGACGCCCCCAGAGCACTTATAGAATTTATTACAATATTCATGAGCAATTAGCAAGCCATCAGAGCGTCTAGCTGAACATTGAGCGGCAGCTGGGCTAGGGTCAGCATTGCTTTCGTCAATCTCTTCAATAGAGTAGGAGTACCCCAAATCCTTTTGGGTCGTTGTAATAATAGTATCATTTACAATTTTAATTCTCTCGCCACATATCACATTTTGAGGCCAATCACATTTTTGTAGCTCAGTATTATATAAGAGATCTTGTGCACAATTGAGGACCAATGACCTACCATTTGAGCATTTATAGAATTGATGGCAGTTTTTATGAGCGACTAAGACACCGTTTGATTCAGTAGATGAGCAAATTAGTGCCGCGTGGCTAGGATTATTTTTGTCTAGGTGTATGTGAGTGTCTTCTCTTCGTTTTTTGTGACAATCAGTTTTACCAAGCCAATCACATTTTTCTAGGTCAGCGTTAAAATGAAGCCCGTTTGGACAGAATCTAGAAATCATTGCTCCGTGAAAACATTGATAGTACTGGTCACAGTCCTCATGCGGCATCAGTTTGTCAATACTGGTATCTTTTGGACATCCATTGTCGTAGAAACCATCTATTTCTGAGTCGTCTAAGTCTGCCTGAGCTACAGCTGTTGCACAGAGAAGAAACAGCGCTGTGCCTGAAAGAGATAAGTAATTTTAACCATTTTATTCAAGGTCGATTGAGTTCTCCAGACCTTTTCAATCGGCATCACTTAGCATCACGCATTTCAGATATTGCATGTATCGCATAAGTAAAAAAATTGCTTTGAAAAAGACTTGACGCTGCTGGCTTGCTCAATCAGCGCACTCAGACAACTCCTTCAAATATGTGGACTATATATAACTGAACACGGTTTCAAGACTAACGACATTAAAAATTTGGTCTAATTCATCAATCAGGAAGGAACATGTAAATCAAGTGTAAAGATTCCACTTGTACTTTATTTGATTCGATTCTTAAAGCTGAAGATAGATATAAATATTTAGGGTTTATAACACAAATAATTAAATGCGTAACTTCACATTGATACGTTAAAAAAAAACAATACAATGCTTTCAGATTGATTCGATTTACGGTGCAGGTCGAGAATACCCTTGTAAAACTCGAGCAGTCTTAGAATTCGATTTAGGTAAGGAAGCTATAACGTCCTGCTTACAGTTATATTATTATTATGATGATATTGCTTTTAGTATTGTCCCCTGAAGCCACAGTAGTGTGCAATTACTTATTTTCACTATATTATGCGTAAAATGATAGCTTCCATGTTCTTGATATGATTGCAACCGTTACATTTACGGACATGACGTTCGTCATGTCCGTAAATGTAACGGCTAGCAAAGCTAAATACTCGTATATCTTCTTAATATCTAAGTTTATTTTAGAATATCGAATATAAATGTTCCTATATCACTAATATAGTTATAAGTTTAATATTACTAACCCCTCTATGGATTATTATCCGAAAGAAATTATGAAATATAACAGTTATGTTCATTAGTAAAACACACTTATTTGCACGTGGATGTCCTGAATTAATTTTTTTTGTAAATTAAGGTTTTTTTAAAATTGTATACCCACTTCAAAAAGCTCTTAGATCCGAAAAAAATGAATCAAACCGCGGCAAAAAATAGGGTTAAGTTTTATATTGTCATTTAGTTGTGTTGTTAAATTAATAAATGTGATTATCAAAACCAGCATTACTGCTACAGAGTTATCAAGAAAATGTATTTAAACTGCCTGTTCAAATATCTGTAGTTACGTTTTACCATGGCAGTTTCGATTATGTACAGTCACGACCAATAAGATTGTCAAGATTGTACCATAATTAATTTATTCTAAATTACATGTTTGGTGGTAAAACAATTAAGAACCATTTATTGTACATTTATGTCTTGAATGGTAGAATTTAAGATATATAGAAAATGAGATAATGTTTACGAGTACATCTTATTGCTCATGACTGTAACCGTAAATGTATTGACGTATTACAATGACAGATGTTTTGAATTGATTCAAAAGGTCTGTTGAAAATGACATATATATTTTTCAGGTACCTACGATATCAAACCGAGCCACACTAAAACACAATTATTTAATATGAATAAAAGTAAAATATTATATCTAATAAATATCATGTCAAAAAATTTGCTTAAAATACATATTGAACCATTACTTTTTTTAAATATGGCGCTTATGAGGAAAAATTGAAAAAATATATGTTACGTCATAAATAAACAGCTTGGATATCCAATAAAAATCCCTTCCTTTGTGTAATTCAGACATCATTTTGACACTGCATTTCATGTATTTGTAAAATCTGTGATTATTTAAGAAACATATATTTTTACTTCATTTTGCTATATTTGTAATTATCTTATGTAATTGTACAATCAAACAAAGAGTGTGCTGCTAAATTATAGATTCTTATGCGATACGATATTTTTTGCACCTATTTTTAAGCATATAGGGTGAAAATAAAAATAAAAAAGCACTTAAAACATATACACTATATTATTACTATATTGTATTATTACAATATATACCATAATGTTTTATATCAATGAGTGTATACAATTCATAGATATTCCTTTGAATGTGAACAATTAAATGATGCAGTATTGAAACATTTTCCAAATAATAAAACCTCTGTATTTGACTGTACATAAATACGCAAAAATTTTTAAAACACGTCTGTATTAAAATTATAAAAATAATTTTAAGTAAGACGGATATAAAAAAGATACAGGTCAAAATATTACTCACCGATCATTTTGACACTTCACTTGAACTGTTAGTAAACAACGAATGCACATAATTCGTAATCCCAACTAGTTAATATTTAAACTACACATGTCTCAATAAGATAACGAACACACTCATTAAAGGCTAATTGGAATGAATTTAATTATAATCAGAAGAAACAACAGCCTCGATAAACATCAAGGAGGTGAATGAAAAAATCACAGTCGGTGACTGAAAGGTGACATTTTCTAATTTCTAACACAATAACGCGATTGTGTTAAAACTACAATAGTATTTTGGTGTTTGTATGAAAATGACGTAAAATCAAAACCTTTTGTTTTACAATTCCGATGCTGTTATGAATCGGATTACTCAAATAGCTTAGCACATTCGTAGTTTGGTGGCAAAAGAAAATATTTTTGATTAATTTCATAATTCTCTCAAGTTTTGTTTACGAAAGGATTGTGGTCATAACTCTTTCATAAAAAATTAAGGTTCCTCCATAGTCCTTATAGTTTAGGAACCCTTACAGTTTTGCAATGCCTATTTATATATCTGTCTGTCCGTCCATGATTTAGTTCAGAGATTGTTAGATACTAAAAAATATTGGTACATATATACCTATCGATCCAGTGTTACAAAAATAATTGTCTACCTATCTTGTCTAGACATAAAGCGGAGAAGATTTTTTTCTTAGCTGTGTGATATTGTGGGGTATTGATGGATAGGTTTTTGAAACATTTGGAAAGTGTAAAGACTAATGTTTGATTTAGTGAGCCGTTCGCAAAATATAAACCTTTAAAGTGCTAACTTTTGTTTGGTCCCCAAAAAAAAAAGTGCTTTTGAAAATTTGAAAAAAAAAATCATTTTGGAAATAGGTATGACAAAATATTTTATACTATTTTATAAACACACTTGCTTGGAAACCCAGTCTTATCCCTATCGCTTTTAGACGCACAATTTATTGTTTTATGCACTAGTGCGGAAAAATGCTCCACCTGGCCTTCGCCACAATGTATAACATGTCATCAGGCTGAGAGCCAAGCAGCCCCCAGCCCGTTTATCTATTGCTTCGTAAGTGTATTGAAAAACGTTGTTTACAGTCACTGTCACAGCAGCACTGAGCTCCACAGCAACTTTCTTCACTTATATCAAAGTATACACTATTTCTTGCTTTCTTTGTGTTTTTTTACAACTCATTCTTCAGTTATCATCTTCCTATGTGGGCCCAATTTTAAACGATATTGGCGGTTAAACCCTTAGCTCTATCACTCTGTTTCGACCCCATCGATCAATTGTTGCGAGCAATTTGTCTGCCCCATGCCACTCAAGATCATCGAACAATGTCGGTAGTCTTGGCTCTTCTGCGAATATCTTCATTTAAGTATTGGAACTTCGAATGAGACATTGTCCAAAGCCTCAGGATTCTAAAATTACTGTTCTAAATCTATTTAGTATAGTAGGCTATAATTTTCACGTTAAGCGTGTGGTTTAATATCTCATTAGTATGTCTGGCAGGAGTAACGGACGGCTAGCTAAAAGTCCAAAGAATCTGACAAAGATAAACCTCGTTGTCAGATTTTAAGCTAAAGGATATCGTGTTACACAGTAATTGAGTTGTAAAGGTTACCTGCAGTTGTGAAATTTCTGATATTCAGCTGCATCTGGATAGGCAAAAGGCCAATAAAGGTGGGAAAAAGCTAGACGTATTGATTGGTTATTTTTTTGATGCACAACATACCCTCAACCAATCACAGTTGCCAAATCGTGTTTGACATTCAATTTACGAATAGGTTCTGCCAGCGAGTCACCCGCGAGAAACTTGAAAATTATCCAACTCTTGAGATAAAAAGTACCCTATATAATATGCTATTTTAGGACATGTGCTAAATATTATTTAAATCTAGTTAGTTTAGGCGTAAAGGAATTACAAACATACACTCAAATACATAAAAACTTAGCTGCGTTAGCTTTTCAGGCCGAAGAAACACCCAGGTATACGGGATACCATTGTGCGGACTGGCCCGAGGACACGGTAGAGCATACGGGGGAGGTGAGCGCCGCTTGGGTGGAGATCCGCCTTGTCCTCTTGAGGGTGATTGGCAGCGGTAACCTTTCACGCCACACCCTGGTTAAGGCCATGCTCCGGAGCGAGGGGGAATGGGTGGCAGTCGCTTCCTTCTGTGAAGCAATAATGCGAAGGAGCCTGACGCCCCAGCCGCCGGGACCTCGACCTCAACAATCAGCTACCGTAGGCGTGAACTTGCGGACGTCGAGCAATGGGTAGCTTACCGTCTGGCCGTCCGGTAACCGTCCGGACCAAGCCCGAGTCATCAACGGCGCGTAGTGTTCCACACGCACCTCAAAGAGACGTCAGCAAAACCGTAGGAGCCAAGCACGGCCGAAGCCTACTGGAGCTAAAGGAAACCAGTGGTTCTAGAAAACAAAACGCAACTAAAGGAACATACTCGTAGGTGTGGTTTTAGTCAGTAAAATCTAGCATGCACTCCTGCTTCGACCTAGAGCGAGAGAAGTCATTAGATGATTTGCCACCTCAAAAAAAAAGCAGTGATAGTTTAGTGTTATAATTCTCATTTCAAAATCTAGGTTTCAGAGGCATTGAGCTACATAGACGTGCAAATTGCTTGACTGATGTCAATGAAAATGGCATCGAGGTGTTTTGCAAACGCTTTTACATCGTGCAGTCAAGCTTGGGTGTACTGAATTTTCCTTTCAAGTGTTAACCAACGGTCGTCACAGCTTTTGATGTCCATGAATTTGATTGGCTATCATCCTTCTCAAAGGTACGAGGCAACATTGCTTGAACCTATCAAAGAAACACGCTGTTCCATAAAGACAAAATAAACATTTATTTATTTACAGTTACTTTAAATGGTACAAGTCCATTTAAATTAATTAACAATAAATACTTGTATGAAAAACATAAAAAATATCTACTTGCTGTTGGCAGTTGTAAAGAATTGTCAAATATGATTTTCATTCTTATATAAAATTATAATCAAATTATTTTAATAACATACAATTTTGAATTATTAATATTAAATATGAGATTGAATATAATACATTCAAATTATCAATTAACAGGAAACATTGGAGACCTTTACGTACTCTCTCATAGAAAACCAGAAAAGCCAGCATTATTTTACTCCATTCGTACGCAAATACATCACTTTCAGGGTCAGCAGTCAGTAGAGCATTAAGCATCTTAAGAGATATACAGTACAGAAGTAGGTAAGGTAAAGATGAGATGGGTGTGGTAATTGGAAAGTAAACCTTTCCAATGACTATACCCATCCCATGTCTAAAGAAAAAGAACCAATCAATCTTAAGAAGTATTTTTTTATTCAATTTCAAAAGAGTTAATGTGATCCTGGAATAAAAAAAGCTACTGAAGGAACACAGGTGAGTTTTTAACCGACTTCAAAACAAAAAGAGGAGTTTATCAATTCGGTTGTATTTTTCCGTCAGAACTCCGACGTTTATGGACCGATTTGCAAATATTATTTTCTTCTTAGATGTTATGCTTTCTAATCAGCCTCATTTTTTTCAGAATCCAGTTCTGATGCTGGGATCCATGATTAATCGAGAAAATTCTTCAAATATTATAGGCAACCATATGGTAATTTTGTATTTTCATCGAGAACTGAAGCATTTACAGTCAAAAAGTAACATTTAATGAAGTGGAACAGATGAAGAAGACCAAAAATGGCCAACGGAACTTTATACTCACATGGATATTATAATAAAGATAGTTAAGCGACTATGGCAATACAAATAAATAAATGGTTCTGAATAGTACGTTGGATATGGTATCATCGAAATGAACTGATGATGATGATGGAGCCGTAAGGTAGGCAGTGGAACTCCGTAATTAATCCTAATTATAATAATTAGCCCTAATAAGGAGTTGTTTGGTGAGATAAGAGGACGTACGCTGTCAGTTGAAACCGGTCATCTCTTAGCTGCAAGTGGCTTATTTTAATTTCAATATTTTGAATTTTGTTAATTCTAAACATTAATAATAATTAGCAGCATAATTTTTCTGTCTTATTGACCTCATGACAATTCAAAAATTCCTGGTGTGTGCTCGAAATAAATGGTTTTGATTTAACTTGATTGGTACACAGTAATTACATAGATCCGGTAAGTTAAAACAGTATCTGTCTCAAAAAAAAAATGTTGTTATGAGAAAATGTTTCTTATTTTTTTAAATTTCAAAATCACGTTGATATTCACCGGGTTATTGCGTTTGTGATAGGGTGTAAACTTGGTGTGAAATTGTAAACTCTTTTTTATTAAATAAGACTCGGATTTATTGTAAACCATCGGTTTCGCCCGCGTGAAAGAGAAAAATTGTTCCAAGGAAATACATGTTCTAATCACGTTCTATATTCATCTCCAAATCTGTTCAGCCGTTCGAGCGTGAAGAAGTAACAAACATAAAAAAACACTGTCACAAACTCTCACCTGTATAATATTGACATGATTAACGGAATTCAATTTTTTATGACTTTGGATTGGATTTTATGTATTTAAATTATCTCTGTACAAAGTATATTGAGTGTTTATAACGTGATTAAGATTTATCACAGTCTTATGATATTTGCAATAATTTGGTGACATATAGGCTCTTAATAAACTAGTGCAATCACCATTAACAATTGCATCACTGCTTACAATCCGCGCGGAGGGATCACAGTCAAGCAGTAAGTTATATCATTAATATATAAACAACTTCAACCACACTCAGAAAACGGTATTACAGATTTCAATTCTAAAATGGCAACCCGAGCAAAATAAATACGGCGATGACATTTCACTTAAACGTATCTAAACATATTCTATTACAGAAGTAAAGTATTTCGTTGTACAATTTTCTTCGCTTCGTTGAAAATAACGAGTGCATAAAGAAACTTTTCAAATTTCCACTCGACGTAACTTTGGCGTCGCGGCATAGCCGTTGAAGAATTACATCTCATATATTGTAACGTTGGTAACAAAAGGCGGGGATCCCCATTCATATGTTTGTTCGGTCGATTAAATTCGCGCCATTATTCCGTTTAAACTTTGCATCCAGTAGCGTTTTATTAGAATAACATATATATGCACGTTCAACTTATGGCATTTATTGCGAAGATTTTTATTGGTTTTTGTGAAATATTTAGACAGCTGTTGCTGTTTACTTGCAGAAAGTGTTTGTAGAGCATTTATCGACGTATTGTTTATGCAAGTTTTGTATTGAATCTTGTACTTTTTAGGGTCCCGTTAAACGGCTAAAACGGAAACCTTATAGGATTACTTTTTTATCTGTCTGTCCGTCTGTCAAGACTCTTTTTGTCAAAAACACACGGACAAAAAATATTCAAGTTTGCTAGTCCAAGCAGCAACGTAAAAATCAAACTTCTGAGTCAACGTAATCTAAAGATAGGGCATACTCCGTTCAGGTGCATATTTTGACACATCAAAATCTACAGGGTAATTCCCGTTAGCGCAGAATCCTGAAACCTAACGTGAAGCAAGGTCTCATAGCACAATTATTATAGGAAAATATTAAAACTGTAATTTTGTAGTTACGTCATAAAAAAAATGCGATTAGGTATAATTTTCGAGACTCGGTTCGTAAATCAAACTATTTACGCAGTTAGGTAAATAGTTCAATACCAGAATTGAATTTCGGGTATTTACTAGTTAACAGGTTTTATGTGCTCGACTATAAATCTTATATAGTGGAGCACATAAGAAAAAAATTGGGCAATCCTGTGTGTCTTCAGTTGCCCTTTACATCTCAGGACCATGGTAGCTCTTTTGAACAATCTTACAACCCTGGCAGGCAAGAATTAAGAATCTACAGAAGAATAAAAATAAAACATATTATTTATCGAAAAATTTGTAATTTTGTCCGTTATAAAGTCCCTGATACCAATTGTTAAAAACCTAGTAAATACTATTTTAGTACTCAAGTATTTAATTTTGGTTTATGTCAATGGATCGGCAATAAATTAAATTCTAAAAATATATGTCCTTTTAACTTTTACGAATACCAGCCAAAGGTTTCGTAAATCGAGTCAGGTCATTTAAGTTAAATTTTAATTTCGCAGTTACAAAAATACTTTCTGTAAAAAGAATGAAAATGATTAAAAACAAATCAAATTTAGCAAAATATAATAATATTTTTAAACATATTAAATTTGCTAATATATTTTACCATTTTTCTATTCATAATACCAGTTTTAAAGTTCTGTATTTTTTAAGATGATATCATTTTATGACTTCTCCCACTCTAAAGTGAAGCGAGATATCATACTTTTACTGACTAACCACACCTACGTTTCTTCGGTTGCCTTTTGAATTCTAGGACCATGTTTCCTTTTCGGAGCCAGTCTCATGGCCCTTGCAGGCATCAGCCCTGCTGGGCTCCTATGGTTTGCTGACATCTTTGAGGCGCGCGTGGAACACTACGTACCGTCGACGACTCAGGCTTGGTCCTTATAAGACGGGCGGACAGCTAACTACCCATTGCTTGGTACGATCTGCAATTTCCGACCCCTGGGGCGTCTCCTGTCGGGTTGGTTTGGGCGTGAGGATGTACGTTCCCTCAATATTTCGGGCACCTCTTTCGCTAGCATTACTACTTAGCAGATGGATGCAACCGCATCCCATTCCATCTTGCTCCAGACCATGGCCTAGACCAGGGCTTGGTGTGAGAGGTCACCGCCGCCGATCACCTCCACGAGGACACGGCGGTGTGGCACCGCCGGGTCCTAAGTGGGGCACACCTCCACCTTATGCTCCATCGTGTCTTTCGGGTAGTCCACACAATGGTGACACCTGGGTATTTCTGCCGCCATCATAACCACCACCATTTCCGGTAAGGACCTGTGCCATGGGAAAAGTAAAGACTCCGTGTCGCCTGGAGAGGTGGCACGGTGATAAGTCCAGTCCCCTCTTACCGCAACAATCATGATATGCCCAGCGCTGGGTTTTGACAGTCGTTGTCACCATACCGCCATGAGATTCCGTTGGAACTCTGTCGGCCACACCGCGACTTGCCCCGGCGTCGAAACTCATGTCATATGTGTATGTATCAGAAATTAAAAACGTTTATTTCAAATAGACTAATTACAGGCACTTTTGAATTGTCAAAATGTTGGTCAGTCAAAAAAAAGTGAAGCTAAATTGTAATATCTTTGCGTGTCGATTGATTACTCTAATTTTTTTTTTTGGACCCTCATTTTGCTACTTTATCAGTTTATTATTGACCACCTTCAGCATACTACCACACTAACACTGTAATAGTCTTACTCCAATTGGCGAGGTTATTTGTACAACGGTCAACATGGCCAAAATCAAAATTATATCTATAATATATTCCACAAATATAATTTTTCACAACTATCACACAACCCTATCAAGTCCCAAACTAAGCAGAGCTGGCGCTATAAGTACTAGACAAATGATAAACTTAAAAAGAGAAAGAAAGAAAAAACGTTGATTCGTGCCTCACACAATCGTGTAAACTAAAAATACACAATGAAAAAAAAAAACATATTTATATATTTCTTTGTTATTTATGAAAACGCCAATTTCCTTTTGCCCGCTTCTATAATAAATTCGGCTGTAGCTAGCTCGCACTTCTGGAGGTTTGCTTGGGCCACGCAATACTGGTGCGGTCTACCTTCGTTTGTACTGTATACATAAATTATAACCAAACACAGAACAAATGATCGTACTCATCACACAAACATTCGTCATGGGTGGGTCTCGAACCCACGACTTCCTGCATAGTAATCAGGGCTACTAATCATTAGACCAACAGGCCAGTCGATATCTAACCATTTACGTCACCGATATCTGGAACGTCCACGTTGACAGACGTTGAAATCATTCAAACACTATTATTTAAAAATAAGATATTTGGATATGACTCATATGCAATAAGTATTGAAAAATACAAAAGAACACTCAAAAATCATCAAACGATATTTACCTTAGCTAGTGCATTATTTAAGCCTAAAATAACTGCTTATAAACAAAGACCGAATATTTTTCGCTGAAACGGGTTTCAATTACTTCATAACACAAACAATCAACATTTGTTTTGTCTATTCAATTCTATTTATTATTTTACTTCAAAAAATATTTGAGTAAACATGAACTCAACTTGTTTATTTTCAGTCTGTTCTAATTTCATTTTTTTTTTTACTCGGATGCTAGCTGTCCACTCATTGACTTTCAGCATCTACTGGTGTACTTCAATCCGTTTTATAATGTTTTGTCACAGTGTCAAGTCTTGTAGGATAAGCCTTTTGAGCCTCCTAAAAGTTTTGGTTCTCATCAAGTTTGATGCCAGTTTATTTGGATGGGTCGTAATCCTATTCTTGTAAACTCTCACTGCTTGTGTGATTGTATGGACTTTAAAAGAGACTTTGACTCCTGAGTTTGTTTCGGTATTTCTTCTTAGGGTAGTCAGTTAGGAAACATTGGCCTCATCTAGTTTAAACTGACGAAAAAATTGATGGTTTCATTTGTGCTTTGACTGTTTTGAGTCGCTGGAAGTCATGGTTCATTATTATTTCAGTTGCTTGACTATAAGTCATACGAGAAGGAGTATTACTACTTGGATTATGATGTGGTAAAAATTTTTGCACTTTCGTTTCTGAAGAAATGTTTGTTTTAATAGGTATTTTACCTTTTGAAGCTCTGGATATACAGCACAACCTTTGTAGTTTGCAGGATGATTTTTCTCACATAAAACACATTTCACTTTATCTGACCTTCCCTTCCTTTCGAAGCTAATAAAAGAACGATATTCAGCACATTTGATATGTTTATTAGATGTTCTGATGGCATCGGTTTTGAATAAGTAGATAAAATAAAGGAAGTTGTGACATTTAATTTTATTTTCATTTTACAAAAAAATCTGTGATGTTCGTTTTACCCAGTAACTGAACTGTGAAGGTCAAATAGACTGCCCGATTATATAAATTACTGGTACCTACATCTTTTTGGTCAGAACAACGAGGATAAAGATAGTTTATTAGTCAAAATATGAGTAAGTAGTACAAAAACTGAGTTGGCAAATCATGCATACATAAAAGAAACATCCAATATGTTTTGTCTATTAAAAACATAAAATTTTAAATTTTGACTTATTTTAAATAAATCTTATACAATAATTAAGCATTTTATTAAAGAAATAAATACTAGTGAAATGTTAGAATTTAATGAGTTATATATTTAAAAGTCATTTATATTACAAAAACATTTATCAATGAAAAATTTCTTCAGTTGCAACTTAAATTTTTAAACATTACGTCTAACTTTATCCGTTGTCTAATTATAACTAATGTAAACCTATTAACAAGATGTATTTATATGAAAGACAACTTGACTTATTATTTAGTATAACAATTTGCATTGTAAAAATATACTTTACTTACAAACTAAAACACTGAACGTTTTCACAACGGTTTCGCTACCAAAATCCCACCGATTAGTACATAAACCCATAAAAGTTAGAAAGCAAAGCAAAGCACCATCATAGCATTAGCATAGAACTTCTAAAACCGATTCCACTAAACTAAACTACAATATAGCATAACAAAACCAATTTAATTTCAAGCGAAAACGTACTGTCCCATAATAATATCCACTAGAAGAGATTATTTCACCGCACCGGCCTCGGCGGAAACTCATTGAGTGTTGCTAAGATGTCGGCTTATACCTTGATAATCTGCGGCGCAATATCAAAAGCGTTTGCAGCCGTGTTCGGTATTATGTAAATTTTCTCCGATAAGGGAGCTGTTGCTAGTCCTGGCTATGTATAAAATTAAAATATATAACACCGTGATGCGTTTACTTGGCTTGACATCTATGTATGCAGGTGTTGTGGAAATGGTGCAGATGGTAAGGAAATTACAGTTAGGTTAGGTTAACGGTTGCTTTTTATATGAGCTTAGCTTGTGGAGCTTATTATTTTCTTTCGTATTAGTGTGATAATAGGATTCGATTAGGTGATATTCCAGCATAATTAAACTGTAACATTATTATATTCGAGTGTATTGCTTTATTTGTACTTTCCTAGAACCAAAAATTCGAAGACATATGACATTCACCAACCCGCACTGGGTCCGCGTGGTGGATTACAGCCCATTCCCTTTCCAAAAGAGAAGGCTAAGTCCCAGCAGTGGGAACGTTAAAAGGCTGATTATGCGATGCTATGCTGTATTTGTGGCTATATGCTACGTTGAAATGAGGAAATTTCGCAATGGTTCTATTTCTTGTGTAATTTGATTGATTTGAGATGATCCTAGAGATGCTAAAATCTAAAAAATATACTAATATTTTAGAGAGGTTAAGTTTGTATGTAGACTTTAATGTTTTAAACTACTGAGCCATTTCTGAAAAAAACATTCACCAGTTAAATGTTTCTTTATCACTGAACGACTATGTGTATATACTATAATTTTTTTCGCAGGTAAAATCACTAGCAGTAAATACCAAAAAAGGAACTTGGAGCAATTTTTCTACAACAAAAAAAATATGTTTATAACTCTGCAAGCGGGCTAATATGACTTAAATACAGTTGTCAGCTGTCGGGTCAAAAATTAAAAAAAAAAAAACATAAACCGTAGATCCGAGTCACCAGAATTAGAATTCGTATCTCTCTACTTTACCATATGTACCTACTATCATTATCAAAAAGTTATAATCACTAATCACATTGTCATTGCATGTTCACAAACACATTATTCAATTAATAGGTTACTGCACTACGACACTTGCTGTTTGTAATTGCGCATAATGTATTTTATTACTATCGAACTAAGGTTTAAATTACAATGCAACATGGAACATAATATCTGCAAGGAAATCAGATATTTAATATCAGACAGACGGATATTGTATATATGTGAGTGCAATAGGTATATGTAGTTCTGATAATTCAATACGGAGCACTTACAAGTACCATATTGGGTTCTAAAAGGTATGGCTATTGTGTAATAAAGCTCCTGCATGTCGGCTCTTATTGGCGTTCTTGCCTTAAAGGTGGATTTCACTTTGGCTTAAGTGACTGCGAAGTACTGTTTTGAAATTTTTGTAGCAAAGATTTACTGTTTTCTTGTGTATGTGTTAAAGTTTTAATTTTTTATAAAGTTTCACGGTATCTACATTAAATTATTGCTCCTGTCATATATTTTGTTTTAGGGTTGGAAAATCAGCGTATGACTTATTTTGCTTGGGTGGGTCAAGAGTAGTATTGCCAGGTCCGATTGGATAAAAATCGGGACAGATAGGAAAACTAATCGGGATTTAGGCTTTTAAATTGGGACATCAACAAGACGTTTGAGTAGCCATAATACTCCCAATCATCAGGTAAGTCAAAGGCATATCTAGTAAATGATAGTTTAAAATCTATGTAACAGTAGGGCGTTATTTTCGTCGTCAGTACTGATACAGATTATACGTTTTACTTAAAAAAAAAACGACAAAATGCTGTAACATCCAACCACACCACAAAATATTTAAAACGTAGGCCACATTAAGAGGTTACGAGTCCGAGTATCTACGTCTACTCTATGTATATAGATAAGTGCACCAGCTGTTGTGAATGGGACAGTTCAGGGCCCGTTTGTGTGTTGCTCGACCGTACTGTGGCCAGTATTGCTTTTGTTAGAAAGCCGTGTAGAGGATCCGGGTTTTGAGATTTTAGGAAGCACCTAGCTAATAATGGGTTTGGGTAATGATGTGGATATGTCTGAGGTTGTTACGAAAGACTATGATGTAAAGATTAAAATTGGGTTAATAGGTCATAATAGAATAGAATAGAATAGAAAAAACTTTATTGTACACCAAAATAGTAACCAAACTTTTACATTAGGTAACATAAATCTATGGGTACAAAGGCGCTCTTATCGCTGACAGCGATATCTACCAGACAACCTTAGGATGGACTGTAAGAACTTGAAATAGAAAAAGGGGGTAGTCTGTGGTGTACTACAAATTAATAAAGTAAATATTATATTAAAATTATATACTAGACTATACATAGATATAATATAGCTATTATTTATAAAAGACAATATCTAAACATATAAATATTATATATATACATACTAAAAGATACACAATTTCATACAAAGAGATGGAAAAAAGAAGAGAACAACCTACCGTCACTAACCCCACCTTAGGGTTAGTGATGTAACCATCGTCATTTCAGCCTAAACACGTCCACCGTTAGACGTAGGCCTCCCCCAAGTGTAGCTATAACGACCTCTGCGGTGTGTCTTTCATCCATCGGATGAAAAAGGTATCGAAATTTAAAGGTCCATTGTTTGTGGTAATGTAAAAGTGACACTACTTGATTTGAAGTGAATTGTATAAAAATAAGTTGTCTAAAATATAAATATTTGGTATTATAATTTTAGAAACTGAAACAGAAATTGTTTAGCCGTTTATCAAAACATGGAAACATAACAAACCTACACAATCAACACTCAACAAAAGTAACAATAAACAAAGCCGTATATAAAAAAAAAACACTCAACTTTCATAATTTTCCAAGATGACAAACAATTACTTTGAAAACGTTCACACAGATTAAGAGAGTAAATAAATAATTGGAGAGCCATTAAAATCCAAACAGAAGTCTTGAACAATCCACTGACTTGAGGGTCACGATCACATCAAAGAAGTATCGAAGTCCTTGTACTCAAGTACATCAGTTCTCAAGTCTAAGCCGCAAACACAATAGATATGAAATTGGGAACACGAGAGTCTTTAATTAAATAACAGGTTACTGTTCTGATATGCAAATTTTACAGCCATCAGATTTATGGAAATTGTTTTATCAAGTTAAGATGAAGTTAAGAGAATTTTAAAAGTTGCAGCTAACGTGTTTAATCAAAATTTCCTAAAACACAGAGTATTTTGTTTCAAAATACAAGGACTTCATTATAGGATTTTTTTGACAGAGACCGCCTCAACGGATATTTTAAAATCTATTGAAAATATAATCTCAGCATTAATTTTATCTGCCGACTTGTTTGTAAGAGTTACCGTGGCCCTGGAACGTAAAGGGCAACTTAAGGAACACTGGTGGGTTTTAATCAGTACAAGTTTGATACTACCTCTCGCTCTAAATAGAACAGGAGGAATCTATAAATTATTTTATGATTTCCCACCACCAAAAAAGAAGCCGACATATTCTGAAAATCGACGAACGTAAGTGGAAGTGGACAGGGCACACTGCCCGCAGAACAGATGGTCGATGGGGACGAAAGGTTTCGGAAGTGCTATCTCGTATAAAAGACGCAGCGTTGGAAGGGCACCCACAAGGTTAACCGATGACCTTGCGAGGGTCGTGGGAATCCGATGGATGCGAGACGCACAGGATCGGTTGTTATGGAGGAGAGACTTCTGTCTTACAGTGGACTTGTCTTTGGCTGAAATTATGAAAAAAGAACTATTTATTCTATAGGCCAGATTTTTGAGATTCTAAATGATTGATGACCAAATTAATAATTTCACGGCCACGTTTCCTAGAATGTGTTTAGCCAGTTTAGCTCATGCTATATAGGTATAAAGCATGAGCCAGTGAGGGTTCACAACCCTTGTTAGCACTGCACATTACTGCCTAACTACACAAGTACCCACACACAATAAATCCCCTCCTGATTCCGAGTTTTCGACTCATACTAGGTGTGTTACATGATGCTACCCATTAGTGTTTAGAGCCAAGTTTCGACGTGTTGAGCTCCCCATATCTAATCTAACTTGGTCGAAAACTGATGCTGGAGCGTACCAACTTGTATCAATTTTGCGTTTGTATTTGAAGGAGTTAGTTTGAGGTTAATCGATATGCTTTCAATATTTGGGGCTATGTTAATAGTTTGATTGAGTTAGGTTTTAGGCCCTGTAGTCGTAAACGTTTATGTTTGTTTGTCTTGTTTACAGTTGGAATTGTATCTTGATTGACATATTTAGCAAACGCTTTAATTATATATATGTCAAAAGTTTGCAAGTTTTGTTGATATAAAGACTCGCCTAGATCGGCTACTATCCAAAGAATATTTTTATTAAAAGAAGCCAAAAACGGCGATATTTTTGGGATCCGAAACTTTATTCCAGTCTTATAATATGCAATTTTTTTTGAGTTTGAAACTTTGTAACAACTATGCTATTTTATAAATGTGTAATAATTCTGAAGTACTTATTAACTATATTATATCCGTTTTTGTTGATAGTAGTGTTCATTTGTACAATAAGTGAATCGGACCTACATCTCTGTCTAACTAATTCGGAAATACCGCTATGATAGAATGTTAACGTTGAAGAATTCATCAATTTCACAAAACTAATTTTCAAGACTGTAAATTAATCAACAGCTATTTATAAATGAAGAAGTCGGTGTTACCTTATAGCAAGAAGCAATTTAAACAATCTGTGCTAAAATATGGACACCTAAAGTTTGTTCTCATAATATTTATTATTTGACAAATTGCCTAATTTATAATCTAACTTCAACCATTAGGCCAATCATTATATCTAAACTATTCGAAGTTTCTTTTTATTAATATGATAACTTAAACCCGTTTATTGTAACAAACTTTTATCTGGTAAATTATTCTCTAATGTTATATGTAGCAAAGTTAACCACTTACTTAAAAAATATTATCAACAATGGCACCAAGGAGTGCAATTATTTACTACGATGACTGAGTTAAATTACTTCGAATCAGACCATTGTGTTTACACACTTTTCAAACCAAAATTTCACGTCAGCTTGTTTCAGAATCTACAATTAGGGTGCTTTCTGTGGAATTAGCTCACACAAGCTAACTGTAGCTCCCACAAAAAGGATTGTTTGCATACGTGAAAAGCACACATTTACGTGTGTAGCCTGCCTTACAGAGATTTGAAAGGGCGTTTTGTCAGTCACCTGTCTAGACTTTAAATGTAAGTAATTTCAGTATTCAGTCGACTGAAGACTGAGGCGGTCTTGATAGTAGGTAATATAAGACTTGAAGAATTAATAATTGAGACTTGTTTAATTGAATTTTTAGTGCTAACAACAGCAGAAAATCGTCTACCTGGACTTGCGAACACATCTCCGACGCACTGCAGTAACGAGGTAGTCTCAAAAACATCCTAAAAGCATTAAACTAGATGTCCGGGGCATCCAGCAATCTTTGGAAATATTAAACCCATAGATTGCTGATGTACAGAGGGACTCTGGCAGTATGCCTTGAAAAAAGTAATTTTCACCTGGTCGGAACACTGCGGTAATGTACGGTTCACATATTAACTCTGGACTGCTAGAGCGCTACGCTTCCTCTCTACATTTACATTGTCCCTTAAATTATCAGCAAGAAAATACTCTAGATATTTAAAAGTAGACACTCTGCTTTTTGTCTTTGCTTTTAATCTTTCATATTTGTTTATCATGATTTAATGCCAAGTTTAGGATGCAAATCTATACTTTTCAATAGGTTAAAATTACTTAAACATTTCTAAATCTCTAAAACTCTATTAACAATTCTTGAGGAAAGCCTGACATTCTTGTAACCAAGCTCAATTGAAATGTTAACGTAAAATATATTAGTAAGTAATGAGGGAAGGATGAGAGTAATCATTCTAGAGTACAACTTATCATAAGCAACTGCAGGAGATGTAATCGCATAATATTGTTTTCTTTTATTTTTTATTTTAAGTTAAGTATTTATAGATAAAGTGGTTACTTTTTATTTTATTGTTGTTTGTCCTGTGCGAGTCTCAAATAAATATTTTCTTTCTATAGTTATTTAATAAAAATTGTAAAATCCAATACTGTTTGTTTTTAAAATGTCGCCTACCATTTTTTCATTAAAATTGTATGTTACTTCCATTCATATGATTAATTTGGCATGACGCTTTTAATTTACAGTATTAAATTAATACATTTCCTGAGATAATGGATCCCAGTAGTATTGAGATATCAGAATTAACGCCCTTCATTTTCATTTCATTATAAACCTACGTCACCCCTCGGGTGTCGTGAGAGGTAGCAGATATATTCAATTATCGTATCATGACAACAAAAAATCAACCAGGTATTTGGTTTTCTAAATACAGTAATTAAGAGAAAATTTAAAAAAGTTTTTTAAACTATAAACATAAAAATTGAAACGAAAAATAGGCCGATAAAGTTTGACACCGGCCCATTGTAAAAACCGTTGGTATACGATAAATCTCGCCAGAATGTGAGCTCTCGATAAATTGTGAACATAACATTTCATTAACATCCAAAGTATACTTGTATTCTACCCATTTTGTGCCGAGAAATTGTCTACGTTTGTCAGAATTGTAAACTGATAACTAATCTTTTTTTGAAATAAACTAGTGCTTGACTGTGATCCTACCTGATGATAAGAAGTGATGCAATCGTTGATGGTGAAGCGTACTACTTTATTAAGAGCCTATTTACTCTAGCCTTGAAGGCACCTCAATTATCAGTTCATAGTTTTACAATCTATCCGATTTTCTGTACTAGACCCGTTAAATTGTAAATTCACCTTCGATTGATCGATACTAAGCTTCGGCTTCGGTGAGAGATCCTGTTCTTCAAGATCCTGGAACGCAAAGCAAAGAAGGAACATAGGAGTGGGTTTTAGTGAGTAAAAGTTTGAGTGAGTGAAAAGTAGAGCGGGAGATGTCATTGGATGCAGACACTCAAAAAAAAAAAATTGTTCTAGAATTGCATTTTAAACACTAATCGGCAGATCTAAAGAAGGGTGGACAGATTCTGTGAATATCATTCACATAATCTGTCCACCCTTCTTTGAGACATGGAAGGCACGAATACTGAACACTGACATGATAATATGAACGCTGACATAGACATATATAAGAAAAAAATGTATTGGGCTGAACCCAAGTAAATTGGGATACCGGCAGGACGGTGATTATTACTCCGGTAACTTACGTAGTGGGTTGTTGGGGTTTTTTTTTCATTATTGTCACTATAAGGGTCATCGCGGGATCAAAAAATGGTGAAGCCGCATAGGGTCCTTCTTTGCCTTGAATGCGTATTATTGTGATACATCCCATATGAAATAAGATTCGCTGGACAACATTAAGACCTATGTCTATCGACTTAGAGTCCTTTTAATGAAAAATAGCTACATTCAGATGCCAGGGACTCCACGATTGTGTCAATGAATGACAAGCCGTAACTAATTTGATTTAGGTGAGTGGAGGATTACAGGAGTGGCTAAGAATATAGGTAATTTCTAGAATCAGTCAACCCTGACAAACATCGGATTATGTTTAAAAAGACTTAAAATTATTTTTTAAGTAATTGCTTTTGAATTGAAAAAAGCTGACGTCTGACATAAATTCAATTCTAAACGAAGAGCCACAAAATAAAATTAAAGTACCTATAAAGTTTAAAAATTTAACAACCACTCATCGTCGCTTAATAGATTTTTAAAGAGTTCATAATGAAAAACGAAGATCAAAAGTTTATTAAATTGCGTAGTAAAAGTACTGAGTGGTTCTCTTAAGAAAAATTGCACTTTTAAGGAATAATATATCTAAGCCTCCTATATTATTTCTGACTAGCTTCTGTCAGTGGCTTTGCCTGCGTAAAAATGGGTTTCTCGATACAAACTTTGGATCCCTATTTGATCACTTTAAATGTTGATTTTGATTTTAAAATGTTCTTTTTTACTCTTTGTATACATCATAAAAGCAACCACTGTGCAAAATTGCAGCGTTCTAGGTCCAAGTGTTTTTTTTTTCAGCGGGAAAATTGTGTAATACTAAATCTCGCTCTTGGGCGGAGCGAGAGATAGTGTCAGACTTTTACTGACTAAAAACCCACTCCTGTTGCGTGAAACAGTATGCACCGTCGACGACTTGGGCTCAGTCCGTTATCGGGCGGTCGGACGGCTGCCCATTGCTCGCCGTCCGCAAGCCTGCGCCTACGGTGGTTGGAAATCGGGATCGGAATCCCGGCGGCGGTTGGGACGTAAGGACCGTTGCCTCACGTGATCGGCCTCCTCCTTTGCTAAATTTACTGCTTCGCAGAAGGAGGCGACCGCTTGCTACTCCTCCTCGCTTCGGACCATGGCCTGTACCAAGGCCCGGCACAAGAGATCGCCGCCGCCGATCGCCCCTACGAGGACACGGCGTTGCTCTGGCCAGGCGGGGCACACCTCCACCGTGTGCTCCACCGTTTTCTCCAGGCAGGTCCAAGGATTTGGACTGAATGTTCATGAGACAGCGAGTGAGCCAGAACCTTTCCTTTTATATATATAAATTCTGTATATCGTTTATTCGACCAGCAGTTTTTCGTGCTAACAAACATTCAGGCGATCGTATTTCGAGCAAATTCGCACATCCATCCATTCTTCAACCAAACGAACATTTGGGTGAACCGTCTTCGGGCAATCGTTTGTTTCAGCCACAGTTCTTTGGGCACACGTTCTTAGGACTAGTAAACTTAGGGCAATTGTGACGCACTCAAAGGAATAAGATACTTAAGCCATTATCTCCTAAGAACAGTGGAGTCGCATCTAAACCAATTTAAGACTACTTTGGACAATAGTTCTTTGCAGCTACTTTAATCAGTTGCAGTTTGTCGTACAACTGTTTTATACCTCTGAAATTGTTTTCTACATCTGGAGGTAGTCAACATTTTCAGTCGTATTAAACTTTAAATCTTGTAATTAAGCTGGGAATTACGAATTTCGGAGAGCTCGGGAAATTTTTTATATAATTTATTTGAGGTGCAGACGTAAAGTTTTGATAATATTTTTTAATTGGGACTAGTGCCTAAGTACTTAGGTAGCTTGAAGGAGATGTCAGCAAACCGTAGAAGCTCAGCAGGGTCGAAGCCTACGGGGGCCAAGGCAGGTAGCCTCAACGAGATGTCAGAAAACCGTAGGAGCCCAGCAGGGTCAAAGCCTTCTAGGGCCAAGGGTCTGCTTCTGAAAGGAAGACTCGGCCCTGATATGAAGGCAACAAAGAAACAGGAGTGGGTTTTTAGTCAGTGAAAGTCTAACACACCCTCACGCTCCGCCCAAAGACCTAGGTACTTTGTCACTTAGATACATGTTTGTATCGTTTCCTTCAGGCAATTTTAACTAACTGTTACTCTCAAATTGATTCATAAGAATGTATCTTCTTTCGTATTTATGTGTGTACATAAATTATAAAATAAATAAATAAATAATATTGTAAGTTCTATTGAAGGTTAAAGATGTTAATTTTATTAAGTTACAGGTACTATTGACGCTCATTGATGGTACGGTTGGCGCAGTGGTTGAGCGATTGGCTGCTACGCTGCGTGTTGCAGGATCGATCTCCGAGCTGATCAAAAAGTTTTAATGGCCTACTGATAGTTGTTCCGGATCTGAATGTCTTGTGTATATGAGTGTACATGTTTATGAACGTACCCACGATACAGGTGATTTATAGAAAAAGTAAAACTTTTTGTAATTAAAATCTGAAATTGATGTTTACCTAATATTATATAATATTAAAATCTAACTTATTAAAATCAATCATCAATTTTAATTTTAGTCATTATAATCGAAGTTAATAATGTAATTTATTGTAATTGATTTTAATTTTAATAATTATAATGAATTTTAATATAATTTTATTGTAATCAAATTTAATTTTATCTATTTTAATTAATCATTATAATCAAATTATTGATTTAATTTCATCTGATACTGACATTTAATTTCAAATGATATTTATTATTATTATCTAATCTAAATTTAATGAGTAATTTAAGCAATGTATACTTTCTTATTTCCAAAACATGTATATATACAAGCATTTAGTTAGGTCATTAACTGCGCATAATGTATGTGCATGCTATGCTTTTCTGTAAGCGATGAAGCGCTTAGATGTAAGTTACTATTGTACGAATTGTAATGTATTAGCGTACTTATTTTTGAAAAGCCTAATAATAAATTAATAAATAAACTAGACAAAGTAAATGACTTTAGTAGAAGAAATGACTTACAATATGTTTATTGGTTTATTTAAGTATTTTTTTTTACACGAGAAAGCAAAGCCTGGTAATGTAAGTTACTTATCAAAAACAAAAATAGTAAGTATATTTTCGTCTTCACCTCCTCAACTAAATATTCCGTAAACTTCTTGAAGCTCGCACAGAATTCCGCATCCGTACTTCGGTAGTAACACAAAGCCGGAAGTGTGAAGTGTAAGTTCTTCGCCTAATTAACGACTGGGTGTTACATGAGCACTTCACTAGCTTCGCAAATTCTACAGATTATGACAGGCGCTTCTGAAATTTACCGTCGTCGTTATTATGTTGGTAGCATTGGTAGTTATTTCTTAGTATTTTTTTTCATCGGACCACTAAACATACGGCGTTGCGCTACCGGTACATGGTGGACATTCCATCCACTCATACAAATGTTTTGGGAACACATTTATTGTACGTATATCTAAGGAGTGGAATTCACTGCCGGAGTCTTTGTTTCCTGATAGCTACAACCTAGGAGTCTTTAAGTCAAGAGTGAATACGCTACTTCTAGACAAGCGTGCTTCATCAAAACCTCAAATCATCGCTTACCATTAATTGAGATAGTGGTCAAACTCGAACCTATAGCATAGAATAGCATAGTCTGCCTTATAATGTTCCCACTATTGGGACTCAGGCCTCCTTTCTAGGAGAGGGAATGGGCTGTAATCCACCACATAGGCCCAGTGCGGGTTTGGTGGACGTCACATATCTTCGAATTTTTGGTTCTAGGACATGCCGATTTCCTCACGATGTTTTCCTTCACCGTTTTGAGAGCAGTGGTGATGAAATAAATTACACAAGGTAATGCGCCTGGCTGGGTTTGAACCCGCTACCACTTGTAAGTTGGGGCCGTTACCAATCAGCCACCAATGCTCGAGCCTATCAATAATAAATAAAAAAAAATGATGTACACTATTTTTAGGTACAGCTACTAAACCGCACTGCTGGGGTCACTTCCCTATTACTGATATTTCCTGTTCCATTCCTTTTTGTATTCAGTCGAAAGTCTCAAATCAGTAAAACATTTTTCATCTACATTTAAATTTTATTATTATAAAGCATTTTTTGCTGAGTATCCGCTTATAGAATTTTCCTGTTTTCTTTTAATTTGTTTTTTGGCAGTTTGATTGACTTATTAAACAAAACCTCAAATCATGCTTGGAACTTTATCATAATAACTAGAAACAAATAACAACGTCAAAAATGTGATTAAACGAATTCGAAAAGTGTTCAACTTTTCGAGCCTTTTCAGGAAGAACATTATAATTAAAAAGTATTTATGACAATCAAAACATAGACGAACCTGAAAACGCGTCATGGAGCCGACCTCGATAAACTGTCGCCGTCGAACTTCGCGTCAGCAATTTCGTCGCCGGCGTATACATCGTTTTTTGAGGTTGCAGAGTGCCCCACTCGTGTACCCTGTAACTCCGAGCCTGTAACCGCGGTTCCTCTATGTAGCGCCGCACGAGCCCTTCGCCCCGTCCTGCTGCCTATTCTTGCAGCCCCAGTGAATTCGATCCGTAGGGATTTCGCTAGCGTTACCGCGAGTGCCCCTGGCGCTCTTAATCCGAAAACTGTGCCCGACAAGGCAAAAAACAAGGTCGAGAATAGCGATGCTTTCGTTATGGTGCAAAGGAGAAATCATCGAACGCAAACCAACAAGAATCGCTGCGGCGTAGCACCTGCTACTCATAGCGTGAGTCTGCGTGCTGCTCAGCCGAACACTCCCGTGTACATTTCCCGCCTGCATCACACCACAAGGATAGAAGACATTGTGTGTTTTGGTGTTCGTATTGATTCATGAAGAACACCTACCATACAAACCATACTAATAGGATCGCCGCAAACATGTTTGACGAACAGTGTTCGATGTTCGTTAGTGGTACACACGTGCAAATCATGTTGTTGCGTATCATGCAACGCGACAAATCTGTTCGTACGTGCGTACACGGCTTTAGATTCGTCTTCTACCCGAATAATGACATAACTAAAACATCGAAAAAAAAAATACGTAAAAAAAAAGAAAAATATCCAAACACATCGAAAAATTACAGCAACTATCAAATGCAAACAATTTCGCTCTTCAAATCTAAAGTAAAAGAGCACTATCTTTCCTCTCTAGTCTATTAATTATATATGTATATATATTATGTATTTATTTTTAGTAAAGGTATATATAGTATCTATAGTATGTATAGTATATAAGTATTTATTATTTTAATTTAAGATTTCAAATTCTCTTCTTTAATTACTTCTACACACTATTGTCTACATTTATTCGTATTTCTCCTTTCGCAGGTCTGCTGGAAGAAATTTCTTATTGGAAATAAGCAGTACCTTTGTACATTTTTTTCAGAATGTATCTTCTTTCTTTATTCATGTGTGTACATTAATTATAAAATAAATAAATAATAAATGCATTGGCCTCAATTATTCGGTCAAAAAGCTCAGATAAAAGGTAATCACTAGATTCAGTTAGATGGTACGAAGTTCACCGGATCAGCTAGTATTATCATAATAAATACTGGTCTATTAGAACAGGCACTATAGCAAATGCCAATGTATGAATAACAAGTTTTAGAAGGAAGTTTTAAAAGGAGGAAGCTTTGGAGGAAGGAAGGAAGGGTAATTTTTAGAACGATATTATCATAAATTAAATTAAAAATGTCAATTTTGATATTATATCCTTTTCTGCAAAAACAAAAACTGTCCGTTATTGTGTTCTTTATCATAAGGCTCGATTTTCTAAGATAGGTAGTAGTATGTACCACTTAAATAATACCAGCTTCCAAACATAACTTACGTATACACACGATGCCATATACCTTCGCACATAACTATAACGTTATTATGATGTATGCCAGAGCCCAGGTGTTGTTTCGATACCCCACAAGTTATAGACGACATAAAGTGGAATTCTGTCGGTACCATCCCGCTCAGTGCTACCAATTTTGTATTGATTTACTAAGAATCTTGTTAGCGAAACTGTCATTGTTTTGCGTTATGAGTGACGGAGAATTTCGTAATTTTATACAGCATAAATAAACTTCGAATACTTCATCATCATCATCTTCCTGCCCTTGTTCCGTGTTATTTGGGGTCGGCGCAATACGTTTTTTTATAAACTTCGAATACTTAAATGATTGAATTTATATATATATATATAAAAGCGAAATACCACTCACTGATTAATCACGAAATCTCAGAAACGCCTACAAACTTAAAATTTGGCAGGTAAGTACCTAATAAGGTGAAGACATCCGCTAAGAATGAATTTTACGAAACTCCACCCCTAAGTGGGTAAAACGGGGGTCTTGAGTTTATATGAAGTAACTACTTCCACGCGTGCGAAGCCGCTGGCAGAAGTTAGTAGTGAAAATGTTTGAATACAGAATTGAAGACTCTTTGTTTTGATTGTTTTTAAGGTTTCAATCCTCAGTTTGTTGTACGTATTTTTGTCTGTTAGTCTGTCCGTCTATCCGTCTGTCAATATCCTATTTCTCAGGAACGCGTGGAGGTATAAAGCTGAAACTAATATCAAATACTTAGGTATGTACCCCTTGGAGCAGTGAAAAGTGAAACAATCAAACTACTAAGTCAACGCGATTTAAAGATGAAGCCGTATATAGAATTAATATTGTTAGAAACAGCCTTATCTTTAGGTGTTTAGGCGTTTTTTTTAACACCTGCAAGGAAATCAAAACCTACTGAAAAGTATTTTGTTGACCTGGATACTTGAAATTTGGCAAAAAGCAAGGTCTCATAGTACAAGTTACAAATAGCTATACCTATACAGAACCCTCGGTGCATGAGTTCGACATGTACTTCGACGGTTTTTTTTTATTTAGCTGTTACTATCTCAGACCCAGACCAGTGTCCTTTCATCGTAATAAAGTACCCTACCAGGTACTTACCGCTTTGCCTAGCGATGCAAAATTACTACTTTATTTCTATTTATTTTAAAAGTTATTAGCGTTTGCCAGCAGCTTCACTCGCGTGAAACGCTAAAATGATTGTAAGGGAATAAATTTACCTCCAGAATTAAAAGTATCCTAAGTCCTATTCCAGGACATAATCTACCCACTTGCATTGAAATCTGTTCAACCATTTTCGATTGTGAAGGAGTAACAAACTTATTAACTCCCATATATAAGGTGTATGTATGTGAGTAGACTACGCCCATATAATTTTAAGTATAATTAATTGAAAATCTCTGTTAATACTGTCAGTTGTACCTGGCGCTTGAAGAAAGTGTTATTCAATATTTGCAAATTATACTTAAAACCTATTAAAAAATAATGTGACAGTCAGTATGTTTGTTAATCAATCACGCCTCCACGACTGCACGAATTTTAATGAAACTCAGAACAGGAATGGACCTGATTTTGAACCAATAATACGATATCCTATGATACAAACAAAAATACATTACACGCTGGTGAAAGAAGAAATTCAAAAAATAGTTTTACGTAGTACGTGTACGTACAACACAAAATATATTAAAAAATTAGGGTTAGTGATTTAGTGAAATTTTACTTTTATTGTCACAAAAAAAACAAAATAACCGGGATTGATAAAACTAACAAATAAATATACCTACTAAAGGCATTAACTTTACAGGTACATCAAAGACTAGTGCCAACAAACGAAAAATCTTTGTTATTTTCTACGTATTGTTTGAGGAAATTATTCAAAGGCAACTGGTTTATTTAGAAATTGTAAGTTGCTATTGGCAACGGACCTACAGTTGAGGGACCTACAGCTGAGTTATTAAGACCGACTTTTAGGCATTATTTTTTTGTATAATAATTGCTCAAGTATAATTATTTTATTGAGTGTCTTTAGCGTAAGTTTCTGAAAAAAAAAATAATTATAACTTCATTGATCGACGTATATTCTAGCGATAGATGTTTTCAACAATTATATTCAAGCAGTAACAGGCGTAAATTACAGGAATCTTATAACCTTGTATTAAATTATTTATTACTAGCTTTTGCTCGCAGCTTTGCCCGCGTACATAAAATATAGCCATGTCACTCAGGAATAAAGCAGCTTTCAATATTGTTGAAAAAATGTTTACAATAGAGAATACCAAAAAAAAACAAAAAACAAACTTTACTTTTTATAATATGAATGTAAAAATACTTTACTTTTTTTTAGAGCAGCGGTGGCTGAGTGGTAACTGCCCCGACATACGAGTTGTAGGTTGCGGGTTCAAACCCAGCCAGGCGCAATACTTTGTGTAATTTATTTAATCACCACTGCTCTCAAAACGGTGAAGGAAAACATCGTGAGGAAACTGGCGTATCCTAGAACCAAAAATTCGAAGACATGTGACATCCACCGACCCGCACTGGGCCCGCGTGGTGGATTACGGGCCATTCCCTCTCCTTGAGAGGAGGCCTGAGTCCCAACAGTGGGGACATTATAAGGCCGACTATGCTGTGCTATGCTAAATATACTTTATTATACATTCAACATGATACACAAGAATTTAAAATTATATCTAAAACACGTACCTACAACGGGGGCCTTATCGTATTCGGTGATCTCTTCCAGGTAAATGATATGGTTTACTTTCTAAGTATAAAATTTTAAAATCTATGTTATTTTAAAATAAATTAAGTGGCCTACTGATCCTATAACCTATCATTCTAAAAATACGCACATACAAATAAACTCCGTTTTTCTATCCGGTCGTCCAGTAAGAACCAAGCCGGCGCGTTTTCTTCCCCACGTGCCTCAAATGTCAACAAATGGACATTGGACAAGGCCCAGTAGGACCCATGCCTTTACAGGCTGGCAGGGCTGTGAGAATTATCAAAAGAGTTACCACGATCCTAGAATGGTAAGGGCAACTGAAGAAAAACACAGTGTAGGTAGCACGCCTCTCGGTTGTCCGGTAACCGGACTCCGGACTGAGCCCAATTCGTCGAAGGCGTGTAGTGTTCCACGCGCGTCTCAAGGAGATGTCAGCAAATCGTAGGGGAGTCGAAGCCTACTGGGGTCATGAGTTAAGTGAAAATGAACACCGGGATCCTGGAACGCAAGGCAAAGAAAGAACAAATGAATGGGTTTTAGTCAGTAAAAGTCTGACACGCCCTCCGGTTCCGCCCAAGGTTGGGTGATATTATTAGATTCACTGAATAATTTACCACCTAAAAAAAAAACTTGAAAAACACAAGGTGGGTTTTAGTCAGTAAAAGTCTGATCCACCCGCTCGCTCGCGCAATTGGAGAAGGTCTTTGACGATTTCCCACCACAAAAAAAAGTCAGGTTAGCTATTTTTTCCGACCAAATAAAGGTTCATTCACAATGTTTATCTCATAACAAATTGAATAAACCACCTTATCGCAAAAACGTTGTCACACTAAAGCTAGCAAATATTGAATTATTCCTTATTTTTTGGTTCACTGATTCCAACGAAGGGAGCCACCAAACATTTCTGACAGACCGATATGAAGACATGACTCGAGGATCTTTCCCTAATAAGGATTGAGCGTAAAAATATATTACCCATCAAGCGAAAATTTTCTTAAGTTTACGACTCATTTTCATGAGAGTAGACGCTTGGCGGGGATCCAATTACTGGATTTGCGGCGCGGAGTGATTTTTTTTATTCGGTTTAGCCACGTGTTTTAAGTCTAAAAGGACTATAAAGATGAAATACTGGATGCTTGGACACGAAACAACATGAATGCTTAACTGCGTGGAATTAAACTTACTGGACATTCCGCTTTTTTAAGGGCTTTCAAAGTTTTAGCAGTTCGGTGGCATAAATTGCGTTATTAATTGTGTACGTAATACTTAGCTGTTTCTCGTTTTAAAGATTTTTAGTTGTATTTTTTATTTTATTTTTTATGTGTATGTGGGCGACTCACATGTATTTACACACTTTACACACTACACGTAAACAATAAATATATAAATCGCCTACATCTATCTATTTACATATATTTACACATAAATATTTATTTATATATATATTTCCAAGATGTCAACACACATATACACTGACACTAAACACAACGTGTAAAATGACGTGACGCATTGGACACACGCATTGTCGATGACGCGCCGGCGAGAGTTTTTCTTCTACCGCCGCGTTATTATATTCGTCCAATATATTCGTTTCTCACTAGTCACAACCTAAGCTGCTTGGAAGATATACGTGCACTCGCGCCGATATAAAGTTGTTGACACCTACCCGCGCTAACTCATAGCTGACTTGCAAAAGACTATATCCTAGCTGTTCATCATACGTGCTTGTACTTAGCTCGCTTGCGCCTTCTAAATTGCAGTGTTGTAGTGTTGTGTGTGAGAAATATACCTGGAGATTCAGCAAGGACTTTTATTTATTCGCCACTACCCAGTGAGTACCTACACCACACACACACCGTCCATACAACCAAATTGGTGACCCCTACTGAACGCAGAAGAAAGCTAAGATGAGCAGCGACGGTAGTGATACCGAGAGATCACAGCGCAGCCAACGCCCTACCCGTCGGCCAAGTAAAAGCGCCCGCGTTTTCACTGACGCGGACAACCCGTCAATGGAACTATTCAGAGTTGGCGTCCGTATACCACCTTTTTGGCCTGAAAAACCCCACATATGGTTCTGCCAAGTGGAAGGACAGTTCAGATTGGCCAGAATAACTGACGACGCCACCAAATTCTATTACGTCCTGGCACAACTCGACCGACAACACTCAGAAGAGGTCGAAGATATTATTACGTCGCCTCCTCAAACGGGCAAGTACGAAAAGCTCAAGACCGAGCTCATCAAGCGCTTGTCGGTCTCCAAGGAGAAAAAAGCCAAGCAGCTCCTTCAGTCGGAAGAACTTGGCGACAGAAAACCATCGCAGTTTCTCAGACATCTGCAAAATTTGGCGGGACCTACAATACCGGACGACTTTTTGCGCACCATATGGACCAGTCGCTTGCCCACTAATCTGCAGACTATCGTGGCCTCCCAGATGAGCTTGTCCCTCACAGAGCTCGCTGACCTCGCCGACAGAGTTCACGACATCGCTCCAGCATCACTTCAAGTCGCGGCAGCATCGTCATCACGGCCAGACTCAACGAAGGACATGATGAGCCTCATAATGGAGCTGACCAGGAAGGTAGAAGCGCTATCTACCGAAAGGCACGACCGCTCCCGTCCTCGTACACGTCAAACGTCAGGCCATCGTAGTCGCACACCATCCCGGCGATCGCAGTCGAACTACAGGAAGTTCCCAAACTGCTGGTACCACCACAAGTTCGGCAGCCAGGCGAAGAAGTGCATCCGCCCATGCGACTACAAAGCGGGAAACGAGCAGGGCAGTCGATAATGGCGGCTGAAGATTGCCCTTCTACAACCGGTCGCCTGTTCGTGACGGATCGCAGCTCGAAAGTCCAATTTCTCGTGGACACCGGAAGCGATTTGTGCGTCTACCCTCGAACTGCGCTCCCTCAGTATCGTCGTACGAAGACCGAGTACCAGCTTTGTGCAGCCAACGGTACATCCATAGCGACCTACGGCTACCTTCAGGTTGTACTAAACTTAGGCCTTCGTAGGGATTTTCATTGGCGTTTTATAGTAGCGGATGTCACTAAAGCTATAATAGGTGTAGATTTTTTATCTCATTATAATTTAATAGTTGACATCCGCAACAAACGATTAATTGATGGTACCACTAAGCTGTCATCTGTAGCATCAATAGGTTGTACTGATAGCCGAATATCAAGTGTAAAGGTTGTGACTGGTGAGAGCAAATATAGTAATATACTTTCTGAGTTTCAGGAAATTACTCGACCCGCAGGCGTGCCATTCACACCAAAACACAACACGACACACCACATTCGCACCACATCAGGCCCCCCAGTATCTTGTTCTCCACGTCGACTAGCCCCGGACAAAATGAAGATCGCCAAGGCTGAGTTCGAGGCAATGTTGGCGAATGGAACAGCTCGACCCTCAGAGAGCCCCTGGTCGTCACCTCTTCACCTCGCCCCGAAGAAAGACAACGGCTGGCGTCCCTGCGGAGACTACAGACTGCTCAACGCAAGGACAATTCTCGATAAGTACCCAATCAGGCACATACATGACTTCTCCCATAGTCTATCTGGTTGTACGATCTTCTCCACCATTGATTTGGTGAAAGCATACAACCAAATACCAGTCTGTGAGGAAGATATACCGAAGACCGCCATCACTACACCCTTCGGACTTTTCGAGTTTCCATTTATGACGTTTGGTCTGAGGAACGCAGGTCAAACTTTTCAAAGGTTTGTTGACGAGATGACTCGTGGCCTAGACTTTTGTTATCCATATTTTGACGACTTTCTGGTATTTTCGAGGAGCGAGGCAGAGCACGAGCAGCACCTTCGCCAACTCTTCACCAGGATGAAGAACTACGGTATGCTCGTTAATACCGCCAAATGCGTCTTCGGAGTACCAGAGGTAACATTTCTAGGCTACCACATCTCGCAACACGGTACTAAGCCTTTGGAAAGTAAGGTACAGGCAATCAGGGACTTCCCAGTCCCCAAAACTGCCAGGCAGCTGAGAAGGTTTCTGGGCATGGTGAATTTTTACCGGAGGTTCATACCTCGGGCTGCCCAGATCCAAATGCCTCTGCATGCCTTACTGACTGACAACATAAAAGCCTCACAGCCAGTCAACATATGTGGAAGCTCGTTAAGGGCCTTTGAAGAGTGCAAGGACAGCCTGTGTAACGCAGCGCTACTGGCACATCCTGACTCACAGGCTAAATTGGGATTAGTCACGGATGCGTCTGATTTGGCAATCGGCGGAGTTTTGCAGCAATTTAAAGATGGTAGCTGGCAGCCTTTAGCGTTCTTCTCACGCAAGTTGAGCCCATCTCAGCAAAAATACTCCCCGTATGATAGAGAGCTCCTTGCTATCTACGAGAGTATTAAATACTTCCAGCATTGGCTAGCCGCTACCACCTTTACTATTTATACTGACCATAAGCCACTGTGTTATGCCTTTCATCAACGAAAGAATAACTGTCCGCCACGTCAGTTTAGATACCTTGACTATATTTCACAGTTCTCAACCGATATCCAGCATATCGCTGGAAAAGACAACGTCGTGGCTGACACACTTTCTCGCGTTGATGAACTGCAAAGCCCAGTGGATCTAGACACTCTGGCCAGGGCTCAAGACTCCGACCCGGAACTTGCACAGTTTTTGACAGCAGAGTCTTCACTGCGCATTAAAAGAATGGTGGTTCCAGGAAGTCGTACTGAATTGTACTGCGATGTCAGCACACCGACTCCTAGACCATTCATTCCCAAACCATTGCGCAAACAAGTCTTCGACTCACTGCACTCGCTGAGCCACCCTGGCGCTAACGCAAGTGCTAAGCTTGTAGCACAACGCTACGTATGGCCACAGATGAGGAAAGACTGTCGCGACTGGTCTAAGGCATGTTTGGCTTGCCAGCGTTCGAAGGTGAATCGTCATGTCACCACCCCTGTGGGTACTCTCGATTTACCTTCGGCGCGTTTCAAATATGTCCACCTAGACCTAGTCGGACCATTGCCCCCTTCCAACGGATATCGGTATTGCCTGACACTCGTCGATCGCTTTACGCGATGGGCTGAAGTAGTCCCAATTACCGATATTACGGCGGAAACTGTGGCCAAAGCGTTTTTGCTGGGATGGGTAGCACGGTTCGGCTGCCCTACCGATATTGTCACTGACCGCGGTAGGCAGTTTGAGTCCAACCTATTCCAATATCTCAGCAAAGCAATTGGTTTCAGGCATCGCAAGACCACTGCATACCATCCTCAGTGTAATGGTCTGGTGGAGAGATTCCATCGCCAGCTCAAGGCGGCTATTAAGTGCCACGCTGATATCAGCTGGACAGAATCTTTGCCACTAGTACTGCTCGGCATCAGGAGTTCCATCAAGGAAGACCTGAATTCGTCTTCCGCCGAGCTAGTATACGGAGAACCCCTGAGACTTCCTGGTGATTTCTTTGGCCATAAAGCTGACACATGCACGACTGACATGACTGATTTTACAGCCCGTATCAGAGCATTTGCCAGCCAACTACAGCCAGTCCCAACGACGCACCACTCAAAAGACAAGGTCTCTATTCACAAAGACTTGTCATCCAGTTCCCACGTATTTCTTCGGGACGACGCGTTGAGAGGTGCCCTTCAACCGGCATACACTGGTCCCTATGAGGTGATCGAGAGAGGTGCCAAGGTTTTCAAAATCAAAATCAAGGGCAAAACAGTCACAGTATCGTTAGACCGATTAAAACCAGCCTACATACTGTCTGACACCAACACCACCCCTAGCGATATAATGTCCGAACCAACTCTTCCAATCCCAGTAGTCAAGACAACACGTTCAGGAAGAAAAGTCAAATTTCCTGACTACTATCGACCCTAGCCTGGTCTCTGGAGGGGAGTGATGTGGGCGACTCACATGTATTTACACACTTTACACACTACACGTAAACAATAAATATATAAATCGCCTACATCTATCTATTTACATATATTTACACATAAATATTTATTTATATATATATTTCCAAGATGTCAACACACATATACACTGACACTAAACACAACGTGTAAAATGACGTGACGCATTGGACACACGCATTGTCGATGACGCGCCGGCGAGAGTTTTTCTTCTACCGCCGCGTTATTATATTCGTCCAATATATTCGTTTCTCACTAGTCACAACCTAAGCTGCTTGGAAGATATACGTGCACTCGCGCCGATATAAAGTTGTTGACACCTACCCGCGCTAACTCATAGCTGACTTGCAAAAGACTATATCCTAGCTGTTCATCATACGTGCTTGTACTTAGCTCGCTTGCGCCTTCTAAATTGCAGTGTTGTAGTGTTGTGTGTGAGAAATATACCTGGAGATTCAGCAAGGACTTTTATTTATTCGCCACTACCCAGTGAGTACCTACACCACACACACACCGTCCATACAACCAAATGTATTTTATATATTTTATGTCTCAGAACTCCGTTGTTTTATGGACCGATTTGCAATTCTTTTTTGTCTTAAAGGATATGCTTCCAGATTGTTCAATTTTTTTTTCTAAATCCAGTTCTGATGATAGGATCCATGAGTAATTAAAGGAACTCTTCAAATATTATAGGCAACTATACAGTAATTTTGATAGTTTCTTCGAGAACTTTAGCATTTACAGTCAAAAAGTAACATTTGATGAAGTTGAAACCAATGAAGAAGACCAGATATGGCCAATGTAACTTCATACTCACATATATATCACAATGAAGATAGTAGAGCGAGTATGACAATACAAATAAATAAATGGTTCTGAATAGTTAAGATGAAAATGGTATCATCGAAGTGACCTGAAGATGATGATGGAGCAGGGAAGATAGGCACCGGAACTTTGCAATTAATTAATGTATCCTAGCCGTGCTTGGGCTTATTAGAATTGTCATGAAACGCACTTTGGCTATAAGGTACTATGGAAATGATCAGACGATGAAGCTGGAATGTGGAAGGTAGACGCGGAAACTTTATTATAAAACAATTTATTCTTGCAGTGTTTGGGTTAATTTGAATTCTCATGAGAAATAGGCACTCTGGCAACTAAAAAAAGCGAAAAAAAAAATTATTAAAAAAAAATTGACATTTTTGGTATTGTTTATTTCTTATTTAACACCGACTTCCGAAATGAAAATTATTTTGAACCTTTTAGTATTTGTTGCGAAATCGGTTATTTTATAAATTTTTTTTTTTTATTTATGACTCTAATCCAAACTTAATAATTATCTTTTAGAGTTGCCTCTTCACATGGGATGCCCAAATCAATTCCCAGTTATAAGCACCTCTTGCATCATTGCAAAGCAGGCTTAATCCTTACGAACAACACTAATAGCTAAATAGAATCAAATTGGATTCGATTAATAATTGTCAAAATAATATTAATCTGCTACAAGCAAGTGTCAAAATGATAGATTGGTATTAATTCAAAACTGAATTATTAGAAATCAATTACAATCGTAATTATGAATTAGTGGTGCTCCAAACGATGTAATCGCACATCTAGTAAGCGATACATCTTGTTGACAACAAAAGGCAATCGAAATCATCCCATGGGAGCTATTTTATCTTAAGTTGGAACAAAAATAGCTTGAAAGGCGACAGTTTGTTTAATAGCATAGCTTATGTAACAGCTTGCGATGTTGTGAGGGGAAGCAGTTGCTAACGTTTGTACCGCAGATTGCAAATCGACTTACTTAATGTTCACTTGAATAAAAGATGGCAGTGACCTTTTTGTCTTTATCATTTTTTGTTGTACGTAAGTATATTTTTTACTAGCTTTTGCCCGCGTCTAGGAAAGTTTTTTATCTTAAGTAAGCGTTATTTAATAGGTTAAAAAGTATGTTATGTTTAAAAATTAATAGTCATATTTTTTAAATATTATTTTGGAAGTAGTATGTGATTCAGGTTCTTTCATTTCGCACTTGAAAAGGCCACCATTATATTTAAAACGGTACATACTTTAGAATTGACCGAATAAATATTATATTTTTCTCTTCATTTTAAATGTTATTTCTTCCGATTAAATATTTCAGGAATGGTCCCGAAATACACACGACGTGCGGCAATATAACGGTCTGTTGGTACAGGAAATTACTTTATATCGATCAATAAAAGAAAATTAATAATTTCATGTTTGTAGATTTTACTGAATCGGTCAAAGTGTGGAGGGAATTTAATCTGCTTGTTTTGAGTCGGGTTGTATAAAAGGAATACACTATATTTATTTAATTGGCCATTAAGTATCAGTATTTTTTTGCATAGACATTTTCCGCACAGTGCAGTCATTATATACTTAGCCGTTTTTAAAATATATTGGGATTAAATCCAATGAAATATAGCAGGATGCCAGTATTTTTTTTTTGAACTTTGTCTCACTCTAGGAACGACTCTTGTATCGTGGGTGCATTCACAAACAAGTAAAGTCACATACACAAGACACTCAGACCTAAAACATCTATCTGCAGGCCATAAAAATATTTGTTCCGGGCGGGAATCAAATCCATGGCACGCAGCTCAGCAGCCAATCGCTCAACCCCTGTACTAACCGTGCCGTTGAAGTCTATTTACAAGGAACATTTGTCTTTCTAAAGAATCCATTTCATCCTTTGGGAAGATTTGTTATCAGAATAATCACTGGACTGTAGTGTCAATATTTAATTCTAGCTTTTGCCCGCAGCTTTACCTGTGTACATAAAATATAGCCTATGTCACTCAGGAATAAAGCAGCTTCCTATCGGTGAAAAAAAATTAGCGATCAAACCAATACTTTCAGAGATTACCTCGGACAAAAAAATAAAAACTATACCTCTTTATAATATTACTGTAGAAGTGTAGATTCCGACGACATTGTTGGCGCAGCTGCGGGAAAATTTGAAAGGGTTGTCCCTGGAACACAAAAGTTAAATGAAGGATACAGGTGGGTTTCAGTCAATAAATGTCTGCCTCGCCTTCTCGCTCCACCTAATAGTAAGAGATGATGATTCCCCACCTTAAAGAAAAAAATATATTTCAAACCTCAGAAAACAAAAGAACGGCTATCGCATTGATTGAGCGATTGGGTGCTGCGCTACATAGATACTGCGCAGATAGTTATTGGGTGCTCCGCTGCATACTTACAGCACAGATAGTTATTAGGTACTGCGCTGCATAGATACTGCACTGATACTTTTAGGGTGCTGCGCTGCGTAGATACTACACAGATAGTTATTGGGTGCTCCGCTGCATACTTACAGCACAGATAGTTATTGGGTACTGCGCTGCATAGATACTGCACTGATACTTTGTGGGTGCTGCGCTGCGTAGATACTACACAGATAGTTATTGGGTGCTCCGCTGCATACTTACAGCACAGATAGTTATTGGGTACTGCGCTGCATAGATACTGCACTGATAGTTTGTGGGTGCTGCGCTGCGTAGATACTACACAGATAGTTATTGGGTGCTCCGCTGCATACTTACAGCACAGATAGTTATTGGGTACTGCGCTGCATAGATACTGCACTGATACTTTGTGGGTGCTCCGCTGCATACTTACAGCACAGATAGTTATTAGGTACTGCGCTGCATAGATACTGCACTGATACTTTTTGGGTGCTGCGCTGCGTAGATACTACACAGATAGTTATTGGGTGCTCCGCTGCATACTTACAGCACAGATAGTTATTGGGTGCTGCGCTGCATAGATACTGCACTGATAGTTATTGGGTGCTGCGCTGCATAGATACTGCACTGATAGTTATTGGGTGCTACGCTGCATAGATACTGCACTGATAGTTATTGGGTGCTGCGCTGCATAGATACTGCACTGATAGTTATTGGGTGCTGCGCTGCATAGATACTGCACTGATAGTTATTGGGTGCTGCGCTGCATAGATACTGCACTGATAGTTATTGGGTGCTGCGCTGCATAGATACTGCACTGATAGTTATTGGGTGCTGCGCTGCATAGATACTGCACTGATAGTTATTGGGTGCTGCGCTGCATAGATACTGCACTGATAGTTATTGGGTGCTGCGCTGCATAGATACTGCACTGATAGTTATTGGGTGCTGCGCTGCATAGATACTGCACTGATAGTTATTGGGTGCTGCGCTGCATAGATACTGCACAGATAGTTATTCCGGGTCTGGATATCTTGTGTATATGTGTTTAATTGTTTGTGAACGAATCCACAATGCAGGACTTCACACACACGACGAAGATAATAAATAATATTTCATATTTTCGTATCTCAAAAAACCTAATAAAACCGTTTTCGACTTCTACGCGGACGAGATCCCGGGCAAAAGCTAGTCTTGAATAAGTTTTTTCCTTTATATTTGACTAGAAAATGTAGTCTAGCCTAGGCTAAACTGTAGATCCAGGCTTTCTTATTTTACGTACTACCTTTACAGTTTTTAATGGAACTCTATTTAATATTCTAGCCCTTTTGAAGTGTGTCCTGTTACTGACAAGGAGTTAGAACTTTTTAGGAAGGGTACATAATAAAGCCTTGAAATATTCTTAACACGCTGTGTCGCAAGCTAACAAGAATATTCTCTTAAATTCTCAGAGAAACTTTAATAATGTTAAACTCAGTTAGCAAACTGTTTATCATAGAAATAGTACTGTCAATCACTTTATCCGGGAGTTGATAGTTGGTGTTATCTTGGCGAAATGGTTCTGTGTGACTTTGAGGGGAGATTTGAATTTTAATTAGAATTTCGTGTTTCTTCAAACTTAATATTTACTTTTTAAAATTTTGAATTGTTTTATAGAGTAAATGAGTAAACACGGTTTAGCAAAAAATCTATCGAAAATATCATGAAAAAAAAAGAAAAATTATTCAACCCAGATTACATAGTCAATAGTTGGTACTTTTTTTATTTTAGAGGTAATCGTCAATTGATTTCTCCTGCTCTAGAGTGCAACGTGAGGGTATATCAGACTTTTACTTATAGTCAGTCATCAACCCGTATACTTCAATTGCAAAGCAGAATAATTGACTTTACAGTTCTGTAAGCCTTTGAATCAGCAACCCACATTCTTTTATTATTTTTGAGTTGGAAAATCATCCAATGTCTTCCCGCTCAAAGATGGAATGCGATGGCGTGTCAGGCTTTTACTGACTAGGACAACCTACCTTTGTCCTTCAATTGCAAAGCAGAAAAATTGGTTCTGAAGTTCTGTTTTCTGCAAGCCCTTTATTAAGTGACTCACCCACGTTCTTTTATTATTTTTGAGGTGGAAAATCATCCAGTGACTTGTCTCGCTCAATTTAACTACATTATTTTATTTCTAAGGTGTCGTAATGTCATCGCTCGTACGACGATGCAATGCGATTTCATCGTGCGATGAAATCGGTGGCGCGATCGAAATCGTGTGTCCTATTTTGGAGCGACGTGATCACACTCAATGCGATAAATAGCATTATGGTAAACAAGACATACATACCTCAGTTGGCAATATTACTTACACTTGCAAAACAAAGACACATATTTAAAATTTGGTGCCAATCCGGTTAGTTTATAAGTATGATGGCGGTGTAAACTATACAATGCAAGTTCAACTTGCGTTGTATAGTTTATGTAATTTAAAGGCGTGTCTTAATTTTGCAAGTGGGGCACGTTACTGACTGGGGCACATATGCCTTGTTCATCCTAAAAAAAGAACGTGGACCACACAATGTACTCTATAAAAACAGAAAAGCGCAGTGAATTTCACAATCAGTATTTCGACGTACCTACGCACAAAAAAGAAGATTTTTCCTAGCTCCTCTTCACCACCTGCTCGCGCGAGTGCCATAAGGACATTTAATACTGAACAGTATGTCCAATTAATATAATGCATTGATGGTCGCGCGACGACAACTACACAAATTGATCTCATTGCATGATCGCGCGACCTTCAATAGGACATTTAGTAGAATACAGTTTGTTTGAACGCACAGCCATGATAGGACAGCGCGTAAGGTATTTCCGAAAGACAAGACAATCATTAATTTTATTCAACCAGCCAATAAAAATAATTTTTGACAAAAGTAAAATTAAAAAAAAAACTTTTTCAAAAACAAATGCAACTCGTTTTCCTAGTCTATACGGAACGTTTCCCTAACCGATTTCAATTAATTTTCAGTTACTGGGCCAGAGGACAAGTTATACTGCTGTATATGAATATGTAAGTGTATACATAGTGATATAACATTTATGCAACAGGTGAGCTTTGGGGTATTTAATTGTTCAGTCAGGTTTAGTTAGGCAACCAAGCCTATGAAATTCATAAAGCAATGTTCAAACTACCGGTAGATTGAAAAACATAGGGTAGGCAAACGTAGCAGCTAGTGAAAAAACCATTGAAATATAAATAATTGCTTAGAATTTAAGTATGAAAATAATGCTTAGTAGGGTTTCTGATTAACTGTGAAACTTGGAAAAGGAAATTAAATTAATAATGAAATGATAACGATAATTATAAATAAAATATGTTTATAATACAATGCATGCTATTATAATTAAGTAGTAGATAGTAATATAAATAAATACATATGTTGTGTTGCCTTAGCAGGGTTCATGTTCAAAACTTATTTATGTAACAAGACTTTGTAAACGAATTGAATGCAATAAAGAAATAAATATTCATGTTACATTCACATATAAAAACGTACTAACTGACTCGATTGATTAGTTGTCAGTTGTTAAAAAAAAGCAGATATAAGAAAAATATGAAGAAATTTTAAATGAAATGAATTAGAATGTGAATATGGATGATTTCATCGATGGCGCTGGCGGCAAGTAATAAAGTACTTACAGATAGTGAACATCTGAATCCGACGGTCCCAACGGTAAAGTTTACTATCTGATCGCAGTAAAACTTATTCCTGGATGTTTAACACTCCGAACATGCGAATGCACGAATACTTTCCGGCATACGGCATATTGGAAGTTCAACTCGAATCCCGAAAGCAAATACCGAGTGCCTACAAAAACTTGGACTAACTTATTGCGGATAACAAATTGTGTGGAGTCGCAGTTAAAATATTTAAATTTATTTTTTTGTTGTACTTATTTGATACACGTTGACATGTCTACACTGTCCTCTTGTAACTAGGTACCCTAACAATGTAATTGTTTTTTAAAGAATTTCCATTGCGTTAGTTGTCAGTTCTTCTACATAGGAAACGACGAGTTGAAAACGCACTTCACAACGCACAACTTCTGATGTTTTCTATGTGCTCTTGTAGACACAAGACTATTTGTGAAATAAAATATTTTGAATTATAAATTGAACAAATTGCAAGAAAGTTTTGGTGAAATGTTTACGAACATTTTATGTGTAGTAATACTGTTAGATGGTTGCTTTAGATAAATGTAGTATTTTTATTTCAATTATTTAGTATTTTTTATTGCTTTGTATGTCATGTCCAACAGTTTAAAAGTTACATACAAGTGTCATTTAGATACATCAAAAACTTATTTATTCACAAAAAAAATCATAATGTGATGATTTTTTTTGTATTTATATAAGCATCAACATACCATGCGGTAGCAGAACCTGACTTGAAAAAATAAGCTGTGTTTAAGTTTTTATGTGTTTTTTATGTCTTTGCTATGTGTATGCCTGCACATCATCATCATCATATTCCTGCCCTTGTCCTGTGTTATACGGGGTCGGCGCAACACGTTTTTTTCTTCCATTCTGGCCTGGCACTCGTATATCTACCTGCCTGCATGCATATATAAATGTATATGTATGCCTGCACAAAAAACAAAAGTAACTTTTGAATTTTTGAAAAAAAAAACACTTTAAATACGTAAAATTATTATCGTGTTGGGTAATAACGATCCACTCCGTTCTCTGTTCCAAACAAGGGATTATTTTCCCGCCTAAAGGGAAAAAGAGTGCGAAAACTTTAATTAAACAAGTTTGGTGAGAATTGAGCTCGGGACTTTTGTAAACGGATAATCGAAGTCGTTGAATACACCTGAGAGTATATTCGGACTCTAAAAGGGGGTTGACATACCGACAATACTATTGCGCGGAGGAAGGTGTGATCTTGACACCGAGAATCGCTTTCTCCCAGTTACTACAAATTCTTGATAGAATTTTTATGAAATTTTAGAGAACGAGAGATGTTTTCCATTTTGAACTTATGTCAGAACTTTTAGAATTTAGAACGGGTTACATTGTTACATATAATATGATTTAAATGGTTTTTATGGGAACTGTAGCTACATACAAAATTTGGGCACGCCATAATTATGGCGGTAAGTCCCCTCTTTGACAAATGGCTGGAAAGGCAAGACGGCGTCCTTACCTTCCGCATGACGCAGGTCCTCACCGGACATTGTAAGTTCAGGAGGTTCTTGCACCGGATTCGTGCGGAAGAAACGCCCGGGTGTCACCATTGCGTGGATCGCCCGGAGGACACGGTGGAACATTCGGTAGAGGTGTGCCCCACTTGGGAAGAGCAACGCCATGTCCTCGTGGGGGTAATCGGCGGCGGCAATCTCTCGTGCCGGGCGTTGGTACGCGCCGGGCCTTGTTGGAATGGCAGGCGGTCGCCTCCTTCTGCGAAGCAGCAATGCTAGCAAAGGAGGCGGCCGATCGCGTGAGGCAACGGCCTTCACGCCCCAACTGCCGCCGAGATTCCGATCCCGATTTCCGGCCATAGTAGGCGCGGGCTTGCGGACGGCAAGCATTGGTTAGCTCGCCGTCCGACCGTCCGGTAACCGTCCGGACCGAGCCCAAGTCATTAACGGCGCGTACTGTTTCACGCGCGCCTCAAGGAGATGTCAGCAACAGTAGGGGTCCAGCAGGGTCGAAGCCTACTGGAGCCGAGAGTCTGATTTTGAAAGGAAGACTCGGCCCCGGCACGAAAGGCGACGTAGGAACAGGAGTGGGTTTTTTAGTCAATAAAAGTCTGACACAATCTCTCGCTCCGCCCAAGAGCGGGGGATGTCATAGGATGATTTTCCCACAGTAAAAAAAAAAGCTACATACAAAATTAATGATGATATAAGCTTGAAGCGTTTTGGCATAATTAATTATTCAGTTTTAACATTAATCATTGACTACTAAGCTTTTAAGCTAGCCAATGAAGCTAAAGCTAACGAAGAATTGATTACAAATAAAATCAAAGAAACAACACCAATTTCGTTTGTTACGTACGATTTACCCTTTATTGTTAACTAAAAGAACTTACACAAAACATTGAATGGCTAGCTAAAAAGCATTTTAAAGCAGAAACCGCGTGAAGTAGTAAGTGCACTTAAATATAAAAGAAGTGTTTATGAAATTGTTGCGACAAGAGAGACTTCTCATATGTTGTACTCAAAACATTATAGTTCTCGTGTTGAATGAGCTCTAACGATATAAGAGTCGTGAACGGGTGTAGAGTTTCAAGCTTCAGGGTTTTCGACTTCGGTTCAGAATTCCTGACATTTGGTTTCAGATTTTCTGACTTATGACGATATTCGGAAGTTTGACCAATTACAGCTACAATATATCGCTGGCCCCGGGCAATATAGCGGTAAACGCCGGTTACGCCCTTTTTTAATGTTATTTGATTTTTGGCTTCTCTGAGTATTAGTCTATCACTCTTATTTTTTTCAATTTTTTAAAATTAATATTTCTTTAAAATAAATGACAATAACAGCTTTATTGCATGAAAAATTATCTTACGACTAAAAATGTTTTATTGCATTACTCTATGAACCATAACACAAAAACCCGGTGAACATCTTTACACTACATTTCTAAACAAAGAGTAACAGTAATAAATTTAACCGATGATACAGCTAAGCTTTGGCTATAAAATTTCCCTGAAGAAGGTGGTAATCGGCTGGTACGCTCGAGATCTAAAGCGGAAAATACGTCGTATTATATTCTTATAGTCCTGAATCTCAGTGGTTGATGTATTTATAAAGTCATTAAAGATGTTGCAGTTGAAACAATAGCGTCTATAATTTGTATTATACATTTTTTCAATTATTTCATTAAATATTTATACCAATACAATTATTTTTAAAAGGTTAAATAGGTAAAAAAAATAGCTTTCATTTGACGTTTTGCACGCCTGTTTTGGATCACTGTACGCTGCACTATAAACAAATTAGCTTCTTTTATTTCTCCTGTAAAAACTGATTTTTGATATTACCGCTTTATTGCCCGGGGCCAGCGATATATGGAACGCTTCATTCTGTAATAATAATAGTTGTCCTTGTTTTAATCATAAGCATATTTGATTTTTTAAATAATTTTATGAATATAATAATGAAATTAAAGTCCATATTTTCAATATTATAGAGTCTAATTGGTATAATGTGCTTAGCTATATTCCTACAATACACACTTAAACTGACACTAAAACATTAATTTGAGATGATTCAAGCAGTCTTTGGCTTTGTAGGTTTCAGAAAGAATTTCTACGACTGTTTCTTAAAACATACTCAAATCAGAAGACTTGTTACATCACATTCGTGTGTTTCCACAGAACCAGCTCAGTCAAAAGGTCTTTACTGATATATACATATATAGATATGCAGGCAATTTCGAGATGTAGTGTGGTGGCTGAATCACTATCGCACGTGACACGAATACCAACATGGCCAAATTATTTGCTTGTCACATACAACTGTTATCGTAACCGGATTCTCTCAATTATTCTTGAAGCTGACGATGACAGGTTTCTGATTATTGTAGATTATCGTTTATGCTGGTTAATGTAACTAGTCTGTTATTAAAGTAATCATTTAATTATCGTTCTTTGTTTTGTTTTTCAATTGTTACGTTATTTGGTTGTTCAATCTTTTGCTCATCGTTGTCATTATCATCTCTTCTCACCCCAATATATGTAGGGTTTGCGTAACATGTCTCTCAGAGCAGTGATGAAACGACTGCGACTTACGAATTGTTCGTCTTGGGTTTAAATCCAAGTAGGCGCTTTACTTTATGTAGGTAATTTTGTTTCATTACCACTGCTGTCAAAATTATGAAAGAAAGTATCGAGAGGAAAACGGTGTGTCCTAGTACCAAAAATTCTTAAATATGTATCATTCTCCACCTCCACGGCTCGCGTGATGGATTACGACCTTTTTCTTTTCGTAAAGAGGAGGCCTGAGTCACAGCAGTGAGAAAACTATAAGGCTGATTATACTTTGTTTATTTATGAACACGTCAACTTCTTCCATACTTCTGTTCGTCGTCTCAGTAGTCACCATCATCATCATCATTTCAGCCGAAAGACGTCCACTGCTGAACATAGGCCTCCCCTTAATGTAGCCACAATGACCGGACCTGTGCGTCTCGTATCCATCGGATTCCCGCGACCCTCACCAGGTCATCGGTCCACCTTGTGGGAGGCCTTCTAACGCTGCGTCTTTCGGTACGTAGTCGCCATTCCAGAACCTTACCACACCACAGTAGTCATCACAGTTCTAGACATTCTTCACAGATCCCATCCAGCATTCTATCTTTTGTTTCTTTGTCGAATTCACTGTCTTTATTGTGACATAATTCTGTGCCTACAATTCTTGTGCCCGTTAAAATTTTCTATCAACAAAAATAACGAACTTTCATTTCTCATGTATTTTTAAAGTTTTTGCTTAGTTATTCTCATTGACCAAAAGATAGCTTTTTTTAAGGTGGGAAATCATCCAATGACATCTTCTGCCCTTCCGTGTCAGACTTATACTGACTCCTGTTCCTTCTTTGCCCTCGTTCCAGGGCCCCAGGGTTCTCTTTCGCATCACCCATGGCCCCAGTAGGCTTCGACCCTACGGTTGCTGACATCTCCTTAAGGCGCGCGAGGAAAACTACGCACCTTTGACAACTTGAGCTCGGTCCGGACGGTTACCGGACGGTCGGACGGCGAGCTACCCATTAGTCACCGTCCGCAAGCCCGCGCCTACGGTGGAAAAAGATAGCTAAGTGTTAGGTCTCATTTACTAAAAAATCATTTTTCTTAGAAGTACTTAATATAATTTTTACCGATATTATTAGATGTTGCAGCTTCAACATACAACACATTACAACATACATACAACTAGCGGTATATGTAGTAAGTATTAACACGTGATCAAGTATGTAGGTTTTAACAAACCGATATCAAACATATATTAGACTCTTTAACTTGGTAGGTATAACATTTATGTGCAAAGAAATCGATGATAAATCATAAAAAATGCCTAGTTTCTCAGTTGTTGTGTCTACTTATGAATATGGAAACTCATGGTAAATTATTTTATAAGCCTAACGATCCCTTTCTTTTAGCGTGACACAACAAATTGCTATATGATACCCAAATATTAATCACGGTTGATTGTAAGCCGACGGTTATCACGGCCGCCCGAATATCCACAACAATAGTGTCCAGCAGTAGTGGTTCAAACAATGTAACGTTGCCCTTACACACATACACAAACAAACACGGACACACGTGTGTGTGTCGCCCGAAATCGCATGCGCGCAGCATCTGTGCTTCAGCCCCTATCTTCGTTTGCAGTGCGGCCGAAATGGGATAAAACTGCATACGAATTTGGACTTTGTTATCAAGTAGCAGAGTTCTATTTTCAGTGATGGTTGGTGTTACAGTGTGAAGTTCCCAACGCGCGACTGTACGGCAATAAGCTTCCAGGACTCGGGATTTTTTAGATGTCTCCGGAACGCGTGGAGGCTGGGACGTATCGCTTACGGGCGGACTCTTTGTAAATTGTTACGCGACCCGGTGAGAAACTGTCGTCGGCGGCCAGAACAACTGAGTGGTGACAAAAATATCTTAATTACCAAGTGTTTTGTTTTGTGATGGATGGTTGAATTTGTGGAACAAAGTATTGGAGTGTCTCTTTTAAAGGAGTGACTGTAAGTCTATTAACTTTATTTACTTTTGTCGTATATACAGGCTGTTTTATTGTGGATTGTTACTTGTGAAGTTAATGGAAATTTTATTGGCGTTTCGGACGTGACCAGATTAAAATTGGTTGTTGGTTTATACGACACGTTTAATTCGACTGCTTCTGTATTTCTTTAATACAGATACAGAATCCGTAATACATGTTGGTGATGGAGACATTATTTTTTAGTACGTCACGTACATTTATATTAAAATCGTACGTTAAAAATAAGTTAACATGCTTTAAACTATGCTGAATAATCCGGATGTTCATTTTTTATTATTATTTAAACATGAGATTTAAAAAAATCTTGACAAACTGTTAACTAGATGTTAAAAAAAATCTTGACACATAATTAGGATTATGATTTGTCTTATATCTATAAAACACAATATTTAACGACGAAAGATCAAACACGCGATGAAGATTATTTATGAAGGCAGGTCATTAATTTTATATTTTTATGACATCGGGAATGGAGGAGAAGTTATAAACGTTATCGTTTAAATTTATTTTTATCGACAATGGATTATGTTAAACTGACAATTGTTTATAGAAATAGCAATTTTAAAGACGGTATATAGTTTATCTAAAGAAATATTTGCAATTTTCATTCTTTTTCGAAGAGACAACCAGTTCACTGATTCTATTCGACATACATTTTCACTGTTTTTCATACAGCCGCTCTTACGCGATTATGACGTTATTACATATTTTTTATTAGATATTTTGGAAACACAGTATCTTGACGATATTATCTAGATTTCTATTGAAATAAATTTATAAATTTGTGTAAAACTAATCCAGTAAAGATATCTGAAATATTTGCTATTTTGCAAGCACTTCGACACTTCATAAAATACTCAAAAATTAATATAAAAATTAAGCTTTGCAAATTTAACCAATATTCTGAATGACAACTATTTTTTTCAAAAACAATTAAGGGTTCAAAAAAATCACGTTTTTTCTGGAACAAGTTTTGTGAAATATTCGAGTAAATCACGGAATTACCGAATGCTAATAGAGTTTTCAGGCGTTATTTTTCTTTTTTCGCATTGCATCTTCGTCAAACATCGCGTTGGATTGCGTTAGATGAAGTAACAAGCTTTGAAGTAATGCTCGATGTTGACAATAGGCGAATAAAAAGGTGCCTCTTAAGCTTGGATTGAAATAAAATACAATAAATCTGGAAAACATTTCACTATTATCTTTTCGTCGATTTCTAGCTTATTTCTGGTTCTCTATGGTCAGGTAATATTTTGTTATTTTAGTTGGTAGATATATTCCGACCTATGCAATATTTTTAGGTTGAAAAGCTGTCTGTTAAAAGGCTGGTTCCCAACCAACGGTGTGTCAGTTTGCATAATCCTTGTTCAAAATTTTCATCTCACTAGAGATGGGGATTTTTTTCGGCTATCACAAGGCATATATATATATCTTTGCTATATCATTTACTGTATGTTTTTACTTTTGTATCTTTGTTTGTGTCCTACTAACACTAAATAAAAGGTATTTTACAAACAAAATGGACGATATTGTTGTGTTTTTAAATAAATTCTTATTATTATTACCTATATACTGGGATGGCCAATCAGTGTTATTGGTTTATACTATATTTGCTGATGTTATTTAAAATAGAATGCTTCCATTTGAATTTCGAATTGATTTAATATTGCATTGAGTGAATTGGGCAAATGAGCATAAGTAAATTTAATTGGAATACGGAATACTTTATCTATAGTGACCTATCTTTGCTCTAAAGGTTTTATTGATCTATGGATACATTCCATAATTTATTATAGTTAATTGCAATTTTTTTTGTATCCAATGAACCTTATAAATATTTACAGAGCAATGTAAATGGTCATGTCATAAGATTGTTTTGATGTTTTTCATGAAACAGAAATAGTTTTTAGAACACTAGTGATTGACGTTAAGTTTAGTCTTGAATTCTTTTTCATTCAATTAACATTACCGAGAGATACATTTATCTTCTTTTTGAAACGAGTTTCATTGATTGTTCCTTCTCCTTTTATATTTTTCAATTTTAGCTCAAATATGCAAGCGTTGTTCCAATTATAAGTCAGAGTAGAAACCATTTGAAACTTGCATTTTTGATTTGGGTGCTCAATTCAACTGCTATCAACGGCAAAGCATAACTTTGATATATAAGTAGATATGCATGAGGATAATGTTGAGGAGTAAGATAGTGGAATCAAATCTTAAATTGCGTGTACAATCGTAAATCATGAACTCGTGTCAAAAGTCCAAAATTAACCATGTGACATTTCGGTAACGTTTGTCAATCTTATGCTGTTTGGACTTCTTCACAATCATTTGGTATTGCTTGTAAGTGGTTTAGGATTGTTTAAAGACTCGGAATGCAAAAGGTAAATGAAGGAACACAGATGGGATTTATTTCTATAAGGGCCCAGCAAGGCTGAACCCTGCTAGGGCCATGAGTCAACTCGTGGTCCTAGAAAGAAACGCGTCATTGAAGCAACATAGGTGTTTTACTCAAAAAAGTCGGATACACCTATCCCATTCCGCCTTGGTGTTGGAGAACTCATTAGATGATTTCTAATCTTTAAAAACTAGGTCGGTTTTCGTCAGTAATATCTGATACTCTCTCTCACTCCGCCCCTTGCGGGAGGTGTTTTTGATGCTTACCCACCCAACAAGAATATACTATAATAGCATTCTCTTATAAAGAGGCCTTGAGAGAAAAAAAAAAACAAAGTGAAACCCTACTCAAGATATCATTTTTTTAAAAGAAATTCAAGTAAGTGTTCTAAAAATCTTTAATTAACCAATCACTAAAAAAATCGTAATTCATTTCAACAAAGTAGGAAGTAGAAGGATAATGGGATGAGAAACAAATAATACTTCTAAGCCCCGAATCTAAATATTTAGATTCGCGTTCGATCTCGCTCCTCATCAATCATTAGGAATTACGCAACGTTGGTCGCTCTATCTTCAAAGATAAAAATAAAACCAACTGGACTTTTTGGAGATAATTACAAGACGCTATTCCCAAATAATGTTTTAATGGAAGACTAAATTTATGGTCCAGTTATGTCAATAATTTGACTTATGTTCTATTGACGTAACAACTTGCAGAATAAGACATTATGATACAAGTGAAGCCGAGTGCTGCAGTGACAAATTTCCACGTGTATCATTCGACGTTTTTCAATACATTAACGAAGATTTAAGCCTGATATAATAAACGTCACAAATTGTGGTGGGGGTGAGCTCGCGCATTTTTCGTCACTAGTGCGAAAAACGGTAAATTGCCTAACGGTAAGGACACAAGCAAGTTTTCGAGTAAGGCTATTGAAAAATTAATTTTGTCGCGGTTTTTTTCTTAAGTAAGAATATCGTTGACGATTAATATAGATTGAGAGGTAGGTACTCATAATGTTACTTATGGAGTTAATGCTACAATTTAGAAAGTAAGAAACTTGAAAGGACGATTCTGGTAGGTATAATTATATAACTTATACCTATTTACCTACGGTTGTAGTATTTTGTTCTGATTTTTTTTATTATTATTTATTTATTTCGAGTACCAAAGACTCATTTTAGTTCCATAATCACATACAGACAATACATATATAATAAAATTACATACAATGGAATGTTAAAATAAAAATTAAATTAAATTAGACTGCATTGAATTATCATTAAATTAGATTGGATTGTCATTAAATTAAATTGAATTTTATTACAATGTCAGTCAGTCAAAACAATTGTATAAAATATTAAAATTAAAATGCACATCACTTTGGACAATCTCGCATGAAAGTTAGGAGTGAAATTACAACTTCTTAACTTCTTACCATCAATGTAAAATTTCGTAAGCTATGATGTTTTTGGGGTTAAAATGAAAGGGATTGGACGTGTTTTTTGGAAACTTTATGCAGTTAAATTTAATGTGCAATTTTTTCTATTTTTTGCTTTTATTTTGTTATCTCTAGATTTATTTTGAAATACGTATATCGAAAAAAAAAAATTGGCACATTTTATGCAGAATTTATACCAGTGCAAAACGTGACTTTATCGCAGCGTTCTATATTCAAATCTAAAAAAAAAAGATTTTCAATACACTGCCAGAGCCAGTTTTCGAAACTGGCTCTCATCGCCTCAAGCATCGATTAAGTTCAACATGCCATGTATATCCTCGTGTTTTTTCTTTTATTTATCACAACAAGGGCTTTTTTCTGTCCTATTTCGTCGCGGTCAATGGTAATTATTATTATTTTTTTAAAGCAAAGACTCGGATTTTTTTAAAGGTTTTAATATTTAATGAAAATTTAAATTGTGTTTATGAACAGAATATCATACATAAATATGATTATTTACACAATAATTTGTTTTTACCAACAAATTAACAATTATCTGTGTTCTAAATGACAAAATATTGGAATTTCTACGTTTAATATTAGGATGACAGTTTGATATTTTTGCTTCTCTTTAAACCTACAAAGGTTAAGAGCAGGAAAAAGTATATTTAATGATACTAATTAACTTTTTTATTTGTGTGATTTGTTGAAATTCTTTAGAGGTTCCGCCTCCAGATATTGTGATTGACGTTTTAAATACTTACGATAGCCTGCTGCCATCTAAATTAAAACTAAAGTGTATGGCAACTTTGAAAAAATTTCTTCAGTACCTACAAAATGAATAAAAATGCGTCTTAATTTTCAGAGATTATTATTTCTTCGTAGATGTATTGAAAAACGTCGTTTGATACATATGGAGCTTTGTCACTGCAGCACTCGGCTCCGTAACACCCTCGCTCATACGGCTCGGGCGAATTTTACCTCGGTTGCAATAACAAACTTTCTCCACTTGTATCAAAATGTACTATTTCAACATCTCTCATATTTATTCTAAAGTGACCATTTCATTCTAAAGTAAGAACCTTTTTATGCGAGAAAAATTAGCTGAAACCGAGGTCATGGAATGAAAATGTATACATTTTGTCAAGCGCGCGTTGTTGACTGTGATTGGTTGAGTGAATTATCAACAGCCAATTCCAACACCAATCACATCACTTGTGTTTAATTTGTAATGCATAAGCAATTTCCTTCAGGCACATATATAACAATAAGTAGGTAACAGTATTTTTTTGAGTGAAGTGACCATCCCATATAATTAGAATGCAACCTCATTGGTTTTTAAAGTAAAAACTGCTCGATTCCATTCGAATTTTTAAATAACTTTTAAATATATTTTCAAATTTCGATAAAATGTTCACTGATTTTTGAAATTCCGTTTTTTAAGAAATTTTAGCATTCGAATCCGAAGACGGGAACGTTGGAAAGACATCCTGTTGCCCTAGAACGTAAAAGTTAAATCAAAGAACGTAGGTGGATTTAGTCAGCAAAAGTCTGACAAACTCTCTCACTCCACCCTAAAGTGGGAGAAGATATTAAATGATGTTCCACCTCAAAAAATTAATCAATAGCTTACTTTTTTCCGTTTTCTGTTTCAATCCACCAAAAGACATTTCCGTACATTTTGACAAGTTTTTGATGTTGGTTTCCTTCGAAATGTGATTTCACCTTGAATTCGGACGCTTTTTAATTAAAAGGCCAATACCGCTCGAATTTCTAAACTATTGAGTGGATTGAACCCTATCAGGGACTTGACGAATGGTATATTCCTCGAGCGAGATTGGTAACCATTCTTAAATCAGTAATACGCTTTCGCGCTTCTTTGAGTGTATCGGTTACAATTATTATATTTATGATAGTCGTAACCGTAGTATAGCCTTAACATCTGGTTAATCAGTAAACATTTGGCTGCTTTGAATTGAACTGGGAACGATTCTGACATCTTAGCAAACAACCGCGTCACTATAACTTTAATTAACATATTGACAGCGGCACTCATTTTTGTTGTACGGAGCGTTTAAGAACTCGTTTGAAAACTATCATTATGACGTTACGGGGCTTATTAGACCCCGTAACGTTTAAGAAACTACGAGACTTTTTTTGTGCGGTAAGAGGTCAATGTGACCCCGTATTTCAGTAAATACACCACTGCATTCTGTTTTAATAGGGCGTCTTGAATACCTATTCATCTCTTTTCTAAACTAAACCAAATTGAAGTTATGGCTTCCACATGGTAGAGAAGACTATCTTTTTCTTAGCCGTACCGCAAGGAAGACACATACGAGGCATATTTGACCTCTTTCTGAATGTGTTAAGTAATTGGTCTGTCTTGTTTTGTAAAAATTAGACAAAAATAACTATAAGCAGTTTTTGTGTGGCCAAGCTCATGGAGGACAGGCTCTCGAGCTTTTAGGCAATTTTGAAAAATTGGCGTGATCAGAAATTATTCTAGTCATCATTCTGTTCTCTAATTTAACTACAAAATTTTTTCATTCGACACTTAAGCACAAACCCCTATTTTATAATTAGTACAAAAAAAAAAAATGGGGCTCTATGCGTCCCCGTTACTGATCATGTTTGTGTAGTCAAAAGTAAAAAAAAAAACGAAATAGTCCACAAAAATTTGTCATAATTGATAAATTTTACACGCAGTGTTTACGATTTTTATCGCCATTCATTCATTCATAATCAATAGCCTCTACAATAATATTTCCATAAATTGAGTGATATTTTGGGATACAAACAAACGCTTATAACTTTGCTGATTATGAATATTATTTATTAAGTATTATTTAAGTATTATACAGGAGCTGTGGTGGCTGAGTGGTTACGGCCCCGACTTACAAGTTCAAACCCAGCCAGGCGCATTATTTTGTGTAATTTATTTCATCACCACTGCTCTCAAAACGACGAAGGAAAACATCGATAGGAAACCGGCATGTCCTAGAACCAAAAATTCGAAGACATGTGACATCCACCAACCCGCACTGGGCCCGCGTGGTGGATTACGGCCCATTCCCTCTCCTCGAGAGGAGGCCTGAGTCCTAACAATGGGAATATTATAAGGCCGACTATGCTATGCTATGCTGTACTATGTTTTAAGTATTTGTACTAATTAAAATTTTGTGGCGTATATTCGAAAAGTTGATAAGTAAAGAATCAGAATTAAGGCCAAGAAAAAAAATAGATTAATATTTTAATTTTAATACATTTCTTAGTTACCGGATGCTATTCATCAGGTGTTTCTGAGATTAATTGTTTCAGGATGTTCCGCCATGTTATCGTTTCCTGTAATCTTAATTAAGCCTGAATTACGTACTACCTGTATTTTAATTATCTGGAGTATTCATTAAGGATCCCACTTTACTTTATGAATAAACAATGAATCAAATTAAAAATGTAACAAATCAATTACATAAAATATTTTATATCCCGTTATAATCTACATTGATTGGGAAATAACAAAAATGTACAAAAATTACTTAAATCAGTTATAACTTAATATACAACTAGAATTACCACCTTCGTATAGTTTTTACGCGCCTTAGGGAGATGTCAGCAAATCGTAGGGGCCCAGCAGAGTCGAAGCCTACTGGGCATGGGTAGTGTGAAAACGAAACCCGGGGCCCTGGGACGATGGCAACGAAGGAACAGGAGTGTGTTTTTAGTCAGTAAAAGTTTTAGTCACTATCTCGCGCTCCGCCCAGGAGCAGGTTTTGTCATTAGATGATTTTCCCACCTTAAAAAAAAATGCGTATAATTTTAATAAATAATGCACACCCTTAAACAATCCAATTTTTAAAATCATAATACACGAGCTTGTACAGTTTTACTTAAAATGCATTCTGGCAGTTTTGTTTTTAAAGCAATTAGCTAGGCTAGGCTTAATTATAATAATAATAATATTTCATAACTATCACACAACGCCGTCTAGTCCCAAACTAAGCAGAGCTTGTGTTATGAGTACTAGATAACTGATAAACATACTTATATATTTCTAACTAGATAAATTACACCCAGACACAGAACAAATGATCGTGCTCATCACACAAGTATTTGTTCTGGGTTGGAATCAAAACCACGATCTCCAGCATAGCAGTCAGGGCAACTAACCACTAGACAAACAGGTCAGTCAATTATAGCGAAATAATATGACGGGCATCGACGTACTACATTAGTAGCGCATTGGTATTGGTATTTACGCGCGCACATACAAACATGCTAGTAACGTAATCAAGAGTTATCAAAACAGGTAATTTTATTTTCCTAAAATAATTCTTAAACAAAAACACCTACGTTAAAAATCATCATTATCATTTCAGCCGAAGGACGTCCACAGTTGGACATAGGCCTCCCCAACTGTCGCCAGAACGAATGGTCCTGTGCCTCTCACATCCACCGTATTCCCGCGAGTCTCATCAGGTCATCGGTCCACCTTGTGGGAGGCCTTCCAACGCTGCGTTGTCCGGTGCGCGGACATTAAAAATAGCTAAAATTAATTCAGTAGCCAATTCTGAACATACTACTTTTAGGATGTACGTATGCATGCGTCAATCATTACATGTTATTGACGCATTACGACACCTATACGTTGGTACCCTAAACGCAAACTCTAAAGCAGGAATATAAAACCATAGTAAAAAGAAACGGCTTCATTTTTCCCACCTCCAAATCCCACATATGTATATTAATACAAAAACAAAATACCCTTAGGCGTCGAAGTACTCCTCCAAATCACTGTTATCTGAGTTCACCGAAAACGTGCCCAGAAGACTTAGATTAACATACCTATCATGCCAATACACCAGCTGAAATCTCTACCTTCGCAGAGTTAATTATAGGTAAATAATATAGAAACCTGAGGTTCGTACAGGTAAAAATTTAAGCTAGAACTACATTAGACCGACGTACACGTGTAACACGCCACGTACGTAGAAAGACGTTGCGTGGCGTCGCGTGGCGTGGATCAAGTGTAGCTCTACAAGTCTAATTTCCATATAAAATGTATGGAGACCGACGCGCCCAGATCGGCGTGTGTAGCACACGTGTGCGAAGTGTAGTTCTAGCTTTATTTTTGTGCTAGCGACCCGCCCCAGCTTTTAGGGCGTGTAATATAAATCCCTGAAATTTTCGACTTTACTATAATTTGTAGTGTGTAGGTATGTATTGTATAACATAACCTAAATCACTTTGTCAATCTCAATTGGCGCATGGGAATCTCTTTATTAGTTTTTGAGTTTGTCACAAACAGACAAACGCGGTGGGACCTTTGTTTTTTATAATACTCGTATGTAAGACAACGAACTCTATATCTTAATTTTTTTCTAATGATATTTTTTTTTGAGGTGAAATATTATCAAATAGGGCGTGTAAAACTTTTACTAACCAAAACTTATCTGTTTCGTTCATCACGGGTAGTGTGAAAGTGAAACCCGGGGCCCTGGCACGAAGGCAAAGAAGTAACAGGAGTGGGTTTTTAGTCAGTAAAAGTCTTACACTATCTCTCGCCCCAGCCAAGAGCGGGATTTGTCATAAGATGATTTTCCCACTCAATAAAAAAAAACCTATTTCGTTCAGTTGCCTTTTGCGTTGTAAGGCCAGATAATTCTTTCAAATGTTCACACGGCTTCTTACTAATGATGACCACTGTCCTATCAGCCATTAATTTATAAATATACATGAACTCTGTTTAGCAAGTCGCAACAAGAAAATCCTCTTCATTATTTCACAGTTCACTTTATCAATAAGTTACGAGTATTATCTCGCATTAATCGCACTCCATAACGTGTATTAATTGCAGGTAGTAACATTTTAAACGAAAAAGAATTCGAATTATTTTTTAATTTTCTCACTTAAATAAATGTAAATGCTAATTAATACCGGCACGGTAATTTAAAAATGAGCGCAAGTAAAATTTTCGAGGCATGTAAATTTTCCTCTTATACAACAAGGCTTCATTATTATGTTTTAACAACGTGTCATGTTAAACAACCATGTAGCGTAGGTACTTGTTCATTTATAAGCATCATGGAACAGTATTTCAGGCATAATGCATTTTATGGATCCATAAAAGGCAGTTATCGCAAGATAATTATTGGTGAAATTCTGCCAAAATTTATATTCATTAATTTAGGTACTTGCTTCATTTTGATAAAATTTAAAGTGTTAAATTTATTTTGTGGAGCTTATTAAGCAATTTATACACTATCTGCTCAAAAAACTCAAAATATATATCATGCAAACCTAATTATTTCAAATTAGATGGCTTAAGGAGGCCCTTCTCCCCTCGTCTATCGTCAACCTGAGCATGGTTTAAAAACTTTTCATTTCATCCAACGCAATCCAACGCAATGTTTGGTAAAAAAGCAACGCGAAAACAGGGAGATAATAATACTTGAAAGCTCTGCTGGTTGACAAACATGTTTTTTTGAAAAACATTAAATATTTTGGAAAAAAATTTCATCATTCAGAATTTTTATCAAATTTGCAAGGTTTCTGTTGATATATTTTTTTGACTTTTTTAACTTTTGAGTACTTTATGAAGGATCAAAGTTCATGCAAAATAGTAGATTTTCAGAGAACTGGATTAGTTTTAAACAAATTTATAAATTGATTTCCATAGAAGCCTTGATAATATCCACGAGATATCTGTGTTTTCAAAACATCTAATGAAAAATGTGTAATAACGTCATAATTGCGTAAGATCAGGTGTATGAAAAACAGTGAAAATGTATTTTATTTATTTTATTTTATTTTATTCGGAAAACAAACAATATTAACACCTAACGAAAACAAAAAAATATGCGACTATAAACCAATTACATGTATGTCGGGTTGGATGCTCTTTAGAACACATTTTTTGTTATTAGTTGTTAAAATTGGTAACAGAACTTAGCAAAAAAAAGTTCAAAACTCACATCAACGCAAAAAAACGTGTTTCAAGATAAAGGACTACGTTGAAGACACGCTTGTTTGGCAATGACTAAGTAGTCACATATAGAAGAAGCATGTGTAGAAGTCACATATAGTTTCCCTGGTAGCTCATTAACTGCACTATCGTGTAAACGTCTATTAAAAGCTTTAACTAAAGATTTAAATAATTTTTTGTTTTATTCTTGATATGACTTTACTATTGCTATGATTTTATATGATTTCGACCAATGACTAACTTTATTAGTGACTTCATTTGTGGACCTGCTCGATAATGCCTTTGTATATGTCATACAACCATTACTTAAAGCAAGTCATTCTATCTCTAGGGAGATAATGTAGTATGGGCAATTCGTAGGGAATAATGAGATTTGAATTTAGAACTTCAAAAATCAATATATTAAAAAAAAAACACATTAAGTTAATTAAAATGTAGGTACGTGCATCAAACAACCACTAACAAAAAACAAAGATCAAATGTGGTTACTAACGAGTCTTCTAAATATATAGAAGCTTAGAGTAATGAATTTTGTTTGTTTCAAATCTCAAAACATGTTGAGTGATAGTTAAGATTGACTTGTAAAAAATACTTATATTTCTTTATACTAGACATAATTTGTTACAATAAATTATCTTTTAATTATCTCACAAATGGTGTAAAAAGTAGAGTATACAACACGGGGATAAAGCTGTCTTTGTCTTGGGTGGCTTGAATTCCTCACTTCACTCAGGCTTCTTTATTAACTTCCTCGCAATGCTCGGGAGTAAATTATATAAATCTCTTACTGACGTTCGGTATTAAAATTAGAAACCTTCGTTTTGTTCGGAATTCAACATGCTGCCTGCGACTTAAAGACACTGCTTTATTCCCTAGTCACATAATCTACTATTGAATATGGAAGTTTAACTGAACATTCGTTTGCACTCTTTGACCGTGCGACCAACAACGGTGGCCAAAAATCACCGTTTGCGGTAACCAGGCACCACTCCACATGGCTTGCTGTTAATTATCTTTCAGTAGGTGTAAAAAGAATATGATGATGATGAGGTGTGAAAAGAATAGTATGTTTCTCTGAAAAAAAGGTGTCTGTGTAATTTTGTCACTGCTCCACGAACTAGTAGACCCAGGTTGGCTAATCCTTGGAGCAGTACTATCTAATATTAAGCTTAGTTCAACACTTCCAAGTATTCCTGAAAAAAAGGTTCTAAATAGTCAAACAAAACGATCAAACGTTCAAACATACAATATGAACATATAAGGGTTTCGTTTTTGCCGACAGGGTACGGAACTGAAAAAAAATAAATAAATTAAGGTTATTTAATTGAAAAACTAAGTTTCATATTAGCATCTGCTTAGTCTTTCCGCAAGTAGGTATATTTTTATGTTACGGAAAATTTAGGCAGAAAGAAGCTATTTTTTTAATTAAAAGAGTAACCATAATATTTCTTGCTGGTTCATCTTCATAGGAAACAACCAATTAACTGTGTACTAGCTTTTGACGTTTTATAAGTGTAATTAAACATTATAAATCGAACTGAATTTCTTGAATTGATAAACCTCTCGTTAAAAAAAAAAAAAGCTTTGACTGTAGAGTTTTAACCAAAGTAATAATACTATTCTCAGAAGCAGATAATAATTTTACCACCATAAATGACAATGTTAAGGAAAATCCGGAATAAATATTGTTTGTTACATCTTTTAAGTGTTAAATATCCTTTGATAGTAAATTAATTGCTTTTGTCTAACTAATAATCATAATTTACAAGTAATTTACAATATTTGCTTGGGGATAATAATCTGTTAGCTGTTAATTCATGATAATATTATTTCTCAATTAATTTGTTACGTCGAAAACCGTGTTGGGAAACTCTTTCTTTTCTTGTTAGATTTGTATTTTTGGCTTCGGTCAAGTCTGAAGTCATTAAGAGTCTGACAAATTATGTCAGACTCTTACTGACTACAGACTTAAGGTGGATGCGAGATACACATGACTGTTTACTGTAACAACGCTTGGGGGAGGCCTATGTCCAACAGTGGACGTCTTTTGGCTGAAATGATAATGATGGAGATGACCTTAGTGTCGCTTGCACATTTATGTATTCTCAACAGGTATAATTGCATCCTATGCTACTACCGAAAGAAAGAAAAAAGAGTCTATTTATGACAAACATGGCACATAACTTAAAATAAATACATATATGTATATATAATATTGTAACAAATCTATTTAGAGTGAGTTATGCGACTCATACGCGTAAAAAGGCCAGCGCTCAGCAATACACTGAGGCTCATGTACTGAACAGGTCTACTGATCGCTTACCCCATCTATAATTTTTTTTCTAACCAGCAATCATCAAATAACTGCTCCCGTTCTGGGCGAAGGGAGAAGAAGCGTTAGGTTTTTACTGGTAAAAAGGTCCTTCAGTTGTCCTATTCGTTCCATGGCCAAGGTAACTTTTTCGAAAAATCTCCCAGTGGGCCCACAGAACAGATAAAAGAGGACCTCTTTTATCTGTTCTGTGAGTGGGCTGGCTATTTTTTGACATCTCTTTGAGTCGCGCATGGAACTCAACGCGCTGTTGATATGCGCTTGGCTTCTGAAACTACCAGGAAGTCGTTAGCACATTATTTTGTCCCCATCAAATACAATTACACCCCTTGCAACTATAAGTTGTTCTACCTACCTTAACCCGAAATTCGTTTAATTAAATTGCAATAATCCGCACCTCAATTCAACCATTTCTCTCCATGGGACAGGGTCTACATGTAGCATTGCCAGTTTAACCTCTGTCAGAAGTTTTTCAATTATACCCCCGAGATAACACATACTTAGCCGACAAACATATTTATTACAACAAAGTTGATATGGCTTCCTGGGATGTTAAAACTTGCTCTGCCTTATAAACACCCCAGGAAGTTTTTATCGATGAGACTTTGACTTGTACAATCATGTGAGACGAGTTTATAATGTTAGCCATATCTCCGATTTAATCTTAGTGGAATATGAAGTCTCATTACAAGTTAGATTGACGTTCCAAATCGGAGAATTATTCTGGGATTTAGGCAAGTCCGAGGACTTTAATCGTGTTGTCCTCCAGAGAGTCATGGGACAACATATACGATTTGCTATCTCCAAATACATAGGGATAGGAGTTCGCATACTAGCACGAGTTGGTCGTGCGTTTCATTGTTCCTATTTCCAAATCAATCTGGAATTGTTGGGCTACTTTGTGTTGTCGTGCGTAACTAACACAAAATGGATATTGAACTAGTTTGAAACCTCGTACAATATGTAGATGAAGACGACAATACCACAATTAATGAACATATTCATAATTGTGAACAAGTTTTTACAATGGAAATAAAAAATCCGCAAAATCCGTGAAAAATTATCAGTTTAGTACATTTAATCAAATTAAACAATCGTTAATGTATTTATTTGTTTAGAGACTCACCGACCCCACAGTCAAACCATTGCAACGGTTTGTGGGGCTTATCTTATAATTTACTTACCTTTTTGGAATAAAGATAAATAAATAAATTATAGTTATGGGCTTATTGTGTTCTACTGTAGGGTAAAGGTCTCCTTTTTTTACTTTTCTCTGTCCATAGTTACAACGGATAATCCCTTAGTTTTGAGTCTAGTCACACTATCTCCTTCAGGATCTACCAGCCAGTTGCTGTTGTTCGGGATCCAGTCAATGCCTTCGTTCAATTCGAAATATATATAAGTGTATGTAGTGAATTTTTTTTTCGTGTTTTCGTAGTTGATCCCTTAGGAAAAGTTGTTAATCATAATAAACAAAGTCTGTGTTTTCATTTATGTTGGACTGCCAATTCCACATTCCATATGCAATGAATAAATTGGATTGAATGCGTAGCTGGCTTTATGGGATCCATTTGCAGTTATTACTAAGCCGTGAAAAAGACTGATTATCTCTTCCTACCCTTATATGTATAAAGTGTTGTATTACGCCTTACATTACCAGAATTCGAATAAACCAGAATCTTATTTAACATTTACATAATTTCACGTTATTTGCCCACGAATCCTATGGGAAAATGACATGAAATTGTGTATGAAAGAACATAGGCGGAGCTTTAAAATATACCGTGCTACGAACCATGACCTGCGGCTTTTTGGGTAAAGATAGGCCAACTATATACTTAGCCAACTAGTTGGCACTCAAATAGACGACTAATGTACTAACTAGTCGTCAACTATTAACGTGATTGGCTTTCCAGATTAATTGGAGACTATTCGGTCTATCCGTACTGTTCTTTTAGGATTGGTTTAATTCTTAAAATTTTCTGTATTTATCCTTACTGAGCGATTAAATGATATATTTTTACGACAAATTGCCGACTATGAATCTGGTTGAATAGTTGGCTTCCCAACTAGTCGGTCCTTTCGGTATCTCTGCTTAGTATACGTGAGTGATCAACATGTGAGTGTGTTTGTTGAGTAGAAAGTTTTTACAGACATTTAATTTTGTTCATATCCTAGAATATTAAAGAAACCCTGTAGTGAATTTAGTGTAATTG